>OY759215.1:48042026-49278497 GCA_963662175.1 Aradus depressus
GATGGAGGAGATGAGGTGGAGTCTGATGAGTCGGACGTGGAGATCATCGGGGAGGTGACCAAAGAGCTGGTCAAAGAAGAGCCTCTCCCAGTGGAAGAGGAGGGACCTCCCCCCTCCCAGGTGGACAGCAGGAAACAGGAAGAGTCTGGAGGAGAAGTGCCGCCGGTGGTGGCAGTAGCTGCGGCGGAACCTGTGGAGGAGGCGACACGAAAGGAGCATGCGGACCCCCGTCCTCTCTCACCACAACCACCATCACCACAAGTAAGATATACTCGTCATGTAATGTCCATTTTGTATATGTTACACCAAATCTGTGAAATTGTTAACTTTTCGATTAACACGTAATTTTTCGGCTGCCTTTGGAGTGAGCTTTCCTGAAGTGTTTTCCTTTTTGTTTTTCTGTCGAAAGTGTAACAGAATTATACAATAGATGTAAATACCACGTTTTAATTATACAATACAGTTATTATTTTATACTTCCCATTCCTGTTTCCCCCCTTTCTGATTATAATTCTTGCTTTTAGCCTATAAGAGTTGTGTTGAATTATTCTGTTATTACCACATTCTGAAATTTCATTATAGAACATTTTCAGAAATTTTTTTTTTTCTACTCTCATATTTTCTTAAAATGCTTAAAGAAGTTTTATGGGCTTTGAAATGTAAAAGTATTAGTATTTTGAAAACTTTTTTTCGAGAGGTAGCGAGGCGTACCTCAACACGTTTCAAGAATAAGTTGTCCTATATTGTTCATTTTTTATGTACTGAAGTCTTTTCGGTGTGTATTTTGAATTGAAATTATTAATAATTATTATTTTGTCTTCTAGATAATCAGTGGTGAACGTGAAAATATGCAAATTGATTTGACTGAAGAATCAAACGAGAAAACAGAAGAACTCCCACCTGTTCTAGAATTAGCAGTCCCTCAGAAAACAGTTAGCCCAATAAAACAGCAGGAAGAGATTCTCGAGCCAGTGGCACAAAAGGAAACGGAAGAAAAAGTGGAAAAAGTAGCACCGACTGAGCCTCGTGATAACTTCATGGAGAAACCTCGTAAGGAGGAACAGCGCGTGGAACAACCTGTCTCTCCTGCAGTTGTGGAGTGTCCAAGAGTAGAACACAAAGTACAGGAAAAAGAAAAGAATGTCAATTATCAAGAAAGTCGTGAATTTGAACCTAAGAAGAGTGTGATCCTGCCTATGGAGGTGGACCTGACTCAGGGAGATGACAGCTGCTCTCCGCCCAAGTTGGTACATGAAGAGCCCCCTCAGCTGATGGACGAGAGAATCCCAGCAGTATCAGAGAGGCAGGAGAGACCAAGGGACAAGTCTGTAACTCCTAACAAACACCATGAAACTAAATCAAGGGAGATGATCGATAACTCCAGGTATCCATCTCCTGTCAAGGAGAGAAGAGAGAAGGAGAGGAAAATATCGCCTCCTATCATTATATCAGAAGGAGAACACCAAAGCAAACGTCACAGCCACAGTCATAGTCATCACAGAGAAGAGAGGAGAAGTGAAACTGAAAGTGTAATTGGGGGGAGGGTTGAGGAGAGCAGCATTGGTTTGGTGAAACCTCCCGAGCTGGCCACCATGGGGGTGTACACCCCGGATTCCACTACCAGCTCGATCCACAGCCTCCATGGGGGCTACGGACAGTGCGAGATGGAGGTGGGCCACATGGGGGGTGGGGGGATGGACTCTCCTGCCTCTACCGAGCAGATGTCGGAGACCACGAGACCACCTTCCGGCTACACGGACTGCGCCCAGCAGACTGTGCTCCACCCCCATCATCACCACTTGGCCCCCTCCCCCCACCACTCCATGCACATGCCCGGCTCTCCTCTCATGCAGCAGTATCAACAACAGCAGCAGCAGCACCACCAGCAGCTGGCCAAGGCCGCCAGCCGGAGCAGCAAGCAGCAACACGCCCAACGGTCCCGGACCACTCCTCCCGTCCCCCCCACCTCCCTTCCTTCTCTTCACCCCCAGCAGTCCCGCTATCTCCATCAAGCCCCCACCTCCTCCTCTCCAGGTCCTCCACACTACCCCCATCACCACAGTGTCATCTCCCAGAGTAACTACATCATGCCACAGGGAAGCACCTATGTGAGCGTGCCCATGACCACCGTGCTTCAGCACCGCATGGCTGCCCAACAGAGCTCCTCCCAGCGGCTGGGGGGCTCCCCTTCCTGTTCTGTGTCCGCCCCCAACCTCTACATCCAGACAGCGGTCCATTCCCAAGGCTCACAGAGCACCCCGCCAAGTAGCTTGGCCAAGCTCCAACAGCTCACGAACGGGCTGGAGACCCTCCCCCCTGGTCACTGCGGCACCATGACCCCACCTCCGCCCGTGGATCTAACCCCTCCACCCCCCTCGCATGCCACTCCTCCGCCCCCCAATTTTGCCTACCACAAGTTCTACCAGAGCAACATGTCCTCCTCGAGCCGAACGGGGCGGAGCTCGGTTCCAGTGCACCAGGTGAGCCCAGCGCCACCATCTGGGCGGTCCAGCGTGGCTGCTCTCAACCCCAACCTGATGGCCCAGTACAGCAGCTCGTTTAACGGGTACAGGGTTGGGGTAGGGGGGCAGCAATCTCCTGGCACTGTGACTGGGTATATCACCAACACGGCGGCGGGGTTTATCAACCAGACGGCGGCGGCCCAGATCCCCATGCAGATGATGAACATGCAGGGCCAGTACACACAGGAGCAGCAGAACACCATGTACGCCACTTACGGCTACCTCAACGGGAGTCTCATGCAGCCCCTAAATACTACCATCCGTAGGTAGGCCCTCCTCCCTCTGTACATACCCCCACCTCACTCTCTCTTCTGTCTCTCCGGGATCGGAAGGCGCGGATCCCCTTCCCCACCCAGCCTACCAGGCAATCCTAGCAAGCCATCTATTATCTAACTTGAAAACGTTCACTTTTAATTTTAATTTTGTCTCTGAGAACGTACTGGCTTAATTTGTATATTGACTTGTGAAGAGTGGCTCAGGTAAGACCACCATTTAGGAAGGTAACAGAGTGCCCATTTCACCCTCCCCCAATCCCTCGTACCCCTACATTTACCACCCTGTGTTTGCCCATCGCAGACAGATAGTGCATTCTAAATTGAATTTTTTCTTCCTGTCAAAAAATAAGAAGAAAAAACAACTTAATTTTGTAATATGTATAAATGATACTAAGCAGTAACATCACGCAGAGTGCCTCTGTGAATTTAGTCTGTAGACATTCAAAATACCTTATTAGTATTATTTATTATTTTATGAAATTTCTTTTTATATATTTAAATTTTTTTTTGTTCATCACCTTGTGTAAAATGTATTGTTCGTAATTCCTTCTATTTATTGCACTAAGTCTTTCTAATTTTACTCTAAAAGAAATATTTGCGCATTTTGTTAATAAGTTTGTTATTGAGAATTGATTTTATTGTGGTTGTATATATATATTCTTTTCTTGTAATTACTTCGAAAAAATTTAAGCCATTTTTAAACATGAAGCCACTGCTATTATTAATTTTTTTCCTGCTTCCATTCTACCCATTGTCAGTATTTAGTGAAGTTTTATGAAAACATATAGGATTTAAGTTATACCTACTTAAAAAAAAAAAATTCTTCAAGTGCACATTGTATTTTTTTATTTTATTTTATTTTTTGTGTAAATATGATTATATTAATTACTAATATATATATATATATATATATTATAATATATATATATATATATTAAGAGTTATTTCCCAGTTATTATTTCGAAGCATGTCAAATTTTGAATTCACCATTCAGCCTTTCATAAATAAAAATTAAATTAGACAAAATTTTTTATGTGATGTAAATAGCTACTTTTTCTGTAAGCATCCACTTTATTTTCTATGTGATATGACATACGGCGGCGTCAGAAGCCCGAACATGCCATTCCATGGAAACCCTAGTCATTTCATGTAAAGCCGAAAAATTACTTTTTTTGACCAGATTTTTATTATTTCAGGTAATGACTAGGCCCTTCATTGAAATGACTAGGTTTTCCGTGAAATTACATGTTAATGCCTTATGACGCCGACGTATACATTTCCCCCTTTTTAATTGTTTATTAGTTAGAATTCCAAAAATTAAGGAGCCCTTTTTTTGGAAAGTGAGAAAAAATTAAATTACTTCATGAAATATAGGTGTTTTAAGAAAAAAAACAAAAAAAAAAATGCTGTAAATAATTTAGCTATATAGAAGAAAATAGGTAAACTGTTAGACCACTGTAATCTCCTTATTATATTTGAATCGTGTTATTTCAATAAATTATAAAATATTTTATGATAAATAAATTACTCAATTAATATTTGTTTCATTTATGTTCCATTACTCATATTTTTTAATGTAATCAAAACATTGAATTCGGAAAACGAAGTAATTTTCCACATTATTTCTACACACACTATCAACTATTGCTCTTCTAACCCGCAAAATATCGTATAGTGTATGAAAAAATAAAGTGAAATTACTACTACTAATTCCATTATATTTTAATTTATTATATTCACGTATATTCCTACAAAATATACGTCAAGTATTGAAAGTGTAGGTAAATCATCTAAGATGTTTTTCTCATTGTGAGCGTAACTTTACATGTTACAAAAGACCTGGATGGGACGTTGTTAAGCGATGGTCTCGATCCTGTTCGACGTCAGGTTTCTCGTTAAAGACCCTGCCCTAGCTGAATAAAAATTTAGAGTAGGCGAAATTTAGGACTCCCATAGTAGAATCGGGCGGGCACATGTCTACCAGAGTGACGAAGAGCGCTGTATTAATTCATTCTTCAGTATCTTCGTCAAAACAATGTGTTATCTACATATTTTGAATTAGTGCGTTACATGCACAAAACAATTAATAAAAATTACATTTTATTATTTGACGCGAAGCTAACATGGTCCCATCATGTCCAGCACCTAGTAGCGAAGACTCGCGGAAGACTGGCTCAATGCGTTCCTGACAACCAGTTACTGCTCGTTTTTTCTATCACTATATGGCTCCAAGAGCTATATGTAAAACAATACCTAATGTTTTCATTGGCGAGGAACATACTGTTGGTTGTTTCCGGCATTTCTTCCAGAGGTGTCTTCTTATTTTTTTTTGGACAATATTTCGGGACACTTACACGTCCCTTCTTCTGGTCACTATGAGGTTCATAGTGACCAGAAGAAGGGACGTGTACGTGTCCCGAAATATTGTCCAAAAAAAATAAGAAGACACCTCTGCCGGAAACAACCACAGTGGAACATCCCAGAGAAGTTTAATCTTGTAATTCACCGACGCAGCCAGAATTTCTTCAAGAATCACTTGTTAGTACATGGGTAACTTTATACAATAAAATATACAGTTAGATAAAAGTATTTATTCAGTAGAAGCAGGGGAGTGAATATCACTCAATTCATTTTTCAATGTTGAAATGCACCTTAATAAATAGAAATCCTTGTAATTTTCTGGAAGCGTTTTCAAACTTTCAATAGCTTTCTTTATATTCTGCAGCGCCTAGAAAATAAAATAGAAATTAAGATGAATAACATTTTTGTGGCTTGATTCTAGACCATTTAAATCAAGAAAAAAAAAGTTTGATTCAAAAGTTCACTAAATATATATATTTGTTTTTTATTTAATAAATAGAAAATCAGGGTATTCAAAAGTTCTTCAATATTTAATTCTCTGTCATTCCATTCTCATCCCAACAATCCTACGTAGGGTGCTGGCAATGACCAGTTTACCACTCGTTTATTCACTAACATTCAGCTTCTCCTGTCACTCGGTCTGCCACCACTGTTGGTCAGAGACTGGCAGAACAAGGTGATATGGGGGGATCCATTTTAAGAGACATTTTTCTTTATTTAATTTTGTCTTACGTGTTGTACTTTCTTTGTACATATTGCCATTTATTATTTTATTATCCATCATTGTCATCAAATTTACTTATGGTATTATTTTTACTGATTGTAAATATGACCAATAAAATTATAATTTTTTTAAACACTAACAGTAACTAGTCAAAATTTCTGAAAATAAATGGTTGGTGTCAAGGGTAAAGTTATGTTCAAAAAGTGAGTTTTCATATAAAATAGTATAATAGTATTCTTAATATGTAGCTTATCAGTACCATTCAATTTCCATATTTCACTGTACCTTAGATGCAGGAACAGGGTCTTTGTTTCCATAAGTATCGCTTTTATCGTACATTTCATGAGGTAGGTCTTTCCAAAAGACATTCACTCCAATAGAAAACGTTGTACATACAATATTATGAAACCACAAAGCTGGTATGAACAGTACATCTCCTGGATATAAAGTGCATTCATACTGAATTGCTTTCACAAATTCTGGATACTTGGTGAGATCAGGACTTTCAATATCCAATACTTCAGATTTATCCCCTTGCATGTACAAATGTTGTGCATCCAAAGGACTAAACAGCACTACTCTTTTCTCACCCGAAATTTGAATCAATACATTGTCCATAACATCATAGTGTGTCCAGATTTGAACCCCTGCTGAAGCTATCCTGAAAACACTTGAAAAAAAGTTATCTTCATTGAATACATCAGGAAATAATATGTCATCAGATATAAGAGGAAATTGTTTTCTGATATCAGCAACATCTTTACCTCTTCTATCCAAACCAATAGACCTCAAATAGTAAACTTCATTCTCACATAAAATTGGTTTGCTTTCTTCATAATTTCCTGAAGAACGTTGAATGAATTCATCAAAAGGTAGAGTTTTATAGGTGAAGTTTTTGTTAATGAAATTCATTCGACCAACAGGCCCAACATGAATTTTGACATCAAGTTTTCCCAGAGTGTTGGCAAGGTAGTCCACTGTCCACTTCTTAACACATTCACCAATATTTAACTTACCCAAAAGCAAAGGTTTTCTATGTTCGCTAATAAATGCCTGGAACTCATCTTTACCAGTAAAATTATATGAATCCACTAATTTATACTGAATAGCCATATTTCTTTTTTCTAATAATTTTAATTACAAATGACAGATTTAGGACACGTTAACAACAACGGAAGGTTATAATTTGAAAAACGGTTATGTTGAGATGAATCGACTCTACTTTAGTCGATTCAATTTTAACCGACGAAAATAATTGGTTCGTATTAATTTAAGCCACAATTATTAAACAAAAATTTAACAACCATCGGCTGTGCAGACAAAAACGTAAGAGACAAATCAGTAACTCCGTTAAACATATTTTGTATTTCTTCGGTTGTAACGTCGGTAGTGTTATAATATAATTAATAAAAAAATCTATGTTTTCAGGGAATCCTTGCTTAAAACTTCACTTTTTGAATCAAAATATATAGATGGGGATTTTTTTTATTATATTATGTAATTATTATATAAAATAAAGATTTTTCTGACATATTGGGTTCATCGAGACTAATAGTAGTAGGTAATCCGTTTGAATTTATCAGGCCTCTGGCTACGGAGGTACACACGTTTGCTGTTCACAGGGCGAACTTCGCCACAGTACGTACTGGGCACAGAATACAGAAATGGAGTGCCATCTGGAAAGGAAATCAATGGAATAATATGTAATGGTTACAAGTTTCAAGGCGGGAACCTAACTTTCAGTATGCCCACTTAGTATGCCCACTTAGTATACCCACTTAGTATGCCCACTTAGTATGCCCACTTAGTATGCCCACTTAGTATACCCACTTAGTATGCCCACTCAGTATGCCCACTTAGTATGCCCACTTAGTATGCCCACTTATCGCTCTCAATTATTTAAAAACATATTTAACTTATTTAATCATTACGTTTTTTAAATTATTTTATAAGAATACTGAAAAAGGAATATCAAAAAGGTATTAAGAACATTAATGTATTGACGAAATATAGTTAACAGAAAATATATTTCGTCAATACATTAATGATTAACAGGAAAATATATATTACTATTGAGGGCGCCAGTAGCTCAGTGGTATACGTGCTTGCCTTCTGAGCTCAAGTGGGTTCGAAACCCGGCCGAGGCCCTTAGTTTTTATCTGGGAGGTAAAATAAACTTAAGCACGCCGTCCTTCAGATGGGACGTTGAGCGATGGTCCCGAGCCTGTATGATGTCAGGTACTCGTTAAAGACCCCTACCCTAGGTGAATAAAAATTTGGAGTAGGCAAAATTTAGGACTCCCACAGTAGAGTCGGGCTCATGTCCACCAGAGTGACGAAAGAGTGCTCTGGTAGTAGGCGATGTGACCTAGTAGTTAAAGTCCGGACATGAGTCATAAAACCTAACCAAACCTTTATTACTATTATTGACATGATGTGCCAAAGATGACATTGCTGGAGGAAATCCACGGGACCAGACGTGTTGGGAGGCCGAAGCTACATTGGAAGGACGGTGTTGCGCATGATGCGAAGATCCTACTTGGAGTCCAGAACTGGAGGGCAGCTGTACAGGACCCAGACGATTGGGAAAGGCTGATCCAGGAGGCCTTGACTCAGAAATGAGTTGTTGCGCCGATGATGATGATGTTGATGATTATTGACATTTCTTAATAAAAAAAATACAATAAGTATTTCAAAATTTTACGTTATACAAAATTTAGAATATTTTAACGTATATGTTAACGGGCATGAGGTTTTAACTACAAAAGGATTAATAAGACGCACCTACCAATAAAGTAGTTAACAAGAAAAAAAAAGTCGGTGGATCACCGGCAATGTACTTCATCAGGATGAATTAATCAATTAACTTGTCCTCTCTCACTTGAATCAATCGATCGTTTGGACTAAAAATCAATAGTTGACTTACATAAGAGCTTCTGAATCCTCATAGCAAATTTTGTGTCGATACATTCATTATATCGGATAATTTAGGGTTTTTGAGTCGAGTCTCCTTCTCTGATCCCCACCTATCCTTCGCCCAATTTCGCAGAATCTTAATATGATTTTTTCTCTTGGGGTTCTGAATTTAAATATAAATACATGCTAATACATCGGATTTCGGCCGATTTGCCTGAAAATCAATAGTCGTCCTTACGGAGGTCTGAATACACATATATATTTTTTTTCCGAGGGCTGATTGTGTCACCGCGACCAGAGTAGGCCTATTGTGTGCCCTGTGTGTGTTGGTCCCTACAGCAGCCCTGTAACTTTAATAAAGTCTAGAATTCTGCTGCAGGTTCCTTCCATTACCTGCTTCGGGCCTGGCACCTATCTCAACTCCACTCTATTTTGATCCGTCAGGGATTCCCGTACTTGAAGGTTTTTGGAATCTATGATGACAGCTTGTAGCGCTGCTTGGCTGTCAGACAATATCAAGATTCGCCCTCCCCTGATGTTCCGTCTCTTAATGAGCCAGGCACACCCGAGGATGGCATATACTTCAGCTTGGAACACAGTAGGATACACACCTAGGGATATACTAGTATCTCCCTTGACTGTCCTCCCATGTATTCCAGCTCCAACTCCTCTCTCGGTTTTTGAGCCGTCTGTGAACCAGACCAACTTACCCCGGTCTTGGGTTTCTAGGTCCAGACACTAGTTATTTCTGTCTGGTATTGATACCGTAATTTACTTATTAAAGTTGAAAACTGGCGTCATCTTGTCTGAGCCCATGTTTAGTACAGGGTCCTCCAAAATGTCCCAGAAGTATAAGTTATCGTTTCATTACATTCATTCTATCCTGATATATCGTGTTCACGGACAAAGTCATTTTTTTTTCATTTTTGGAATCACGGGTTCTGGAAAACATGAAATTCAACATGGTATTTCAGACAGATTGCATAACTTCCCCTATACTTTGTAAAGCTATGGAAGTAAAAAACGGACCCGAATCTCGAATATTTCAACATTGGAAATGTTTGAGCTTCCTCCCTGGTGTTTCATGATTAAATACAAACAAGCTGATGGATGTCAAATTATTTATTTGTCCATTTTCATTCTCTTAGTCACGTTGTGTACGTAAAATAGGGTTTTGGTAACTAAACGTACACGATTACACAACTTGTGTTGTTTTCTGGTATAGCTTCATTCATTTTGTTTAAAAAAAATACAAAAATAAAACAGTAGGTATGTTCTATGTACATACGTGATGAATACTGTCTTATTTCCAACCATAACGAAACTGTGTCATCATCAGTGGCACCACCCGTACAGTGTAATGAAACACTATTTCATGACTTGGGTGAGATGTGCGACTGATGGTGAAACAGTTGCCTTGGAAACCGGTTCTGATCGGAAATGAACTAATGGGAATACAAATTCTTTTATTTCTATGCTCTAATAATTATTATAACCAAAATATTCCCCCCGCAAGTGAAAAAATATGTTTTTGTTTAACAACTTAAAATGGAGCAACTTGGTTGAGTGGCCGGAAAAATGTTGCATGTTAGAAATTTATCTAACTATCAATTTATTACGTTAATTATTATCTGGAATTTGCACAAGGTAAATAACCCATACATCTAATTTAACTAGATCCTTCGTGCAACATTCAACGTTTTTCTAACACTACAAATTTTATGAATAATGATACAAAATTAAGTCCATAATTAAACACTAGTAGGCGTACAATACTTGGCTAAACTGGAGTGTTGACTTTAATTCGGTCTGATTAAGGACAGATGGTATGGCGTCCCAGTTCTTGTGTGTCTCTACAAAGAATGAAATAGCTTTGAAATTCACCCTTGAACATGGGGAGTGGACCAGCTGTACTCTAGTCTGGCCCTAGGTCTCTGCAGAACAGCGGAACCAACAATATGCTCTGAGAGGTAACACACTAAATATATCCACCTGAAGAAGGGGGGGCGGGTCCTCAGTCCCACACTACCGCCCGTCATGGTAAGTACCACACATTATTCTCTAAAAATGTTAGTAAACGTAAAGTTAAAAAAAAAATTAAAAAATTTTAACAAGAGAAAATTTAATTTTTTTTTGTCTGCTTTTTACAGACACAGCCCTTCGTTAACGTTTACATCAGGGATTATTAATAAAATATTACTTTTGTCGAAGAGTGAATTCGAACTTTTGCCTTCCAGTTTGAAAATGAGATTAAAACTTTTCAGCTGGAAATTTCGGTTTTTTAGAATTTATTTTTTAATTTCCTGACGATATCAAATACTTTCTGTGGCCACTGTTGTTCCGACAATCTAGAGAAAAATTTCTTTTTTCGCATTAGAAAATATAATTGTAGGTTGGGCTTGAGAAATCGCATTTTTGTTTTCATTACCATTCGGGATTTATTTATTTATGTCAGAATTTCTGCGATCTGTGTCGATATAGTGGAAAGATAATAACATTTTTTTTTTGTATTTTTTAGCATCTATTATGGTAGGTATTGATATATTGGCATGAATGGCATGTGAGAGGAAGGCTACCCAGTAGTAGAACCTCGGGACGAAAATTAATCTTAATTATTAGGACAAGAACAGAAAAAATAAATAAATAAATAAATAAAAAGGAATCGAAAGACAATTTAGATGGATGGGTAAGAGAGATGATAAAATTAAAGGAAAATAATGTAAAAAAAAAATATATATTAAGAACGAATAGGATTCAAGGTGGCAGGCAGTAAGTCGCGGTTCCATTTTCTCTTCAACCTTCTTGGGGGGTTTTGTGGTAAGTGTTGTGAAGATAAAGTACGTATTTCTGGGTTTGTATATGTGTAAAGTTTTCTAAAAAAACGTATGTAAGTAGTTTGTATTGTATCGGGTACTGTGTGTATCATAAGATCGTTATGAAGTGTTCTGTTGTTTATGTATGGGGGGCACTATGTTATCAGTCTGAGGGTTTTTTACTGAAACGCCTGAATTCGTTTGATGTTTCATGTTTTTGCTGAACCGTATATCTGTGATCCGAATGTCCATAATGGTCTAAGTAAGTGTAACAGTTCCGTTTTTGTGTCATGTCTAATTTTCATCGTCTATTTGAAGGCCGTAGAGTATTTTAAGTCGACGGTTCAGCGTGTTTCGTGTGAGACGTGTGTGAGTGTTCCATGTTAGTCTTCGATCTAATGTCAGTCCTAGGTATCGTACAGTATTAGTTTGAGGGAGGGGCTTGTAGTAGATGAAAACGGGGATAATAACATAAATAAAAACTAAGACCTTGTGTAATTTTTATTAGTCTAATTACTAACTTATGAGTACTTATTTATTATATATTTATTTATCTAAAATTATATAGTAATACGCATTGCACCACGGAGTCCTCTTCTACCCTGGTTTTGGTGTATAAGAGATTTTGTATTTGAAAATTATTGTCGTCCTATTTTTCTATTCAAGAACTAAAAACAAATGAAAGAGTTACCTCAAATCCCATCTTCTGCAGAGTTGTTTGGGTGTCCTTTATTTTGGTTGATGGATTGAAAAGAAAGACCCCTTTTTTGGGAACTTTTCAGAGAACACCTGATTGGCATGTAGGCTGCTCTTTAGAAGATCTTCAGGTTTTTGGATCTTTTTTCTATTCTGGTTGTCTTTGCTATATCCGCTATCTTTGTCTCTGTCCTGAGACAATGTCTGATGGGTATACCTGGGTTGAGGCGGGCCTTCCTGAGGTCACTGTCTGCGGGCCGCTCCGCTTTCTGCTGGATGAGGAGATGGTCGTCTCCCAGATGGGCGGTTATTGTTTTTTGACTCGGCTTTTAAAAATGTACTTCATATAACATGTTAAAAACAGTGTTTTCTATTTTAAACTTTTATTTGAAGAGATTTTTGATTAGATCATAAATATAGGCGGTATCTTAGGTATATAGACTTAGGTTACGAAGCAAAGTGGTCTCCATTTTCATCTGATTTCGCTCAAAATCTAATCAGATTTAAGTAAGCACATGTGATATGTTCATTTCAAATTTCAGTTCATTGCCACAAACGTTTTTGAGTTAGAGCGCTCACAATCACATACACACAGACAGAGAAACGCACAGATAGACATCATCGCAAAAATGAGAGGACCTTGAAGATTGAAATTCTGTCGAAAACTCCATCTTTCAGTCCTTCCTTATATTAAATGTATTTAAAAGTTAAAAAACAAAAATAAATAAAAAGTTTTTTTTTTAAAGGAACGAATTGAAGGGATTTATAGTGAAGAGGTTCTCTAAAGGAAGCTTCTCAGAGGGCTGAAGAGCAATTAGTGAAGTAGACGCATATCGGGTCGTTCCGAGCTCCGTCTATCCTGTCAAAAATGGTTTATTAAAGTGTAATTCTACTCGTTTCTTTATTACTTCTCCAGGAATAAGAAATATAGGAGATTGTCTGATTGGTCAGAAATTCGATGACCGTTTTAAAGAAATTCAAATTTTCCATCACCCTGAATCCAAACTATCACACAAATTCTAATAACTGCCATTGTAAAAAATGTATTGACAACAAATTTAATATGTAAATTCAAAACACCATAAGGAAGACACTTACTAATTTCAATAGAAAAGTATTATTATTATTATTATTATTACGGAGGAACCCCAATCAGCCCTATTAAGTGTCGATGCAACGAAATTTGATATTTAAGAAGTCCGTGGTTAAGACACCTATTGATTTTCAACCACATTGGTACATTTGGTTCAGCGTCAAAGTGAAAACTTTGTTCATTAATTCGCAATGGGGAAGTACCTACATTGCTGGTGACTCACCGTCGCGATTTTTTTTTTTTTTAGTAGATGTGAAATTGGCGAAAAAGAGTTTGAATTAGTGATTGTCACTCATGCCTGGGCTTTAATTATGAGGTCATATCCCCGCTATTTTCGCTTTGGTGGACATGAGCTCGACTCCACTGTGGAAGTACTAAATTTTGCCTAACTTAAATTTTTTATCGCGTAGGTTAGGTGGTGTTCAACGAGTATCTGACATCGTACAAGCCTGGGACTATCGATAAAAAACCTAAGGGCTTTAGCCGGGTTTCAAACCCGCGATCTTAGCTCAGTGAGTAAGCTCACCTTTGGGCTACCAACGCCATTGAAAAAAAAATTAGGTCGATATAAACATTTTTTAGGCTTCTATGGGGTTCAGAGTTGTAATTTCCTCTACTTAAATCTTCTGAAAAATAACAACAAATTAGAATGTTTCTTTTTTACATCTGCAGCTGAACTTAGTATAGGAAAAGTTGTATGGTCCGTAATTTTTTCAACCCTCTTTATCCAAAAATGAAAAAAAAAGTCATATATGATTGTTAATAGTATAGATTCGATAACTCCCGATGTGGATCCAGAACCGCATGACAACTATTGATTTTAAGCGGAATCAGTTAAAGCTAATGATGTAACGAATTTATCGACACAAAACTTTATCTGAGAATTGAGAAGTCACTCTGGTGGTCATGAGCCCGACTCAACTGTGGGAGTTTGCCTACCCTAAATTTTTATTTACCTAGGACCATTGTTTAATGTACCATCTGAAGGACGACGTGTTTACGTTTATTTTACCTCCCAGATAATATAAACTAAGGGCCTCGGTTGGGTTTCGAACCCACGATCTTGAGCTCAGAAGATAAGCACGCATACCACTGAGCTACCGGCGCCCTAAAGCTAATGATGTAACGAATTTATGGACACTAAACTTTATCTGAAGATTGAGAAGTCCCTGACTGAGACACTTATTAATTTTCAGCCAAATAGCAGAAGTATAGCAATGGTTTAGAAGGATTGTAAAAACATTGATTACAAATATAGTATAATATGTTGGTAGTGATTAGAAAACATTAATATCAAAAAACCAAGAGAGTATATCTCTCAAAAAACCTAGAAATAATTGATAATTAAAATACATAATTTCTTTGTCAAACTTCACTATATATTCTCAAATACTCAACTAGTTTCGCCGTGTTATGGCATTATCAAGAGTCACTTATAAACTGACAGAATTGGTTGACAGGGTAGAAGGTACAGTTATGGAGGGGGTTCAACCAATTCTGTCAGTTTATAAGTGACTCTTGATAATGCCATAACACGGCGAAACTAGTTGAGTATTTGAAAATATATAGTAAAGTTTGACAAAGAAATTGTGTATTTTAATTATCTATTCCTAGAATGGAGCTTCACAAAGTAAATCTGGAAACCATAAATTACCTAGAAATAATCTTTACTACAATTTTTTTTTCAAATTAGTAAATTTGGTAGAAAAAAAACTCGCTTCCAAGTGACGACGTTGAATTGAACCTTGTCGTGTTGAAAGAAATGTTATAGGACAATCCGTTGAACAAAGTCTTCTGTGTGAGGAAACTAAGTTGGTTGAAGAAAAGAAATGTCTAGAGGAAAGATTCATTTATCTTCGGAACTCTGTCAGGGGCTGTGGAGGAAAGAAATACTTAACCAAGACTTAAAAAGAAAATCTTTTTTAAGGTTCCATAGGAGGAAACCGACAAAGAAACCCTAATAACGATTTTCTGACGGATGTCTATCTCTCCCTCCGGTATTCTGGAACCTATTTTTATTTTTTATTTAAATTTTATATTTTAATTTCGTTGACGGTACAAACCCAATTAACCAGGTAGCTCAAATTACATTATATACATAGATTCATTATAAAATAAAATTAAAACCCAAATAAAATAAAAAAATATAATGAAGTATAATAATAAGTTTAAAAGTCTTCGTTGAATCACCGACGGTGTACTTCCCCAACACGAATTTATCAATTATGGTTTCGCTCCTCCTTCAAAAACATTTGCGCAAAAAATCTATATTTGACTTACTACTACTTATATATATGTATATATAGATTTTCTGGGACTTTACACACATACAAACTCAGAAATACGTACTTTTTCTTCACAACACTTACCACGAAACCCCCCACGAAGGTTGAAGAGAAGATGAAACCGCGACTTACTGCCACCTTGAATCATATTCTTCTTAATTTTTTCTTTTTTCCCCATAATTTTCCTTTACTTTTATCATCTCTCTTACCCATTCATCAAAATTGTCTTTCAATTCCTTTTTATTTATTAGTTTTTTTATTTACTTATTTATTTTGTTTATTTATTTTTATTTTTTTTCTGTTCTTGTCCTAATAATTAAGATTTCCGTCCCGAGGACCTACCATTGGGTGGCCTTCCTCTCACATGCCCTTCACGCCAACATATCAATACCATCATAGATGCTGGTTGTTGCACCCTAGCAACAGTTGTATCTTTTTTTTTTTTTTTAAATTATTGTAAACTTTATTATTCTATACATGAATATTATAGTTGGGCTGTCTATAACAATAATACCTAGGCCAATGGCCTAATTAACATGAGATATGAACTCAGGTACAATTCAATAATTGCCCTAAACAAGTAACTTTAAAGTAGATAAAATGAACATAATATAGGAAAGAAAAAAAAAAAAAAAAAAAAAAAATTGTCTTTTGATCAATTGATGAGAAGAAAATCATGCGGTCGCTTCTTTTTAAGTCTGCGTTCCAGTGGTAAAGGTGGTGGGTGTTCAGCAATTTCCCGGACCAGTGGATTTGGGTGGTTGGCCATTGTTGTCTGCATTCGGATGTAGGATTCTTTGAGAACCTCCGCTACTTCCGGTATTTCAAGATCAGCATGTAGAACTGTGTTGCGAACATACCACGGTGCATCGGTGATGAGTCTCATGACGCGATTTTGAGTGGTTTGTATCCTGGTTATGTGGCTTTTAGCAGCTGAACCCCATAGGCCACAAGCGTACTGCCAGATCGGACGTATCAGCACCAAATATAGCAGTCTTTTTACTGATAAAGCAAGGGGTGAGCGGTGGTCGAGGAGACACTTCAAGTTTGTTATTCGTCCGCGAGTCTTCGCTACTAGGTGCTGGACATGATGGGACCATGTTAGCTTCGCGTCAAATATTAGTCCTAGGTATCTTACTCGTTCTGCACAAGGGATTTGCATGTCATTAAGAAAGATGGTTGGATTTGGTATATTTTTTTTATATGTGAAAGTTACCACTGTTGACTTAGTGGAGTTCATTTTTATGCGCCATTTGCAACACCATAAGTTGACTGCGTTCAGGAATTGTTGTAGATAATGTTTGGCATCTTCATAAGTCAGGGCTCTGCTGAGGGCAGCAACATCATCTGCGAATTGTGCTACAGTCACATTTTCTGAGGTAGGAAAGTCACTTGCATAAATTAGATAAAGAAAGGGCCCCAGAACACTACCCTGCGGCACTCCTGCTGAATCGCTTTAGATGTTGAGCTTGTGTTACCATATTTTACGGAAAATGTACGGCAATACAAGTATGATAGTAGAATAGAATTCTGTAGTAGGTGTCCGGTAGATGGGGTTTTAGCTTGCAGAGTAGTCCAGGGTGCCAAACCTTGTCAAAGGCTTTTTCCGTATCCAGGAAGAGCCCAAAGCATACTTGTTTTTCCTCGTATGTGTTTAATATTTCATTTACTATTCGATGAAGTTGCTGCGGACATGAGTGCGACTGTCTAAATCCTAGCTGTGTATCAGGCACGAGAGGAGAAAGGAACACTAATAGTTTTGGTAACAGCAAGCGTTCAAATATTTTAGCAAACAGGGGAAGTAAACTTATGGGTCTATAACTAGTTGGATCACTGGCCATCTTATTTGGTTTTTTCACCATGACGATTTTAGCATGTTTCCACTGATTCGGGATGTGGGTCGTCCGTAGAATAGCATTGAATATCTGGGTGAGATATACTATAGCTTTTCGTGGCAGTGCTTTTAGTAATGGCTGGACAATCTGATCATGACCTGGCGCCTTCTTTGTCGGTGAACGATTTATGGCGTTAGTCACCTGACCCGGAGCGAAGTAGTCTGAAAACAGGCTGAGTTGTAGGGGCTCATCCAGTCGCTTATATACATTTTGTGTGGATACCAAATCACTTTCATCGTGTGGGGTAAATTACTGAACAAGTATGTTAGCAAACAGGTCACATTTCTCCTGAGACGAAGCATACCATTCGGGTCCCACCTTTAAAGGAGGAATATTAATTGGCACTTTCATGATAGTTTTTGTTTTCATCCAGAGAGAGCCATCTGTGGCGCTAAGAGCATTGATGCTGCTTCGGGTCGACACATTCTTCTCCTCTTTCAGAGCTCGAGTTAAATCCCTGGTTGCCCTGTTGAATCTCTGCTTGTCTGTTGGATGCCTCGTTCTCATCCGCTCTGCGCGAGCTGAGTGTTTTACAGTTAGAAGTTGTTGAATAATCAGAGTAGGTTTATACGGTGATTTAGGGCCCAGTGGATTGGATGAAGATACTTCGCTGGCTGCAGTTCTAAATTTTGTCTATCCTACACTTTTATTCACCTAGGGTATGGGTCATTAACGAGTACCTGACGTAAAGGATCGTGACCATCGATTAACGTCCCATCCAAAGGACGGCGTGCTTAACTTTATTTTACCTCCCAGATAAAATAATCTAAGGGCCTCGGCCGGGTTTCGAACCCACGATTATAAATTAATATTGTGATGTTATATGTATGTAATGTGGTACGAGTACCACAGGTTAGGTTTAGACTCATGCCCGGGCTTTAACTACGAGGTCATATCGCCTACTACCAGATTGCTCTCTTTTGTCACTCTAGTGGACATGAGCCCGACTCTACTGTGGGAGTCCTAAAGTTTTATTCAACTAGGGCAGGGGTCTTTAATGAGTACCTGACATCGTACAGGATCGGGACCATCGCTTAACATCCCCTCAGAAGGACGGCGTGCTTTCGTTTATATTACCTCCCAGGTAAAATAAACTAAGGACCTCGGTCGGGTTTTGAACCCGCGATCTTGAGCTCAGTAAGCAAGAAGTTCTTATGTTAATCAACTAACGTGTCGATACATTCATTCTACGGCAGTGTTTACTGTTTTTGTGTTAAGCCCCCCTTCCCATTGGCCAATTTGGTTGAAAATCAACACATGTCGTCGTTAGAGGGTTCTGGATTCACATATAAAATTTCGATTTACTAAATTCATTCTATCGGTAGTTATCGTGTTCTCAGAAACAAAATTGTTTTTTTCATACGTGTAATCTGTAGATCGGAAAACATTAAATTCCATTGAACATTCCGCATCGAATTTCCCTTTATACTTCATATAGCCGGGGAAATTAAACGAGGTCTTTCCTTAAAAAAAAAAATATATATAGGGGAAACTAGTAAGATTAAAACATAGAGTCAAACAACATGTAGCAGATTGTAAAAAACCTAAAAATTCAAATAAAACTGCTCTAGCAAACCACAGTATAGTTAAAGGACATAATTTCGATTTTAACAATGCAAAAATTTTAAATGTTTCTAATAATACAATTAATAGAAAATCCATAGAAATGGTATATGTTAATAAATTCATAAATAACACCGTAAATTACAAAACAGATACAGGAATAATACAATAATTAAGTATACAACTAGTGATTAGATTAGAACTTGGCACCAACCATGCGGGTTGTCTATCATATATTTTATTTATATTACCCTATACCAAAAAAAGGGTCTTTGCTCATGTTAGGAATCTAACAAAAAATGTTAAGGTTGGTTTAGCATTGAAATATTAATTAAAGATTGTTATAATGTATTGTTGTATTGTTATAACTTGATGCACGTTTTTCTATTTGTACTTGTTAATTTTGTTGTTTCTAGTCATTGATGATGGGAGGAATTGTCCCGAAACGTTTGACAATGTTATAAAAATTTTTAAAAATAAATTGGGAGAAAAAATGAGAAGCTGCTTTACTGAAAACCTATGATAAAAAATTTATATATAGCAAACTCAAAAGTTAAAAGTTCTTTTTTTCATCTCTGTTACTTGTGGGTGAGATTGTTGTGAGTTTAGTCCAAACAATAATATGAAGATGCGGGAGAGACAAAACTTAGTTTCAAAGTGTCTTATTCTCTGTTTTCTTTAAGCCTAATTCAAAACTTTTGTCTCCTAGATATTTTCTTCTTTTGAGAGTGCCTTACGTTATAAAAGTTTATAATTTTATCTTATATATTCATAACAATATGTTTTATAAGATAAGTCTTATTATAAATTTGTTTAATTTTGCCAATAAAAATACAATTAGATAAAGAAAAAAGTAATAATAAATTTACAACGTAGATATGTTTGATTTAAAGTTTATGATATTGTGAGCTGGTTGAAAGAGGTTCTTCAGATTCATACTTACTTCAAATCGTAATGAGCCAATTCAGATAGTACTGATTTTTTGACTAAGAAAGTTATCCAAATAAAAAAATAGTTTAAGAATCACCGGAAATGTTAATTTTATTAAAAACGAATGTTGTTACAACAGTTAATGTTATTAAAAACTAATGTTACAACAGTTAATGTTATTAAATTGTCGCTCTCCCTCTGAAACTAATTAACTGATTTTGTTGTAAATCAAAGGTTTCTTACTTAGGGACTTCTGAAATCCTCATACTAACCGAAGTAACTCTCTTATTTTCGGGAGATTTCGTTGAAAATCGACCTATGTTGTCCTTGTACTCAAGGGCGTAGCCAGGAGGGGGGGAGGGGGCCCCTCCTGACGAGAGCAAAAAACCAAGATAAAAATTAAATAAACTAAAAAAATTGTTTTTATTAGAAATGGATTGCTTGCAAGTTACCAATAGGATCTTCAAATTTCCCCGTCTGATTCCTATATCAGCAATCAGCTGTTACTTAAATGTACATTTATTTAAATATATATGAATTCATTCATTTCATTTCCTCGCTCAAAATCGTCATTTATATTATCCTTTATAATCTTAAAGCTGATTTTACATGCGCAGTAAAAATGCAAAGCGCAGCAGCAGCAAATGCACTCTATTGGATGTGAGTAATTTAATTTTAAAAGCACAGAAATCACAGCGTGCATTTGCTGCTGCTCTTTGCATTTTTCCTGTTCATGTAAAGTCAACTTAAGTATTACAGTCAGTGGTTACCTCAGGGGGAGCTTTTAGAGGTACGAGTCTCCCAGGAAAAGTCTGCAACGCTAACCACGGAAACTGCGGGCACCCTCGTAGCCTAACTTTGCCCCCCCGTTCAAAGTAATGGCTTCGCCCATGCTTGTACCGGACTCAAATATACAATTTTGGAATACGGGGGTGGGAAAACATGATATTCCGGTGAAAAACGAATTTCGAATTTCTGACCGTTTGCATATCCTGTACTTACTTCGTATGGCTGTGGAAGTACAAAGGTAACTAAATAGGACTTCTGTCTTGAGAAACGAGGGAGTTTTGTGGAAAGTTTTAATGAATACAACAATCTTTTTTTTTGAAATATTGTCTACTCTACAAAACATTGTAGCGGTTCCGGCATTACACCAGTTATAAACTAAGATCAGCGTTTATAACTAAAAATGACACAGGATACAATATGTTTACAATTTTCGCGGAATAGACAATATTTCAATAATAAGTTTGTTTTATTTATTAACTAATTAGGAGACTCAATGGCAGATGACTAACAGTGGTGAAGAGAGACAGAAAGAGATATAATTAATAAAGATGTGACAGGCCGTCAAAGTCAGGTTCTGAGGGGAAATTTGTATTTCATAACAACTGTTAACTGAAACTCACTCATCAGGATTGATTATGTAAATCAGGTGTCGGCAACTAGAGGCCGAAGTTTAGAGGAATATACGTAATCGGTCAAAAATTCGAAGCTGAATTTTCAACGGAATTTCAAGTTTAGAACCCTCTATGGACTGCACATATAGATTTTCAGTCAAAACGACCAAAGGGAAGGGGGGAATTAGGGGGAAGGCTTAACACAAAAACTCTAATAACTGCCGATAGAATGTACTTATGTATGAAAAAGTATGTTTACTCCAAGATTTATTTCTACACTTGTCCTATAAGCTTAGACATTGCTAAAATCTAATAGATAGAAATGTTGCATCAACATTTTGCATAACCATAAGTTCAAAAAAATAAAAGCCATACGACCCGTCATTTGGATCATCATACTGAGGCAAAAATAACGGCAAAGTTTGCCCCCGCAAGTGGTGCCATCTCTTATCTCAGAAACACACTACATTGCCTTCCCATTCCGCCTTGAGAGGAGCATAACTTCTATACCACGGTTTCTATGCTAATCTATATCGTTGAATAGATTATCCTAGGGTATCTCAAGGCTCCATCAAAATATTTTTAGAATCGTTTGTGGGAAAGAGGAGATACAAGGATTCCAAAGTTTTAAATTATGGAAAATAAAAGTTTTCAAGTAAAACCATCCCTTAAAAAAAGTCTTACACAGGGATATAAGAAAACAAAAAAAAAATGCTAATTTCATTTCAAAAATATGTTTACTAGACACGGGCGTACACACGAGAAGAGAAGCAGGGCATTTGTGAATTTTTAAGTAATAGAGATTTCCATTGCTCGGTCACATGACGGATATTTTCCGTTATTATGTTTTGTTAAAAAGTAATAAGCGTTATTTATTTATATATTAATCATCTACCTGTTATCCCTCGGTCCTCTAGACCCCTGTCAATATAAAACAATGTAATTACTGGCGTAAATAGTGTTTTTTGAAATATAAATTTACATATTTCATGTTTCTGCTAAGTAGCCCTAAAACAGGTTCTTTAGGTCATTATTGTGATGTACTTGGTCAGGTTATGTTATCCGATTACACTACGCGCACCCCACTCTAACCACTAACCATCACCATAAAGCAGGAATCAAGTAAACTCATTTGTGATTATCCATATCAGAATATGTTATCCAATTATGTTACTCGCACTCTGCCCTAACCGAGGTAGAATCCCTTTGTGGTTATCCGTATCAGGTTGTATTGTCAAGTTATGTTATCCGTACTTCGCCTAACTACTGACTATCAATACGGAGTTGGAGTGAGGTAACCATCTTTTGTGGTTTTCGGTATTAGGTTATATTGCTCCATCATGTTAAACGTCCCTCCTAGTTTGGCTGAGGGCGCCGATATGCCCGATGCTAGCATACTGAGATCAAGAACAAGGGTTTGAGACCCGATCAAGGCCTTCAGGTTTTTTTTTATCTGGGAGGTTAAGAAACCTTGAGCTCTTTCGGATGGGACGTTAAGCGATGGTCCATACGATGCCAGGTACTTCTTCTTCCCTACGTGAGTAAAAATTTAGAGAGGCAAATTTTAGGACCCCTATAGTAAATTTGAGAGCTAATATAAACTGGAGCGACGAAAGAGCGCTCTGGTAGTAGAGATGACCTCGGAGTTGAAACCCGGGGAATAACTAACTCAACTCTGGCGGAAGGGTGAGGTAACCTTCGTTTGTGTTTATCCGTCTCGAGTATGCTAACCGATTATGTACAAAAATATTGAGTGATGCTTTTAAAGGTCGTGACAAGAATAGATAACAAAATATAGTATTCTTCTTTAGTTGACAAACAATCTAAATGGAGAGGTGGGTAGACTCTCATAAACCTAAACACTTCTTCTCACACCAACAACAAAACACAAAAACCATAAGTGCCTTTTTTACTTCCCCAGCTGTACGGAGCATAGGGGAAGTTATGTAATCTGTCAGAAATTTGACGGGGAAATTACCTATTTTTAAACCTCCTGATTCCAAAAATAAAAATAATTAAATGTCTATATATATGTTAGTGTCTGTGAACACAATAACTCCCGATAGAATGAGTGTATCGACATAAAATTTTATATGTGTAGCCATATTCCAAGGACGATATCTATAGTTTTTTGTAAATGCCTCATATCAGTGTGATTCTATGATCTAAACATGACATGAAAGATAGTGAATTCCTTAGCAAACTTCGGGTAATACAGTTAGTAGGGAAATAGTTTTGAGTTCATGGTTTTAGTCATTTTAAATTATTTTACGGGGCCATGGTGCCGAGCGGGCTTTGTCTCACCATGGTTGCGGGTTCGAGTCCCGTCCAGGAGTGAGTTTTATTTCATAGATAGAACTCCTTCCCGGGACCATGGAAGTTGTAAATAAGTAAATAAAACCATGATTTATAGAGACATGGCTAATAAGGCCAAAAAAAAAAGTTATTTTACGTATTGGTAACCTGACATGTCCGATAACAATATGATAACCAGGAGGTATATTACTACGATTAGTCGCTAGTAGAAAAGCTACTAGTTAAGAATGAAACGTATTACAGGTTATATTCGGCTTATAAAGCTTCATACTTGACAGTTTTTTTTTTATTTAACAAATATCTTTTGAATACCTACTTACTTTTTTTCTAATAAAACTTTTTTTTTGTTCATATCAAACACATTTTTATATTCGATATTCTGGTATGGTTATATTGTAAGACTTTCATTTTAACTATTTCATTCTCTGTTTTTGTTGGTTTGTTGAATTTTGTTGTTTTGGACATTTTTCCGATTTTCAAGATGCATTATAACTTTTACACTTGTTGACTGCAATCAAGAATAACTGGACGAGTTGCCAAAATAAGCCCAAATAAGTTTGCATGTTCCTTAGTCGCAATTTAGTTGCTATTTTCAAAATGAGTCACTTAGTTTTCCATAAATATTTTTTAACAGGACAGTCGCCCTATTTCGTAAATTTTCTTGAATATTGCCATCAAATTTTAATGCACCATTACATTTTAGCTCTGATTGTTCAATTCCTGTTATTTCAAGGCACCATCTTCAAATAGAATTTTTGTAGTTATTTATGAAAATACTGTAATCTGTAACAGTTTTCAACCCATGAATCCAAAGAAGTCCTGATATAATTTTGTTTATATTCTGTTGCAGGATGAAGATGACCAAAAGATGCAAAGTGAGTATGTTTATCAGTCTTAAAGTGTACGTATTTTCAGGGTTTCGTAGGTCGAAAACATCATAATATATATACATATATAATAGCATTGATTGTGTTCTTCTGTCACTCATGCCAGTGCTCCCAGGACATATCGCCTCTACCAGAGGCTCTTTCATCGCGTGGTAGTCCCAAATTTGACAGGTTTCATTAGAGTAGGATTCTGATATCGGACTGGAACAGGGCCACTAGTTCCGTCATCATCATCATAGGCGCTACAGCCCATCAAGAGCCTTGGCCTCCTCCAGGAAATGTCCCCATGCAGTACTCCTGGACCAGTCTTCACCAGCCTTGCGTCTCTGTTGTACGGTCTCCAGCCATCTTCTTCTGGGTCGTCCCACTCTTCTCCTACCATTCGGTGTCTGTATAGGTTTTGCAATTTCAAATCGATATTTCGGCTTCTCCAATTAAACAAAAATTAACCATATTGTACAGAAGAGTTTGACATTTTCGTTAGGTAATTCAATCGGTTAGAAGGGAAAAAAAAGAAAAAATAGTGATATATATGGAAGTTTTTACTTTGTGTCAGTGGCCCACCAATGATAAGTGTATTTTATTAATCCATGGTACTTTTATCAATTATCTAGCCATGCTGCTTCACTATAAGGACCGACAGGAGGGTCAACAATTTATTCTGATACATGATTTGTTCTATTCATATCATGTATATTCGAAGGAATACAATTTTGACCCTCCCGTTGGTCCTTTTAGTTAAGCAGGGTTCTTCCAAAAAAATTAAAAAACTCAATGGTGGGTAAATTGAAGGAAAAGGACCTAATTGGTTCCAGTGTCGGTCCTATTTTATTGTTTATTCCGATTGTATATGTACATATACATATTTACTCATAGCGATTATTCTTACTCTAACCGATTGAATAAACGTACATTTCAAACCCAAAATTGATATAATTTTGGTTTTACAAAATCGAATTGGAGAGACTGAAATATTGTTTTGAAATAGTAGGCTCATAAGGAAGTACTCTAAATGTCCCCTTCCGAAGGACGGCGTGGTCAACGTTTTTTTACCTTCTTCATGAAAAAAACATGGGGCTCGGGCTTGTTAGAACACCTTGAGCATAATACGCAAGCACGCTACCTTGGGCTACCGAATTGTTATTTTACTTATAATTTCCAGTCTCAAAACATATTATTTTGAGAGTAATAAAGAGGTGGTTATCAATTTGTAGGAGGGGCTCATCGTTCTGTTGCTCATTTCTCAGGTCACCTCCACGACCCGAATGGAACACCTTCAGATTCCTCTAAAAACATTTGTGAGATTAGATTCGTAGTATTGCTAAGAATTTGGAGCTTGAGAACTTACCTTGCTTATCTATTTATTCCCTATTCATACAACGGTAAATACATAAAGTTTTTTTTGACAATATTGTCCTATGGAACTCTAAATTGTGTGCTTTGACTAGATTGGCCTGCAATATTCCGTTAGGGCTATGGTATAGAGTGATGTGTGATTGCAGTGCTCCGGAAGGCATTCCAGATGTTCGACACTACCAAGAGCGGATTCATTGACACGTTGAAGATCTCCACCATCCTGAATACGATGGGACAGCTCTTTGACGACGGGGAACTCAACTCACTCATACAGGAGGTCGATGATGAATGTGAGTACTTACCTCGCTATATCTATCACTAACAATTAATTGGCTCATCTGACCAGGGGTACATTATATTTTAAAAAACTCACTTTTGTGTTGTGTAAGGAGATTTTGAGTTTATACTAATATATTTATAGGTTAGGTTAGGTTTTATGACTCATGCCCGGGCTTTAACTACGAGGTCATATCGCCTACTACCAGAGCGCTCTTTCGTCACTCTGGTGGACATGAGCCCGACTCTACTGTGGGAGTCCTAAATTTTGCCTACCCTAAATTTTTATTCATCTAGGGTAGGGGTCTTTAACGAGTCCCATCCGAAGGACGGCGTGCTTAAGTTTATTTTACCTCCCAGATAAAATAAACTAAGGGCCTCGGTCGGGCTACGAACCCACGACCTTGAGCTCAGAAGTCAAGCACGCATACCACTGAGCTACTGGCGCCCTCCTAATATATTTATATTACACAGCTTTATCTTCTCCCAATGTATTTATTGGTATTTACATAATATAAGTTCTACTCGTAAAGTATGTTCTGGATAAATAATATTAAGATCAATAAGAAAATAATGTAAAAATAAGATCAACAAACAAATTACAGATACTGACGATGAGAGTTCTCCCAGAAATTTCTATTCGCTTGGTTGTGAAGACCAATATATACATTGGGAGAAGATAAAGCTATGAAAATATATATTAATATTAAAAATAATAAAAAAGATAATAAAACGTCATATGTTGAATCACCAGCAATGTATTTCCCCAGCACGAATTAATCAACTATGTTTTCGCGCTCTCCCTCTAACACCAATGGACCTTTGTAATTAATACTTAACTTACACTGGGATTTTTGAATCTTCTTACCAAAGTTCATGCAAATGCATTCATTACAATGGCAGTTATTAGGGTTCTTGAATTGAGCCTCCTTCTGATTATTCCTTTCGCTTCAACCGATTTCGCGGAGGATTAATATATGTCGTCCTTATGGGGTTTGGAATATTTAAATAAAACATCGTGTTAGTTATTATGACTCATACCCTTGCTTTAACTATGAGGTCACATCGCCTACTACCTAATCTTTCGTCGTCCTCTTGTGTCCGACTCTACTTTGGGAGTTCTAAATTTTGCCTTCCTAGGTTTATCCAACTAGGGTAGGGGTCTTTAACGAGTACCTGACATCGTACAGGATTGGAACCATCGCTTAACGTCCCATCCGAAGGACGGCGTGCTCAAGGTTTTTTCACCTCCCAGATAAAAAACCTAAAGGCCTCGGCCGAGTTTCGAACCCGCGATCTTCAGCTTGTACCTGGCGCCCTCGTGTCGTATTGTTACATTCATTCTAAATTTGTGTTCACACACAGAAACAAGATTTTTTTTTTTCAATTTTTGGATTCAGATGATCGGAAAACACGGAATTCCGATGAAAACTCAACATCGAATTTCTAACCGATTATATCACTTCCCCTATACTTTGGTTGAGGAAGTAATAGGGCCTCTTTGCATAGGATATTTCATATACTCTTTGTAATCTTGCTTTTGAAATTAAATCCTTCAATTCACCGTACGGATGTTTGGATGTCTGCATTCGTATATGTACACTTTTTGTTAGTTTTTAACGAATTATGAAGGTTACAAACCAAGATGGCCATTATATCCCTGATTTAAACTTTTCATCTCTTATGAATAAACCAACAAGTTGTTGAAAACTTCAGAATGCCTAACTCCATAAGTCGAAACTAGTAACAAAGATTTTCGGTGTGGGACCAAGTTCTGTATTGACTTGTGAACACTGAGGTCTTCTTTGCTATCGTCGACGGAAGTACACAGAAACTTGAGAAATAAATCATAACACACCCCTTCTCTATAGTTCCAGAGCAGGTATGGGCGGGGCGAACTACGGCCAGAGGGCCCGAACACGATCTGCAGAGGGATTCGAAAACATGCAGAATAGAAAAGCTTTCTTTTCTTATTACGAATAGTTAATTTTAGAGGGTATAAAGAATCAGACATTCGCTGTAAAAGCTCTAGTCGAATAAGAAGGTGAAATGGCCCTGTCTTCAAATAAGTCAAGGGCTTTACCGGCTGTTTTTGAGAATAAGGTGTCAAAAATATATATATATGAGTACCTAAAAAATTTTTTTTTAAATTTCTTTAAAAAAGTGAAGTAATAAGTGGCGAGTTAAAGTACAGAAATACAGTATGTCGGAAATTAGAAATGTTTGTCCAAAAACGTATCCAACTAGTAGGGATTACTTATACCTTAATATTAAATTTTCATTTAATTTCGATGAGATTATAAAGAAATTCAATATGGTGAATCCAAGACGTGGAGCGAATTTCCATGTAAAATATATGTACTACCTACAAAAACTACCTACATATTTTTTTTGAGCTCCGCCATTTTTTATTAAAAAAATATTTGTAAATTATATTCAAATCCTGCTCGCAGAGATCTTTTCAGTGGTAGGTATATAACATATTACAGTTGAACAAATGTTTCTCTTCGTTTACACCCTCCCTAAATTATTTCTAACAACAATGAAACTAGTGACTAACCGTATTGGGATACCGGTTATCTGTTGTTGTAAAATAAATTGTAAAATCCATGTTCTTAAAACTATAAGTCGGTGTACTCAATGTAACGTGCAAAATTTGATTGAAATATGCCCTTGGTACATGGGTTGGTGAAATTTGAAATCCATACAATCGGTTCTGGAGATCAAACAGACAACAAGTGACACTAGAATATCTTTTGGAGACTAGGAACTCTAAAAATCTTTATAAACTTTTTAATATTTAAAAACATTATTTTGAATAATAGTTTATTTATGGAATTGGATCACACAACAGCTTTTGTTGCATGAAATATCATCCAATTCAATCAATTCTGATCCAATTTCATTCCATTTCATCCACAGAATCTTCTGAATACGTGACTTCAATATATAAATTGGAAAATCATACTTCACTTGTTGCAGATACCGCACTTGAAAATTCTCATTCACAATAAATACTCATATTTGTTCCAGTGAAACATTGCCCTTGAGAAAAAATAACTTGCTCGATTCTAAAATCCGAATAACTGCCGGTGTAATGAATGTATCGACAAAAAATTTAGCATAAGGATTCATAGCCTACTATGTAAGTCAAATTTAGCATAAGGATTCATAGCCTACTATGTAAGTCAAATTTAGCATAAGGATTCATAGCCTACTATGTAAGTCAAATTTAGCATAAGGATTCATAGCCTACTATGTAAGTCAAATTTAGCATAAGGATTCATAGCCTACTATGTAAGTCAAATTTAGCATAAGGATTCATAGCCTACTATGTAAGTCAAATTTAGCATAAGGATTCATAGCCTACTATGTAAGTCAAATTTAGCATAAGGATTCATAGCCTACTATGTAAGTCAAATTTAGCATAAGGATTCATAGCCTACTATGTAAGTCAAATTTAGCATAAGGATTCATAGCCTACTATGTAAGTCAAATTTAGCATAAGGATTCATAGCCTACTATGTAAGTCAAATTTAGCATAAGGATTCATAGCCTACTATGTAAGTCAAATATTGAGTTTTAGCTACTTTTTTTTTTTTCATTTTTGTAATGAGATGGTCGCAAAACACGAAATTCCATCTAAAAATCATCATCGAATTCCTGAATGATTACATAAATACTTCGTTTAGCGAAGGAAGAAGAGGCCTCTGTTTTACCCGGAACTTCCTGTTGATTTGATGAGATCAAAGCAAGGTGTTCTAAATGTTTACTGTGACAATTTCACCATTTCCGTTCCTTTACGTCTCACAATTTGTTTAACCTTCTGTACTAGCTGTTTAACAAATATAAAACAGGCTCAATTAATTGTATTTTGCCAGTATTTGATAGCACATGAATCTGGTGGACGTCGGTAAACATTCACTCTCATGTGACATTTAAAGAAGCCTTCAAACGCAAAAACTTTCAAACTTTTTCTAACGTTGTTTTTAGAAACAAATTACTTCTCCTCACATCCTCCCCGGTGGTTTGTTTCGGGAGTATTTTTCGGTTCGAAAAGTAAAATTTATCTTCTGGGAATAAGCGCAAGTTGCTGTCAGCTTAAAAATGTTAATTTCCTCAGCTATTCGGATTTATGTAATCGGCCTGAACTTCAATGTGCAGTTTTCAACGAAATTTCATGTTTTCTTGATTCCAAAAATGTGTGTATGTGAACACGAAAACTCCAGGTAGAATGAATGTATCGAAACGAAATTTTATATAGGTATGTATTCAAAACCCTCTTAGGACAATACCTATTGATTATCAGCCAAATCGGCTAAAGAGAAAGGGGATTAGGGAGGAGATTAGTTAACACAGACTTAGTTTAGCCGAAACGGTCGATTGGCTCGACTTTTTGATCGGTTCTTCTCTCAGATTTCTCATTCTACTATATTCTTTTTCCCTTTTTATTCGGGTAAGATTTTTTTCTGTAGTCGGGTTTTTTGTTTATTTCTAATTGTTTTTCTTATTTGTAGGTCTTTTGTGTTGTGTAATACTTGTGAATTTAATCATGAAAACAGAAATATTTTGTTTTAATAGAATCTAGTAATATTTTAAGTTCTTAATAATCTTTATAAATATACTTTAATGGGGTAGCGTTCTGAACATTGAGTAATTCGGATTTGGGTTTTATCCGTTTCGGGTCAAACGAAAACCATACAAAAAGACACGGAAAAATTACTTACACATTTCAACCTAACTTTATATTTTGAATCTGATTGTTCAGGAATTGCTTTTAGGATACATATGATATATGATTTCAAAATCACTGAATATAGGAGAAGGGGTGGGAGTTTACTTGGGAGGCAAAATTGTTATTTCATGTTTTCTCCGTCACTATTGATCCTAGGTAAAAATGTTACGGAATCAATTTGATAACTATTTTTATTTTGTATCTATACATTTTTTCGCTGAGGTTAGGAATAACGAAGATATATAAAATTTTCGAGTAACAAAGCAGGCGAGAGGTAGCAAGGATGATAGGGGGGGGGGGGGGGGGCAATGACGTAGTAGGAGTGGAGGGAGGGGGTGGAGTATAGTTTTTCAATCTTTGGGTATCGCACGTAATCAGCTTCAGATAAAGTAATGTAAGGTTACTTCCGAGTAACGCCGGATAACCATGCTAGTTTTTAAGTAATCTCGGTAAATTTCATTAAGATAAGAAGTAGTATAGTTACTTAAAATAGTGAATTTAATTAGCCCTGGAGATAAGGCTGTCCTTACTATGGTCTATTGTTGCACAAAGAGATTATATGAAAGGAGGATCTCAAAGTGAACCAGGATGGAGATAATGTATCTACTTTACATGGTACAGAGTGTGGCCCAAATTGGCCCCCTTCACCACATCCCGAGCCGCATCCGCCACACTACCGTTATACAACACAACATACACCCCAATATCTAATTCTAACCCGGGAACCATAACATGTAATAATAGGCACTTAATAATAAACAAGGTGTAAAATTTACTTTCTCTAAATATTTTGTGTATATTCCGGGCGGAAAATTGTTCTCTAATTTCTCCACATTTTCCCCATCTTAAGTCTACCATGATTTATTCACGAATTTGATGTCTACGTTAAAGTGTTGGGCGCTTACTGAACTTGCTTTAATACGGATGCTGTATCGCCATTGTCGGTCGCCATTTTGAAAATTTTGGATAAATAAATCTGGATTCACAGGTTTTCAATACCTTTAATTTGACTCCCCGAATATGTATTAGTGAGAAAACATGTTTTAAATGAAAAACATGGGCAAATGAGCCCATATTTTTTTTTGTAGAAGAAACGTTCTCCGGGTTGCATAATTGTTCGAATTGGTCTTATCTCAAATGTTGATGACACATTAGCGATTGAAAATTTAATAAGGAACATTTTTGGTAAGAACCATTTTTTCGGGAGGACTAACCGTTTTCGCAAAAATCTAGCAAACGTCTAAAAAAATAGGCTTCAGAACGACATTTTAGGACGAGTTTCGTCGTTTATTGCACAAACCGGGTAACCTGCAAAATATCTTATTTCACATAAAATGTGCCTTTTAGTTTTCTCAAAACTTTTATTTTAAGAGCTTCTTCATTAGGTCATAAATATGAGCTGTATTCTGTAAAATATATACTTAGGCCCTGATATAAAGTAGCCCTTTTTTTCGTCCGACAAAATCTAATCGGATCTATGTTAGCACATCTTCATTTCAAATTTCAAGTTTGTAGCAAAAATCAGTGACGAATATCCCAATATCTAAGGTAAACAAAACTGTAAAACCGTTGGTTGTTTCTGGCATTTCTTCCAGAGGTGTCTTCTTATTTTTTGTACAATATTTCGGGACACTTACACGTCCCTTCTTCTGGTCACTATGAACGGTAAAACCATCAGCACATGAAAAAGTAGCTTGCGGTCAAAGATGATGCAAAAAGTGTCACAAGAATATGAGATTTATGTACAAGGATGGGGGTTACACGCACATTGTTGGTACGATTTTCATGCTGCTCTGGAAGATTAAATGATGTAGTTATCTTTACCTTACATGTACATCATAAATAAAACATCGTTTGTAACCCTTAAAAGAAAAAAAAAACTATGTAAAATTAAAGTTTTTGATTATTTTGTTGCCCACATTCCTAATGCACCCCACAGGGTGCAGGGCCGTAGCGATTACAAGGTAGCAGAAAAAAATACCAAATGCATACATTTACATTATTTAGGTAATGAATAAATAAAATTAATTTTAAAAAATATTTTTTTAAAATTAGATTTTATTTAGGAACTGGAGGGTTAATTATCTATCACAGACGCATTCACGCAAACAGACATCGCGAAAATGGATCACATTTTATTTTCTTCTAGTACTTTGATATTACGTCATACATCCCTTATTTCTTACATATACTATATATTCTACTATAAACCCCATTATTTAGGTACTTCAATTTATTTTCATCATTTTTTCTTGATAAAAGAAGAGAAAGTAATTTCTTGATCCGATCCTAGCCGAGCCGTTGAGACTGTCAGCGGAACTTTCCTTGCACGGCTTGGAACGTGTAGTGAGAAAGATTTTATTGAATTTAAATATAAGCAATTTTTGATCATTCTTGATCGGAACACGTCTAGTGTGAATCGGGCTTAAATGTGGTAAACTTTAAAGGTAAGCGAGATAGGCTATTAGGTTGTGTTAAGGCTGGAGTGGGTAAGGTAGAGGACCGGGGGTGAATTAGTCTGGTGTGAGGGATCAAGATGTTGCAAGCTTCCTTCATTAGTCGGTAACCTGATACCTGATACCCGGCCCAGGCTCCAAACCATATTTACAAAGTACCCTCCCTCCCTTCTCCAGGCAGATTGGATGGGATAACGGACTTAACCTCTGTCTCACCTTCAGTATTCCAAACAGTCATTATATGAAAACTAACTATTGAAGGTGCGCTGTCAACATTTTCAGATTATCATCGAAATGTCTTCAGCTCAGAGTCTCATGCGGTCACCAGTTGGATGAGGGCGTTTAGGCAAACCATGGCGGTTTAGCCAAATGAATGTTCAGGAAACAATGAGTGATTAGCATTCTTATTTTTACTAAGTGTTTGTGCCTTCCCTAGTTGTGACTAAAAACATGAATATAACAATAAAATATATTCATAACAGGACATTCTTATATCAATCACATTTTTAAGATCACTCCTCCCACCCCTTCTCCCCCACTTAAATAATTCATCTCAATCTGGTATTACTGCCTATAAGAAAGTAATGTATTGGCGATTTTTTTGTTTAATTTTCATATTCAGTAATGCCAGTTGGAAATAATTAATTTGAGAAATTTTTTTTTCTTCTCATTTTATGCTAAAATTAGACTTTTTAGCCCTTTCCCCTTCGTCTCTCCCTTTTCTTTGGCCGACTTGGCTGAAAATCAATAGGTGTTATCCTTATGGGGTTCATGTATAAAATATTGTAACAATACATTCATTCCATCGGGATTTTCCATTTTTGGAATCTTGGGGGTTGAAATATATTAAATTCCGGTGAAAACTCAATATCGAATTCCTGACCGATTCCATAACTCCCCCTACCCTTCGTATATCTGAGGAAATTATTTTTTTTTAGTTTGTTATGAAGCTTCTCGTATCTTCTTTCAGTTGAATATATCTTGTTATAAATACACAATTCACATTGGAACTTTAATAAGAAGTGAGAAAAAGCTGGGAAGAGTTCACATGGAAGTATTTGATGTTGGTGAAGGTCGACGGCAAAAAGTTGACAGTGAGTAAAAGGAAAATGTTAAACGTCTGAGGCATATTCTCGCAGGAGCCTGTCCAATGAACTCCAACCATATTTTACTTCCTGGAGTGAAATTAGTAACTATCAGTAGGTAAATAGTAAGATAAGACATCTTATAGTATTCCTGCAAAAATTCATTCTTGGTTTTTCCAAGGAATTTCTTGATTTTCGGCATTATTTTTTGCATCTCTCTTTCTGATTGAGAATGAATATATCGACAAGAAACTTACTGAAAGATTTTTGTATTCAGATCCCCGAGATTAAGACAACTACTGAATTTCAGCAGAATCGGCTAATGGAGAAGACGAGTTTACAGACTTAACACGGAAACGCCCAATAACTTTTCATGGGGGTGAACTTTTCAGAACAAAATTTGATATTTAGATTCGGAAGTTCGGTAAGGAGGTATGAAAGTTACTGGTATTTAGTTCAATACAAATAATTCAAACTGGGGAAATACTCTGCTGGGGATGTTTTTTTTGTTAATATTTATTACTTGATATTTGTAAAATTTGACTTTAATCTAATATCGTTTTCTTACTTTTTGGGTTGTGTAAGGAGATTTTTAATTCATATATAATATGCTACCTACTTTTAATTTTAATTTGCTGTGTTTTGTTTTTATGGTTTCAGGCACAGGAAGAGTGAACTTTGACGGTTTCTGTCAGATCGCTGCCCACTTCCTGGAAGAGGAGGATGCGGAGGCGATGCAGGAGGAGCTGAAAGAGGCCTTCCGACTGTACGACCGGGAAGGTGAGTTCAGTCACTTAGCTCAGCTGGGAAGTAAAAAGAAATGCTTAGATAAAGGATCGATAAATACGGATAACCAGGTTTGGGATCAAGGGCACAACATACAAAGAACAGAGAACATACAAACAAACGGAAGCCAAACAAACTACATAGTTCAACAAACAAGACATCACATTAGTAACTAGGAATCCTTGTCTCCTGTTTATTTATTCTGTTTATGCTAACTACAATTTATGTATTTATTTTTCTTTTGTAGCTATTTCCATGATGTCAATGTTGGTGTTCGGTAATATTTAAGGAATTTCATGTTATTAGATGAAATATATATTTGCTGTCTGTTTTAACTTTCCCATCCATATGAAGTATAGGTGAATTTTATGTAATCGGTTAGAAGTTTGGTTTGGGTTTAACTCATATTTCATGTTTTCTGACCCCCCGAATCCAAAAACGAAAATAAATTGTCCTCTCTATCCCTACCGAACGATTCTCGAAAGAGGTAGAGAGTTCAACCAGAGATCCCACCACCTATTCGTTGACTTCAAGGTTGCCTACGACAGCGTTAATCGTGAAGAACTTTATAGGGCAATGAGGGACCTTGATATACCTGAGAAACTTGTTAGACTGGTCAGGCTTACGATGAGGGAGGTTAGATGTATGGTACAGGTCAATGGAGAGAGATCAGAGGAGTTTAAATCAGGGAAAGGTCTGAGGCAAGGAGATGCTCAAGCCTGCCTCCTTTTCAACATAGCTCTCGAGAAGTGCATCAGGGAATCAGGGATACAAGTGGGTGGATATATCTTAGCTTATATGGACGTAGATCAAATTAAATGAAAACATATACCTAATACGTTTCTGACGGAAAATGACGAATTTGAGCGTTTAGTGCGAAATTGCGAATTGTTGAAAAATTCCACCCTTTTCCCCTGCCTTTCCTTTGGTCCGATTTTTGTGGTTAAATAACTTGAACAAATTTTGTCTGAAGTTTGAAAAACAAATTCGGAATTTGTAATGAATAACTGTTATAATATATTATAAATATAACTTTCGAGAGGGAATATAAGTTCCTCTCTAGAAATTACTATTATTTCTTTTATTTTAAAATTTTACTCAATTATATTTTATTCAATTTATCTCCATCCTAAATATTGTTCTTTTTTCGCCTGATTATTTCTCTCCACGAGTAGCAGCCACTGGGTTCTCATCCTCTCTCATGCCATTCAAGTCATTTGTATGTATTTTCCTGTTGCATTGCCAGTTGTTGCATTTCCGCGCCGCTACATTTCTCATCCTCTCATGCCATTCTGGTAGTTGTTGCACTTCGGCAACTGTTGAACGACTAATTAAAGACAAAAAAAAAAAAATAAATAATATGTTTTCATAGTGATAGTAAAAGCGAGGCATCCAATCTTTATTGGAAAGATGAGAGTTTGGTATAGTCTATGATTTCATCACATTATGGGTCTCAATAAAAGGGGAAAAAACCCTTTAAAATACAGTAAAACCCTTCTTCACGGACATCTCTCCTTACGGACAAATAATCCCTAACGGACGCGGACAACCGTCCGGTAAATACATTTACCTCTCCTAAGCAGATACTTACAAAGCAATGCATTTGAAAAATACATGCAGCGGCTGACATAGATTTTGAGCGGGGGGGGGCAAAGTTAAGCTACGAGGGTGGGGGGTATAGACTCCCAGGGGCATAGCCCGCAGTTTCCGTGTTTTGCGTTGTTGACTTTTTGTTATTAATTTGGGAGACTCGGACCTCTAGAAGCTCCCCCTGAGGTAACCACTGACTGTAATACTTAAGTTGACTTTACATGAGCAGCAAAAATGCAAAGAGCAGCAGCAGCAAACGCACGCTGTGGTTTCTGTGCTTTTAGAATTAAATGAATCACAGCCAATAGCGTGAATTTGGTGCTGGTGCGCTTTGCATTATTACTGCGCATGTAAAATCAGCTTTAAGAGTATAAAGTATATCATAAATGACGATTTTGAGCGAGGAAATGAAATGAGCAAATTCATATATATTTAAATAAATGTAATATGACTTGTTTTGTACTTACATGTACATTTATGTAACAGCTGATTGCTGATTTAGGAATCAGACGCACTGGAAATTTGAAGATCCTATTGGTAACGTTTAATAAAAACGATTTTTTTTAGTTTATTAAATTTTTATCTTGGTTTTATGCTGGGGCCAGGGGGGGGGGGGCACACGCGCCCCCCCTGCCTACATGTATGAGACGCTGGGAGGTTAAGGGTCACAAACTGGGTCCTTTTAATAATTTGGCTAACCAAAAACTGTATTTTAATGTAATAACTACATTTTTCGGTAGTTAATTATTCTCTTTTCCCTTCTGAAATGAATGTAATCATAGTATAACGTTTGGTACTTGTTATTTGTGATTTGGATAAAATCTGGGAAGAATGATCTATGATATCAAATGGTATTAACCGTCCACGAGTCTGCCTTGCTTATTGATTTCAACAACTCACCACAGGAGCGTAAATAACTTTTCTTTCTGGGAAAGGGGCGCTGTGGGGAGGTGGGTGGCAATACTCAATTTTCTTTATTTTGAACCCGCTTTCATTACTTCATTCAGTCTCAAACGTATTTAGAAACCTAACTTATGTGTCAACCCACGCCTCTGTTGTCCACTGCTTGTCCCTTGTATCTTCGTCAACGTATCTAGAAGCTTCCACAAGCCCTAGGTTTTAGTCTGCCCCAATAAAGGTTTGCACTGTTAGCCCTAATTAAGCATTCCTTTGTTCCTTCCTGAAAACAGGCGCCTTACGATTTGATAGCCTTTTCTTTCAATATGATACCCTATTCAAGAATGCCCAGTATACAACGCGCCAGGTCATGTCCTCTTGTGACTGTTATCAGCGAGGCTGGCCGGAGCCTTTCTGCTGCTCTAGGCAGTCCACCGTAAAAGCACCCACTCCCCTCATCTATTTTTCATTACAGTATAAGAATAAATCAAAATGTTGTGATTTATATGGGGAATAAAAAAATAAATGGTCTCGGATTATTTTTTAATGATTTTTCACAAAAATATTTTTTTTTTTTAATCTTCCAAATATTCAGTTAACAAAACTTTTTATAAATTTTACAAAACCGTGATATGTATTACAAAATATTTTTTCTGAAAGTAGCTATTTTTTTAATTATAATTATTTTCTAAGGGATGTTTGGGGTTAATTTATTTACGGCATTTCTTCCCGAGGTGTCTTCATATATTTTACTTCCTCGTTCCTTTCTCGAGCCCTCCTTTTTATAACCCCAACCTTGATGTGTCGCTCTCTTTTCCATGAACTCTCTGCCTGACGGGCTCTAGGTAATATCAGCCCAACGTTCAATCATAAATTCGGAATTCATTCAAGAGACCAAAATATTTTCAAATATCTGAAGGCATCTCTAGAAGAAATGTAGGAAAAAAGAACTGACAACTATTTCTTTAATAGAAATAAAATGAAAATATATTTTTTTAAACTAAAAATGATATTTGCCTTTTTTACCGATCGGTAAAATTTGCCGCCTTAGACAATTGCCTACCCAACTCCCCTGTAAGGGCCGGCTCAGGTTATCAGGAATGAATAAAGGTTGGGCTTGGTAGAGCTTTCGTCGCATGGTTTCAGTTGCGGTTTCGAATCCTTTCCGGGAGGGTTTTATTTCGTACATAGTACTCCCTCGCGGGGTCATGGATATTGTGTAAACAACCAATTAACACTGTTATAGAGGCATGTCTAATATGCATCGTACATAAGACCCAAAAATATATATTTGTATAAAATAATAATAAAAAATAAAAGAACAGATTCTCTCTTTGGATCTCCTCTTCAATCTGATTTTCTGAAGGGTCCGATCCATTCTCAAAATTTTCTTGACTGTGGCCCTGAAGTCCTTTTTTGTACATCGATTTCATTCAGGCTGAAAGAAGGACTAGCTCCAGCGATACCTCTGTTGTCCTCTGTTGCAGGTAACGGTTATATTACGACCGCCACCCTCCGGGAGATCCTCGCTGCACTGGATGACAAGCTAAATTCGGAGGACCTCGACGGGATCATAGCTGAGATCGACACTGATGGCTCAGGCACCGTTGACTTTGATGGTAGTACTTTTTTTATATCAAGTAACCTCTCATCCAATATGATAAAATATGGATTATAATAATAATGATAATAATAGTATTTATTAAAATTAAATAATAATTATTTACGTTAAACCATAACATGGTAATTGAATACATCATACAATTTTATTCATGAAAACAGCGTATAAATTGTATATCTCATTGGATACTAAATATTAGAATACAAGCACAACATAGGGTTGAATAATATTATTTTTTGAATAATAGTTAAATAACTTAATATTCAATTATTAATATTAATAAATACAAATTTTTAGTTAAATTTTTTTGAAAAATAAATATTTTATATTTATTTATTTTTAAGATGTCTTCTTTCCTTAGGTCCGGTCCTTTCCTCATGTCACAAAGAGCGGAATATAGAAAAAAAAGAAATGGAGTGAAATATACAAATATAATTGAAAGAAATAAAACTTGTTTATTTATGATATTGTCTAATTTCACCAACTATATTTACATGGGAGTACTTTCGGTATTTCTACCATCCTCAGCCAAAAGCATAAGAGATAAGACTGAATATAGTCTTATCTCTTATGCTTTTGGCTGAGGATGGTAGAAATACCGAAAGTACTCCCATGTAAATATAGTTGGTGAAATTAGACAATATCATAAATAAACAAGTTTTATTTCTTTCAAGTTCATTTGAATTATTTCACAATATCTCTGCAATAATGTCAGTTTTCATATACAAATATATTTATCTATAAAATAAATACCAATAATTAACAAAAATAATAATAAAAATATTAAACAAAAATAATGGACCAAGAAAATAAAAATGAAAGCAAAGTATGATTTAAAACTATTATATAAGATTAGTTTGAAAAATGGATTACAACTATTATGTGAAAAGATTTCTGATTAGGTCATAAAAATAAGCGGTATCTTGTAAAATGTACTTAGGCCTCAGAGTAAAGTGGGCTCAATTTTCGGCTGATTTTGGTGTTAGGTTCAATACGACAAAGGTTATATATAGCCCGAAAAATGTAAACTAAATGTGATTAACGGCATTCATATACCAACTACACTTACACATCAGTCTCTCTCACCCTTACCCTTCTAGAAATTATATCTGAAATTACTAGGTAAAACAATTAATCTAGGTAAAAAAAAAAAATCTTAGGATTACGCTGCACAAAGAGACAAAATGTGGGAGAGAGTAATCTGTAAGCGTGGTTGATATAAGAAAGTCCTGTAGTGGCCATATCACATATTTTTTATATCGTACTTAATCCAATTCTTGAGATTAAACAATGAGGAAGAGATCAGTGCCGTACAAAGCTCACAGACTTTTCATGTCTTAAACTTTATTTTTGCTTAACCTCCCAAAAGTCAATTTTCTCCAGCTTCCATACGAGGAGTCCTAGATATTTTTTACCGTCCATTTTGTATATTTTTTTGTGAAATAGATTAGAGTTAAGAGTTAGCAAATATTGTTCAATCCATCATAAACGAGAGCCATTAGTAACTGTTTGGGAACCACTCGGCTGGAACTATTGGGTTTTAGCAGGGTCAGCAGTTGGAAGGGCAAATATCCCTGTAACCTTTCTGACATTGTGCAACAAATATTCAAAAATTTTGAATTTTTTTCCCCAATGTTTTGTAATAACAAAAGGGGCATGAAAATTTCGGATTCACGCAGGTATGTTCTCTGAATATCAAATTTTAACTTAATAATTTCAATTTTTTGGGCGCCGGTAGATCAGAGGTAGCGTGTTTCCTTCTGAGCTCAAGAACGCAGGTTCGAAACTCGGCCGAAGCTTTTTTTCTGGGTATCAAAAAGACATTGAGGACGCTGTCCTTCGGATGGGACGTTAAACGATGATTCTGAGTCAGGTACTCATTAAATAGCTCCTAGACAACTAAACCTAGGTAGGAAAAATTTAGGAATCTCACAGAAAAGTCTGGCTCGTTTCCACCAGAGCGCTGTGGTAGTAGGCGATATGACTTCGTTAAAGCCTGAGCATGAGTCACTATAACTAGCTATAATATTAACATTTAGGCTATCCTAACACTTTTTTTTACACCCTCGCTACTGTAACTAGAAATAGGAGATTATATAACCTGTGAGACATTTTTTGTCGATTCTGAATTGGTACTTTTTGGTTTTCCGATCCCATGATTCCATTAAGTCTGTGTGCACGATAACTTTCGGTAGGAGGAACATAACAACTCGACGTTTCATGTGTGTTTCCAAAAGCCGGTTTATATTCCGCTAAATCAGCCAAAGGAAAATTGTTACAAAGTTCAAAAGTGACATTTAGGTTGTCATATGTATGCAATTGTCAGGTTACCTGAGATTACCTTAGACTATGACACACTACCCCTAGAGAAGTTCCTGACGAAGGGAAGAGGGAGAGTCCTTTCTTAACACAACATTTACAAATATTTGAGTTGTCAATAATATAATAAAATAAAGAAAATACAAAAATAAATAAATTATAATAAAAAAAAAAATTAATGAAGGGGATTTATAGCAGAATACATAGTATATATATGAAATAAGGGCTACATGAAATAAAGGCTACATGACATAAGCAGAAGAAGAAAAATAAACTGCGTGCAAAGTAAATTATTTTTCTCCTTGTAGTTATGTTACACCGCATTCATACTGCCACTCATCACTTACGCCTGTCCTGTTTGGCTTGGCACAAGCCAGAAAAACATTTAAAAACTGGTCAGGTTCAAAAATAAAGTTCTCCGCCTTGCAGTAAAGGCGCCTTGGACGGTAAGGAATTCTCAGATAAACAGGGAGCTGGGGTTGGAGACTTCATGTTGGAGTTAGCGACAAGATTCAGGGCTGGGCTGCAGTGTTTCTGGAGCCGCTACCTTTGGCATATCGCCGTCTGAAGCCCCGCCTTGTTCAGGCAAATTTTTATTTATTTATATTTTTTTTTTAAATTGTGTATAGCGCGTTTTGCGTTGAACCAAATAAATGTATATACGTAATATATCGTATATGCTATGTATTCTACTAAATCCCATTCATTCGATTTTTTTTTTTTATTTCTTAATATATTTTCTTTATTTTTGTATTTTTTTAATTTTATTATATTAATGACAACTCAATCAGTAAATGTTATGTTAAGGTACCAATCCGAATAAACTAAAGATAAATATTTATTCTAGAAAACAAAATACTAATTTGTTTATTAAATATTATTCTACAAATAAGTTAGCGACGACGCCCATAAACTGCTTAGTATGCATTGGCTTGTTAAACGATTCATTCATTTCATATTAATTGACGGGTTTGATGTTGCCTTGTCAGTTAATATACTCTCTATTATTTAGGTTATTAATCAGAATTAAAATGCTTCGACTAAATTTTAATAATGTTGAGTACATCATAAAATTAATTTTAATGGAGTCTATGGGGATCATTGTTCACGTTGAATGGAGGCTTTTTATCTTGAATTTATAGGGGAAGTTATGTAATCAGTTGAAAATTACCTAACTACCCATGAATCCAAAAATAGCGAGAAAAAACACATATTCTCATCAGTTTTCATTATAATTGCGAAATTTTCAGTGGCACATCAATGAATAAATATATTTGTATTTATTTTTCTTCATTTATTTGCGATCTATATACAGAATACATAATAAGCAAATATGGTAACTATTGAGCCACATGAGTGCCTATGTGTCATGATCAGCCAGCGCTGAGACTCCTTAGAAAATAGTAAAAAGTTTAAATTTCACCTACAATTAGAAAATCTTCGAGGCCACCTATTCAGATGACTTGGAGGATTGAGAGGATAAGACTTACGCAAATTAGAATTAGGATGAGATGATAGTTTATTGTGGAAGGTTAAGAATCGGGATTGGATTAGTTTGGTCTTCATGGAGTGATTTATTGGTGACAATGAAGGGAGCATTAACAATTCGTCGAAGTACTAGCTTGGATGCCATTTATATTGGATTGTTTGACTGAACCCCATAATTTGAAGGACGTATTATAGTCTTGTAAACTGTCAGTTTGTTGTCAGAAGAAAGTTTTAATTTTGGTCCAAGTAGTCTACGTCGTAGTCCGTAACGTCGATTGAACTGTCGTTAAGGCTTATGAGTGGGTTTCACGTCAATCGGCTGCTGATGCTTTAATATTTTTGCTAGTTACTTCTCCCTGTATATATTTATTCAATCTGTATGTATTATAGATGTGCCACTAATGGATGACACCTCTGTGTTGAAAACTGGTTCTGGTCGGAAATAAGACAGTAGGAGGACATCGTCTTTTATTTTTATGATACACTTATTGATTTCAGCCGATACATAGGATAAGGGAGTTTAGAAGGACCCTAGGGGAACAGTTTATCACAAATAATTCGATCTGGGGAGGTGTATTGCTGGTGATTTCCCGATGTCTATGGTTAGAATTTAATTTCCCATTCCCAGAATTTCTTCATCTTTTCAATCAGGGGCACCCTTCATAAATACAGTTTCAAAAGGCGTTGAAAATTCAGTTGTGAACCACAATTCCTTCTGGAAAAGTCATTCAGGTTCATACGCTTAAAAACCGAAATATCTTAATAAAAAAAGTCGGTGATTCTCCAGCAAGGTACTTTCCCGGACCGAATTAATCAACTAATTTTTCGCTCCTTTTCATCCAATCCTCATACTAAATTTGGTGTCGATAAATTCATTACATCGGCAGTTAATAGGGTTTTTGAATTGAACTCTCTCCCCTGAACCCCCCCTCCCCCCTTCTCTTCCGCCGATATCGCTGAAATTTGACAGGTTATGTCTTCATTGGGTTTTGACTTGAAAACAGAAATTTCATGTCATTCATTACACTGGCAGTTATTGGGGTTATTTATTTGAGCCCCCATCTGAACCTCCTTCCCTTTTGCCGATCCCGCTGAAAATTAATAAGTGTTGTCCTTATGGGGTTTTGAATTGACATATAAAATTGTGTATCGATACATTCATTGACACGGCAGTTATAAGAATTTTTGAGTTAAGCCACTCCCCCAATCCTACTTTCCTTCGGTCGATTTGGCTGAAAACCAATAGGTGTCGTGAGAGTTCTGGATTCACATATTAACTTTCGTGTCGGTAAATTTATTCTATCGGGAGTTATCGTGTTCCATAGACACACTCATAGGACAGGCAGATTTTTTTTTTCATAGTTCGAATCTGGAGGTCGGAAAACATGAAATTCCGTTGAAAACTCGGTATCGAATCTTTGACCGATTACATAACTGCCCCTACATTCCGTACAGTTAGTTTGAAACATACAGTTACTTTCCTTTTATTGATAAGGCTCCTGGTTGTAATATTGTCTTAAATATTTATGAATTTTCTTCCTAGTTCTTGTAAACGTTCGTCTAAAACTTTTCTGAAGTTTGGGTCAACATAAACTTTTACAATTACTTTTTACACAGTTCTAATAAGGTTCAACATTGTTGAACTTACTGTTTTACCTAAACTGGAAACACGCCTCTAATAGCCTTTTTTTCATCATGGTTTCCATCTTAGGAAATTATGCCATTATTTATTTAATGCTCAGGTGCATCCTCTTTCAGAGGTGTGAACACGGCTTTTATATTTTTGCGTGCAATTCGAAGCATCTTAACCCTTCGGGACGCACGACGAGAAAGTTACAATTAGGCGCGCGATGTATGTGAGAGATACTGGACTTAATTTCGCCATATCGAGCATCAAGGAGGGCGCCGGTAGTATGCGTGCTTGTCTTCTAAGCTCAATAACGTGGGTTAGAAACCCGACCGAGGCCCTTAGTTTATTTTATTTGGGAGATCAAATAAACATAAGCACGCTGTCCTTCGGATGGGACGTTAAGCGATGGTCCTGAGCCTGTACGATGTCAGGTACTCGTTAAAGACTCCTGCCCTAGGTGAATTAAAATTTAGGGTAAGCAAAATTTAGGACTCCCACAATAGAGTCGGGCTCATGTCAGTGTGACAAAAGAGCGCTCTGGTAGTCGACGATATGACCTCGTAGCTAAAGCCCGGGCATGAGTCATAAAACCTAACAGAACTTATCGAGCATCAATATGGATTTTTTGTTATTCATTCTACAATTTATACAAAAACAATAAGTAGAAGGGTTGACAATAAGAATAAATGATACATTTATTGTATAAAACAAATAATAAGAAGTTAGAATCAAGAAATGAATAAATATGTACAAAAAAATGATGTCGAATAAATACAAATAAACCATAACATAGAGATAATAATAATAATAAATGAAAAAAAAAATATACTCGTATAAGAAACTCGACGAGGACGGGACTAGTATAACCCCTGCACACTGCCATTCACCATTCTTCAACTATTGTAGGGGGGGAGGCCGCGGGAGACCAGCACTGTTCCTCTCCCCACTAGGCCCAACCAACCACTGTCCAGCAGTGGAGGAAGACCAGGAGGCGGAGCATCGAGAAGACTGAGAGGCGTTAATCAACAGCACTCCTTTGAAAAATGTGAACAAATAAAATAAAGTAGCCACCTCAGCCTTCTTGGAGGATTGTGTGGATGGGATTGTGATGAAAAGGATTTGGCAAGAGGATTATCTATTATATATATAGAGGGAGGTCTTGGACAAAAGGAACTTTGAGGTCGTTGAATATGGATTAAATTTAATAACAACCATAGAGAAGCCTTCGGAGATTAGTTTTGTTAATTTCATAAATATACATACTTTGTAGGAATGGCGTCAGAAATTGGATCCAATATTTATTTATAATTTTTCCTGGAGGATAGACAAAACAACATTGAAAAAACTTTAGCCCGAATATTAAACTATTGTTGGTGAACCTTTGTGATCAATTTTACCATTTCTGTAGGAAATACTGCGAAAGCCAGCCTTTTGAAAGATTTATGAATATCATTTTCATTTATTCATAATTATAGAATGAGAATCTTCATTCCGTATTGGACCAATAATTATCTGGTTTTACACTGTGAATGAACTTTTATTTGTATTGTGATAACGCAATAACGATTTTTATTCTATTCTTCATATTAATTTATGTTTCAGAATTTATGGAAATGATGACTGGCGAATAACTTGCTGACTACTGGACTCATGACACACTCCTGGCTGCTTTAACTGATCTCCTCGGCGGCTGCCTCACTTCTTCCATAAATACCTATTCCTGTAATCATAAATAACAATACAATATAATTTGACTTGAAATTTATGCAAGATATCGGAGAAATAAGAATAAAATAATGTTTTGCATTAAAAGTTTCATCTTGTACAGTATTTTTGCATATGAATATGTGAATGAAATACAATCAAACTGCATTTTAAATTATACTTGTATGTATTAAGTATATAATTGAATTTATTTATCAATAAACTATTTATATATAATATTTTTTATTCGTCACCTCTCCAAAATCTCCAACCTTTTATATTTATATAATATTTATTAGTCAGGCATATTTTACAAAATGTATATTTAAACATTTGTGAAGTAAATAATAAAGCCACGTCTTTACAAATCCTGAAAATGTTTTAACATAAGTATCATTTGTGAAGTAGGTAAACAAAGTGAAATTAACATTAAAGGAATTGTTGTTTTCCCCAAAGTATTTAGTTTTAATGAAACATTTCTCTTCCTCCTCAAACACTGATACTTTTCAGGTACCTATCTAATTTACATTTTATTATAATATTAATTATACAAAGAATAATGGTCTGCGGTCACACTTAAAAAGCAACCTTCTTACAACAAGTAGGTAACAAGATTACCTTCACACAACCCTTATACGACCTGTCATGACTTACGGCTCCTAAACTTAGAAACGTATCCGAAACTAATAAGGATGAGCAGGATTTACTCATTCATGGACGGAAAATCTACCGCTGTATTTATGGCTCAGTTTGCAACAGGGATGAATGGCGAAGAAGGAAATTTATACACTGAGCCAGGAACCTGATTTAGTAAAGGTTGGGTAGACTTAGGTGGTTCCGATAGGTAGCCAGAATGGGGGATAATGAGACTCTCAGGAACATATTGATGACCATCTCCACATCATTAGAAGAGCTGGGAGACTTATTGGGGACTCGGATCTGGAGAGCAGCTGCGCAAGATCAAGACAACTAGCTGAGGCTGATCTGAGCCGCAGAAAGTAAGTAATTAACTCTGACATAGGTATTAGACGTTACTTTATTGGTATCGCTAGATCCTCTCACTGGTCGCCAAACCGTAGCTCGCAAGCTAATGGTAGCTCGCAGCGAAATTTTTGGTAGCCCGCGGGGAAATTTCAGACGCAGCGCTTGGGTGCGCTAATCTGCACTACTCATCACCACTACGCGTCCCGCGCGTCTATCAATCAGTGTTTAGTGTGTGATCGTGAGTGGAGGTTATTTTATTTCTCTTGTGTTTTATGCATACTTCGGACTGCGGTTACTGTTCTAATAATGGCGAGTCAGTTTCATGTTGAATGGGAAACTGATTATTTTTTTACCCAGTTAAAGGACAAATGTGTGTGCTTACTTTGTAATGCAAGTGTAGCAGTTGGGAAGAAAGCAAACGTCGAACGTCATTACAAAACCGTTCACTCAAATACATGCTCAACAATCTACTTTTTTCAAGAAATTAGACAGCAACAAAGCAGCAACTGAGGCATCTTTTCGTGTTTCCAAAATTACTTAATATTTAATTAGATTTAATATAAACTAGAAGAGGACGCCGGTAGCTCAGTGGTATGACTTGACTTCTGAGTTCATGAACGTGGGTTCGTAACCCGATCGAGGCCCTTAGTTTATTTTATCTGGCAGCAACTGAGGCATCTTTTCGTGTTTCCAAAATTACTTAATATTTAATTAGATTTAATATAAACTAGAAGAGGACGCCGGTAGCTCAGTGGTATGACTTGACTTCTGAGTTCATGAACGTGGGTTCGTAACCCGATCGAGGCCCTTAGTTTATTTTATCTGGGAGGTAAAATAAACTTAAGCACGCCGTCCTTCGGATGGGACGTTAAGCGATGGTCCCGAGCCTGTACAATGTTATGTACTCGTTAAAGACCCCTACCCTAGATGAATAAAAAAAACTTAGGGTAGACAAAATTTACGACTCCAACAGTAGAGTCGGGCTCATGTCCACAAGAGTGACGAAAGAGCACTCTGGTAGTAGGCGATATGACCTCGTAGTCCGGCCATGAGTCATAAAACCTAACCAATCCTATAAACTAGAACTGTATATTTATAGGTAATAAACAACTGTGTGATTTAAACAAAAACATGTATTATCCCCCCCCCCCACTACTTTGCTGGGTAGCTCACACTAAAGTTTATGAGCTGTAAGGTAGCTCAGTCGCTTATAAGTTTGACGACCACTGCTCTAGTTCATGTAGAGCCACCAGATTCGGAAGGGGTTCACATGATTTGAAATCAAATATTTAAACATCAATTTTACAATTCTCTACTTATACTTGAATTCATTGGTTTGAGGCTTTGAATATATCAATTACTTGGGTATAATAAATGGATCAGGCACAAAACAATTTTGCAAAGTGCCTATAAATGATATATTCGGCTGAAGCTTACAGCCGAATAATATCTCTCTCTCTCTGTTAATCTATAACTTTTCATTAAATATTAAATGAATTGACTAAGGGGATTGAGGATGATAAGGAGGAGACTTTGGAGGCTAATATTGAACGGAAACAAGGATTAATACACGGTGATTATAATTAAAGGGCCAAGATGGTGAGGGTCTGGATAATGAACATTTCAGAAGGGAGGACTGGTGGAGGGGGTTCAATTTGGAGACTATCCAAAACAACATCATTAGTTCTATGAATAATAATGTATCAGGAGTCCAGGTGGCGCTCTCTATTCAAATAAAATATATCATTCTATCATCGTAGAGCCAAATATATATGACAAGATGGACTCTCAAATATACATAAGATGTCCGGTTTCGGCACAAAGTTCAAAAGTTTTGTGGGTGACCATGGGCTTAAGCCGAACTCTACGTTTTATATATGTATATGTTACGAACAATGCCCGAAATCGTGCAATGTCCGACATTGTACAGATTCACCTGTGCAATGTCGACGTTGCACACCCAGACTGTACAATGTCCGAAATAAAGATATATTTCGGACTTTGCACAGCTTTACTCGTACAATGTCAGCATTGCCCAAGCCAATCTGTGCAAAGTACTTATAATGGATTTAATTTTTAAACAAAAATCTATTTATTAGTGCAACTGGACGAGTTGTGGCGATAATCATTCATCTGAGTACATAAATTCCTAGAACAAACATAAATCGAAATATTACAAAATTTGGGGGCGTATTTGCCGGCGTTCCGCCGGCGGGACGATGTATCTGCCCCTCCCGTTGTTCCTATATTTGAAGTAGTATAGGTTCTAGCTTTAACATAGAACTGAAATGTAATTCAAAATGCCACAACTCGTCCAGTTGCACTAATAAATAGATTTTTGTTTAAAAATTAAATCCATTATAAGTACTTTGCACAGATTGGCTTGGGCAATGCCGACATTGTACGAGTAAAGCTGTGCAAAGTCCGAAATATATCTTTATTTCGGACATTGTACAGTCTGGGTGTGCAACGTCGACATTGCACAGGTGAATCTGTACAATGTCGGACATTGCTCGTATCATATATATACATACCTATTTGTGGAATTAGACAATGTAAAAGTTAAACATTTTCTTGGTTTTTATTTATTTTATTAGCTTTCCTCTATATCGACACAGATCGCAATCGCAGAAATGCATTCGAAGTTCACATTTTCATCAGAACTTCAGATACACCGATTCATCATTTGACATATCTACAAAAATAATTAGAGTTTTTTTTGAAAATCAATGTTTACATCTAATTCATATAATACATACATACGTTATCCTCATATAAAAGTATCTATTTTTAGTTATCCACGACATAAAAAAAAAAGTTGTCGGGAAATCACCGGAAATGTATTCCCCCAGTAGGAATTAATCAATTAAGTTTCGTTTTCCCTTCGAAACCAATTTTGCCGGGGGCAAAAACTGTTTGGGCTAATAATCTATAATTCATTTACATAGGTGATGCCATACTAAATGAGTCGATACATTGGCAGTTATTAGAGACTTTGAGTCGAGCCCCGTCGCTGATCCCCTCTTTCTTTCTTATTAAGTAAACATAAGGTTAAAACAAAATAAAAACAAAAATAAAAAAAATTAACATAAGAGCTCATATAAAATAACATAAAAGATTTTTTATTAACGTTATTTCATTCTTTTTGAACAATGAGAAAGAAATTCCGTTTGCTAGTAAAGAATTTCCTCTAACATGAATATTTTTAGTTGAAGTTTAAATTTTTTTAATAATAATTTTTATTGTTTAAAGGGATCACCCCTATACAATGGAGTCAGTGACCATTACTTTTACAATATTAACATAATAATGACACATATAAAAGAACACATCTAAAACAAGAATGACATATATAAAGGAACCTTTAACGAACTAAATAAATAACATAAATAAAAAAAATATATAAATAAAATATTTAGTTTTTGAATGTCAATATAATATGTCATTTGAAATACATTATTATTTAACAATGAATGCTTTAAGTTTCTCTAGTTATTCGAAAGTCATTTTCCTTCCTGGTATCGTAATCATAAAAAGTATTGTTGAGAGGGAAAATATTTTTATTTTTAATGTTTCAAATATAAACAGCGCAGGCAAAGACAGGATTTTAAGTTGTTTAAATCTCTCTCTGCAGCTTGTTCTTTATTATCATACGATTAGAAACAGAATGCCATCTAGCCCCGGTCTCCCTATCTGTAGGTTAGTGACTCTGCCGAGCAACGCCGGGTTCTGCAGCCAGTTTGCTCATACTCTCAGTTTCTAATTTGTAGGAGTGGCCCTGCAGAAGACCAGAGTGAAGGCTGGTGGTGAGTGGTTAGCTCTAGCAAGTAATGACTTTGCTATTGACATACTAGAGGCCACGGGGTGTCAAGGGTTGCTTTCCTTGGGAGCATCCATCTATTATTTGGTCTCCAGTTAAATTGAGTTGTTCCACTACAGAGGTCGGCCACCTTTTACATCTCAGAGCCATATATTTGAATATTTTAAATACAGACTGTGCGCGGCTTCCATGCCACTCTTAAGTCTAAATCAACCATTACTTTTACATGAACCATTCCAAAGATAGCCCGGAAGTAGGTAGGCATTTTTACATTATTTTTCTTTGTACAACTTAGTTTTCAGTAGCGTTTAACGGAAACCGGCTCTACTAAAATTCATGTTATCTTCGGAGATCAGCTGTGCAAACTGGAGCAATAGTTTCATGAAGTCCTTTCATTTTCCCAGATTCTACTAACATTCTGAGTTCCATCAAAGTTTATCATAAGGATGACATTCAAGATTGTTGTCAACGTGCGTTACATCCAGACAGAGAGATATTAACGCAAATAAAATTAGTTATAGTGTATAATATAGCTATACAAAATTATAGTGAATAAAAGTGTTTGTCTTCCTTACTTTCTCTTCAACTTGATGAATTACCAAGCACTAACCCCCTAATCCCCCTTATTTTCCCTTCAACCTAATGAGTTACGAAGCACTCACTCCCTATTCATCCTTATTTCGTTTTCAACCTTATGAGTTACCAAGCACTCACCCCCTAATCCCCCTTATTTTCTCTTCAATCTGATGAGTTACCAAGCACTCACCTCTCATTCCTCCTTATCTTCCCTTCAACCTAATGAGTTACCATGCACTCACCCCCTAATCCCCCTTATTTTCTCTTCAATCTGATGAGTTACCAAGCACTCACCTCTCATTCCTCCTTATCTTCCCTTCAACCTAATGAGTTACCAAGCACTCACCCCCTAATCCCCCTTATTTTCTCTTCAATCTGATGGGTTACCAAGCACTCACCTCTTATTCCTCCTTATCTTCCCTTCAACCTAATGAGTTACCAAGCACTCACCCCCTATTCCCCTTATTTTTTATTCAAACTGTTGATGAAGAAAATGGGAAACCGGTTGTGAATTAATACACATTTTTAACCAGAAGACAATCCCTTTTATTCACCTTAAATAGAAGCATCTTGTGACATTACTGTCAGCAACAAAAACGAGAGGGAACATTTCAAAATGCCAGTTTTTCTGTGCTTGGTGCTTGGTAACTCATTAGCTTCTTGATATACCACACTTCATATTTATTTTCTTTGGCATAAAAATATACATTTAAGTTATAATCTCGCGGGCCAAGATCCAACCCTACCACATCCGAGAATTAACATTGGTTGAAAGTGAGTTTGACAATCAAATTTTTATTCCAAATAAATTATGTTATGTTGACCTAGAATTCTAGGTTGGCTTGTAGTTTTTTTAATTGGCAAAAATAGAACAAAATTCACTTCAAAATTATTTAAGAATTAAAATGCCTTTTCTGTACACGTTTCTGAGTGTCTACAGTCAGTCTAGGTGGATTGGTGGATTGAGTGTAAGAAGATCCTCACTATGAGGTAATATTTACATTCCAAATCGGAAGTAAGATTTCTGAGATTGACAGAAGGTTTTCTTAAGAAAGAAATACCATATTGATGGGAGGTTGAGACGAAATGAGGACGGGGGTGTGTCAATGAGCCAAAATAGACGGAGGATCCTGTCTGTCAGTCTGAAACGAATTGGCTGTCTGTCTTGGCCATCTTCGGGGGGTTCGAAGAGAAGCTATACTGGCCTTCGTTGTGCCCTCCCGATATAGCTCCATACCATTTCTAGCAGAATTGCCCAACTCCAATCACATTAGTTAAAGAAAAAGGTCAACGATTTTGCACGGAATCTTCTTCCAACGATAGATGCATTCAAGCATCTCAATCGTACTGGTCAGATTGAAGAGACAAATAAGAGACGTCAGATTTTCGTAAAATTATGTTTATCTATCGGTCCTATAAGTAAAAAAAGAGTAGTCGGTAGATCACCGGAAATATACTTCCCCAGAATGAATTTATCAATTAAGTTTTTGCTCTCCCTCCAAAACATTAACATTTTTATTAGAATAATATGGAAATATGCAATAAAAATATGTGCAATGAATCAGTTAAGTTATAAAAAAATAATAAAAATAAAATGAAGAACAAATTAATTGAATGATAAAAATGCGCATATTCAATGATCCTAAATGATTAAGTTCGTAACAATATTATGGAATATTTTAGTAAAGGTACTAACTTTAGTAGCGGATCCAGGTAGGCAGCTTGGTGGGGGCTATTGACATATTAGTAAAACTTATGTGTAGAAAAGGAGGGGGATGGATAAGAGAGTTAATTTCATCAGTTATATAATAATAATAATTATAATAATAGTTATAAAAATTATTATAACTTTGGGGGGGGGGGGGGGGGGGGAAGCGTCCCTCTGGATCCGCCACTGGTATTGTCACAACTTTTCACATTCCATGAATTCTTATTAGTCAGAATTTGACTGAAGTGGTACTGTCTGGAAATTAAAAAAAAAATATTTGGATTGTCTTTCTCAAATAAATGCTGTCTATTCAGAAAGTCCGGTCTTTGAGCTATCAAAAGCTTTAGAAAGAACACCAAAGTTCAACTTCTGGAGAAACTAAAGTTTAGGGATTTTCTTTGACAACTGTTTGTCCTGGGTTTTCTGAGCAGTTCAGTTCCCCAAGGATTACTACTGAAAGGAGGATCAAGACATGAATACAAGGGCAAATAAAATAAACTCCATTCATACCAGTTTTATTTATCTTATTTTTTTCTCTCTTAAAAAAAAATTGTATTTTTTAAAATATTATTTATAGTTAAAATTTATTGTTATTAGAATAATGCTTACAAAACCTTGGCCTGGAAGTCACACTGGATAATTTATTTTCCTCATTCGTTCGTTATTAGGAAAATGATACGCCGTTCCTTTCTCAAACGCAAAGAAGAGTTTCCTAATGAAATTGCTTCTCCATTTTTCAAATGTGTTTGTAATAGATTTTCCCATTTTCATAAAGTACCTATTCGAAAACGATCGTCCTTTTCTCAAGCTTCTGTGAAATGGATAATCTCTTTATCATTTAATTACGAAATGGTTTGTCATTCTCCCATACACTTGTGGCATTGTTCTTCTAATTCTTGTTAAATGGGTTCTCTTTCTCATACAATTACGGAATGATTTCTCTCTCTCTCTCATAACTTATGGAATTGTTCTTTTCCTTGTTAAATGGTTTTTACCCTCAGACACAACACTTGTCCACCAGTATACATTAACAACCAGCCCATTCCTGCATCAGACACTGTCCGATATCTAGGACTTCATTTAGACAGACGTTTAACTTGGACAACTCATATCAGACTGAAACGCACAGACCTCAAAAGACGATTTGGACAACTGAAATCAATCATCGGACGACGATCGACATTATCGCTTGAAAACAAACTTCACATTTACAACACTATACTAAAACCCATCTGGACTTACGGAATCGAGATATGGGGATCAGCCAAAAAATCAAACATACAACGCCTTCAGTCATTACAATCCATCATACTACGCCACATTGCCAATGCCCCATTTTACGTTTCCAACCTCACATTACATAATGACCTCAACATCCCATTTATACCTTCTGTTATCAAGACACGATATCAAAATTTTCACGACAAACTCCAACATCACGCCAATCCACTTATTCTCCAATTATCCACGAACACTCTCCCCACAAACCCACCAAGACGTCTAAAGCGGGCATGGCAGAGGGACCTGCTCCAGGACTAGCCTGGACTCCTCTTCGGTCACGTACCTCAGCAGTACAGCGACACACTTGCCACAGCACATCATCACGATCACTAGTGACAAATGTTGTCGTTGTGAATATGTAAATAAATAAATAAATAAATGGTTTGTCTCTTTCTCATACAATTACGGAATGATTTCTCTCTCTCTCTCTCATAACTTGTGGAATTGTTCTTCCCTTCCTTGTTAAATGGTTTGTCTCTTTCTCGTACAATTACGGAATGATTTCTCTCTCTCTCTCTCTCTCTCATAACTTGTGGAATTGTTCTTCCCTTCCTTGTTAAATGGTTTGTCTCTTTCTCGTACAATTACGGAATGATTTTTCTCTCTCTCTCTCTCTCTCATAACTTGTGGAATTGTTCTTCCCTTCCTTGTTAAATGGTTTGTCTCTTTCTCATACAATTACGGAATGATTTTTTTTCTCTCTCTCATAACTTGTGGAACTGTTCTTCCCTTCCATGTTAAATGGATTGTCTCTTTCTTATACAATTACGAATCGGCTCCTTTCTTTCTTATACACTTGTGGAATAACACTTCCCTTGTTATAAGGTTCGTCTCTATCTTATACTCGTGTGAAATAATTCGCTCTGTTTGAGTTTTTCTTTTTACAGATTCTTGGAACCAATTGTCCATTGACTCAAACTTCTGTGAAATTTTCGTAGTTACACAATGTTTGCGAAACAAGTGTCTTCCTTTTCTTGTATGAATAGGTCTTTGCATTTTTAGCGTTCCGTATGTAAGTCTGTTCACCGTACATTCTTACAATTACGAATCTGTTCGTTTCTTTCTCATATGCAAGTCGAATCTTTCAAAGGGAATCAGATAAATAAAAGAAAAATTAACACAACTGATATAGAGTTTATTATTCAACAAAATAACATGAAACAAAAACATAAATTTTTTTTTTTTTTTTTTTTTCTAATTAAATATCATTAATCATACATGACAAATTTGTTTAACAAAAATTAATTTCTTGTCATTTAAAGCGCTGAGTTGTGAATAGACAAGGCTAAACAAACTAAGAACGATGACAAGGGGCCGTCTATAAATTACGTAACGTATCTAAGGGGGTAGTTGGAACTTTGTGACAGAGGGGGGGGGGGTCTAGGAAAATGTTACGTTACTCAATGAAGCTACAAGTTTTAATTTTTTGTTTAAAAAAAACAAATAAACAAGAAATAATAATATGTAAGTATACAACCCGATTTAATAATAATGTTTCTTTGCGGTGGTCAAAAGAGTGTAACACTTTGTGAACGGGGGAGAAAAGGATCTAGAAAAATGTTACTTATCTCAATAAAACTATACGTTTTCATTATTTCATTCGTAATTCAGTCAACTTAAAAAAATAAATAAATAAGAAATAATAATATGTAGATATAAAACCTGATTTAATAATAATGTCTTTTGCGATGGTCAAAAGAGTGTGACACTTTGTGACAGGGAAATAGGGGCGGGTGGGGGAAAAATAGCTTTACATAATTTTTGGGCCCAATAAATACCTACACCCATAATTTCGGATCGAATATCAGTTGGTTCTTTATTATTTAAGAGCATATAATATATTTCTAGGGAGCGAAAATAAATAATATATGGGAAACCAGACAATGTTCTATTGGCGATATTATAATATTTATTACAGTAATGAAAGGTAGCTAGTTATTACATACTGGTAGTATAACTACTTATAACTTCATTATTAATTTAATGGTCGACCATTCCTCAAAATTAATAAAATTGTATATACATTAGATTTATATTTTCTGATATAATTTTATTTAAATTGTAACTATAATTTTTCAGTCAAAATTTTAAAATATATGTTTATAACATCAATAATCTTAACATCTAGTTCTACTCTAAGCACATACATTGATGCTTTAAGAATATGTTCTTTAAGAAAATACACTATTTATTATTCATACTACACTTAGTAATAACTCGTTGATATTCAATTATACTTATATATTATCCTTAAATATACTTATTTTCATAAATAATGGTAAAGTATTAGTAATAGCGCAGTGGCGTAACTACTTGGGGCTCTCGTAAAGTTACGAGGTACTTGGTCCTCTCTCCCTCATCCTCCTCTGAACCCTTGAAATGATTTAGTGTCGAGAATGCCTAAATTGTTTACTTCTTCAGCTTTACATAGTAAGTTATGTACATAATCGATCGGAAATTCGATGTTAAGTTTTAACTGGAATTTCATGTTTTCTGACCCCCATGTCTGAACACAGACACTCGAAAACCCTAATAAATGACGATGAATGTATCAACATGTAATTTTATATATTGATCCAAAACCCATTGATAATGAGACATATCGATTTTAATCCTCATCGATAAAAGAGAAATCCGAAGAGGGTGTCTAACTCAAAAACCTTAATAACTCTCGCAATAACGAATGTATTAATATGAAATTTAATAATATGATTGAGACCTCCATTAGTAAGACATTGGTTTTCAACCAAATCGTAATGGTCTTACTTATGGGCTCTAGATGTACGTATATAAAATTTCATGTCGATATATTCATTCTCTTGGAAGTTATCTTGTTCAAAGACAGACATATAATGAGACAACATTTTATTTTTCATTTTTGGAATCAAGGAGTCGAAAAACATGAAATTCCATGAATTTTTGACCGATTACATATGTTAAGTTCTTCAAATTTTATTATTATATATATGTTTTATATTATTATAGTACTAGTATATTAGTATGGTATGTACTAGATATTATAGTGTATATATGTCAATATTATATGGGGGGGGGGGGGGGGGGAGAGGGGGTGACTAGTTCTTCGAGAACAATAATAACAAACCAGGAGCGGTAGAGGATTAACCAGAAGCAATGGGATTATATCTTGGAGTTAGTCCCTCAGTTGTTGTCCACCTGGAGCCCATTCAAGACCACGGCAGTCTATCATATATATAAAGCTGAAAATGTCTGTGCGTTGTACCGCTATAACTCACGAACGGCTTGATGGATTTGATTAATTTTTTTAAAAATTTGTTCGCCATCGTCTGTGGAAGGTTATAGGCGTATTAGTACCTCAATATCTGGTTCATCCCAGCATCCACCCACGCAATCTTTGTAACTCAAAAACCACTGCAATGATTAATGAGGAATCTTTTTGAATAGATAAGTTTTATCCACCGTAGGTTAAGGTCTATTTTTTAATCAACCCCTGGTCCATCCCATCATCCACTCACGCAATCTTTGTAACTCAAAAACCACTGCAATGATTAATGAGGAATCTTTTTGAATAGATAAGTTTTATCTACCGGAAGGTTAAGGTCTATTTTTTAATCAACCCCTGGTCCATCCCAGCATCCACTCACGCAATCTTTGTAACTCGAAAACCATTGTAACGATTAATGAGAAATCTTTTTGAATAAATTAGTTTTAGCTCCAAAGCTAGCGTTACTACAGTTGAAGGACTATAAGCCTTATTCCGTATGAATAATTGAAATTTATAACATCATGAATGTACTGTGGAGGAACTGAATAGCCTTATAGGAGATATTGGGAGAAAAGTCGGGCAACGCCGGGTATTACTGCTAGTTTCTCATATCCCTGCCCACTCTGGCCGATCTCTGGACGATCCAGCCCCCCTGGCTCACCTCAACCCATCCCGCTCGGGCCATCCATCACCGCCGCCCTCTCCGCTCAACTCATCGCCGCCCGCTCCGCTCATCACATCACCGCCCTCACCGCCGCCTTCCGGCTCCAAAATTGTGTTCCCTACATTCCCTCGTCGCGAAACATGATGAATAACGATCTCTGGCAAGGAATTATGGAAAAGTATCTGCTTATTTTATTTTTATAGGGCTGATTTATAAAATAAATGATTAAGGAGAAAAGACAACTATTCTATTTCACTATGTACTTCCAGCTCTACGGTCTGCCTCCGCTGCTGGTAAATGCTTGGCAAAGCAGGATGGCAGAGGTAACCCGGGCCCTCCCCACCTTCCATTAAGATTTTATTAATTACATTATTTTCAACATTTTTTATACTTTGTATATGTTTCTATTATGTTGTATGTTTTTTTTTTATGATTAGCATGTAACTTTATATTTTCTATTTAATTTATTTCATCTTATTTAAGCTCCCCTATATTGTATATAGTTTCTTTATCCCTTTACTGTATTATTATTATTTACTTTGTTTATCCCTCATATTTGAAATCTACAAATGGTGTGTATCAATTGTAAATATTCTACAATAAAAAAAATACAAGTATTATCATGTCATCATTAATCTAAGTAAATCTGAGAAACTAATCTCAACAACAACTAACTATGTCAGATGGAATGTTTCTATCTCTCTTCAATGTGACTTATTAAAGGAAATATTATATACAAGCTTTACTATATGTATAGATTTTTTTCTCAACAACAACAATAAATGATTTATTAAAAATCTTTTGGTCCTTTGTGAAACAAGGTTGTGATATTCCCAATTTGTAGAGATACATAGATCGATTATATGGTCAAAATATATTATCGGTGCTGTGTCAGGAGAGGTTGTTGGTTTTTGGGATTTTGAGAGTACATCCAAATTGTATTTTCGATTCTGAATTTGCACCTGATGTCTAAAATGCCAAAAATTAAGGAAAATTTGAGAGTGAGCGTGCTTCTTGGGACACCCTGTATGTATATATATATATTTTTCACATTTATTAAGAAATTTTCGATTATAAACTTATATTATAATAAGAAAATATGTATTCACAGCTGTGACAAACAAAACGGAGTAGTAACATATAGGTAGCGTATTTACCAATCTTACATGTGCCCCACATGTCCAGGCCACGCAGTTTCCCTAAAAACTTGACAAAAAACATCGATGTAAAAGCTAGAAACTCTGGGGTTTTAGGGTTGCTGATTCCCAATTCATCAAAACTATCTAATTGAAAAAGGCCGAAGACGGATTGAAACTATGAAAAAATTCTGCTTTATCTGAAAATTATTAGCCAGGGTTTTTGGTGTTGTTAATAATGAATATATGTAACAATTTTAGAGGGCATCGGTAGCCCAGAGATAGCCTGCTAGCCTACTAAGCTCAAGAACGCGGGTTTGAAAACGTCCGAGCCCTTCAGGATTTTTTTTTATCTGCGAGTTGAAAAACTTTGAGCACGCCTTTCTTCAAATGGGCCGTTAAACGATCGTCTCGAGCTTGTACGATGTCAGGTACTCGTTAAAGATTCGTACCGGCGATGTGACCTCGTAGTTAAATGGCATGAGCCAGTCAATTAACTAATTCAAATATACATCATTCTTCAATGACAATGGTATATTGTTTATTTATTTACTTAAGCCCAACAAGAAAACCCACTATAGAGTATATACAATTCAATGAATACAGAGAACTTAAAAACAGAAAAATATAATACAGATTTCAATACAAAAACTTTTCGCTCCATGAAACTACGCATTTTTTTCTCAGGTTTATCCCCAAAACCCATTTCAGAAATGTCTTCTATTTTTTCGTACCCGTCATCAATATCTTTGGATTGTTATTATAGCTCCGCCTTAACTCACAAAAATAAACAAAGATATTATATACATCCTTATAGACAAGGTCCTTGTTTAATTTTGTGAGTTAAGGCGGAGCTATAATAATAATCCAAAGATATTGAAATACATATATATATATATATAGGATATATTGATTATTGGTTTTTAGTATATTTCAGTTTATTAATAATTAATTATATTCATTATTTCGTATTCTACTTAGGATTAATATTATTATTCATATTTCAAGAAAGATAGCTTGATATTACATTAATAACTTCACATTTTTCATAGTATTAAAATACTACCGAATTAGCAAATGTACTTGTATATAAACTACGCTCACAGAATCTGAAGTGTTTTTTTTTTTCTTTGGCCTGATGACCGTACATATTGTCCATGAATTGTGTTGGAACCATGCAATTTTTTCTCTGGTTTACCCCCAGAATCCATTTCAGAAATTTCTCTACTTTTTCGTACCATGCGAATCTTTGGATTATTCGATTTTTTCTTAATACCATTTTTTTATAGTCTTATCTCTCCAAACAAATAATAAGAACTCCGTAGTTTTTTTTTTTCCGTTTATTTTATTTTTCAACGTATTTATTAAATACTACTGAATAAAAAACTTAGAACGAGTCAAAAAAATTCCACTTATTTATATGAAAAACACAATATATTTCGCTCGTTAGAGCATTCTCAAGTGTACAGGATACAGACTTATGACTCTGTATCCTGTACACTTGAGAATGCTCTAACGAGCGAAATATATTGTGTTTTTCATATAAATAAAGTGGAATTTTTTTATTCAGTAGTATTCACAATGAACTTCCACAAGATCTCTGGCGAAAACATCTCGTATTTATTAAAAGTTAAACAATGTGAAATGTAGTTAGTTATTTTGACTCATGCCCGGGCTTTAACATATCGCCTACTACCAGTGCGCTCTTTTGTCACTCTGCTGGAGATGAGCCCGGCTCTACTCTGTGAATTCTAAATTTTGTCTACTCTAAACTCTTATTCACCTAGGATAGGGGTCCTTAACGAGTACCTGACATCGTACAGGCTCGAGACCATCTCGAATAATGTCCCATCCGAAGGATGGCGTGCTCAAGTTTTTTTTCACCTCCCAGATAAAAAACCTAAAGGCCTCGGCCGGGTTTCGAACCATCGATTTTAAGTTTAGTAAGCAAGCACGCATACCACTGAACTACCAGTGCCCTCTATGAGAAAAATATATTTAATTTTTAATTGAAAAATATTTAAAGAGGCCGAATTAGTGGTGAGATAGGTCCAACAAGGATGGCAATGTATACAGAGGGCTCATAATACCAGTGTGACCAGAGGTCAAACACCCGATGTTGACCCACCAGAACATTTCTTTGAGTGTCCTTGGGAGAAAAACAACTCTATCACATGAGTTCTCTTCAAGAGACCAAGGAACTCATCAAGTGGAAACACATGGGCTTTTCTACATGGGTGCAATCGAGTCTATCGCTCATGGATGACATCTTATAGGAACCAATGAGACATCTTAAAGAATATAGAGCTGCTCTCTTCAGCTCTAATGACGTGTTCTATCCAAATAGGACTGACAATGTTTATCTGGAGTTCAAAAACACCAGTTACTACCTGATCCAACTCCAGACTCCCCTGTTTCTTTTCATAATGTTCCACTGATCCATATCTTTTTTCCAAATGTAGAATAAGGGAAGGTAAGGTGAAGTTTGTTTGGGTGAATGGAGGCAAAGTCCTCATGAGGAAGGATGTAGGACTCCCAGTTGTTTTGATCACTAAGCCTCCCGACTTGCATCAGTTTATTTAGTTATTATTTTCATGTTTACCTCTCTCACTCCTGCTCCACAACTGACCCCCACCACCTCTCCCCTCCCTTCATCCCCCCTCCACTCCTTTACTTTCTCTTATTCACTAATGTTCTCAATCGGTTCTAAGAAAGCTGCCTCCATTCACCCTCGCTACGATATCACTCTATCCTGTACAATTTTTCCTGGCCTCCGCCCTTCATTCGGTTTCTGTTTATTCTATATGTTTTGTTTTGTTTTATCGTATCTCTATCATAATTTATATTATATTATTATTTTTTGCTGGGATCTGTTCTTTTCTTTTTTTGTCTTCTATATTGTTATTTTTATTCTACTTAATGGATCTCTAATCTTACCCCCATTTTGATTATTCTCCTTGTTACCTGTCCATATTTACTCATTTCATACTGTTTTTTCTCTTTTCCTTTAATTTTTGCCATTCTATTATACTTGTCTTTTCACTTCTGCTTATTATCAATTATTTCTCTGCATGCACCAATTTTTGGTTTCCCTCAGTTTCCCTCTTTTACAAATTTATTCCTTAGGTATCTCTTCTAAGTTCTTTTTGATTACTGTTCTCATCTTTATTGTTTACTTTTATTTATTGTTTACTACTAGTATTATTTTATTTGTTACTCTGTCCAGTGACTGTCATGTTTTTATTCTTAGGGGACCTCGGTCCCGGAATAAAATTTATTTTCATTTCAAATAAAATTTATTTTCATTTCATTTCAAACCATCATAGTATTCTGCTCGGTCGATTTATATTATCAATTTTATTTTACTTTCTTAGTTATATAAACTTTCTTTTTACTTATTCTCTTTTATTTATATACATAGATACTTTTATTTATTTTTTTTCATCATAATGAAGTTGTTAATTTTATGTTTTTTCCTGTTAACCTTTTGTTTATCTATTTTTTAATTGTATAGTTTTTCTCCAATGTAGCACTAATTTTATTTTCCTATCTTTTTATTTCTTTGTACTGATACCATATTTCATTGTTCCTGTTCTTTACTCTATATGTATTTATTCTTAGGGGACCTCGGTCCCAGAATAATAAAATTTCTTTTCATTTTCATTTTTCATTTTCAAATTGCCTGTCCCACTCTATAGCTCAATGATCTAAAGAGTAGCTGATAACGCAGATCCATTACGTCTGGGATCCCTCCGGGGTGCGGGCGGGGCCTTGTGCGGGACCCCTGGAGTATTTCAATGTACGGACGATGGCCGGGCTGGGGAGCTTGTGCGGCTCCGTCGGGATATCTGAACTGAAATAGTCCCGGGCTTGGAGGGTGTGTGGTCGGTGCCACATACAAGCAAACCCTCTCTAACAGGCCTAGCTACATCGGGGCCTAAGCCCAATGCCTAGGAATGCCTGAAGAGAGATGCCCAGTTGTGCCGTTGCTTGGCCCCTGGCCTCGATGGGAAGCTCACTGGCTGTCCCGGGACCCCCTCCGGTCGCCCCCCGGTATCTGTTCGGGATTTCATACTGATTTGAACAGTCAGGCATCAATGGCCCTCGTGGTTAATATGCGTTAAAAAAATATATCTCTAGAGGTAGCGTTCTTGCTTACTGAGCTCATGATCAAGGGTTTGAAACCCCGTTTTTTATCCAGGACGTTACGCGATGATCCCGAGTCATAAGATGTCAGGTATTTGTTAAATACCTTTATCCTAGGTGAATATACCTGAGTTTAGGCAAAATATAGGACTCCCACAATAGAGTCGGGTTCATTTCCACCAGAACGACGATAGAGCAAAGCACTGTACATGTAATCATAGATGTGCCACTGAAGCGTTGAAAACCAGTTCTAGTCACAATGATAAGACAATGTCCTTTATCTCTATGAGAAATATCTTCCCGCAACATATTACTATCATATGTGAATAATATCTCTTTTTCGCTGGATTATTGTTACATGTGACTTGGTTAGCGGAGGAGGGTATGTTCTTATTGGTATTGTCAAATGCCAGCCTTCTTCTTCACAAAAGTCTCTAGACAGGTCTTCACCTGCTTCACTGTCGACTCCCACTGGACACGGTCCCATGGTGTCATCTTGTCTGCCACTATCTAGGTCTTAAACACTCTGGACATCAGGAACCTGTCCCAACCGAAAGAGGAGACTCTCATTTGTAAGAAATCTCACTGTATCAAAAATCTCTCTCACATTCCTTCTTTTAGGCGTATGTTTTTTCTTCTGAAATTTTTTTATTTTAGTCCAAAGTTTTAATAGAAAGTTTTTTCTATTATCTTCTATATTCATTGTTTTAAAACAAAAAAATGTAGTTAATTTTTTCCGGCATTTCTTTCAGAATGTCTTTCAACTTTTTGACATTTCCACGTCCCTTCTTTGGGCCACAATGAAGAAATTAATGAAAATTTTTGTCGAAATATTGCCGAAAATTTGAGAAAGCCTCTGAAAGAAATACCAGAACAGGAACTACATCCCAGAGAAGTCTAAGAATAACAACAATTTTGTTTTACATTAAATGGAACTGAACTTATGTTAGTCGCATGAGGGTCTTTTGGACAAAATATATATTTCTTTTTACACACTTTATTCAATGGAAAAAAAGTATCTTCAAAAAATGTAAACTCAGATTTTGTGGGCGTAAGAAGCGTTGCCTATAACTATGTCCTACGTTTAAGAGTCTTGTATATATTTTTTTATGCTACACTATAAACTACGTAAAATTTACAATGTAATTTATTCTGAGAGTGGATGCCAATTTTGTATTTGTTCCATTGGATTAGCGAATGCTGAGTTCCAATGTGTTAGCGCTTTTCCTCTGGCGAACATGTAAGAGCCCAAAACACACTTTCCAATGGATTTATCTGAAACAAAAAAGAGAAAAAGCACAGATCAGTTGATTGAATGGAAACCTGAAGGATGACCCTGGAATTGTAAAGCTCTTAACCTCCTGAGAAGTCGAGGAATTAGTTGTTGGAATGACGCCATTGAAAATTAAAAATGTCGTCACTGACGATTTACTCAATTAAGTTTTCGCTCTCTCTCCAAAACCAATCAATCGTTTGGGCTAAAAATCAATAGTTGACTTACATAAAGGATTCTGAATCCTCATATCGATGGTCTCTAAGAAGAAAATCGTTATTCAGAAAGTGTGTCAATAACATACGTTATTCGAATTGTCGATGAATAAGGTCGTAATTTAGAGGAAAAATCAGTAAGGTAATTATTCAAGAATGTTATTTACGAAAGGTTGGCCACACCTTCAGAGGAAGAAAAATGTTTATTATTATCTGATAGTGATATAATTATTTATAATACCTAATTGATCTATTAAATCCAATGATATTTAATTTTTTTCTTTAATTAATTTTATTATCTTCAACTTTTTTTTTATATTTCTGAAATTTTTAAAAATAATCATCCTGACATTAATAATTAATGAAATTATTTCATCATTGAATCTCCTCCTACCCCTTGGGGGCTACGCCCCCGACCCAAACTTTTTTCCCCCCCAATGGGATATTAAGTTTTACTTCCCCAGTTATACGAAGTGTAGATGTGGAAGTTTCAACGGAAGTTTATGTTTTCCGAGCTCTAAATTTCAAAAAAAAAAAAAAAAAGGTAATAATAATAAAAAATACTGTCTGTCTGTCTGTGAACACGATAACTCCCAATAAGATGAATGTTTCGACACGAAATTTTATATGTAAATCCAAAACCCTTTATCGACGACACTTATTGATTTTCAGCTAAATCGACCTATGGGAAGGGGAGGATTAGGGGTGAAGAAAATAATCTAACTGGTTTTGGAGGGGGAGCGAAAAGTTTGTTCTGGGAAAATACATTCACTGATGACTTTTTCTTTTCAAATTCTGAACCTAGATTTTTTGAAAAGAGAAATAACACAAAAATGATGTTCGGATAAGTATTTTTGGAGTTATTCAAAATGGCCAAAATTTCTTGGAATAGCTTATAGGGATCAATGAAGGGCTTAACTTCGTAACCGTTATAACTCACACTTGAATAATTATACCGATAAGAAATGTATAGGGATTTAGAGGTCTCTAAGCTGTTGATTTTCGGGAAAAGATGTTTTAACGACGAATTATTTTTCTTTATTTAAGAATGTATTTGCATAAAAAATCTTTTGTTCAGAATACCTATATAATACCTTATATATATGTACATAGATACTCGAATAGTGAGCTGTCATTTCAGGGGCATAGGCTGCACTGTGACACACTAAACCCCGATCATGGAGCAAGCATCGAGGAGTCTGGCCGACTCGAGCCGTGGCACATGTCCCAGTCATCGGCTTAAGCCTAGTAGCCGGCTCAAGTCTTGGCAGATGTCATTGTCTCTCGGTCGGGCAGCCATCTTAAGCTTAAGTCTGTTCTTAGTCTTAAGCTCGGCACTCACCCCTCTTCACCGAGCCATGTCTTGGCACTCGTCCCCCCTCCTCACCATACCTTCTCCCACCCACCTGTCATCACTCACCAGTCCAACCCCCCTCCCACAGAACAACTTGGTTGACGGAGCGGCACCCCAACATACCCCATCCGCTTTTTATCCCGCACAGAAAACCAACACAACCCCCAATTCTTTTAATAACCACTTGCGTTATCTAGATTTACAACTAATATTATTCATATGTGATAGTAAGATATTGTGGGACGAGATTTCTCATATAAGTAAAAGACGTTGTCTTCCCACTATTTTATTTTCGATCAGAATAATAAATAGAGGAATTGTGACAAAATTCATTTGGTTGCTTATCAAATAAATATAAACTTTATATATTGCATAGATTTTATTTAATTTATTGTGAAAATCTTATTACTTTTGAATCTAAAGTATTTATTTGCAAGTCCCATTTGAGCTATTAGACCGTGTTCGCTTAGACACCACTCTATACTGGTAGTAAGGAAGTTTTATTTTATTTGTTACTATGTTCCCTGACGCCTTAATGTTTTTGCTAGTTCTCCATAATTATATTTTATATGTATTCACTGATGTGCCACTGATGATGACGCAGTTGCATTGAAAACAGTTTCTGAGCTAAAATAAAACAGTAGGAAGTCAACGTCTTTTATTTATATGCCAAATTCTTTCTATTATTTTAAGTCATTAGTGTGAGTTGTTTAATAAAAATATGAGAAGTTCGAAGGACGACACTAATTTTCAGCAGAACCGGCCGAAGGAAAGGGGGATCAGTGAGGCTGGCTCAACTCAAAAACTCTAATAACTGCCGATGTAATGAATGTATCAACATGAAATTTAGTGTGAGAATTTGGAAGTCCTTATCCAAATAATCTATGGATTTTTAGCGCAAATGTTTCATTGGTTATGGAGGGGAGCGACAATTTAATTGAATAATTCTGAAAAATTCTTTGGTTCAAGAATCCATTTCGAAAGTGTAGAAAGTAATTAATATTATTGTAAAAAAAATTCTTTATGTTTAAATAAAACGCTAGTAGTCATTATGTAGTTAACTTCGCCCTGAAGAGAATGACTTCTTATAAGTTCATGTATGTTCAAAAGGTTCGTCGGCATCTTTTGTAGAAAATTGAACAATGGTGAAGATTATTCTACTGTATTGTGACCTCTTGTTTGTGAAATTTAATATTTTTTTTTTATAATTTAATGCGAAGACCCAATCAGTGGGAAGGGATTGACTCTGATGCTAGGATATGACGATGTTACATGTTTACAGGAGATAGGAGCTTGTGGTAAGCTAATAAGTTGTCTAAAACGGTGACGTGACATGGTTTAGGACAATATTGTTGTATAGACATTAGTCATTCATCAAACTGTGCGAGGGGATCTTTTGGTAAATGATTTATGGAGTTCCCTCGAGTCATCTAAAATTCACTTTGTACAGGCCTCAATGTCTATCTATCAAAACACACAGCGTAGAGCAATGAATTTAATCAAGTTCACTTATAGACGCTTATGTCACAATTTTCAGGTCCAGGTCAATTATGTAGGCAACATTTTGTTACGATAAAACACTCTTGTATTGTGTATAATTTAGAATGACGCTTAGGCGAAGTATAGAGGTTCATAATTTCATAGATGTATCAATAATGCTGAAAGAAATTTACGTTTGGTATGAAAATTTGATTAACTCAACTATTTGATGCCGTTATTATCATTTAAAAAATAAAACTGCTCATCAACTTATCTCTGTAACTTCAAAAGTAAAATAACCACATCATTAAAGAACATCCACGGTACTTGAAGAAATCGGCATCCAGAAGTTACTTTATTTCTGCAAAAACCAGGCCAGTAAATAAAACCTTCATGAAAATATGTGGTGTCGCCAAAACGGAGCTTTCTTATATCAACTACTTCTATACAGAACACTCCCTCCCATGGCCCCCACAAGGGTGGGGCTGGTGCAACTTTGGTTGCAGGGCCCGGGCCCAAGGGGGTCCGGCTCCAGTCCTTTTTATTTTTTTATTTTAGTAGATTTTGCAAGGGATCATAGCTTAAAAAGGCAAAATATATAATTATAAGAAAATTTAGTATAATAGATACATATTCTAGTTGTGCGAGTAATTAAGTTATTATTTAATTAGTTGCGTGCATGGATAGTTACTCTTGTTTGCAAATTACTAGTATAAAACAGTCGGCACGAGACAGGTATAGACGGGCCCCACGCACTCCCTCAACCCTCCCCCACTCCTATTTCCCAGCCTATTGTCCAGCTGTTTCCCTCAGAGCAGTGTTCTAAAAATAGACGCATCGACGCATAGTATCAGTTTGACTGATTGAAAATGAATTGGCCAAAACTATTGACTTTTCAGATGTTATTGATAAATTTAGTCAAAAGAAAGCTAGGAAAGCTATGATAATTTAGGGCAGTTAGGCTATAAGTAAGCTTTTGTTGTAGCCAGTGTATTAAACACACACAAACATCGTAATTTTTAGAGCTCTTAATGTTATTTTTTTTTAGATCGTAATAATAGTTTTTGTCAATTTTTATTTTAATGTTAGTGAGTCAAAGAAATCTAAAAATTTAAACGTTAATTTCGGTAAAATAAAAGTAAATGATATAATCACGGTAGCAATTGATGTGTGAAATAATTTAATCAATAAAGTTTGGTTTTACAATCTAACTGATACTGTAACATTAATTATACCTTACAATCTATTTTTAGTTTAAATAAAATTGTAAAATGGTTAAAAAATAACCATGTAATTATAATATAGGACATGACTATGAGATGGGGGGCCCGACCCTGATCCTGGTTACAGGGCCCGCAATCCAATGTGGGGGCCATGTTCCCTCCACCTCTCAAATCTATTTTATGCTGGCATTATTGGGTAGCTGGAAGTAATGTGAGGTTTTCTTTGTTTCATTGTATAGCGTAATTGTGAGAGTGACTTTCTTTTTACTACTTCTATCAGAGTGAAATGTATTTGAGAGGGGGGAGAGTGAAATGTATTTGAGAGGGCGGAGAGTGATCTGTATAAAAGTGAGTGTTGTGACAAATGAGTTGTTGTGACAATTAAGGTCCAGAGCCCCCGCTATCAAAACTCATGGTTAGAAAACTAGCCTACTTGAAGTTGAATAAAAACAGGAGACTCTTTTCTTAATCCTCAAGAGCGCCACAACACGTCCACAAACATCAAGGTCAAGACCACGACTGAGGTAAACATTGAGAAACGAAAGAACTCAATAATTTTGTAAACAAACTCCAAAATAGGAAAAGTTTTTTTAAAAGGGAAATGTTAGAACACTTATTTCACACCAAGCTCCACAGCTGTAATGATTTTTTAATTGAAAGCTGAAATGTTGAATTTTTTTTTATAAAATAAAAAAAAAACAGCAGTTAAAGATACGTAAATTCATTAGTGATTAATGGCCGCTTATGGTCACATCACATATATTAAATATATACATATTATGTTTACATTATACTGGTCTCAAATCAAGAATATTCTTCCTCAACCTCATCAATAATTTTGTTTTATTTAGTATTTATATAAGGATATATAATTGCATTGTCTTTCTCATTTCTGAAGTTTTAATAGTATATTTATTTTCAAAATGTTTACTAGAATTAATATAGGTAGTTGTACAATTTATATTTTTATCTTATTTTTTTCATTTGAGAGCTTAAATTGGAAGAATAAAACGGACATATGCAGTCAATTATAGTTATTAGATTTCTGTCTACTTGTTTAAATCTATAAAAATGAAATGGTTCAATCTTCGGAACAATTACAATAATTATTATTTTTTTTCTTTTTCTTTTTTTTTTTCTTTTTTTTTTCCTTTTGACTTTATGTACGGTGCATATTAGCCATGTCAATGTGTTATATATAATTATTTAAGACATCCATGGCCCCGGGAGGGAGTTCTATCTACGAAATAAAACTCACTCCCGGACGGGATTCGAACCCGCAAACCATGGTGAGACCGTGCGACCAAAGCCCTACGCTTTAGCCCGCACGGCCACCATGGTAAAACCACCTTCATGAAGGATATTGACTAACATTTTAAAACGATAATAGTTAAAACGTTTGTTTATTTTTATTTGTTTATCATAAAAAGATATGTAGGTTTTATTAATTGTTCCAGAGAACATAAACACAAAAATATATTATTAACTGAAATATTTTATTCTTAATAATTATTATATTATTATAAAAATATTTATTAGAAATATTAAAATATATTAAAATAGAGAGAAAGACTAATACACCCTTGAGGGAATGAAAGTAAAATAAATAAGTTGTCGGTGAATCACCAGCTATGTACTTCCCCAACACAAATTAATCTATTATGTTTGCTCTCCATCTAAGTCAATCGATCGTTTGGACTAAAAATCAATAGTTGACTTACATAAGGGCTTCTGAATCATATTAAATTTTGAAACTAGTCTTATAGAGGGTTGTTTTTCGTATTATGGTCGAATGGATAGAGTGAAATAGAGGCTGGCTCCAGTCTCTATAAATAGGATACAAAGGTCCATTGATCTCATAAACAAATTTTGTTTAACCTTTTTTTTAATAAAAAACTATTAATTTCATTCATTTTTTTTACTACTTTCGCATATTACATGTTATGCTAGTAGGTATGATTATAGATATAAAATAAATAATATTTAAAATAACAGATTGAAGGCTAGCTAGGACTGCTTACAAAAGTGAACAAAAAGTTTAAAAAATATGTGTGAAATGGCCATTACAGGACTTTCTTATTCCAACCACGCTTACAGATCACTTTCCCCCCCCTTCTCAAAATTATTTCATAATGCTGTACAATGAGACAAAATGAAATGATTTTGAGAAAGGAGAGAGAGAGATCTGTAAGTGTGGTTGATATAAGAAAGTCCTGTAAAGGCCACAACACATAATTTTTCTTAATTTTAATAATTTTTCAAAAATACTACCAATACAAAAAACATATTTTAAAGTTCGTTGCTATGAGTTACGAGACGCCTGTCCTAGGTGAATAAAAATTTAGGGTAGGCAAAATTTAGGACTCCCACAGTAGAGTCGGGCTCATCACCACCTTAGTGACAAAAGAGCGTTCTGGTAATGATAGTACGGTGATATGACCTCATAGTTAAAGCCCGGGCATGAGTCATAATAAGTAACTATTCCTTACAGACATAAATACGTTCCTGAGATCCTAAAACCTGAAAGATGTAATTTTTTATAATAACATAACTTTTCCAAGAGGCCTCCGGTAGCTCAGAGCTTAAGATCGCGGGTTCGATACCCGACTGAGGCCCTTAGATTTTTTTTTAGATTATCTGAGTGGTAAAAATCATGAGCACACCGTCCTTCGGATGAGTCGTTAAGCGATGATCCCGAGCCTGTACGATGTCAGGTATTCATTAAAAACCTCTAGCCTAGATGAATAAACCTATGTAGGCAACATTTAGGACTCCCACAGAAGAGTCGGGCTCCACCAGAGTGACGAAAGAGCGCTCTAGTAGTAGGCGATATGATCTCGTAGTTGTCTCAGACATGAGTCACAATAACTAACAATAACTTTCCCAATGGGAAAGTAAAAATAATGGTTGAGGTGAGTTGAGAGAGTCTGGCAGTGAGCCGGAGACCTGGTGACCCCACTATACATAGCTCACATGTTTCGTTTACTAAACAATTCTGTCTTTGTTTCTCTGTCTTCCTAACTACGGGAAAACAAATTACAGCTTCTACCCGTATGATCAGAAACGAATTCGTGGATCAAAGAGAACAGATTATAAACAACAGAACATGTATTTCCTAATAAGCTATGAAGTAAACTAAACAAAACTGATTTCGAATTTTCGAACAGTCATTAAAGTTTTTGTGATAAGCCTCCCCATCAATTCTTCCCGTTCCCTTTGGCCCATTTGGCTGAAAAACGATGTGTTGTGCATCATTCTATCGGGAGTTATCAGTTCATAGACAGACAGAATTTGTTTTTGGAATCATGATGTCGGAAAATACGAAATTCCGTTAAAAATTCAGCATCGAATTTCTGACCGATTACACAACTTCTCCTATACTTCGTATGGTTGGGGAAGTAAAAATGCACAATTTCTATAATTGTTCAGCTGATTATTGTTCAGCTGTGTGCTGGGCAATGGCCGGCACCGAAGCTCACCGCGTAAAGTAACAGTTATTGGTATCGTAACACATTTTTATATGAGATTTGACGACCTAAGACAGTTTTTTTTCGTTTACTCCACCTGTGCAAGGAATAATTCCCAAAATTTTTGGGCGGTTTTTAAGGTGTTTTGTCTGTCTTTCGGTGTTTTCTCTGAAGACAATTCCCCACATTTGCAACGTCGCCCTTTTTCAACTTTTTTTTGTTTAGTGTTTCCTGAGAAAGGAGAGATATAAAGGAAACACGTAAGAAATAATGTTTGAAAGTGTCTTTCAAAGCTTATCCTCGGAAGACGCTTGACATGAGGCTTCCCCACCTAATCTCCCATTCCCTTTGGTCGATTTGGCTGAAAACCAATAGGCATAATTGTTAGGGGTTTCTGAATTCAGATATAAAATGTCGTATTGTTAAATTCTCTCTATCTTTTCATAAGATCATGCACTCACACAGGCTGACAGCATTTTTTTTCTTATTTGAAATCGGAAAACATGAAATTCCGTTGAAAACTCGGCATTGAATTTTTGATCGATTACATAACTTCACCTATACTTTGTATAGCTGGGGAAGTATAAAAAAAATTCAGACAGTTGGGGTACCAGCCGTTGCTCGGCAAATTATCTGCTGATATAATAGTTGAACTAGACTAGCTACATCTGGAGAAACTTGATAACCTCTTCTGGTAGTAGGCGACCTTGTAGTTAAAGCCCGGGCATGAGTCATAAAACCTAACCCTTGATAACCTGAAAATAACCGACATGGAGATGAGGGATAAAGCTGGTGGCTGCCCCGAATATCTTAGGGCGATGCGCTTTTCAGCATTATTTTTCGCTTAAAACACCCAGAAACAACCCCAGCGGTAAAGTAATATCATATGAAGTTAACCTTACTTACTGTGTAACGCCGGGTAAAATGCTAGTGAGGTATATTATATGTTAGGCGAGGTTTGAGGCTAGGAGCCAGTATTTTTAAGGTGACAATGGGAGTGTTTTGGGGCAGGTCCAGGTTCACCCAAGATATCTGGCTGGGGTGGTGTGCTCTGGTTAATTGGCCAGTAAATCTTGTCCAACTGTTCTCTCTCTTCTTATTTGTTCACTATTTATCAACATCCCACATGGTCAATTTCCAAGTATAGGGGAAGTTATGTAATCGGTCCAAAATTTGATGCGGAGTTTTCACCAGGATTTCATGTTTTCCGATCTTCTGATTCCAAATATATAAAAAAAAGTCTGTCTGTCTGAGAGTTTGTGAACTCGATAACTCCCGATAGAATGAATATGTCGACAAAAAATTTCATATGTGAATTCAAAACCCCATAAGGACGACACTTATTAATTTTCAGAGGAGTCGGCAGAAGAAAGGGGGGATTAGAGGCTCAACTAAGAAAAAAACAAAACAATTATTGCTGCTGTATTGATTGAATCGACATGAAATTTCACATTTGAAATCAAAACCCAATGAGGACATATCCTGTCAAATTTCAGTGATATCGGCAGAAGAGGGGTTCAGGGGTGGGGGCTCAATTCGAAAATCCTAATAACTGCCGATGTAATGAATTTATCGACACATTTAGTATAAGGTTTTAATAGCCCCTATGTAAGTCAACTATTGAATATTTTGGAGGGGGAGCGAAATGTTAATTTATTCATCCTGGGGAAGTACATTGCCGGTGATTCACCGACGACGTTTTTTATTTCATTTTATATTTGTATACGATGTGCTCATGTTGGTTGGAGTGGGCTTAAATAGTTAGCGAGTGGAGACAAAAAAATAAAAAAATTCATTGAGAAAAAAAAAAAAAAAAAATGAAAAATACATGAATCACAATATCTAACAATAATTTCAGACTTTTCGTTAAGAATTTAATCAGTTTTCTTATTAACAATAGTTGTAAAAAAAAAAAATATTTACAAAAAAATTTAACAGTTAGAAGGTTAGGTTTTATGACTCATGTCCGGGCTTTAACTACGAGGTCATATCTCCTACTACCAGAGCGCTCTTTCGTCACTCTGGTGGACATGAGCCCGACTCTACTGTGGTAGTCCTAAATTTTGCCTACCCTAAATTTTTATTCACCTAGGGCGAGTACCTGAGATCGTACAGGCTCGGGACCATCGCTTAATGTCCCATCCGAAGGACGGCGTGATTAAGTTTATTTTACCTCCCAGATATAATAAACTAAGGGCCTCGGTCGGGTTTCGAACCCACGATCTTGAGCTCAGAAGACAAGCACGCATACCACTGAGCTACCAGCGCCCTCATTTAACATTTAGAAATAACAAATATTCCTTTTTTTCAAAGCTGTATATAATATATTTATTTGTCAATTCTCCCGTTTATTTTTTTACTTTGAAAAATAAAAATCACAGTATTCGGTAAGCACTTTCATCTATAATTTATTTATTCTTTATGTCAACAATCCTGCAATAAATATATTATATAAAATTCAGAATCTCTTTACACAATTCAAAAGTAAAGTAAATCTGTTTAATAATTATACTTTAAAAGATTATGCATACAAAAAAGTTCTTTGAGATTCAGTAGTGTTCCAGTTCTTACTAGGGAAGTACTAGTTATCTCGCCTTCTTCATCATCAATATTATTTAAACTAGCATTTTCGTTGCTGTCTGGTTCGTCGTCAGAACTGCTTCTTCTTCATATTCGGTTCTTCTTCCATCTCGGACAAAGTTTGGATCTTCGCTGTCTGGTTAGTCTCCTATCTTAGCAGCTATCTCGGATGATAGATCCTCTCTTACTATGGTTTTTTCGTCATCTGAGCTCACGTCTTCCTCTCTCTAGTCATCAATATAATTTTGGATTATGGATCGTATTCTGTCGGTGAAGTGAAGTTCATCTGTAATAACGTTTGAGGGCGGGATTTTGAAAGGAGGGAGTGGTTCTGGCTCCATTTTACGTGTTAAATAAAATAAATTACAAAAACAAAACAATAGAAATCATGAGTTTTTGCTCTCCCTCCAAAGCCAATCGACCGTTTGGGCCAAAACGCAATATTTGACTTACATAGATGCTTCTGAATCTTCATACTAAATTCTGTGTCGATACATTCATTACAACGGCTGCTATTAGTTTTTCTGTTAAGCCTCCTCCTCTAACTACCCCCATATCTTTGGCCTATTTGGCCGAAAATCAATAGGAGTCGTCCTTAGAGAGTTCTGAATACATATATAAAATTTCGTGTCGATAATTTCGTTCTATCGGGAGTTAGTTCAATTTTTGGAATCAGGAGATCGGAAAAGATTAAATTCTATTGAAAATTCCGCATCGAATTTCAGACCGATTACATAACTTTTCCCATATTTTGTAAAGCTTGGGAAGTAAAAATCGAAATCAAAATAACATCAACTGCGATATACAACCAGCGTTGCCACCACAACTTATTGACAGGCTGTGTTGTGTCGCAACACATGTTGCAAAATTGGACAAGAGACCTGAGCTCACCCCAGCCATGTGATTCCAGTTAGTCCATTTGAGATTATTAATTTTCCTATTGTGTCTTAAGACGATTATATTTAGGTTTTGTGTAATAGTAATAACAGTGTTTTTACAATGGGATTGAATTAATGCTTAATGAGTGGAATTTGTCACATTATCGAACATCAAACGCAGCTAAATGTTATCGTGTATGGCTCACTGGATTTCCGATGATCAGTAATACTTCCCTAAAACAAATTTGAAGCAGTGAAGCGTGGAGACGAAGGGAGAAGGCAGACCCAGGGCTGAGGACACAGAGTGGAAAATAATTGAGAAGAGAAAGCATAACGTGTAAATAAAAAGTGGGATTTAAAAACAATTATAAGCTGTACAGAAAACTTAATTATTATAGCGCTTCTCCAGTACCTAGCTTTTACTAAATTTGCAAAAGTGCTAAAGGTACCGCAGCCTGAGTGTATGATTAAACCAAAATTGTTTTTGCAATATGTTGAAACCTTACCGACTTTTTTCCTTTTCATTTTTGTAATCAGGACGTCGTGAAACCCCACTTCATATACCTTGGGAAGTAAAAACCCTATATAAATTCTCCTACAGTTACTTCCCCTATACTTCATATACCTGGAGAAGTACCAACTCTATATAAATTGTTCTACAGTTACTTCCCCTATACTTCATATACCTGGTGAAGTAAAAACCCTATATAAATTCTTCTACAGTTACTTCCCCTATACTTCATATCCCTGGAGAAGTAAAAACCCTATATAAATTCTTCTACAGTTACTTCCCCTATACTTCATATCCCTGGAGAAGTAAAAACCCTATATAAATTCTTCTACAGTTACTTCCCCTATACTTCATATCCCTGGAGAAGTAAAAACCCTATATAAATTCTTCTACAGTTACTAATTAGAAACTTTTTTTTACCAACTACATTTGTATTTTTATATGAAAAAATTGTAAGAAGAGAAAAAAAAAGATCTTTCTGTGGTTATAATTAGAAGGTAGGGAAAATGACAAGTGGTCTGAGGGGTTGAGGAAGAACAAAGAACCCTTGAAATAAAGGGGTCCTGGCTCGTTGTGGACAACGTGCTCAAACAGACATTTATTTAGGGCAAATCTAGGTTGTCTTTAGGTGGGATGTAGCAACTGCCTGCTTGTCCTCTCTTGGGGACAGAGAAAATGAGAAAATATGAGGACACGTTTTAATTAAAAAAAAAAAAAAAGTCGTCGATGAATCACCGGCAATGTACTTCCCAAAAACGAATTAATCAATTAACTTTTCGGTCCCTCTCCAAAACGAGTCGACCGTTTGCGCTAATATTGAATAGATGACTTACATAGAGGCTCCTAAATCTTCATACTAAATTTTGTTTCGATAAATTCATTAAATCGGTTTATTAGGATTTCTGAATTGAGCCCCTCTGATCCTTCCCTTCTGCCGATTCCACTGAAAATTAATTTGTTGTGTCGATACATTCATAATCCCCCCTTTCCTTCGGCCGATTTGGCTGAAAATCAATAGGTGTCGTCGTTAGAGGGTTCTGAATTCACATGTGAAATTTCGTGTCGATATATTCATTCTATCGGGAGAAAAGGGGAATCAGAGGAGGGAGCCTAACTCAAAACCCCTAGTAACTGTCGAAGTAACAAACGTATTAACACGAAATTTAATATGATAACTCAGATGTCCATGAGTAAGAATAGTACCTATTGATTTTCAACCAAATCGTGATCGTCGTACTTATGAGGTCTGGGCATACCTCTTGTGAGTTGTGTTTAAAGACAGACATACGAAATTTTATTTTTCGAAAAAGGGGGTTGAAAACATGAAATTCCATTGATAAGTCCACATCGAATTTTTGACCAATTACATAACTTCCGTTATACTTCGTATATCTGGGAAGTAAAATAATTAAAACATAATTAATATTAATAGTAAGCAAGAAGGGGCTTATCTTAGCTTAAATGAAAAGTTAATCAGAAAATGAGAAAGAGGATTTTGACATAAACTTTTCATAATGGAAAGAAATATGTGATATGTTACATGCTTTCTTAAGACTTTCTTATACCAACGCTTTTATAGGTGAGTGACCTGCATATTTCTTTCCATTATGTTAAGTTTATGTCAAAATCCACTTTCATATATCGACCAGTAATGCCAGTTTGAAATGAGTTTGAGAGTGACTTTCCCTCTCAAACTCATTTCAAACTGGCATTACTGATGCATATATGAACGTGGATGTTGACATAAACTTAACATAATGGAAAGAAATGTGTGAAATGTTATATGTTTCCATTTCTTCACTTTTATAATTTTTCTTAAAAACTACCAATATAATAAAGAAAGTATTAATTCGATGCTACGCGATACAATTTGAACTTTGAAATATGTCCTGTGGAAATTTACTTTTACATTTTTTAAGGCGCAATAACTTTGGTCTTATTGGTCCAATCTCAATTCTAAAGGCATTATACTCGTACATAAAAAAAAAAATAAAAAAAAAAATAAGAAATTAAACATCAAACATTTCTGGTAAGAAAAAATTTTACGATAGGACTCACTGTTATTCGGGTAAATCAAGGAAACATCTGAAGATATGAATTTAAGAATACAATGCAGGACGGTTTTCGGCATTTATCTCGCAAACAAAGCCACCTTCGAAAAAATATATTATATGTATATAATAATTTCTGAGGGCGCCGGTAGCTCAGTGGTATGCGTGCTTGACTTCTGAGCTAAAGGTCGTGGGTTCGTAGCCCGACCGAGGCCCTTAGTTTATTTTATCTGGGAGGTAAAATAAACTTAAGCACGCCGTCCTTCGGATGGGACGTTAAGCGATGGTCCCGAGCCTGTACGATGTCAGGTACTCGTTAAAGACCCCTACCCTAGATGAATAAAAATTTAGGGTGGCAAAATATAGGACTCCCACTGTAGAGTCGGGCTCATGTCCACCAGAGTGACGAAAGAGCGCTCTGGTAGTAGGCGATATGACCTCGTAGTTAAAGCCCGGGCATGAGTCATAAAACCTAACCTAACCTAACCTATAATAATTTCTCGAGGGCGCTGGTAGCTCAGTGGTATGCGTGCTTGACTTCTGAGCTCATAGAACGTGGGTTCGAAATCCGACCAAGGCCCTTAGTTTATTTTATCTGGGAGGTAAAATAAACTTAAGCGCGCCGTCCTTCGGATGGAACGTTAAGCGATGGTCCCGAGCCTGTACGATGTCAGGTGCTCGTTAAAGACCCCTATAGGATAGGGGTGAATAAAAATTTAGGGTGGGCAAAATTTAGGACTTCCACAGTAAAGTCGGGCTCGTGTCCACCAGAGTGACGAAAGAGCGCTCTGGTTGTAGGCGATATGACCTCGTAGTTAAAGCCCGGGCATGAGTCATAAAACCTAACCTAATAATTTCTCTAAACGTTTTATTGAAACTCGGTGAGCGTTATAACTCAGACAAATGTGACTATGAACTTGAAAATTGAATTATATGGAATCTTACCCAACATTTTTCTCTCCCCGCATTCTTGTCTTGTGAAATGGAAAGTATGGTCTCGACCGATCTTCAACGGATAATTTCGATAGGATTTCATTTCTTTCAATGACAATTTTTAAATTTTCCTCACCGATTTCTCTATTTGTCAGAGGTTGATTCCCTTTATATTTTTTCATTATTTTAACATTTTTCATTGGCACGAAAATACCCCAGTTGAGCCGTAACAAGTTGAACATAATGTTTTTCTTCTAGGGTGGATAGCACTGAACTTATCTCTCATCACATTTAATATTAAATGATGATGACACTCATCGTCCTAAGTTACAAATGTTATAAACACTGAGAGTGGTTTCTTTCATGTAAAGCCTGCATCTCGTTACATCTCAAACAGTAGAAACGAGTTCTCTCTTTGCCCAGGACAAACATCAAGTTGACATCAACTAAAGAAACTGGACAAATATAATAAATGTAGACTTCTTTAATAGGTACCTATTTTTGAACTCTTTTCTCTCTCATATTTCGGTACTGAGGGTAGTTAAATTAGAATATTGGCTTTGATAAAATAAATAATCCTATATCCCGAGAAATATCCTTGATCCCAGATCTCTTGACAATTTCAATAATTTGGAGGCATTTGAAACGCGCTGTCGTTTACCCAACCCAGTCGGAGTTCATTAATACAATCATATAATACTCTTAATGCAATATTACTCCACTTTTTTTCATCACTCATTTTACTCGGCATGAGGCGGAATGTGTAGCCTCGCTAATCTTCATCGGATAATTAGTTATTTAATTTCTTGTAATGGTAATTTCACAGAGATTTTGAGGAAGGCTTTCTTTATTTGCGTAACATTGTTTCCCTTGATTTATCATACATAAAAAAAAAAAAAAAATGTCATCGCCACGAAAATACTCTGGTTAAGCCGCAACACAGATCTGCCCCGGAAAATAGGGAGTGGAATGTATTTAGTAAAAGAAAAATTAATTTATTTGATGAAGATGGCTTGTAAACAAACAAGATTGGCCTTAGGTCTCCACAAAATGTATTTATTTCATTCTGTCAACTTTTCAAGGCATTATCAAAACTAAAGAATAAAATATTTCAGTTAATAATATATTTTTGTGCTTATGTTCTCTGGAACAATTAATAAAACCTACATATCTTTTTATGATAAACAAATAAAAATAAACAAACGGTTTAACCATTATCGTTTTTAAATAGTCAATATCCTTCATGGAGGGGGTTTTACCATGGTGGCCGTGCGGGCAAGAGCGTAGGGCTTTAGTCGCATGGTCTCACCATGGTTTGCGGGTTCCAATCCCGTTCGGGAGTGAGTTTTATCTCGTAGATAGAACTCCCTCTCGGGGCCATGGATGGATGTCATAAATATAACTATATAACACATTGACATGACTAATATTCACCGTACATAAAAAGTAAAAAAAAAATATATATATTTATATATGCTTCATTATTCTTCTTCTCTTTATCGTTTCGGGTGCACCTTGTGGTAGACAATATCCAAAAAAAAACTGATTTTTATTTGTCAGGTTAGATGGTGTTTTTAATGTCTATATTTCGTTTTGGTTTGATAACATAACATTCTTTGTTACAAGGTCATAACATTATAATATAAGTTATTTTATTAGTCTATTCTTTGTAACATATTATGTTACAAATAATAGACTAATAAAATAACTCAAATATTTTTGTTCCTTTAGTTTTGATAATGCCTGCAAAGCGTTAACAGAATAAAATAAATATATAGTTTTTGAAGACCTAAGGACCACCTTTGTCTGTTTACAAACCACCACAAAATATTTATTTTTGTTTTTTGGTGTTTTTAATGTTTATTTTTATTATTTGTTCATCATAAAAGTTATGTAGGTTTTATTAATTGTTCCAGAGAATATACTCATAACATTATATGTTATAAAGAATAGATTATTAACTGAAATGTTTTTGTTCCTTTAGTATTGACAATGTCTGGTTAGGCGAAACGTTAACAAAATAATATAAGTATGTATATATTTTTGGAGACCTAAGGGCAACCTTTGTCGTTTACAAACCACCTTCATCAAGAGAACATTGAACTGGTCTCAAATCAGGGATATTCTTCTTCAACCTCAACGTTGGCCGAGATGCACGGTACATCAGGCCAAAGAAAAAAAAAAAAAAAATCAACATTTTCTCATTTAAATAGGATAATCCGTTCTGAAAAATATCTACTGACATTATTATGAACTTGCAATAAAGGTTACATGTCATCCTCTCAGCAATAGGAGTAAAATATTACTTATAGTAGAGTGATAAGAATAATTTGATATTAATTACTGCGAAAAATGTTATTAATAATCCCAATCAATCATTAACTAAACAACCACAATAAAATAGGCTGTATTTTAAAAGTACATGAATATAAAATGAAATGGGCGGAGGGAGATTGCGTTACAGTGAAATCTTTAATTGAATTCTGAAGAAAGAATGAGTCCAGTTTATGGGAAAATAAACTGAAAGAGCCACTTTGTAGTAAGGATAAAGATATCTCTGGTGGGGAAAAGAGGCAATTCCATAAGTTCACTTAGCGATGGCGGCTGTTATATCCGTACACTGAAGACCGCCCACATGGAAACGTCTTCAGATTTCAGAATTTGAACATGCTATTTTCCTTATTTATTTATTATTTTTTTAAAACTTCCCCAGCTAAACGGAGTGAAGGGAAAGTTATGTAATTTGTATGTTTTATGTAATCTATCAAAAATTCGAAGAGAGTTTTCAACGAAATTTCATGTGTCCTAACCTTCTGATCTCAAAATTTAAAAACATTTTTTTTGGCCTAGCACACTTAGTGCTCTACACATTAAAAGAGAAACAAAGCATATTATATAATGTCCTGGTATAGCCGAGATTTGAGTCGCCTGTTGGGGGTGGTCCGACCGAGGGTGAAGAAGTTAGCGGCCGGCACATCGACAAGACCATCGTGGAACTGCTGTGTAACCTGGGTGATATGATCTGCAACTTCCGGCACTCCCAACTCACGCCGGATTTGAATGTTTCGGACGAACCAAGGGGCCTTTACTGCAAGTCGGAGAACCTTGTTTTCAAACTTCCTTAATTTGTTAATGTTTGTTTTGCTGGCCCCCAGCCAGACAGGTCAAGCGTATGTGAGCAGTGGTCGTAGTAATGAGGTGTAAAGAAGTGTAGTACATTTGTGCTTGAGTGGAGTGTTTCTGTTTATGAGTGGGTATAATTGTGTCAGTCGGGTGTATGCTCGTGTGAGTTGTTTGTATGTGTTGGGTCCAAGTAAGTTTAGTGTCGAAGTGTATGCCGAGATATCTGACTGTTTGGTCATTGGGTGTCCAATGTATATCTGTATTATTGACTTTAAGTGGTGTTAATTTTACGAAGTGAGAAAACTTTGGCCTCCGTTTTGGCAGTATTGAGCAAGTTCCACCTGTCGAACCACTTAGTCATACTCTCCACACTCCGCCGAAGGGCTTCTGAGGCAAAATTTAAAGAAAAAATGCAGTCTGTTGGGTGTTGAATGTATCAACACAAAATTTTATATGTCTAAAGAACCCTCTATGGACAACACTTATTGATTATCAGCCAAATCGACCAAAGGAATAGGGGATTAGGGGAAAGGCTAAAAAAACTCAAACTCTTATAACTGCAGTTGCAATGAACGTATTGACACGAAATTTCTAATGTAAATACAAAGGGATTAGAGGAGAGACAATACAAAAATCTCAATAACTGCCGATTTATTGAATGTATCGACATGAAATTTTAATTTTAAATTCAAAACCCTATAAGGACGGCACCTATCAATTTTTTAGAAATAGTTCAAAGTCCAACTGTTTGATTGGACTTTTTTTTACATTTAGCATCCTTATAAGCCCAATACAAACATAGACCTTGGGGTATATTAGGGGTAAAGGGGTTCATGCTTTTTATTCTTTGTACAGACTATCATAATTTTACTAACCTGTCAGATACGTGGCTAAAACTGCTTAAAGTAACGAACCGAGCAAGTAACCGTACATAGCTTCCCAGCTTCAGTAGGAAGCTATTTAAAATTTTGTGAAATTTAGATAAATATGACTTTAAAGTTTTCTAAGAGGAATAAGTCCGGAATTTTACCTTGCAGTTTTAAGTGGAAATAACACACTCAGTTGCCCATACTCTCTCCTAATGTCCGAAGTTGTGTTATACGAAGTACATCTACACTTGATCCATTTAAATGTAGTTACTGCAGAAGTATGACAAGAATCCTTTTATATCAGAAATTAACGAGCGACATCTTAAAAAATAATAATAATAATTGGGAGCTGAGAAGTAGTGTGCTCGTCTGCTACGCTCAAGATCCAAGGTTCGGAGCCCGGCCGAGGGACTTACGTTTTTTATCTGGGAGGTAAAAAAGGCTTGAACACGCCGTCCTTAAGATAAGACGTTAAACGATGGTCCCAAGCCTGTATGATGTCAGGTACTAGTTAAAGACCCCTATCCTAGGTAACTAAACCTGGTCCACCAGAGCGACGAAAGAGTGCTCTGGTAGTATATAACCTCGATGTTAAAGCCCGGGCATGAGTCACAATAACTATCTCTTCATAATTATGAAAAGGGATGGGTCAAATCGTCCAATAAGAAGCCTCCAAATGTATTTTAAAAATAAATATTTTGTTATAAAAAATTAATAATAATAATCAACCACTATTGAACGACATTTTCACCTTCATCAACCACTAATGAACGACAGAAAGATGTAATAATATAATAATCAACTACTAATGAACGACAGAGAAATGTAATAATAATAATAATCAACCACTAACGAACGACATTTACATCTTCATCAACCACTAACGAACGACATTTACACCTTCATCAACCTCTAACGAACGACATATATCTTCAACAACAAATAACAAACGACAGAGAAATTAAATAATACCTAATATTCAACCACTAACGAACGACAGAGAAATGTAATAATAATAATCAACCACTAACGAACGACAGAGAAATGTAATAAGAACGACATTCTCAAATCATGAAGGGGAATGGGTCAAGTCGTCCAATGGGAAGTCTCCAAATGTATTTTAAAAGAAAAATATTTGATTAAATAAAAGAAAAGTATTAATAATAATCAACCTTTTTATATTTCCAAACCTTTTCTTTTCCAACGAATGGAATTTCTCAGGACAGTGAAGTGTCGCTATTTTTACTATGAAATCGTTTCAAGTTTACCACCACCATTTTGTGAGGTTTCCAAAAATACAGACTCAACGAAAAGAACATTTTCCATTCGAATAATGTTCTACTTCTAACTGTGGCGTAAAAAAAAAATTTTTTTACAAAGTGTATCTTTAGATATGAATGTTTAAAAAATATATATATTTTTGAAACCGAGGAATATAGGACACACTAATTTAGAGTGTGAATTCTTAAGGAAGATGAAGAGTTTCAATCCGAAGAGATTCTGCAACATTTAAACAGGTAATGAAACCGGGAGCTGGGATTCTTTCATGGAGACTTTTTTAATCAAAATAACTTAACGTTAGATGCTCCAAGATCTTGGCTACTCAGGAAGTTTAATTGGAGAACCAAGACAGACATGACACAGTTTACGTTATATTATCTTTAAATCATTACTTTCTGGCGTTATTGGGTATATGAAAGTAATGACGTCAACGGTTTTCTTTGTTTCAATGTACACCATATTTCTGAGAGTGACATTTATTTCACATTCTTTGGGGCGCTATACCTTTGAGTGAATTGGTCCCATTCCAAACCTAAGGGTACAATAAGCTTGGACATTTAATTAAAAACATTTTTGGCAAGAATTAAATTCTCTATTAACTATTAAAAAAATTATTTTCAAGACGTCATTTTGAGCGGTCTCTTGTAAGAGGTACTTAGGCCCCAAATAAGATGGTCTTAATTTCGGCTGAAATCTAAAGTTGTGAAATCTTAATTTCAAATTTCATGTTCATTGCTCTATTCTCTAGTAGAGCGCTCAAAACAATCACGTTCACACAGCGAACTTCCGTTGAAAACTCGATGTGCTATTTTTGAACGATTATAGTGCTTTTTCATACTAAAGGTATATATAAATAATATATCTAAATATATACATCTTGCAGGTTATTACACTTATTGAAATTATTATAATTTATTTTTTACAGTAAAGGTCATTGTAAGAAAATACATCTATTAGGTTGGAAAATAGATGATTTACAAAGAAGAATGTATTTTATATATAGCCTCCTCGTCTGTTCACGGTGTTTGTTTTTGTTTTTGCGGGAGTCTCGTCCAAAATAAACAGTGATTAGGGTCACCCTGTAGACATCACAGCATCGTTAGCGCAACACAAAGAAGCTATACACGTCTACTTTAGCAAGTTTACAGTTTTGTGGAACATTATACATTTTTTTTTTTTTAGATTTGCGGTTCAAATAAAACTTGGTGGAGAAACGTTTCGCAAGCACATCCATCTTCTGGAGTTAAACAAAGAACTCAGTATCCTATCAGTTCCTCAGCTATACAAAATATAAGAGAAGTTATGTAATGAAGTAAAAAATGAGTTTTTCACCGATATTTTATGTTTTCCAACATCCTGACTCCAAACATTTAAACATAAAAACTATAATGATTCCCATTGTAATCAATGTATGTTGTAATCATTGTTGACAAAAATTTAGTTTGATTGACGATTAAAAACTAAAACAAACGTAATTAGTTTAACTGACGATTGAATTAGTTTTAGTCGTATAAAAAATTGAAATAATGATTGAATCAATCACGATTGATAATTTTTCACGACTCTTTTCTCAAACATCTCATCAGATAGTTTGTGTGATTTCGGTGAGTTGGTCATAGTATCATAGGAAAACATTCTTTCAATTGGCCCCGATGACGGCATGGGCTCTGTAGCTCAAAAACCTTAAAAACTGCGAATGTAATATATCCAAAAAAATTTAGCATGAGAATTCAGAAGAATTTTAAGGAAACTATTCATTTTTTAGTTCAAACGGTCAATTGCTTGTAGAGGGAGAGCAAAATAGTAATTGATTAATTTGTGTTGGGGAAGTACATTGCTAGTGATTCACCTACGATAATTTTTTTTGCGGTTCTATTTTGTACATTCGCTCACGAATATTCACAACGGAGTTGTTTTTGTGGTGATAATGTGATGTCCAGAGTAAACTATGTATATACGTATGTTTTGCCCCTGAAAGTTTATTCATTGCATCATAACATTAATAAATTGCGTGCAAAACATGTTGCATAAATCATTAGGGGTTCCGTTCCAGTTCGGTCAGCCTGAAGGCTCAGTATTACGTTGCTGTAGAATAATATTGAATAGTTTAAAATAATGCTAGTTTTCTAACAGAGAAGGGGCAAGACATAAGTTTGATGTGGGCAAGATGAATTTTGCTAGGTCCACTAGGCCTTTATAGATAAGAGTGGGGGAGTTGGAATAGGTGGCGGCAGTACCGATCTCAAATACAGCTGATCAGTTATAAAAAAAAACGAGACACTTTTGTATAATTATAATAGAATTGTAAATCAATTATAAAAACCCGGACTAGTAAAATTATGAAAAAAAACCACCCCGGACACCTTCAAAAGTAGAACAAATCCGGGGAAATCCGGACAGATGGCAGCCCAACGTGTAAATATCTTTACTCGCGGTCTCGGCTTTTAATGGTGCTAGCCAAATATTTTTCATGAATCAAAGCTGCATGAACCTTCGATGCGCGAGGCCGTATGCAGTGGCCCACGTCGCCCACGCCTCAGTTTTCAAACCCACTCGGCTCATCTTAAAACTTTCGTACTTGTTATTAAAAAGTTTCACTTCAGAAATGTCAATAAAACCCCAGCTCAATATAGAGTTCATGTAACACCGATATCAACAATACAGGACAAGAGGGAGGTAACATAACCTGTGGTGGATAACCAACCCGGAAGGTCACATCTTTACCTCAATCTTAACTACCGCTCATATGAATCCAATTTCAACCAAACAAGAAGGTAACATAACCTGAGGTGGATAACCACCAGGAAGATTGCACAATGACACTTCCTCTCATTTCTTGTACTAATTGAGTACTAATATCCACCATGTAGAACAAAAGAAAGGTAACTGACATGGATAACCACCCGGATGGTTACACGAAAAACCCTATCATATTTCATAATTCATCACACACCCACATGACACCGTTATCAAAGGTCTTCTTCTATACATTACGGGGGACGGGGTTTAGCCCACCCAAGCCTCCCCCAGTTATTTCTTTCACGAAACTCTTAAAATAAGCCCTGGTACCCAGGACACTTTATTTATTTATTTTTTCTTATGAAACTTGGAGAGACTTATGCATTTAAAAAGAATATTTATTTTCTCAATATTGAAACAAAAAATAGTTTTGTAAATGTTACTTTCATTTTCTTAATTTGTTTTCAAGTGTTCCTCATTATTTTTTTATTTAGTAATTTATTTATTGTTTGGTTTTTCTATGTTCCAATTATTGTATGATCACTGAATTCTTGTCAATTTTTTTTCGAAATTGTTAGGCTTCCTTGAATTTAAAAAACAGGTTTGTAAATGAAAAAAATAAACTGTTGTAATAAGAATATTTAAATTATTTCCGATTTTTGGAACAACATTTTTGGACTCACCTTGGAATTCTGGCCCAACCAAAGGATTTTCAAGAGAATGCACCAAGATTTTTGCCTGAAATGAGATGGAATTCAAATATGTTCTTCGGGGGTACAAACAAATTGGTTGCCAGTAGCGCCCGACCAGTGACTTCTCTGACAACACTCCCGATATTCCCATCGCCTTCAGTAACAACTTAAGCCGATGTCAACCAATCCAGTTTTCACAATACCATCCTTATTCCCAGAGGAACACCGTGAGTAACATCATAGAATAATAGTGATAGAGTAACCAATATGTAAGCTAACTTACCCTTGCCGTAGCCGACGGGTGACTGTAAGACCTGAAGCGAAAGGCAGGTTACATCCACGTTGGAGGAGGACACCCTGAAGTTGTAGCCTTGTGAGTACTTAGGATCCTTGGTGCCCCGGACTGGACTCGTGCGCTTTACCTTCACCGTGTTCCAGTGCTGGTTCAGTGTCAGACGAACGTAAGTCTCGTCTTTACAGCCCTCGTGCAGCTGCAACACACAATATCGACAACATATATGAACAATCTTAAAATATAAACGAAGTACGTTGAAGGCGACATTTGAACAAACAAATAAAATATGCTGTTTTGGGTTTTAATCTGAGATTAATAAGGTCTTATTTGTATAACCGATGAGTTAATGTTTTCATTCTTCTGAGGAGAATCTCGCCACGGTTTCTCGATCTTGTGAGAATTAAGGGTTTGTGACAGGCGAGGAGAAAACAGGAAAATTGCAGAGGAGTACCTTTGGCCTTGGCTGAAAATCATTAGATGTCGTCCTTATGAGGTTCTGAATATACATATAAGTCCTTGTCGATACATTCATTCTATCGGAAGTTATCCTGTTCACAGACACAAACACAGACGTACCGAAATTTGTTTTTCGTTTTTATAATCAGGGGGTTTCCCTAATCTCCCCTCCCTTTTGCCTTGACTGAAAATCAATAGGAGTCGTCCTTATGAGGTTCCTGAAATATATACAAAAATGTATGTCGATATATTCATTACTTCGGCAGTTATTCGGGTTAGTGTTAAGCCCCTTTAATAGAAAATTAATAGTTTCATTTTTCAGTATCAGGGGGTCGGAAAACATGATATTCTGGTGAAAACTCAACATGGAATTTTCAGTAAAACTGTAGAAACTTCGCCCAGGACAAACATCATGTTGACATCCACTAAAGAACCTGGACAAATATAATAAGTTTAGAGACTTCTTTGATAAGTACCTATTACAACTCTTTTCGTTATCATGTAGGGGTTTTCGAAATAGGTAAATTAAAATATTGGCTTTGGTAAAATAAATAATGTATGATAATGAAAATATAGGAGGGCCGATTTTATGATTAGTCCCGTATATCATTAATCTGGCCTAGTTGAAAGTGTCAATAATTTAGAGGCATTTGAAATGAACTGTTTACCCTACACCATCGTCGTATGAATGTCTATTCATAAATGATAATTCTTTGATACCACAAGGCCTATGTTTGAATTAGATGATTACACAAATATATTATTGAAACGTTTCAATTTAAGGAATTCTGATCTCTCTTCTTCGTATGGTCGATTTTGCGGAAAATTAATAGAAGTCGTCTTTATGGGGTTTTAAATTTACATATTAGACGCATGCCCGGGCTTTAACTTTGAGGTCATATCACCTACTAACAGAGCGCACGTTCGTCATTCTGGTGGACATGAAGCCAGACACTACTATGGAGAGGGCGCCGGTAGCTCAGTGGTATGCGTGCTTGTCTTCTGAGCTTAAGAACGTGGATTCGAAACCCGACCGAGGCCCTTAGTTTATTTTATCTGGGAGGTAAAATAAACTTAAGCACGCCGTCCTTCGGATGGGACGTTAAGCGATGGTCCCGAGCCTGTACAATGTCAGGTACTCGTTAAAGATCTCTGCCCTAGATGAATAAAAATTTAGGGTAGGCAAAATTTAGTACTCCCGTAGTAGAGTCGGGCTCATGTCCACCAGAGTGAAGAAAGAGCGCTCTGGTAGTAGGCGATATGACCTCGTAGTTAAAGCCCGGCCATGAGTCATAAAACCTAACCTAACCTAACTACTATGGAACCAGGCTCGGAAACATCTCTCAATGTCCTCATCCGAAGGACGGCGTTTTCACCTCCCAGATAAAAAACCTAAGTGCTTTGGCCGGGTTCCGAACCCGCGATCTTGAGCTCAGTAAGCAAGTCACGCTACTTCTGATTTCGTGTCTGTACATTCATTCTATCATTAAGGTCCGATGTGTCGCAGTGTCATGACGACTTTATCAAATGGACCTCACCAACGATATAAGTTGTATCTTCTTCATTCATTGTATCGGGAGTTATCTTGTTCATAGACACACACATATACAGAGAGAATTTTATTTTTTGGATTCAAGGGTTCGGGAGGGGGGCCATGGTGGCCGTGCGGGCTAGGACGTAGGGCTTTAATCGCATGGTTTGCGGGTTCGAATCCTGTCCGGGAGTGAGTTTTATTTCGTAGATAGAACTCTCTCCCGGGGCCATGGATGAAGTAAATAACTTAATAACAAACACATATGGCTAGTGTGTGTGGTGTCTGCCAAGGCCAATCAAAAAAAAAAAAAAATTTGGAAAATATGAAATTCCGGTGAAAACGCAACATCGAATTTCTGGGCGATTACATAACTTCCCCTATTCTTCGTATAGCTGGGAAAGTAAAAATGCAAAAATTAGAGCAATATACATTTTATTTTGGAAAAGTAATAATCGCTGAAACAAATTGGCTCATTAAATCTGACACTTGGGACTTATGTTCAAATCTACATAACTGTCTAAATTAATGAATGCCTTTGAAATGATCAAGAGTGAGGAAAGTAACCCATTCATAAAAAAGATTATAGAGTTGCCGAGCCAAGATGGGCTTTTGCCAAAATGATCCTTCATTGGCGGCCACACCAGTTACAGTCACATTACTCAATGTTGGTTTTCAACAATCTGATGTTTTTAGAGCAGACATGACACAGTAACAGGCCTAATGACAGATAACTGTAACACAGAGTGCATCTGGCCAATAGGTTAGAAGAGTTGCATAACCAATAGTTAGCAGTTTGGAATAAATGTTATGATCGAATCCGGTGAGCGCCCAAAGGCTTTTTTCAAACACAGAAACATGAACTTAACGGCAAGACTTGACAGATGACGAAGGCATTGACATTGAGAATCAAGGAACATTGTTATGTTTATTTGTTGTTAATACAGTGAAACAGGGCGTCGGTAGCTCAGTGGTATGCGAGCTTGCCTTCTGAGCTCAAGAACGATAAGATAGGACGTTAAGCGATGGTCCTGAGCCTGTACTCGTTAAAGACCCCTACCCTAGGTGAATAAAAATTTAGGGTAGACCAAATTTAGAACTCCCACAATAGAGACGGGCTCATGTCCACCAGAGTGACGAATGAGCGCTCTAGTAGTAGGCGATATGACCTCGTAGTTAAAGCCCAGGCATGAGTCATAAAACCTAACCTAACCTACAGTGAAACTTCTATAATGAACATAGGTGAGGACGGATTTAGTTAGTTTAGACTCATGCTCGGGCTTTAACTACGAGGTCGTATCGTCTACTAAGAGAGCCCTCTTTCGTCGCTCTGGTGGACAAGAGCCCACTCTACAATGACATCAAATTCAAAGTTTTCACTCTATAATATTGCAAAGCTTTCTACTCCAAAAATAAAGTTGAAAATGAACATGAATATTTACTTTCTTGGTCAAGTTTTTTATTTATAGTAAGCACAGTTCAACCTAGACATATGATACATCGTTGGAAATAGGAAGTAAAGCTCATTAAAATTTGTAATAGAAAATGAAAAAGATTGATTAGATTTGAAGTTATAAGCGTTTATAGTTGACAGTTCAAAACTGGTCTCATAAAAATTTGGAGTCCAAAAATCGATGATTTTTGATTTGAACCAAAAATGTTTTTTTCAAATTTTTTAATCATTTTACTGCTCAAATCAACGCAAAAATATTTTTTCTGAAATTTGGGTAAAAAACAAAAAAAAAAATGACGTAGAGAACTCCTCATTTGGTAAAACACACGCCGAGAAAAAAAATTACCAAAATGAAATTTTCAAAATTTTTTTGCGACCAAACCAATTTCTATTGGAACGAACGGTGAAACATGTCTATTCTTATTTTTGACGTAGAACTTGCAAAAAAAGTTTCATCAAAACCCGTGACCTCTCCTTGTTAGTTAAATTTATTTGTTGAGGTCCACTTTGGGGTGCCAAGGGGGTCAATAAGTGAAATAGTTTGAGTCACACAGAGAGAGAAAAGACGTGTGATGTAGGAGGAATGTGAAGGATGACCTATATATAGCGGAGGTGGACTGACAGGCAGGTGAGGTGAGACTGGGGCTGGCAGTGACTTGTTTGGTAGTTCTCATCGAACTAGGATCCATTTCATACAATATGTACCCAAAACTAATCTCTACATAATATGACAATAACATCAAAAGGGCGGCATTTTGGCTGTGAATGGCACAAAATATTGATAAGTTAAATACCCAATTAATCGAAATTTATACTTGTCGATTTTTTTTTTCTTTGGCTAAAATCACCATGCAATTTACATTTCGTATTCACTGTTTTTGCCTAAAAGCTAAAAAAAGATTAGTAATCCTTTATTCTGCAGAAAACAACCATAAAAGAGCTGCATGTTTAATTAAATAACAAGAAAGGTATTTATGCCGCGCACTGCATAGAACAGCACGCAGAGCGAGTAATTGTCGCCCTACTGCGCTATATTTCTTGTCCTTACTGACTCAGGGCACTCTTTGTACAAATGATGTTCCACAGGGGGCCGAGCAAGGGCAAAGCGCGGGACCGTGGGGCACCCAAGAAACAGTCAGGCCAACACAATACTTCTGAACGTTTTCTCTAAATCCCTTTATATGTTTTGGTGACTCTGGGATTGATGATAGCCGGACAGTCGGGTTCCCCCTTAGGACACAAAAGTCCTGCCACAGGACAATGTGGAGGCGACACTGTTGTCTGACTCAGACAGTCTGAGTAATGGGTCTCTGCTTTCTTCACCGCTGCTAGGATTTGTTCAAATCAATAGGGGCTTCTGTCCAGTTAGCAGCAATTCACAGATCTACAAGGGATATGTATTGAATTTAGAATTTGAACACAAGTGGGTTACCCACGCAGCTGTGGTAAAGGGCAGCGGTGGAGCGTGGTTTGCTTGCGCAACCCCCGTTGCTTGAAACATTGCATCTCCTTTACCGCCCCTTCATCTTTGCCCTCATATTATCACGCCACTTTATCGTTGGAACCATGAAGACGCCGTCCTTCGGTAGAGATGTTAAACGATGGTCTCAACCATGTACAGTAGGGTGGAACGAAAAAATCACCTTTTGATTTTTAATTTGGAATAGCGCGGAAAAGTTGCCTTTTAGTGTAGATAAGATAAATAAAAAATATGAAAAATATTGGAGTATGTCTTGAGGTGCCGCAAGGACCAGTTTAATGTGGCAATGAAGTAGAAACAAACATTTTGCAGCTGTAATATTTGTAAACATTAAGGATACAGAAGTAAGAAATACAAAGTTTGACATTACAAAATTGTTTTTATTATTATTATATTTTATAATTAATAATTTTTTCCAATTCTAATGCTTATATATGTATTTAAAACCATCTTTTGTAACATTATATGAACGAGAAATTCATAAAAAATAATTTATCAAAGTTTATTTATTCTCAAGATTTTTTTTTTAACTGTGCAATACATCAATAATCCATACTGACATTTAATTATAACACTTATCCCATTTTGGAAATGGGCGAATGAAGTAAAGGACTATAATGAGGCTGACAGAAACGGGAAGAAATCTACAAGAGATAATCAAAACAGATAGGAAGATAGGAAGTAGAAGGTTGAGAGCCTTTGTCTGCTATTTTCCTCTTTTGCTTCTCTGACAGAAGGTCCCTTGGACCTACAAAGTGCCCTCAGTCTGCAACAATTCCAGAACAATAGGTCCTCTTTAGCAGCATCTCCTACCGGTAGTAACACTAGCTGAGTCAAGGTTCCACTGCGTCTACACACTAAATCAATTCAAAAAAGTTGTATTTTTTAGTTGTCACAAAATTGACTGATTTTCATCATTTACTGTCGGTTCCAGGTCCCTGTCGGTTCGACAATGTAATGTTACTATCTAAATTTCTTATTGAGCTTTGACTTTTTAAAATTTATATTTGGCTGTAGAAAACAATAATTTTGTCATAATTAACTTTTGTGTATGTTTCTAGAAAAAAAAAAAAAATACTGAACATTGTCAAAATATGTTTTATCTTCAATATAGTTTTTTCTAGGAGTTCTATAGTGTAATGAGAAAATCGGTGGTTATTCTCTTATGACCAAAGAACCAAAACATGCTCGGAAATTTGTCAAAAGTGACGGACATGAAAAGTTATTTATTATCTTTGACCTCATTTTAATTAAAAACCCCTACCCTAGGTAAATAAAAATTTAAGGTAGGCAAAAGTTAGGACTCTCATAGCAGAGTCGGTCTCATGTCCACCAGAGCGACAAACGAGCGCTCTTGTAGTAGGCGATATAACATCGTAGTTAAAGACCTGGCATGCGTAATAATAATTAACCAACTATATATATATTTCCTTTCTGTACAAAAACAATAATTGTTTAAATAACAATAATTTGACTAATAGTAGTATTGTATATTAATTATTAATATCTTCATCACTTTTTTTTTGAAGTTATCAATATTCTGACCCGTGATTAGTGCAGATATTCATTTAGCCCGCGGCAGTGAAATGATTCCTCAAGCCTCAATTCACAATTAAATTCCAATTTTGAAATATTACTGTATTCTGGGGAAATGGGCGAAGTAAAAATATTAAAATTTTAAAGGAAGCTTATTGGCTACATGTTGAAAACATTTTATATAGATTGTTCTGAATCAAAATAAAAACAAGCAGATGGAAGCGAATATAGACTATAGCTACACAATGACACCCTAATCAGTAGCGAATTACATTCCTTTCAGGTCCGTGTATTTGCTTACACTAAAATCAGTCTGCCATAACGGAACCGAAGCAGGTAGTGGAAGGAACCAGTAGAAGAATCCTGGACTTTATTAAAGACACAGGGCTGCTGTAGGGAGCCACACACAGTGAGTGCAATAGACCTACTCTGGCCGCGGTGACACAATCAGCCCTCGGAAAAAAATCAATAAAATAAAATAAATTTTTTTTTTTTTTTTTTTTCTTTTGTCTTTTATAAAGATGCAACTGTTGCTAGGGTGCAACAACTAGCATCAATGATGGTATTGATATGTTGGCGTGAATGGCATGTGAGAGGAAGGCCACCCAGTGGTAGGTCCTCGGGATGAAAATTTATCTTAATTATTAGGACAAGAACAGAAAAAAAAATAAATAAATAAAAAAATCAAAAAAAAAAAATCTGTTTTTATTTTGTTCAATTTAGATTAAATTCTAAATTTCAAAAAAAAAAATTGGATCGTTATGAAGTGTTCTGTTGTTTATTTATGTATGGAAAAATAACATTGTTATTTGGGACCGAGGTATTTTTCGCAACTTACAGAAACGAGAGAGGAAAACACAATCGTATTAGATAATAGGTGATCAGTTGTATTAGGTCGCAAAAAGTGACAAAATTTCACCCATAAAAAAATAGATTGGTCCAAAAATATTTGTAAATAAAAGTTTTGTTGTTTCAGATGTCTGTTTAGCTTGAATCTCACGTAAGCTCTACGAGGATATTTTTGATCGCCTTCACCATCATTTCGATATTAAGAATGTAACATTTAAAGTAAGTCTGAAGGGGGATGGATATATATGAAATCATTTTACTTCCCCTGACATACGATGTATAAGTTATGTATTCGGTCTGAAACTCGATATTGAATTTTCACAGGAATTTTCACCGACAAACGAAGTGATGATCGTAATGAACGTATTGAGACGAAATTTCATGTGTGAATTCAAAGCCCTATAAGTTTTAGCTCAAACAGTCTATGGCTTTGGAGGGAGAGTGAATTGATTAATTCTTGCTGGGGAAGGACATAGCCAGTGATTCACCGACGATTTTTTTTGAATTTGTTGTGCCCTGAGAATCCTGAAATCCCTTTGTACTTATGATCGCATGTAAACAAATTAAGCAAAGAAACTAAACTCAAAGCATAATGGAACGAAGTTCGGGGACTATCAACCATTGAAGGCCGACCATGAAAGGGCGTAGAATAAATATGAAAACTGTTTCATAAACAGCTTTGCAGAACTCTTTAAATATAACATTGATATCTTAACATTTCAACAGTAATGGCCCGTCAAAAACAGGAACATGTACCGTTTTTACATACATATTTCAGCAAGGAAATGAAAGTATGGTGATATGGTGTGAAAAATCGTGTTCAGACTGTGATTATCCTATCCTTAAAAAGGGAAGAAAAATGGTTTTCCACATGGCGTATGTACGTCTGTCGGATTTTTTGTCTTTCCGTTCACGAAAACATACAAAATGCACCGATTTGAATGTTTGTTCTTGCAAAATGTTCGTCACAGTGAGGACTCAAGTGTAATTGATTTTAATACCAATCAGATCAGCTGCGTATTCAGTACGTATTTTGTATCTACAATATCGTCTAAGTATCGTAAATGGTTTTTTTTGGGCAAACACTGAAATAGCAGAACAATAATTATGTCTTATACTTAAATTAATGAGTTTTATTAAGAGTTCTGATAGAAATATTTCACATTTGGTAGTCAACCCATTTTTCAAACTAGAAATTATTTTGAAAAAAATTTTTGAATCATGGAAGTCATTCGCTGATTAAAAATAGAGAAAAAATAATATGTCGAGAAATTGCGTGTTTTTCCTGTTAATATGTATAAATAAAAAGAAAAAAAACAGCTGTTTGACTGGCATGGTGAAGTAGCTATAAAAAATGTAAAATTTAAATTATTGTGAAAAGTGATTTAATTAGTATTTTAAATAGTGCAATTGTGCTTTTTGAGAACTATTTAACCCCCCCTTCAAAGACAATAATGAAACCCTCCCCTATCAAACATCACAACATAAAATTAATACATATGAAAGAAGCTAACCTTACCCCATGGATGGACGAGCTTCCAAGCAGTGCTGAAGAGTTTTCAGGTGAGATAATAGGACGTAATAATAAGAAGAAGATAACTAATGATAAGTCCAAAAGGTCCTTGCCTAAGGAATGCAGTGTCAAACTTGCACGGCCTCAGCCGCAAACAGAAGGTGCCATGTTAGTGGACCTTCCGCATTTCACTGAACAAGATGACATGCCGCAGCCCAGGCCGAAACGGCACAAGTACCAATTAGAGACTACTCCAATCACAACACAAAACAGATACTCAGTGCTCTCAACATTACCCAACGACTCTACATCACTCACAACACAGCCCAAAATAAACACTAACACCACTGAAACAAACACAATCACCAATCCGAAGGTTCCTCCAATATTTCTGATTCAGGCAGACAATTATCAAGAAATTATTATTGATATAAAAAATATAGTAACTTCACCTTTCGAAACAAAATTATACAATAAAAAAAATTAGAATATCCCTGACTTCCATAGACGACTTTCGAAAACTTACAAAATTCTACGACAGCTCAGACGTAAAATATTACACATTCATTAATCCAGAAGATAGGAAACTTTCAGTCATAATTCGCGGAGTGCCTTATTCTTTATCCGATAAAGAAATATTTGAGGAACTTTCGGTAATTTATCCAGTGGTCAGAGCAACGAGACTTCTCAATCGAGAGCACAACCCAACTCCATTAGTAGCTCTAGAATTGGAAAACAATGAGGCCGGGAAAGCTATTTTCCAATTAACCCGAATGTTCTACACAGTGGTACAGGAGCCCCGACGGAAGTCCCACAACATCCCTCAGTGTACCAACTGTCAGCTTTACGGCCATAACAAGAATTTTTGTCATTTAGATCCTAGATGCGTCAAATGCGCTCAGGACCATCATTTCACCAACTGTCCTTTAAAAATCACCCCGACCCCAAAGTGCGTAAACTGCCAGGGGAATCATACCGCGAATTACCGAGGCTGTATAACTCGCCAGAAACTGTTAACTGCAAGGCAGCCTGCCAAACGACCAACCGTGGAGTCAGTTGGCCAAACCCGGACAGAGGCAGCCCCACCCCCTCCCGATAATCCCTGGTTCACCAAGAATCAGAACCGGCCCTTTTCGAGACCCAAAACCCCGGAACATTCTCACACCGCTCCACCATGTTCACTGACATCATTCTTAACATAATAAAACCATTTATTCCACAAATTCAATCATTCTTCACAACATTTCTAACTTCACACTTCAATCAAACCACCTCTTGCAATGCTTCCCCATAGAAAATACGTCTCCAATATCAAAATACTAAATTGGAATGCGGACGGTCTGAAACGTCAACGCTCGGTTCTAATCGAATTTCTACGCAGACATGAGATTGATGTTGCATGCATCACAGAGACTCACCTCGACCCCTCCGAGAGTCTTAGAATCACAGGATACAAGCTCTACAGAAAGGACAACAACTCTCGTTCTGGGGGCGTTGGTATTCTTATCAAGAAGAATATTTCCCATTCCGAACTCTTATTGGGTCGGATTCTGCATTTGGAAGCTACGGGTATTAGTGTGATTAAGGACAACAACACTCGATTGAACATTGTAGCTGCATATAAGGCCCCCCATCATCTTCTGGTTCAGACTGACCTGGAGCAACTCTTCACGGGACATCCTACCATCATGGCAGGCGACATGAACAGCAAGAATCAGATCTGGGGATGCAGGCTGAGCAACACAAGCGGACGGCGTCTTTTGGACTTTTGCGGCGGACTTGGGATCCTCGTTTCGGCGACTTCCGAACCAACACACTTCCCATCACAACATCGCTATTTACCGGACATACTCGACATTGCACTAATTCAAGACTTCAACACACCTCTTTTTCACACAACAGTTCCCGAACTTGACTCCGATCATGTACCCGTTATCATCACTTTTGATAACAAAATACAGACAACTCCAACTCTCCCTAAACTAATCAATGGCAAAATAGACTGGGACACATTTCGATATGAACTGGACAAGTCTCTATACATACCAACAGATTACGACTTGACAGACAAAATTGAAAAAGCTATAACTGACTTCACACTCAGCATATCAAATCATCCATAGCCAGTGCAACAGTCAAGAAAAATCGTGACAAGAGACAACGACCACATCATCCCATTCCAAACTACATACTCAAGCTAATTCAAGACAAAAACAGACTACGACATAACTGGCAACGTACCAGAGACCCAAACACTAAACAACAACTGAACCGACTGACACGTCAACTGAAGTGGGAACTGGACTATCTACGAATTGACAACTATCGCCAGCACTTACAGGACATAACTCCAGGAGACCCAAATCTGTGGCGAGAGACGAAACGGATACTAAGACAGACCAACTCCATCCCTCCATTAAAACGGACTGACGGCATCGCTGTGACTGACGACGAAAAATGTAATGTTATAGCGTGACATCTCGAAAACACGTTTACACCCACCATCATCAGCAATTACTACACGCCGGAAATCACATACTTCAAAACACACCCCCCACACACAGTAGAGTCACCTTTACAATTTACAACATCTTCAGAAATCGAACAATTACTTCACAAATTACCTCTTCGGAAGGCGCCAGGCGATGACCTGATTCCAAATCTGGTTCTCAAGAATCTATCTTCAAAGGCTGTGGCGTACCTGACCAGCGTTTTCAATGGTTGTCTTCGATGCGGGTACTTCCCACAACAGTGGAAGAATGCCATTGTCACTGTATTCCATAAGAGCGGCAAGCCCAAGGACGAAGCATCTAGCTACCGACCTATTAGTCTCCTTAACACTCTCTCAAAGTTGTTCGAGAGGGTCATCTACCGTCGGCTGTTATCCTTCCTCCAAGACACCAACTGTATTCCCCACCACCAATTTGGATTCAAGCCGAAACACTCGACCGTTCACCAGCTGCAGCGAGTCACAGAATATATTGTCACCGGCTTCGAGAGGAAGGAGTACTCTGTAGGACTCTTCCTCGATGTGGCTGCTGCATTCGACAGCGTATGGCACGACGGCCTTATCTTCAAGCTTTGGAGGACGGGAGTTCCTCTATACCTCCAACGGATCATCTTGGGGTTCCTTTCTGAACGGACGTTTCAGGTCAGAGTGAACTCCTCCATCAGTGGGAAGATGTCCATACATTCCGGAGTACCACAGGGGGCAATTCTAAGTCCGATACTGTTCAACCTCTACTGTCACGACATGCCAGAATCTCCATCTACGCTGTTGGCTACTTATGCCGACGATACGATGCTTGTGCCTCAACACAAGGATCTGTCTTTGGCCACAGTAGCCCTTCGGCGGAGTGTGGAGAGTGTGACAGAGTGGTTCGACAGGTGGAACTTGAAGCTCAATACTGCCAAGACGGAGGCCAAAGTTTTCTCACTTCGTAAAATTAACACTAACACCACTCAAAGTCAATAATACAGATATACATTGGACACCCAATGACCAAACAGTCAGATATCTCGGCATACACTTCGACACTAAACTTACTTGGACCCAACACATAAACAAACAACTCACACGAGCATACACCCGACTGACACAATTATACCCACTCATAAACAGAAACACTCCACTCAAGCACAAATGTACTACACTTCTTTACACCTCATTACTACGACCACTGCTCACATACGCTTGCCCTGTCTGGCTGGGGGCCAGCAAAACAAACATTAACAAATTAAGGAAGTTTGAAAACAAGGTTCTCCGATTGGCAGTAAAGGCTCCTTGGATCGTCCGAAACAGTCAAATCCGGCGTGAGCTGGGAGTGCCGGAAGTTGCAGACCATATCACCCAGGTTACACAGCAGTTCCACGATGGTCTTGTCGATGTGCCGGCCGCTACCTTCTTCACCCTCGGTAGGACCACCCCCAACAGGCGACTCAAACCTCGGCTATACCAGGACATTATATAACCCTTGCCCTTGTATATAATATGATTTGTTTCTCTTTTAATGTGCAGAGCACTAAGTGTGCTGAGCCAATAAAAATGTTTTTTTTTTTTTTTTTTTTTTTATAAATAAAAAAGATGCATGTTGATGCATTTGTGTTGCAGTTTTATAAATCTGTTTTCTATGGTGATGACCCTGTGATGTCAAATACCCTCAAAGCAAACAGTCAACATTTAAAGTCAATAGACCTAATCCAAATGAAATAAAAATATTTTGTCTCTCCCCGGAAAAGTTGGGTTTTTTGACGTACAAAGTTTTGGACTAACAGCAACATATTATGTTAAAATTAAAAGTCCAGGATAAGGAAAGAAGTGCTACTTTCTTAAAACAGATTTTAAATACATTTTCTAAAAGATTTTCTATTAGGTTAGGTTAGGTTAGGTTTTATGACTCATGCCCGGGCTTTAACAACGAGGTCATATCGCCTACTACCAAAGCGCTCTTTCGTCACTCTGGTGTACATGAGCCCGACTCTACTGTGGGAGTCCTAAATTTTGCCTACCCTAAATTTTTATTCACCTAGGGTAGGGGTCTTTAAGTGAATAAAAATTTAGGAAGACATTTAAGACATTTATTTTAAACATTTTACGTTGATTTTCAAGTTTTATTTGTTTAATTTATAAACCCCCTTTAAAGCTATCTTTATGTAATTGCGATAAACTTCGGAACCCGTGAACAGATTTACTATCCGGAGGCGTTTGTAATTTTGCACATTTATTGTACTTTTGATACATTCAATACTTACGTTCTGTCTTCAATTCAGGTTTTGACTTTCTTTTGAAAAATGGTAGCACTGAGCCATGTTTGTGAGATGGTTACAAAATGTCAAAACGTAAAAGTATGCTGTAGTATACCACCGATGAGGAAGGTGGTGATGTACAACTCGGTGGATTCTGTGGTCGACGTGGACGACGCATTACCCTGTGGAGTTCTTAAACTCCTTGAATCCATCTTGAATGCCGAGACACGATTTAACTTTATAAGTCGGTGCCCCCATCATGCTGCTGAGGAACTTGAATCCTCCGGCTTTATGCAACGGCAAGCGGGCACAACGGCACACTACCGCTGCGAGAGGTATCATCAAAGTCAAACGTGATCGAAGCCATCATCACCGCTTGCGCTGAAGGAGGTACTATATTTATACCTCGCATACCAATGATACCGTCCGATTACCCATTCCGATTCAAACGGTTGCAGTTTCCAAACAATATTTGCTTCGCTATCACTATCAATAAGAATAAAGAAAACGTATGTTTTTAAAAAATATTGTCTATTTCACAAATAATATATAATATGGGAGTACTTTCGGTATTGCTACCATCTTCAGCCACGACTTAACAAATACTGAAATAGACAATATTTTTTAAAAACATACGTTTTCTTTATTTTTATCAAGTGTTTCACAATATCTCTGCAAAAATGTTAAGTATCACTATCTATAAGGCCCAGGGACAAACCCTAAAACTAACCGGGGTAGACTTACAAAATGAATGCTTCACGTCGCCTGCTCCCGTGTCAGCAGCCACATCACACTATTTCTCCATGCACCTGTAGGTCCACTTCCAACATAGTTTACACCGAAGTCCTTCGCTGATTTTATTCCGACCGATCTCATCCCCACGTTGTGTTGCCTCGAACCGCCACGAAAATTATATGGATACTGCAGCTAGTATGGTACAAAAAGTATAATGAAATTATTTATAATTATTTGGGGTTCTTTAAAATGTTGAGTTGCTTCCAGAATTCCAATACAATAAGTTGAGTCTTGAAAGACGCGTGAAATGATTCAAATAGTGTTGTATGAGACAAACTGATTTGAAACATCGTTCTACAGTTCAGTATATTATGATAAACAGAGTTAAACATTTAGTAATCAACTTTCTGCCAATCCATTATACCGTACAAAATTCAATCAGCAACACGGACTGAACCCCAATATCATAGAAGAAATCAGTGGACTAGCAGTTAAAGATTTAGAAAAAAATCAATGGTTAATGCAAATTCCAACAAGAAATGTAAAAGAAGTAGGGGCAACATTAAATCTTGCCGGTAGCTCAGTGGTATGCGTGCTTGACTTCTGAGCTGAAGGTCGTGGGTTCGTAGCCCGACCGAGGCCCTTAGTTTATTTTATCTGGGAGGTAAAATAAACTTAAGCACGCCGTCCTTCGGATGGGACGTTAAGCGATGGTCCCGAGCCTGTACGATGTCAGGTACTCGTTAAAGACCCCTATCCTATATGAATAAAAATTTAGGGTAGGCAAAATTTAGGACTCCCACAGTAGAGTCGGGCTCATGTCCACCAGAGTGACGAAAGAGCGCTCTGGTAGTAGGCGATATGACCTCGTAGTTAAAGCCCGGGCATGAGTCATAAAACCTAACCTAACCTAACATTAAATCTTACTTAATGAACTTCGAAACACAGCTGTTCCATCTTCATCAAACACTATTTTTTTTTTTTTTTTTTTTTTTTTTTTGCCTTTATGTACGGTGCATATTAGCCATGTCAATGTGTTATATATAATTATTTAAGACATCCATGGCCCCGGGAGGGAGTTCTATCTACGAAATAAAACTCACTCCCGGACGGGATTCGAACCCGCAAACCATGGTGAGACCATGCGACCAAAGCCCTACGCTCTAGCCCGCACGGCCACCATGGCCCCCATTCATCAAACTATCTTTGCTGAAATAATGTTATGAATTAAGTTAAAAAAATCGGCATGAAGAACATGAGGCAGCATACACCAAATTACATTTTTGAACTCGCATCCTGCAGTTAACTTGTAAGTTTCGTCAATATACGTTCAGCCATTTGATATACTTATTACAGAATGGGAATGTGATTATAAACATGTGGAAAATTAGTGGTCTAATAATGATGTTGAAAAGTCAAAATTGATGACAAATTGTAAAGGTGAAAATGGTTAACTCTGAGGGTTAAATTTTGAGAAATAAATTGGTGTAATCCAGGTAGTGAGCCCAATCAAATATCGGAAATTGAATAAGTTCGTTACTGGAAGCCAACTTCCAATAAACAAGGAAGGTTATCAATGAAAACAAAATTATACCACTTTTGATTCATACCAATTACAAAAATAGGTCACATCCTTATCGAACTACTGATTACAGCAGATAGCTGAGCCACCGGGGGATGAAATGGTTCCGTGCAGGGGCAGTACGTCTTTAACCGGACATTCCTCACAAAATTAAAATGATTACCAGTAAGAGAGTAAATGCTGAACTCCTCAGTAGAATAGGAAGACGAAGTTCTACTTGTACTAGGTCAGTCGCTACCGTGATGAGAGTTCTCCGGAGTATAGTCGGCAAGACCCGGAGGGAGCGGAGGAACGCGACATGAAGAAGCGGCATTTTCGGCTGATTCGCCCATGTTACCAGAATGGGTGAAAATAAATAATAACAATAGTAATAATACTTTTTTCCGTTAAACCATAACAAGGTAATAAGATACATCTACACGTATCTGAACTATATGAAGAAGATCGGACAGCAAAGAGGCAAGACCATGGCTGATATGGGGACTACCACCAAGTCGAAAGGCAGACTCATATTAGAAAAGAAGTTAAGACAATAAGCGCTCACAAAGTTCCAACCAGATATACACAGACAGACATCGTCACGAAATTTTTCGAATTTTTGCGTGATCACAATACTTCCTTATACTATAGAAATAAGAAAGTAAAAAAATTCAATAGTGTAATAAAATTGTTGTACCTTGAGGTTGCGGCCCGCCATGACAGACACAGTCAAACGGTGCAAATTTTCGTTGTAGACCAACGCTATCAAAAGCTCTCCCAAGTCTGATGTCGGTCCTTCACTCTCCTTTAACAAACATACATTTTTATTATAATATTTATTATGCTAAAACATACTGAGTTATTTGAAAGACAGAGAGAAACCGAAAAGTTGATGGCAGTATAGTAATTTAAATAATAATTTTTTGAAAAATAGTCCTCCGGCCTTCCACAAATAACGGAGTTTTCTTCCAAAAAACCAATTAAAAATATGAGGTTAACTAACATTGGTAAATTATTCTTACTACCTGTAAGATAGTAACTCAACTGTAAATATTTTTATTATTTATGAGAAAATAATTGAAGTAAACACTCCCTACCCCAGGTGAATTAACATGGGTTGGCCAAATTTAGGACTCCCAGAGCAGAGTCGGGCTCATATCCATTAGAGCGACAAAATAGCGCTAAGGTTATAGGCAATATGATCTCGAAGTTGAAGTCCGGGCATGAATCATAATAACTAAATAACTAATTATAATTGATGTATAGACCATATGTTGAGGGAGCCGGTTGCTCAGTGGTATGCATGCTTGCTTACTGAGCTCAAGATCGCGGGTTCGAAACCAGGCCGAGGCCCTTAGTTTATTTATTTGGAAGGTTAAATAAACTTAAGGACGCCGTCCTTCGGATGGGACCTTAAGCGATGTTCCCGACCCTGTACGATGTCAAAAATTCCCTATATCTGATTGGTATGTTCTGCTGGCTCGGCTTGCAGCCTTTAACGAAGGACTCAGTACAGTCATCCATTTTAGGCCACCAGAAATGTAAACGAGCGAATGACCGCATGGACGCTATGCCCGGATGATGATATGAAGTATACCTTGACCTAGCTTTTGAGGGACCACAATGCGTCCTCTCCACAGAAATATCTGATCTTCAGAGGACATCTTCAGTCTCTAATAAAAATATCGCTTATTTCTTGAAACCCTCTTCTTATCCGGCTATCCCCTTTTTATGTAGTCTTTACATCGCTGTGATTGAATGTCATGTGTTTTAATTCTGTATTTGTTATGCACAAATAATTTATTTTCAGTTGAATATTCCAACATATGACTGTATAACTCCACGCAGTTAATCTAAAAAAGGGAGACATGGTGGCCGTGCGGGTTAGAGCGTAGGGTTTTGGTCGCGTGGTCTCACCATGGTTTGCGGGTTCGAATCCCGCCCGAGAGTGAGTTTTATTTCGTAGAAAGAACTCCCTCCCGTGACCATGGACGTCGTGCACCTCAAATTCCTTCCTCTCCCCCTCCCCCCTTTCAAACGTCTTTGATTATTTTTGTTATAAATGCGTAAAAAATTTATTCATAGAAGCTCCCTAGTCTGTTTTTTCCACTATAGTTTTGAGGTTGAGGGAGAATTATTCTCATTATCCTATTCAGATCTTTCTCCCCTGATCCAAAGTCTTTCATTATTTTAGTTATAAACGCAATTTATGTTTATTCACAAGACCTTAGGTTACTTTTAACAATAAAAAAAAAAAAAAATTCGAGCCTTGGGGTAATTACCGCCTCCCCTCACTCCTTGTATCAGCGACGAGGGGTTGGAACTAGCCTTTATTATTATTATTTTTTTTTTCCTGGTGTCAAGTTGAATACTCTCTGGGAGTTCTACTAACGTTAATTAGAATCACGGGTGTCTCAGCCTCTCAAGTAGGGTAACGAAGTTTTCTACCATAATCAAATTTAAGGCCCCCTCAAATTGTAGAAGAGAGGGGAAAAAACTCTCTTTGGAGAGCAGAGAAAGAAAAAGTTGGTAAAATGTATTAAATAGAATGTAAAAAAAGGATGCAAAGAGAATGTAAATCGCGGCCTAAGGAGGTGCTAATCAGAAATAAGAAATTTGAAATATATTCGAACCAGCTATACTTGGCAGGCTAGGAACAGTAGAAGGAAATCAGAAAGAATCTATTAACTTAATTAGTGACAAGTAATCATTTAGAAGGAGAATAATTGCACTTTAAAAAATCGGTATCTATCTACCTCGATGCATATTCGCTCATGGACAGCTGTATGATCGTTCAGCCGAGTTTCACAGCAAAATGATAACATTAAAATCAAATCTATCCAGAGACAATTCACACAACACGAGTGATTCTTTGCTAAAAACATTGTTAACCCTCCTAATACCACGTGACCTGTGAAACGAAAAATACCACGTGGGGTCCTTTTGAGACCCCACTTCATTTTTCAATTTTTCATGTACCAACTAGCTTTTCATTCTAACTTTTTCAATCAAGTTCATTCAAAAATGAGGGAAAAATAACAAAGAGTTTAAAAAGTTGAGACAGGGCAGTGTCCACTCTGATGTTCAACCCATAAGAGCTGGTGTCCCACAGGGGAGCATTCTGGGTCCACTTCTCTCTATGTTGCAAGCACATCCAGCATCCCAACATCGCCTGAGACGGTGTTAGCCACCTACGCCGATGACATAGCAATTTTAGCTACTAATAAATCGGCTGGGGACGCATCCAAATCTCTGCAGGAGCACTTACACCTTCTAGAGGGTTGGTTGCGTCTGTGGAAGGTAAAAATAAATGAGATCAAATCCCTTCATGTTACATTCGCCTTGAGGCGCGGTGACTGCCCAACTGTATGGCTGAATGATGTCCCTCTGAAACATGGCAAAGACGTACGGTACTTAGGACTCTATCTTGACAGACGACTGACATGGAATAAACATGTTACACAGACTCGACAGAAAATGAAACGGCGATTTGGACTACTCAAAAGACTACTAGACAAGCGATCTCAACTTCGCCTCAACCACAAACTGGGTGTCTACAAGACCGTTATCAGACCCATCTGGACGTATGGCGTTCAGCTCTGGGGTTCAGCTAAGCCCTCACACACCAAAAGAATTCAAGCTATACAAAACAAAATTCTCCGAACAATCACACAATGCCCTTACTACGTATCAAACATAACATTACATCATGACCTGAACATACCATTCTTACACGAAGTTAGACAACAATTATACACAAATTTGCACAACAAGTTCACGTCACATCCGAATACACTGGTGGAAGCCATGTCGGTCCGGTCCTTGCCGGGCGGGCCTCCTCGGCGACTGAATCGTCGTTGGCCGCGTGACCTCCTGCCTGAGGAGGACCCCTGAGGAGGCGGTGGTGTTGACCAGCCGTCTCATCAAGTGACTCAAGTGGTATTTCTGTTTTTTCGTTGTTGTGATCATATTTCCTAGTTGTGATGTATTTCATAGTTGGAAATTATGTAATAAAGGTGAAAAAAAAAAAAAAAAAAAAAGTTGAGAAAAAATGGTATAAAAATGTTTATTAAAAAAAAAAGTAAATCATGAAACTTATAAAAGTATGTTCACACTGTGGGTGCTATTATTTTTTACATTTAGCGCAAAGAAATTTTTTTGTGACATGGTTTTTACATACGTGCTTCTAGCTCATCATGTTCTTCATCGTCCGTTTTCAAAACGTCTTCTACATCGGAGATCACTTCGAGCTGTTCCGTTTCCACAAGGGCCTCCTCAGATTCAAACCCTGCAATCTCCCTGGCACGCTCTACTAATATCAACGTTCACGAGGACACAATGTGTTCCATGATTTATCTTTACGGTCCGAACCGTCAACGCATACTGAAATTAGATCTAAATAAAATTCAAGAGGTGAACGAGAAGTGGAAACCAAGAAATGTTGATCAGAAAGAGCTCCAAGAAAAACTCCAGCGGGTGCGGGCAATGTCTTCTTCGAATTGCAGGTCAATTGAAGAGCAAAAGTAACTTTTCGGAATTGTTTACTGAGTGGAACTTCTTGAAAATACTTCTCATCAGACGAACGAAAATGTGAAACGGATAATACCACGTGGGGTCCCGCGTGACCCCAACTACGTTTTTGTGAAAATATTATTTTATATCAATTTTTAAAATACAAACTGAATAAATTTTCTTAATGAAATCGAATGGAGATAGTCTACGGATTAATGTTCTGAAGCCTCATCGAAATAGAAATTATATTGAGCAGTTCATACACATTTTAAAACGCATGGAGTCTTTTTTGACCCCACGTGGTATTAGGAGGGTTAACAATGATGTTTTAACCTAAAAATATGCTGTCTAAATATAATAATATGTCTAAATAATATGCAATTTTGCAAGGGCATTTTGATTGTTTGAAATTTGATAAGGAACTATTTGTGAAGGGGCTACTTTTTCGATAGTTTTTTGGCCTTTGAAAACGTGCCTTTTAGTATTCTTTACAACTTTTATTTGAAGAGTTTTCAATTAAGTTATAAGTATAAGCGGTATCTTGTAAGATGTATTTTAACCCCGAAGTAATGAGGTCTCAATTTCTTTCTTTTGATTTCGACCAAAACCTAATCAGATCTGAGTTAGCTCATGTAACACCTCCATTTTATTAAATCTCAATTGTTTTTGAGTTTAGAGTGCTCATAAAGTTCTAATCACATACACACTGTCAGATAGACATATGCACAGACGACATTATCGCGAAAATCGTCAAAACCTATTAATGGGACCTTGAAACGTGAAATTTCATTGAAAACTTGATCTCGGATTTTTTCATGATCACAATACTTCCTAAGGGTATAAGAAAGTAAAAATATACATTTACATATGTATAATTGTAAAAATGTGTTTGGTTTACGCAGGGTGTGATTACCGTATAATCCGTTGCTAATATTCGACGAGAAAATGTACAAAATAAATGTTTATTCTTCACCAAACAAACTCTTGCCTCCATTAGCCTTAGGTTTAGAGCCTCAATCTATCAATTGACAGTTTCGTTCAATTTGACAAAGGCTTGTTCAAAGCTCACAGGGTTGTTGACCTCCAGAGTAGTTAAATTTGTCCAATTTACTTATCCGAGGTTGACAGACATCAGAGAAGCTGACTTACTGAAGTCCTAACTTAGATTCGGGGGTGAACGGGAAGGCAATCTACTAAATTAAATGTATTTAAGACATGACTCTTTCGTAATTAAATATCAGTTGGACTTATTTGGAAAATCCCTCCTCTTTGTGGAAGCCAGGATCTCTGATGACTCACTCAGGAAGTAATCAGTGTCGCAAACCTCTCACTCATGAGTGTAGTAATCAGCATTCTATTGCTAATGATAAAAGCAAAATCGTAATGTAATAATAGTATAATAATGTGTAATTTGCGGAAAAGGAAGAAATTGCAAATTGTAATAATATTGATTCACAGATCGATAGGACACCCTCCTTTAAAAACTAAATAAAAAATAAAAGATCGATAGGACAAGAGGGCAAACATTTTTCACGTATCAAAAGCCCACAAGCTCAAATAGATACTGAGGATGGTGCATGCATTTCGGGATCTAAGCATCCAATGCTTACCCTCTCTTACCCCTTCCCTAGAAGCGCTGGTTTTCCTCCTCACCTGGAACTGAAGATATCTAGTGTTCCATGGAGGACTTAGCCCCTCAATTTTCATAGATAATCTATGAATATTTTCGTGGTCTAATTTAAAACTTCCTCTATGATTATGTCTCTACCATAAAAGAGAATCTTGTTCTAGCATATCCCGGGCGTCAGGACAGGAAGTCCCTTGACTCCTATAAAATGTAAGGGGTATGCTGAACAGATCTTGTCCTGTGAGGCTCACTCCTTTTGAGGTTTAGGATCCCATCCACCAACGTCTTTGACTGTCTAACCCACACTTCTTGACACCCCAGAATTCGACATAGGCTTAGGCGCCATTAAGCTGATCCTCTCACCGAGTAAAACTTCGGCCTTCCTGATGAGGGGGAGACCCGATGCTCGATACCCTCTTGTTTTGACGATCCAGCTCGAGAGTAATACCCCTCATAGCTTCCAGAAAAAACTATAGTCATTTTCAACGTTCTGAACTGCCTAGCACGTGCGACGTGGATCCTCGGCTATTCCGCGTTGGACAATCTACATTGGAATATTTGCAGCATCGCCCTACGAATCAGCAACGTGTGTTTCTGATGCAAGCCCAAAGAGAAGCTCTTTCATGGGTTACAAGGATCTATCGAACTGTCTCTACAGCTGCGTTGCAGGTACTAGCGGGACTGAATCTAAGACAAGAATATCCGATGTTCAACCGATATATCGGCTCATGGCAAGAAGTAGCAGCCACTGTAAAATAAACTGGGAACGACCGGCGAACATGGCCGGTACCAGTCCCTCAGTAAGCTCTTGAACCCGAGTTCTTCTTCTCACTTTAGATCGCGTGATTTGCTTCATACCAAGGAGCACCCTTCTTTAAAACAAAACTAAATAAAATGATAGATGTCTTGAGTAGCATGAGAGAGGAAGACCTCCCAGCTGTAGCTTCTCGGTGCGAAATTCGAAAACAATAAATAGAGGTATTAATGTGGTGATTAATATTCAAGAAGTGTGGGTTGCAATTTAGGATTATAACACGGTTACATCGACTCTTCAGTCCTGGTATTTGAGGGATAGTGTGATGAAGAAATTGAATGGATCTATGGATTTGTGAGTGAAATTTGTTACGTGTACTGTGTTTATCATGAGGTCATTGTGGGGGGTGTTCTGTTGCCTACATACGCTGGGCTTTGTATAATGAATCTGAGTGCTTTTGACTAGATGACCTAAATACATTTTAGATTAGATGCTCTAGCCGAACCATAAATTTGAGAGCCATATAGTGGTTTGATTAGGGATGGGTAGCAATTACTCTTTTGTGCTATGAGTAATTTTCAATATCTAAACAGAATAATGCATTTTCAGTTGTTTGTTTAGTGTATTATGAGTGAGGCTTATATGATGGTTCCATGTCAGTCTTCCGTTCAGTGTAAGTCCTAAATAAATCAAGGGGGAGGGGCTTGTTATACATAAAAACAGCGAGTATCTCGTCTTAGTGTAAAGGCATGCGCAGTACTTGCCCAACTATGGTCAGAACGACTTGAGAAGTACCTTCGTTTTTCCAGCTCAGTTGATCTTCATCGCCCAGAGGGAGATATATGGGACCTAACCAGCCACCTTCATGGCAAATTTCCAGCCCATATTTTATCTTATAAAGTAGCTCCTTGGGAGGTTTCCTCCCACATTCATGGACTTTACACCATTCGATATTTCTGAACATCCTCCAGTGAACTGGAATGTGGGTGAGCGATGCGTCAAATAACGGACAACTTTATCGTTTATTGCGAGACTCTTCACATACAGTACTAGATAACCATGAACCTAAAAGCCCAGTCACCATTAAACAAAAAAAAAAAAAGGGATCGGTGAATCACCGGCTATGTACATCCTCACCACAATTTAGTCATTTAAGTGTTCGCTCTCCCTGCAAAACCAATCGATCGTTTCGCTTAAAAATCATGAACCCTCATACTAAATTTCATTTCGATACATTCATTACTTCGGCAGTTATTGGGGTCTCTGAAATGAGATCACCCTAATCATCCACATTTCTTTCGCCGACTATAAGTCAATAATAGGTGTCCTTAGAGGGCTTTGAATAATACACATATACAATTTTATGTCGATACATTCATTCTATTGGGAGTTATCAAGTTACAGAAATTTATTTTTCATTTTTGAGATCAGAGAGCCATGAGGAAACATGAAATTCCAAAACTTAAAATTGTTTTGCTGACCAATTACATAACTTCTCCTATACATTATGATGTACAGGAGAGGTTATATGTAACTGGGAGAGTAATAAATTACAGACAAGTGCTTACATAACAAGACACATTAAAGGGTTCCGTAGGTTTCATTTTTTACTTTGATACCTACTAAAAATGTCAATAATTAATTTAAAGCCTTTAAAATAAAGTGTCATTTACCCAACCTCTTATAAAAATGCAATATTTTTTATATGCCAATATTTTATATTTTGAAGAATTCATTAGTTAAGATAACTTTAACAGATGGGAGAATTCCGCTTCTTTGTACCTCGAAATTTGAGGAGACGCCACGTCCACACTTACGCCAGTAAGAATGTTATGCATACAGTCAAAATGATTACTAAGTGGAGTAATTGTCACTTCCCATTAATTAGGCATTATTCAAATTTAATGCTAGTAACAATTATTCTCCTCTCCTTATAAAACTATTGTTTCGAAATTTTTTTCGAAAGTTTCCCTCAAAGTGTTTTCCTAGGCTTTCGTGCTCAGTATTCTCATCCAAATTGCTACCACTTCCTTCTATAAGTGTTATTGTATTAAGTGTTTCATAATACCTATGCAAAAAGTTGAGTATCATTAAGACTTCCTTCTATGTTGTATATTTTATTTTGAAATAATTATTTACAAAAATAGATTCTTAATCTTTTCAGAAAAAAAGCTGGGAGTAAATAAAACCCGCAGGTAGAAGAGAAAAGTCTATTTGGAAGCGGAGTACAAGCTAAGATGGAAGTGAACCAATTAGCAGAGAGGGTGAGTTTTATAGAGAGTGACATTGTTCCGCCAAGTTGGAGAGCTCCAGGCGGGCAACCAAGGCACTTATGTATTTACCACTATATTGACAAATAAAGCAGATGTTGTCCTATAACATACTATGTGTGTCCAACCTATGAGGCAAACTCACTTGTGTGAAACTTGGCTACATTATGTTTTAGAGCTAGCTGATTAAGAAACAAGTACAGTGGAGTCCCGATAATCCGAACTTCGGTAATCCGAAAGTCCGCTTAATCCGAAACCGAAAATAGGATATTTTAGGGAAAAAATAACTAAGAAATTTAAAAATTTAATACAAAATGTATTTATGTACTAAAAATTACAGTACGTTTCAAAGATGGACAGAATAAACAAAACAGAACAATGTTACTTGTAGTATTATATTCGTTTAAAAAAGTCTGTTACATTTTTTTGTCGAAGAGAAGAAGACCTCTCTTTTGAAGCAAAATTACGCCAACGCCTTAGGAACAAGGTGTCTGCTGGGGTCGAGGTGGACTGTTGTTCCACGTAGCGTAGAGCTACATGAAAGGCAGCCGCCGCGTCCGAGTGGGATACCTCCTGCTCGCTGTCGTCGTCTGCTTCACTCCTTCCTTCACTCTCGTCTCAGATGTTCTCCGGTTCTTTCAAAACCATTTCAACCATCTGCCGATCGTTTAAAATTTCATGATCGTTATCGTCAGCTTGTAACCACTCACAATCATTTTCATTTGCATCTTCACAGCCAGTAATATTTTGTAACAGCTCCTGAATCTGTACAACATTGTTGTTGTCTGCATTTTGGCTTGAGGTTTCTTCTATATGTATTATGTACTAAGTATGAAATATGTACTACAGGAGAGCAAACAACACAGACGTAGTTGACGTGTAGACGCTAATGCAGCAGACAGCACACTAGCCAAAAATAGGGGGGGGTTCAAGGGTTGCCAACGATACAATAATTATCGTACTTATACTGGTATTGTACCATATTTTAGCGCTTTACTATGTTTATCACTATATCCATTACCAGTTTATGTAATTACACGTTGTATTTCATAATTATGTACATTTTGGTAATAAATTCGCTTAATCCGAAATTTTCGTTAATCCGAAATAGGTCCTGTCCCGATCATTTCGGACTATCGGGACTCCACTGTAGTTTGAAGATGTAGACCTGAATATTAAGCTGGAAAATTACTTTTTGTCTATTTTTCAAACAGGTATTACCGAATATTAAACATTTTCTTTGGGGTCATGGTGGATAGAGCGTTGGGATTTGGTCGCAGGGACCTACCATGGTTTCAGGTTCAAATCCTGTCTGGCTGAGAGTTTTATTTTAGAGATAGAACTCCCGGGTCATGGATATTGTGTAAATAACCAATAAACACCGTTATTGACGCATAACTAATATGCGTCGTATATGAGACCAATTAAAAAATATATATATATACAGTAAAAGCTCGTTTAACCATGCCTCGATTATCCGTGTTGTGTAAGCAGTAAATATAGGTTCCTAGAAACTTAGAGACAGAGTAGAGTGACAATGATGACAGTTTTGGCGCTAAAGAAGAAAACATTCAAACAAGTCAAGCAATGGAAGCAGTTCATGTCCTGCTCAACTTCTGCCAATAGGAAAATTTTGACTTCCATGAGGTCATGAATTTGAGAGGTCATATTTCAAGCCATGATAACGTTATAACATGACAATGTACATACATATGTAATTCGTTTAATAAAAGTGTCTTGATTAACCGTGGTTTTCATTTATCCGTGCGACCCCCCCCCCCCCCCCCCCCCCAATTACCCCGGATAATCGAGGTTCTACTGTAATATATTTATATCGCTCGTATATATAATATAAATGCTTTCTTTTTTCTGTTTCAATTGTTTCTTTAGAATTCTTATAAGCATTTTATTATTTGTCTGGACACCGCACGTAGTTTAACCCAGAAGGTCGGGTAAGTGCGCACATCTACAGCCTCACAATCATTCAAAATGTCCTCATATCTAAAATCATCTTATCTACAGTTTATACGGTCTTCCAGAAATTGTATTCAATAATAATTTATGTATTTTAAAAATAAAAAGTAACTTCTTGCAGATTTGAAAATTCATAAGGAACGATAACTTTGTGCTTGATGTTCACGAAATGAAGAAAGATGACAGATTCGAGGGGGAACTACATTATCGATTCGTGATTCAAAGACAAATTATTTTTAAGGGTGTTCTTCCTCCCTCGTGCAGCCCCGGGGTGCGATCCTCTTGCAATGCTCAATCTGAGCCGGTTCTTGAAGATTTAGACAATGAGCATATTTAACATATTTTACGTTATCTGCCAAGTTTATCACTTGAAGTTGAACTTTTCAATGATTTTGAGGCCGGTAAATTGTGACTTACCCTCTTCCCCCCCGCCCCGTTGCATAATTCGAAATTTTTTCTGACACGCCCTTCTTAAGACTTATAAAATTAAGTTCTAGCCAATGTTCAATTCAAAACTCGAAACCTATATTCGCAGCCCCTCCCCCTTCCTCACATATATATATAAATACCTATATCGAATATTCATAAGATCAAATGTTAGAAATTTGGTTTGCTACATTTTGGATTATATACATTAACTCGAGAAGTCAACTGTTAAGGATTTATGTTTTATGCTTCGGTCCTCCCCCCCCAAACCCGTCTTTAGGTTCAAAATGCTATATGCCACATTCGATCGGGGTTATTAGGATGCTACATATGAGATTTCATCAAAATTGATTCAGTAGTTTTTGCGCCAACATCTTACAAACACACGAACAGACGGTACTACAGATTTACGAGTATTAAATACTCGTAAGTTTTATACAATGTAGCGAACCAAATTTCCAACATTTAACTGTATAGAATTAAAAGCGAATTGAAGGCTATTTATTACAGATAGGTATATGTTGTCGTGGACTTTTTTGTAGAACTTTTTAATGTCAACAATTCAACTATATATTATTTGCAGAGGGCGCCGGTAGCTCAGTGGTATGCGTGCTTGACTTCTGAGCTCAAGGTCGTGGGTTCGTAGCCCAACCGAGGCCCTTAGTTTATTTTATCTGGGAGGTAAAATAAACTTAAGCACGCCGTCCTTCGGATGGGACGTTAAGCGATGGTCCCGAGCCTGTACGATGTCAGGTACTCGTTAAAGCCCCCTACCCTAGATGAATAAAAATTTAGGGTAGGCAAAATTTAGGACTCCCACAGTAGAGTCGGGCTCATGTCCACCAGAGTGACGAAAGAGCGCTCTGGTAGTAGGCGATGTGACCTCGTAGTTAAAGCCTGGGCATGAGTCATAAAACCTAACCTATTATTTGCATGTATCTTCAATGTTTTAGGCAACTTATGAGCAATAAATGGCGCCCGGATGGACGTTTCTTTTCCAACTTGCTTTACTTTTACCATCACTGCTCACCTCCCTTTTAAAGATAAAGCGTAAAGATGTACATCCTATGTCTATCGTAAAGAAATAAGCTCCCCAACGGCGAAAGAATTATCCAGGTCAGATCAATTGTTTCCGAGATTACCTCAAATACACAAACAAACAAACTTTCTCTCTTTATATAATAGTATAGCTGGTAACTTCGTTTGCTCCCTTCTTGTAGACAATAAAATACCATACAAATACTATGTCTTTCAGTAGACTAAGTAAACAGAATCATTAACTACCCTTAACCTTGGGGATGTTTTCCTCGGATCATCAGGGAATACACTTCACATCTATAGTATGAGAAAGTATTGCAATAAAAAATGATCTAGTTAACAACGGATTTCTTAACGTCGGTTGAATGTGAACATTTTCGCGATATCTGTCTGTGTGCGTATGATTGGAACTTTAGGAGTGATCTAACTCAGTAATTGCAGTTAAGAACTCGAAGTGTGATATTGTCACATGTACTAACTTAAATTTGAATAGACTTTCGCAAAAATCAGACGAAAAAAAGGCCACTTTATATAAGTATATATATATATATATATATTTTTTTTTTGCCTTAGTATTTCACAATAGCCAATCTATTCCATATTAAATGTATACCTTTTCATCCACCGACCCTAAAAAACTGCACAATACTTCCATATATGTCAGTGTTGTTTGATGCCAAATAATGTGGTGTAGCAAAAAGGCTGTGTTACCAATTTCTCTACAGTGGATAACATTGTTAATCTTTCTATTTGGTACTTGTAACAACACATGATCATATGTTCTAGATCTCAACCTCGTCACAATGCCTACACTTGGAGGTTTCGGTCAGACCTATTCTGTGCAGATACCATCGACAAATACTGTGATTAGCTCTCAGTCGGCAAATTGACCTATGAAAGTCATTTGTTAGATTTTTTTTTCCATGAAACCGTGGTTTGGGCTGAACTTGTGAATTAATTCTCTTATAAAATGAATGCTTTCTTCGAAGAAGCGTCCTCCTGCTGCCAATCGAACCACAATCTCCTCCTCACCTCTCCAAACAGGACTTGCTCAGGGCTGTCCCCTCAGAGTCAGACTCTCCCCCATCTCAAATTTATTTCATACTGGCATTACTGGATATATGAAAGTCACTTTCAGAACTTTATGAACAATGAAACAAAGAAAACCACATTACTTTCATATAGCCAGTATGAAAGGAAGTTGCGGGGGTGGTATGGGAAAGGAAGAAAGTCCTGTACTAGCCACATCACATCATTTATTATATTTTTAATTCTTTTATATTACCACCCGGAAAAAATAGATTTCCTTCCAGAAAGTGATGTTACTTACCAAGGAACGTACCCATTCATTATTTGGCTCTTCCAAACAATGTTTCTTTTAAAGCTACACAAACCACAAATCGGTTCATATGGCAAATATCCAGAAAGGTCATTTAGATCTAATGCATAATGGAAACCCCCATTTCCTCTTGTAGCTTTGTTTCAAGGCATTTTGTGCTTATATATTATTCTCAAGGATAATTCGAGGAAAATAAGGCTAGGAGACGTGGGACAGACTCTACTTCGCATGTAGGGCAGGTCTGCTAAATATTAACAGGCAGTCGGTTTTGCATTAGAGAACGAAGAAAAATAAAATAACACTCGATATTACGATTAGCTATATTTAACAAAAGAGACAGGAATACTGGCATATCCTTTCCTAGGGGATTTCTATAGAAATCAGTTTATGGGCTCACCCGGAAAGAAACGTTCATTTATTTACGGGAAATATGCTCCCTAAAACAGGATTTGTGAATCCTTAGAGAGAAATGGGTGGATGATTAATTATTTTTTTGGTAATTTGTAATTTCCCCTTTGAAACTGTCATTTCCTGGCAGGAATTGAATATATCGTGTACTTTCTTTAGTTTGAATGTAAATTCTTGTATTTATTAGAAGAGGAGATATGCCGCTGAAAATATTAACGTCATATCCTCTAAAAACAAAATAGCAGTTAATTAGTTAATATTATGTTTTGCATTTTGCGTCCTTACATATTATCAACAAACACAGATTAACAAAAAAAAAAACTCAATAAATGTTGTTAGGTTTAGGTTTTACGAATCATGCCCGGGCTTTAACTACGAGGTCATATCGCCTACTACCAGAGCGCTCTTTCGTCACTCTGGTGGACATGAGCCCGACTCTACAGTGGTAGTCCTAAATTTTGCCTACCCTAAATTTTTATTAACCTAAGGCAGGGATCTTTAACGAGTACCTGACATCGTACAAGCTCGGGACCATCGCTTAACGTCCCATCCGAAGGACGGCGTGCTTAAGTTTATTTTATCTCTCAGATAAAATAAACTAAGGGCCTCGGTTGAGTTTCGAACCCACGTTGTTGAGCTCAGAAGGCAAGCACAGATACCCCTGAGCTACCGGCGCCCTCAATAACTGTTGTGTAATGAATGTAAAAAAAAATAAAATAGCTTTATTTATATTATTTTATAACAAAAGCCTCTCCTTTTGGAGGTTTTGAGTCTACTGCTCTTTCAACAGAATAACTCAGAAAAGCAATCCGAAAAGAATTCGAAACGAAATCTGAAAAGAAATTTCTAAATTAATGAAAAAAATTGAAAAAAAGGAAAATGACAACTAGTTGATATTGAATTTTAACGATTGTTCCTAAATTCAATTATTTCTTAAGTAAAACTGTTACTTCTTGACTCAAATTAACAAAAAAAAACTCAATAACGGTTGATGCATTGAATGTATCGACACAAAACAGAGTACGAAGTTTCAGAAGGCTCTATGTAAGTCAACTATCGATTTTTAGCCCAAATGGTCGATTAGAGGGAGAGCGAAAACATAGTTGATGATTTCATGCTGAGAAAAGATTAAATTTCTATGCTTTATATGAAGGAGTTTGGGACTTCGATGTAAGATTAAAATAAGCAGTAGGTTGGGGTTTTTGTGTTAAGTCTGCCCGTCCGTGATTCACCGACAATTATTTTCCCCTCCCAAGTTACATTTGCTTTTTAAAAAATAAAACAAATTAAATTCTTGAGTGTAAAATCTCTCGCTTAACGTAGTGACGAGGCTTTAAGAAAGAAATATAAAAGAAAAACATGGAAGAGGGAAATATTGAAAAGGGAGGATTTGAATAATAGCCAATCAGAAAGTCTGTTGATCCACTTAGGGGTGAGTAAATCAAAACCCAGACTGTATTCATTAATTTAACGGAGGATTTAACATAGATTTGTCTCTCAGTGAATTTATTTGGTACTTCCATCCAAGTTTTTGCTCTCGCTTTAAATCTAAATAACCGAATTGGATGAAACTATATAGATACCTTACTCAGGGTTCTCTGAATCCTCATACTAAATTTCGTGTCGATACATTCAATACATCGATATTTATTAGAGTTTTTGAGAAGCCCCATCTTCTAAACCCTCTCTCTCCATTGGCTGATTTTGCTGAAAGACCTTATTGGGTCTTAGATCCACATATGAAATTTAGTGTCAATACATTTATTATGGTTTTTGAGTTCATCCCCTTCTCTAGATCCCGTCATTTTCTTTATCCGGTTCGGCTGAAAATTGATAGCTGTCCTCCTTGTGGGGTTTTGGATTCTAATATAAAATTTCAGGTCAATAAATTTTATAGTTTGTTTATTTTAAACTTTTTGGTAGGTGGTGCCATCGTTTGTAATTTAATTGAAGTTTCATGCCTTTGTAATGAGCGTTGTCAGAGATGGGTTTTACCAGCTTTATGTGCATCCATGATATTGCGATACATTTTATTCAGTTGCATTGTTTTTTGTTCTTCTCAAGGCCTCGAAATTATATGAAAGAAAATGTCACCCTATCCTCAGAGGAACCAATGAGAATGTTGAACAGCCGTATTGGCCTCAGATCATTGCTAAACTGATAAACTAACCTGCCAACAAAAACTGAACCAACTATAACTATTTGGCGCATACCATCACTAAAACTGGGTAGATTTTTTTAAAAATAATACGCAAATTAGCACTGTGTCAAAAAATAAACCCGTCAGAAGACAACTTTTGTAACAGGTGAACCCCCCATGACGGAGTTTGTCTAAATATAAAGAATCACAAAAGGCCGTTTTTAACAGGAAATAGACAAGAAAATCTGAGAATAGAGTGAGACTGTAAACAGGAGACAAATAAAAAAAAAAAACGAGCCAAAAAGTTTTAGGTAGATATATTTATCTTTTTTTGAAATAGATGCCGAATTAATATCTATAAGAATTTTTGTATGATACTGTCCCACCTTTGCAACAATGTCTTGTCCATAGTAGTAATAATATTTTAGTTAAGCGATAACGTAGTAATTGGATACATTTGTGCATCAAAATTGCTTATTAATTATGTACATTAATCAATATAAAATTTTAGTTATGGAACACATATGAAGTGAATACTATAATAATAGTTATACAAATAAAATAAATAAATGAATAATTATGGATGGAATATACTAAGAATCATCAAAAGCTCCACTCGAGTCTGGAACACCTCAATAAGAGAAGGAAAGAAGTAATTTTAACTCGGTTAGGTATAGGACACTCCAGGCTGACTCATGGATATCTGGTGGCTCAGGAACCCTCAACTCAGTGTCAGTCCTGTGGGGTGGGACTGTCTTTCAGACACTTTCTAACTGAATGCATGGCATATAGTTCTTGCGGTGCATATTTCCAAAATTCTATCTAATAATAGCTCCCAAATTTCCCAACTATTACATTTTTTGCACTTCACAAAACCTCCTATCTAAATTATAAGAAAAAATTGTCTTCATCATGTAGCCTTTCTATTCCGTATACAGCAATCCCGACCTTTATTATTATTAATCTGCGCCTATCCAAATTAGCCCGCTAGGATCCCCAGAGACCTGCATCCATCTGGCATCCATAACCCTTATGGTCGAAATGCCTTAAAGAAAAAAAAAAATCGAATATTAATAACACTGTAGATACTATTTTTATTCGATTTTTAAACAATATTTATATTTCTTTAAGAGAATTCATCTTACCAAATTACAAATAAAAAGCGTAATATTATATATAAAATACTTTTATTATCATTAATTTTATCCTTTGTTGTTAATTTTGAATTTTCTTTTTTTAAATTTCCAATAATGATTGTTGGTTTAATAACAAGGTGCAGAGTAGCAACGCTAAAACTGATACAATCGGCTCATGATAACTAAAGTAAGATAAAACGAGACTAAAGTATCTGATTTATGTAGTGTATATTCACTTAGCTTTTGTTTGATAGTGTCATCAAAGATTTATTCATTTATAATTCATTTGTTAAAACTAATTTTCTGGCATTATGATAGTCGTGTATTTACAATAAAATCACAATTAGAAAATCACGATCACTCTACATAAAAATAGCTACCCCTCCACAACTTAGCTCGGGTTTGCTGAGCATGACGTATATCCGTTCGCTTTATCGTCTCAGTTTTATGAGATTAATACATTATAAATTTTTTGGAGGCGATGATATTTACACATCAAACATCGCGCGAAATTTAGCTTAACTTTCTAACGCTACTATATCGATGAGTTGAGTGGAGGTTTGAAACTTTTTTGCTATAAATTGGACTCTAATGATGTTTTATTTACGATTATTAGTTTGGAAGATCCTCCTTCCTTCGTTGTAATCCCATCCTAAATCCATGTGCTTGCAGATATGAAGATAAGTATGCGGACGTACCTTCTCCAGGTCCATCTTGAGTAGCTCCAGTTGGTCGGTGGGGTGCTCGCTGGCCAGATGCCGAAGTGGGAAGCTCACATGACCTATAGTGTTGTTCTTCTTGTTCCGGCCCGTGTCCAGCACCGTCATCCGAAGTGAATGGTCTTCCAGTTCTTTATCTGTTACCTGCAACACAAACAATATAATTTTACATACTGGCTAAGGTAGCAACTTAGGAAGTTCCCGGATCAAAAATATTAACATTTTATCTTAAATTTTACCGGCGCGCCGGTAGCTCAATGGTATGGGTGCTTGCGTAAAACAGATTGATGGGACTTAAGTGATGGTCCCCGAGTCTGTACGATGTCAGGTACCCTAAAGACCCTAGGTGAATAAAAATTTAGGATGGGCAAAATTTAGAAGTCCCATAGTAGAGTCGGGCTCATGTCCACCAAAGTGAAGAAAGCGCGCTCCCGGCGTTGGCGATATGACCTTGTAGTTAAACCCCGGGCATGAGTCACAATAACTAACTACTAATTTATTTACTTAATAATTATATTGTTCTGAAGAATAGTTTCTGCCTATACCGTCATGAAAATATGACCATACCATCGTTACTAACCTCGTTCAATTCAGGTTAAATTAACTGGGTAGTAAAAGAAACGCTGGGCATCGAAAAATGGTAGACCACTCAGTCAGTATGTGCCGAGGAACGGTGGGCCCCAGCTAGTGTGCCGGAAAATATTTGGCCACCAAACCTGGGGAACTGAAGAAACTAAGAAGAGTTAGTAAATAAAGCGAGAAAAGGGAAAAAAAAAATCCAAAAAATGGTTAAAATATCTTGTGAGCCTTATGGCGTCTTATATACATTCAGAGAGGACTGGTTAAGTGACACACCATTTCTACGGCCTCAGAAATCAATCATTGAAAATGTACAATTATTTCTAGAATCAAATTTAGTTAGTTAACATCGGTACTAACTGGGCAGATAACTTTACTAATCTGTAGAAGCCTCGACTCAATATCCGTATCAACTGCCGATTTAAGTAATGTATCGACACAAAATTTAGTATGAGGATTCAGAAGGCAAGTATCAAGTAGATTTTTTAGCCCAATTGGTTTTGGAGGGAGAGCGAAAACTTAATTGATTAATTTTTGCTAGAAAAGTTCATTGCCAGAGATTCACCGACGACATCTAATTCTGTTATGATGTAGGATTTATGTAGTTTTTATTGTTTTATTTTTGCGTAATGTTAGATTATAAAAGGTTTTTTTTTTGTTTTTTTCTTGCATTGGAGGGGGGTCCGTCTCACCAAGGCACGCGGGGCAGTCTGGTGTTGTTGCTGCCCCGATTTTGTGGAGGTACCCCCGGAACCAACCGTGTCCCGTGAGTACCTGGGTGAGGTGGTAATTCACCTCCCCATGCTTCCTGGTGAGCCAAGGCTCGACTCGAGGGATGAGCTGATGGGTCCACCGTCCCTTTGTGGACTCGTCCCATTCTTCCTGCCACTCCCTAATTGTCCTGGCCCTCTCTGGCTCTGCTGGACCAGGGCTGGCCCCCGCGTCCTGATAGAAGACCCGGTTTAGATTATATATGGTTAATACTATTGAATATAATATATATTAAGGCGCTGGTAGTTTAAAGGTAGCGTTACTGAGCTCAAAATTGCGTATTAACAGGTCCTGAAGAAGGCACATTCAGTACCAAAACCCTCGCAGAAATTCATGGAGTACCTATGTTGTTATCGACCAGACGCCTGATCTTTCTATTTGCAGGTAGTCAGATATGCGAGAATACAATCTACATCTTAAATTTCGGGAACATTTCGAATTATTTAGCTAAAACAAAAAAACTAAATATCTGTGTAATTATAATATTTATTTTCATTAAACTAAAATGGTAATTGGATACGTCATATCTATATTAATAAAGCTGAAACGGGGTTTGTTTGTTTGTTTGTATGTATGTTTGTTCCAGCATCACGCCCAAACCGCTGGACGGATTTTTATGAAACTGCCCATGTAGCATTCTTTTGAGCCCGATTGAATAATAGGCTATGTGGCGTCCCAAAATTTTGATCGGGAGGGGAGGTTGTAGGGGGGGCCTAAGTATATAAATAGTGCTAACTCATTAACTAATGGGCGAATTGTCATGAAATTTTACAGGTAGTCTTTTTAAAAGCCAAAGAAGAAAAAAAGGTGTGTGGCGTCCCAAAGTTTTGATCGGGAGGGGCGGTTGTAAGGGGGGCCTAAGTATAAATATAGAGCTAACTCATTAACTAATGGGCGAATTGTCATGAAATTTCACACGTAGTCTTTTTAAAAGCCAAGTAGGAAAAAAAGGTGTGTGGCGTCCCAAAGTTTTGTACGGGAGGGGGGTTGTGGGGGGGCCTAAGTATAAATATAGAGCTAACTCATTAACTAATGGGCGAATCGTCATGAAATTTCACGTAGTATTTTTAAAAGCCAAGTAGGAAAAAAAAGTGTGTGGTGTCCCAAAGTTTTGAACGGGAGGGGGGGTTGTGGGGGGGCCTAAGTATAAATATAGAGCTAATTCTTTAACGGTTGGTCGGATTGTCACGAAATTTCACATGGAGTATTCCTGAAGGCCAAATAGAAAAATAAGGTGTGTGGCGTCCCAAAGTTTTGAACGGGAGGGGGGGTTGTGGGGGGGCCTAAGTATAAATATAGAGCTAACTCTTTAACAGTTGGTCGCATTGTCAAGAAGTTTCACATGTAGTATTCCTTAAGACCAAATAAAAAAATAGGCGGTGTGACGGCTCAAACTTTTTTACGGGAGGGGGGGTAGTGGGGGGGCCTAAGTATAAATATAGAGCTAACTCATTAACTAATGGGCGAATCGTCATGAAATTTCACATGTAGTATTTTTAAAAGCCAAATAGGAAAAAAAGGTGTGTGGCGTCCCAAAGTTTTGAACGGGAGGGAGGGTTGTGGGGGGGCCTAAGTATAAATATAGAGCTAACTCTTTAACGGTTGGTCGGATTGTCACGAAATTTCACATGGAGTATTCCTGAAGGCCAAAAAGAAAAATAAGGTGTGTGGCGTTCCAAAGTTTTGATCGGGAGGGGGGGGGTTGTAAGGGGGGCCTACGTATATAAATAGTGCTAACTCATTAACTAATGGTCGAATTGTCATGAAATTTCACATGTAGTATTCCTAAAGGTCAAATAGAAATATTAGGTGTGTGACGGCCCAAAATTTTGAACAGGAAGGAGGGTTGTGGGGAGGGGGCTAAATATACATATAGAGTTAGCTCATTAACGGTTGGTCGTATTGTCATGAATCGGATTGTCATGAATTTCACATGAAGTAGTAGTAACTATGTATTCGCTGTGGGGTTCACTGTTGCAAGACATTTACTAGCTGTGATGTCCAGCGTTCCTAGTATCGTACTAGCTGTGGGGTCCGCTGTTGCAAGGTACTTACTAGCTGTAGTGCTCAGCCCCAGCGTTCCTAACTATGTACTGGCTGTGGGGTTCGCTGTTGCAAGGCACCTATAAGACATTTACTAGCTGTAATGCCCAGCGTTTCTAATTACGTACTAGCTGTGGGGTCTGCTGTTGCAAGGCGCTAGCAGTGTGGCCCAGCGTATTTCACTCGTAGGTACTAGCTGTGGGGTCCGCCGTTGCAATACTCATACTAGCTGTGATGCCCTGTGGTTCTAACTACATACTATCTGTGGGGTTCGCAGTTGCAAGGCACCTTCTACCTGTAGGGCCCAGCGTTCCTAATTACGTACTAGCTGTGGGGTCCGTCGTTGCAAAAGCATACTAGCTGTGATGCCCAGGGTTCCTAATATCGTACTAGCTGTGGGGTCCGTTGTTGCAAGGCATTTACTAGCTGTAGTGCCCAGCGTTCCTAACTTCGTACTAGCTGTGGGGTCCGTTGTTGCAAGGCATTTACTAGCTGTAGTGCCCAGCGTTCCTAACTATGTACTAGCTGTGAAGTTCGCTGTTGCAAAGCACTTACTAACTGTAATGCCCAGCGTATTTAACTACATACTAGCTGTGGGGTCCGCTGTTGAAAGGCACTTAATAGCTGTGATGCCCAGCGTTCCTAACTTCGTACTAGCTGTGGGGTCCGCTGTTGCGAGGCACATACTAGCTGTGGTGACCAGCGTTCCTAACTACGTACTAGCTGTTGGGTCCGCCGTCGCAAGGCACATACTAGCTATGATGCCCAGCATTCCCTACTACGTACTAGCTGTGGTGCTCAGCGTTGCAAGCCACATACTAGCTGTGGTCACAAACGTTCTTAAGTACGCACTGACTAGGACGTCCAGCGATGCTAAGTATTCACTAGGTGTGGCTTCCGCCGTTGAAAGGCGCATACTAGCTGTGGTGCCCAGGGGTCCTAAAAACTTACTAGCGTTACAACAGCTGAAGGACTATAAGCCTTATTCCGTATGAATAATTGAAAATTATAACATCATGAATGTACTGTCGAGGAACTGAATAGCGTTATAGAAGATATTGGGAGAAAAATCAAAGTTCCCCGGGCAACGCCGGGTATAACTGCTATAGATTTAATATTTGTTAAAACTGATAGAGAACGACCGGATTATCTGAATCCTACACAAAAATCAAAATAAAAATGTTTTTCAAAAAATTCACGCTATTTAACGGTTTATAGGCTTAATAATTGTTAAAACTGATACGACAGAATCAGATATATCCGAAAAGTCCCATCCGACGGACGACGTGCTCAAGGCTATTTTCAACCTAAGTGATATTTCACCTACCCAGGTTTATTTACATAACATACGTCTCATTATCGAGTACCTCACATTCGAAAAAGCCCTGGATCATCGCTTAAAGTCCCATCCGAAGGACGACGTGCTCAAAGTGTTTTTTAACTTCCCGATTGAAACATCTGACCTAAGTGCCTCAACTAGATTTCTAAGTGGCGATCCTGAGCTCGGTAGACTCCATTCTTGAAATTTCTCGCTTTTTAACGGTTTATAGATTTAATATTTGTTAAAACTGATAGAGAACGACCGGATTATCTGAATCCTACACAAAAATCAAAATAAAAATGTTTTTCAAAAAATTTGAGCTATTTAACGGTTTATAGGCTTAATAATTGTTAAAACTGATACGAGAGATTCAGATTTATCCGGAAAGTCCCATCCGAAGGACGACGTGCTCAAGGCTATTTTCAACCTAAGTGATATTTCACCTACCCAGGTTTATTTACATAACATACGTCTCATTATCGAGTACCTCACATTCGAAAAAGCCCTGGATCATCGCTTAAAGTCCCATCCGAAGGACGACGTGCTCAAAGTGTTTTTTAACTTCCCGATTGAAACATCTGACCTAAGTGCCTCAACTAGATTTCTAAGTGGCGATCCTGAGCTCGGTAGACTCCATTCTTGAAATTTCTCGCTTTTTAACGGTTTATAGATTTAATATTTGTTAAAACTGATAGAGAACGACCGGATTATCTGAATCCTACACAAAAATCAAAATAAAAATGTTTTTCAAAAAATTTGCGCTATTTAACGGTTTATAGGCTTAATAATTGTTAAAACTGATACGACAGATTCAGATTTATCCGGAAAGTCCCATCCGAAGGACGACGTGCTCAAGGCTATTTTCAACCTAAGTGAAATTTCACCTACCCAGGTTTATTTACATAACATACGTCTCATTATCGAGTACCTCACATTCGAAAAAGTCCTGGAACATCGCTTAAAGTCCCATCCGAAGGACGACGTGCTCATAGTTATTTTTCACTTCCCGATTAAAACATCTGACCTAAGTGCCTCAGCTAGATTTGTAAGTGGCGATCCTGAGCTCGGTAGACTCCATTCTTCAAATTTCTCGCTTTTTAACGGTTTATAGATTAAATATTTGTTAAAACTGATAGAGAACGACCGGATTATCTGAACCCCACACAAAAATCAAAATGAAAACGTTTTTCAAAAAATTCGCGCTATTTAACGGTTTATAGGCTTAATAATTGTTAAAACTGATACTACAGATTCAGATATATCCGGAAAGTCCCATCCGAAGGACGACGTGCTCAAGGCTTTCAACCTAAGTGGAAATTGACCTACCCAGGTTTATTTACATAACATACGTCTCATTATCGAGTACCTCACATTCGAAAAAGCCCTGGATCATCGCTTAATGTCCCATCCGAAGGACGAAGTGCTCAAAGTTATTTTTAACTTCCCGATTAAAACATCTGACCTAAGTGCCTCAGCTAGATTTCTAAGTGGCGATCCTGAGCTCGGTAGACTCCATTCTTCAAATTTCTTGCTTTTCAACGGTTTATAGATTTAATATTTGTTAACTGACAGAGCCATAGAGTGTGCTGGTTTCGGATTATGCCAACGTCAGCACAACGTTCAGACTGACTTTAAATATGGTGACACCGACCCACTATGGAAGAAAAATGCCCAAAAAAAAAAGATGTATGTATAGATATGAACACAAATTAAAACTTGTGTACATTGTGATATAATCTATATTAATAAAGCTGAAACGGGGTTTGTTTGTTTGTTTGTATGTTTGTTTGTATGTATGTATGTATGTATGTATGTACTGTTTTGAACGGGAGGGGGGGTTGTGGGGGGGTGTACTAACTATTTATATTAATAAAGCTGAAACGGGGTTTGTTTGTTTGTTTGTATGTATGTTTGTTCCAGCATCACGCCCTAACCGCTGGACGGATTTTTATGAAACTGCCCATGTAGCATTCTTTTGAGCCCGATTGAATAATAGGCTATGTGGCGTCCCAAAAATTTGATCGGGAGGGGGGGTTGTAAGGGGGGCCTAAGTATATAAATAATGCTAACTCATTAACTAATGGGCGAAGTGTCATGAAATTTTACAGGTAGTCTTTTTAAAAGCCAAACAAGAAAAAAAGGTGTGTGGCGTCCCAAAGTTTTGATCGGGAGGGGGGGTTGTAAGGGGGGCCTAAGTATAAATATAGAGCTAACTCATTAACTAATGGGTGAATTGTCTTGAAATTTCACACGTAGTCTTTTTAAAAGCCAAGTAAGAAAAAAAAGTGTGTGGCGTCCCAAAGTTTTGTACGGGAGGGGAGGTTGTGGGGGGGCCTAAGTATAAATATAGAGCTAACTCATTAACTAATGGGCGAATCGTCATGAAATTTCACGTAGTATTTTTAAAAGCCAAATAGGAAAAAAAGGTGTGTGGCGTCCCAAAGTTTTGAACGGGAGGGGGGGTTGTGGGGGGGGCCTAAGTATAAATATAGAGCTAATTCTTTAACGGTTGGTCGGATTGTCACGAAATTTCACATGGAGTATTCCTGAAGGCCAAATAGAAAAATAAGGTGTGTGGCGTCCCAAAGTTTTGAATGGGAGGGGGGGTTGTGGGGGGGCCTAAGTATAAATATAGAGCTAACTCATTAACTAATGGGCGAATCGTCATGAAATTTCACGTAGTATTTTTAAAAGCCAAATAGGAAAAAAAGGTGTGTGGTGTCCCAAAGTTTTGAACGGGAGGGGGGGTTGTGGGGGGGCCTAAGTATAAATATAGAGCTAATTCTTTAACGGTTGGTCGGATTGTCACGAAATTTCACATGGAGTAATCCTGAAGGCCAAATAGAAAAATAAGGTGTGTGGCGTCCCAAAGTTTTGAACGGGAGGGGGGGTTGTGGGGGGGCCTAAGTATAAATATAGAGCTAACTCATTAACTAATGGGCGAATCGTCATGAAATTTCACGTAGTATTTTTAAAAGCCAAATAGGAAAAAAGGTGTGTGGCGTCCCAAAGTTTCGAACGGGAGGGGGGGTTGTGGGGGGGCCTAAGTATAAATATAGAGCTAACTCTTTAACAGTTGGTCGCATTGTCACGAAGTTTCACATGTAGTATTCCTGAAGACCAAATAAAAAAATAGGCGGTGTGACGGCTCAAAATTTTTTACGGGAGGGGGGTAGTGGGGGGGCCTAAGTATAAATATAGAGCTAACTCATTAACTAATGGGCGAATCGTCATGAAATTTCACATGTAGTATTTTTAAAAGCCAAATAGGAAAAAAAGGTGTGTGGCGTCCCAAAGTTTTGAACGGGAGGGGGGGTTGTGGGGGGGTGTACTAACTATTTATATTAATAAAGCTGAAACGGGGTTTGTTTGTTTGTTTGTATGTATGTTTGTTCCAGCATCACGCCCAAACCGCTGGACGGATTTTTATGAAACTGCCCATGTAGCATTCTTTTGAGCCCGATTGAATAATAGGCTATGTGGCGTCCCAAAAATTTGATCGGGAGGGGGGGTTGTAAGGGGGGCCTAAGTATATAAATAATGCTAACTCATTAACTAATGGGCGAATTGTCATGAAATTTTACAGGTAGTCTTTTTAAAAGCCAAACAAGAAAAAAAGGTGTGTGGCGTCCCAAAGTTTTGATCGGGAGGGGGGGTTGTAAGGGGGGCCTAAGTATAAATATAGAGCTAACTCATTAACTAATGGTTGAATTGTCATGAAATTTCACACGTAGTCTTTTTAAAAGCCAAGTAGGAAAAAAAAGTGTGTGGCGTCCCAAAGTTTTGTACGGGAGGGGAGGTTGTGGGGGGGCCTAAGTATAAATATAGAGCTAACTCATTAACTAATGGGCGAATCGTCATGAAATTTCACGTAGTATTTTTAAAAGCCAAATAGGAAAAAAAGGTGTGTGGCGTCCCAAAGTTTTGAACGGGAGGGGGGGTTGTGGGGGGACCTAAGTATAAATATAGAGCTAATTCTTTAACGGTTGGTCGGATTGTCACGAAATTTCACATGGAGTAATCCTGAAGGCCAAATAGAAAAATAAGGTGTGTGGCGTCCCAAAGTTTTGAACGGGAGGGGGGGTTGTGGGGGGGCCTAAGTATAAATATAGAGCTAACTCATTAACTAATTGGCGAATCTTCATGAAATTTCACGTAGTATTTTTAAAAGCCAAATAGGAAAAAAGGTGTGTGGCGTCCCAAAGTTTCGAACGGGAGGGGGGGTTGTGGGGGGGCCTAAGTATAAATATAGAGCTAACTCTTTAACAGTTGGTCGCATTGTCACGAAGTTTCACATGTAGTATCCTGAAGACCAAATAAAAAAATAGGCGGTGTGACGGCTCAAAATTTTTTACGGGAGGGGGGGTAGTGGGGGGGCCTAAGTATAAATATAGAGCTAACTCATTAACTAATGGGCGAATCGTCATGAAATTTCACATGTAGTATTCTGAAGTCCAAATAGAAAAATAAGGTGTGTGGCGTCCCAAAGTTTTGAACGGGAGGGGGGGTTGTGGGGGGGCCTAAGTATAAATATAGAGCTAATTCTTTAACGGTTGGTCGGATTGTCACGAAATTTCACATGGAGTAATCCTGAAGGCCAAATAGAAAAATAAGGTGTGTGGCGTCCCAAAGTTTTGAACGGGAGGGGGGGTTGTGGGGGGGCCTAAGTATAAATATAGAGCTAACTCATTAACTAATTGGCGAATCTTCATGAAATTTCACGTAGTATTTTTAAAAGCCAAATAGGAAAAAAGGTGTGTGGCGTCCCAAAGTTTCGAACGGGAGGGGGGGTTGTGGGGGGGCCTAAGTATAAATATAGAGCTAACTCTTTAACAGTTGGTCGCATTGTCACGAAGTTTCACATGTAGTATCCTGAAGACCAAATAAAAAAATAGGCGGTGTGACGGCTCAAAATTTTTTACGGGAGGGGGGGTAGTGGGGGGGCCTAAGTATAAATATAGAGCTAACTCATTAACTAATGGGCGAATCGTCATGAAATTTCACATGTAGTATTCCTGAAGACCAAATAAAAAAATAGGCGGTGTGACGGCTCAAAATGTTTTACGGGAGGGGGGGTAGTGGGGGGGCCTAAGTATAAATATAGAGCTAACTCATTAACTAATGAGCGAATCGTCATGAAATTTCACATGTAGTACTTTTAAAAGCCAAATAGGAAAAAAATGTGTGTGGCGTCCCAAAGTTTTGAACGGGAGGGGGAGTTGTGGGGGGGCCTAAGTATAAATATAGAGCTTACTCTTCAACGGTTGGTCGGATTGTCACGAAATTTCACATGGAGTATTCCTGAAGACCAAATAGAAAAATAGGCGGTGTGACGGCTCAACATTCTTTACGGGAGGGGGGGTTGTAAGGGGGGCCTAAGTATAAATATAGAGCTAACACATTAACTAATGGGCGAATTGTCATGAAATTTCACACGTAGTCTTTTTAAAAGCCAAGTAGGAAAAAAAGGTGTGTGGCGTCCCAAAGTTTTGTACGGGAGGGGGGGTTGTGTGGGGGCCTAAGTATAAATATAGAGCTAACTCATTAACTAATGGGCGAATCGTCATGAAATTTCACGTAGTATTTGTAAAAGCCAAATAGGAAAAAAAGGTGTGTGGCGTCCCAAAGTTTTGAACGGGAGGGGGGGTTGTGGGGGGGCCTAAGTATAAATATAGAGCTAATTCTTTAACGGTTGGTCGGATTGTCACGAAATTTCACATGGAGTAATCCTGAAGGCCAAATAGAAAAATAAGGTGTGTGGCGTCCCAAAGTTTTGAACGGGAGGGGGGGTTGTGGGGGGGCCTAAGTATAAATATAGAGCTAACTCATTAACTAATTGGCGAATCGTCATGAAATTTCACGTAGTATTTTTAAAAGCCAAATAGGAAAAAAGGTGTGTGGCGTCCCAAAGTTTCGAACGGGAGGGGGGGTTGTGGGGGGGCCTAAGTATAAATATAGAGCTAACTCTTTAACAGTTGGTCGCATTGTCACGAAGTTTCACATGTAGTATCCTGAAGACCAAATAAAAAAATAGGCGGTGTGACGGCTCAAAATTTTTTACGGGAGGGGGGGTAGTGGGGGGGCCTAAGTATAAATATAGAGCTAACTCATTAACTAATGGGCGAATCGTCATGAAATTTCACATGTAGTATTCCTGAAGTCCAAATAGAAAAATAAGGTGTGTGGCGTCCCAAAGTTTTGAACGGGAGGGGGGGTTGTGGGGGGGCCTAAGTATAAATATAGAGCTAATTCTTTAACGGTTGGTCGGATTGTCACGAAATTTCACATGGAGTATTCCTGAAGTCCAAATAGAAAAATAAGGTGTGTGGCGTCCCAAAGTTTTGAACGGGAGGGGGGGTTGTGGGGGGGCCTAAGTATAAATATAGAGCTAACTCTTTAACAGTTGGTCGCATTGTCACGAAGTATCACATGTAGTATTCCTGAAGACCAAATAAAAAAATAGGCGGTGTGACGGCTCAAAATGTTTTACGGGAGGGGGGGTAGTGGGGGGGGCCTAAGTATAAATATAGAGCTAACTCATTAACTAATGAGCGAATCGTCATGAAATTTCACATGTAGTACTTTTAAAAGCCAAATAGGAAAAAAAGGTGTGTGGCGTCCCAAAGTTTTGAACGGGAGGGGGAGTTGTGGGGGGGCCTAAGTATAAATATAGAGCTTACTCTTCAACGGTTGGTCGGATTGTCACGAAATTTCACATGGAGTATTCCTGAAGACCAAATAGAAAAATAGGCGGTGTGACGGCTCAACATTCTTTACGCATTCTTTACGGGAGGGGGGGTTGTAAGGGGGGCCTAAGTATAAATATAGAGCTAACACATTAACTAATGGGCGAATTGTCATGAAATTTCACACGTAGTCTTTTTAAAAGCCAAGTAGGAAAAAAAGGTGTGTGGCGTCCCAAAGTTTTGAACGGGAGGGGGGGTTGTGGGGGGGCCTAAGTATAAATATAGAGCTAATTCTTTAACGGTTGGTCGGATTGTCACGAAATTTCACATGGAGTATTCCTGAAGGCCAAATAGAAAAATAAGGTGTGTGGCGTCCCAAAGTTTTGAACGGGAGGGGGGGTTGTGGGGGGGCTTAAGTATAAATATAGAGCTAACTCATTAACTAATGGGCGAATCGTCATGAAATTTCACGTAGTATTTTTAAAAGCCAAATAGGAAAAAAAGGTGTGTGGTGTCCCAAAGTTTTGAACGGGAGGGGGGGTTTTGGGGGGGCCTAAGTATAAATATAGAGCTAATTCTTTAACGGTTGGTCGGATTGTCACGAAATTTCACATGGAGTATTCCTGAAGTCCAAATAGAAAAATAAGGTGTGTGGCGTCCTAAAGTTTTGAACGGGAGGGGGGGTTGTGGGGGGGCCTAAGTATAAATATAGAGCTAACTCTTTAACAGTTGGTCGCATTGTCACGAAGTTTCACATGTAGTATTCCTGAAGACCAAATAAAAAAATAGGCGGTGTGACGGCTCAAAATGTTTTACGGGAGGGGGGGTAGTGGGGGGGCTAAGTATAAATATAGAGCTAACTCATTAACTAATGAGCGAATCGTCATGAAATTTCACATGCAGTACTTTTAAAAGCCAAATAGGAAAAAAAGGTGTGTGGCGTCCCAAAGTTTTGAACGGGAGGGGGAGTTGTGGGGGGGCCTAAGTATAAATATAGAGCTTACTCTTCAACGGTTGGTCGGATTGTCACGAAATTTCACATGGAGTATTCCTGAAGACCAAATAGAAAAATAGGCGGTGTGACGGCTCAACATTCTTTACGGGAGGGGGGGGTAGTTGGGGGGCCTAAGTATAAATATAGAGCTAACTCATTAACGGTTGGTCGGATTGTCACGAAATTTCACATGGAGTATTCCTGAAGGCCAAAAAGAAAAATAAGGTGTGTGGCGTTGCAAAGTTTTGATCGGGAGGGGGGGTTGTAAGGGGGGCCTACGTATATAAATAGTGCTAACTCATTAACTAATGGTCGAATTGTCATGAAATTTCACATGTAGTATTCCTAAAGGTCAAATAGAAATATTAGGTGTGTGACGGCCCAAAATTTTGAACAGGAAGGAGGGTTGTGGGGGGGGCTAAATATACATTTAGAGTTAGCTCATTAACGGTTGGTCGTATTGTCATGAATCGGATTGTCATGAATTTCACATGTAGTAGTAGTAACTATGTAATCGCTGTGGGGTTCACTGTTGCAAGACATTTACTAGCTGTGATGTCCAGCGTTCCTAATATCGTACTAGCTGTGGGGTCCGCTGTTGCAAGGTACTTACTAGCTGTAGTGCTCAGCCCCAGCGTTCCTAACTATGTACTGGCTGTGGGGTTCGCTGTTGCAAGGCACCTATAAGACATTTACTAGCTGTAATGCCCAGCGTTTCTAATAACGTACTAGCTGTGGGGTCTGCTGTTGCAAGGCGCTAGCAGTGTGGCCCAGCGTATTTCACTAGTAGGTACTAGCTGTGGGGTCCGCCGTTGCAAAACTCATACTAGCTGTGATGCCCTGTGGTTCTAACTACATACTATCTGTGGGGTTCGCAGTTGCAAGGCACCTACTACCTGTAGGGCCCAGCGTTCCTAAAAACGTACTAGGTGTGGGGTCCGTCTTTGCAAAAGCATACTAGCTGTGATGCCCAGGGTTCCTAATATCGTACTAGCTGTGGGGTCCGTTGTTGCAAGGCATTTACTAGCTGTAGTGCCCAGCGTTCCTAATCTCGTACTAGCTGTGGGGTCCGTTGTTGCAAGGCATTTACTAGCTGTAGTGCCCAGCGTTCCTAACTATGTACTAGCTGTGAAGTTCGCTGTTGCAAAGCACTTACTAACTGTAATGCCCAGCGTATTTAACTACATACTAGCTGTGGGGTCCGCTGTTGCAAGGCACTTAATAGCTGTGATGCCCAGCGTTCCTAACTTCGTACTAGCTGTGGGGTCCGCTGTTGCGAGGCACATACTAGCTGTGGTGACCAGCGTTCCAAACTACTTACTAGCTGTGGGGTCCGCCGTCGCAAGGCACATACTAGCTATGATGCCCAGCATTCCCTACTACGTACTAGCTGTGGTGCTCAGCGTTGCAAGCCACATACTAGCTGTGGTCACAAACGTTCTTAAGTACGCACTGACTAGGACGTCCAGCGATGCTAAGTATTCACTAGGTGTGGCTTCCGCCGTTGAAAGGCGCATACTAGCTGTGGTGCCCAGGGGTCCTAAAAACTTACTAGCGTTACAACAGCTGAAGGACTATAAGCCTTATTCCGTATGAATAATTGAAAATTATAACATCATGAATGTACTGTCGAGGAACTGAATAGCGTTATAGAAGATATTGGGAGAAAAATCAAAGTTCCCCGGGCAACGCCGGGTATAACTGCTATAGATTTAATATTTGTTAAAACTGATAGAGAACGACCGGATTATCTGAATCCTACACAAAAATCAAAATAAAAATGTTTTTCAAAAAATTCACGCTATTTAACGGTTTATAGGCTTAATAATTGTTAAAACTGATACGACAGAATCAGATATATCCGAAAAGTCCCATCCGACGGACGACGTGCTCAAAGTGTTTTTTAACTTCCCGATTGAAACATCTGACCTAAGTGCCTCAACTAGATTTCTAAGTGGCGATCCTGAGCTCGGTAGACTCCATTCTTGAAATTTCTCGCTTTTTAACGGTTTATAGATTTAATATTTGTTAAAACTGATAGAGAACGACCGGATTATCTGAATCCTACACAAAAATCAAAATAAAAATGTTTTTCAAAAAATTTGCGCTATTTAACGGTTTATAGGCTTAATAATTGTTAAAACTGATACGACAGATTCAGATTTATCCGGAAAGTCCCATCCGAAGGACGACGTGCTCAAGGCTATTTTCAACCTAAGTGAAATTTCACCTACTCAGGTTTATTTACATAACATACGTCTCATTATCGAGTACCTCACATTCGAAAAAGTCCTGGAACATCGCTTAAAGTCCCATCCGAAGGACGACGTGCTCATAGTTATTTTTCACTTCCCGATTAAAACATCTGACCTAAGTGCCTCAGCTAGATTTCTAAGTGGCGATCCTGAGCTCGGTAGACTCCATTCTTCAAATTTCTCGCTTTTTAACGGTTTATAGATTAAATATTTGTTAAAACTGATAGAGAACGACCGGATTATCTGAATCCTACACAAAAATCAAAATAAAAATGTTTTTCAAAGAAGTTAACGGTTTATAGGCTTAATAATTGTTAAAACTGATACGAGAGATTCAGATTTATCCGGAAAGTCCCTTCCGAAGGACGACGTACTCAAGGCTTTCAACCTAAGTAGAAATTGACCTACCCAGGTTTATTTACATAACATACGTCTCATTATCGAGTACCTCACATTCGAAAAAGCCCTGGATCATTGCTTAATGTCCCATCCGAAGGACGACGTGCTCAAAGTTATTTTTAGCTTCCCGATTAAAACATCTGACCTAAGTGCCTCAACTAGATTTCTAAGTGGCGATCCTGAGCTCGGTAGACTCCATTCTTGAAATTTCTCGCTTTTTAACGGTTTATAGATTTAATATTTGTTAAAACTGATAGAGAACGACCGGATTATCTGAATCCTACACAAAAATTAAAATAAAAATGTTTTTCAAAAAATTCACCCTATTTAACGGTTTATAGGCTTAATAATTGTTAAAACTGATACGATAGAATCAGATATATCCGAAAAGTCCCATCCGACGGACGACGTGCTCAAGGCTATTTTCAACCTAACTGAAATTTCACCTAACCAGGTTTATTTACATAACATACGTCTCATTATCGAGTACCTCACATTCGAAAAAGCCCTGGATCATCGCTTAATGTCCCATCCGAAGGACGAAGTGCTCAAAGTTATTTTTAACTTCCCGATTAAAACATCTGACCTAAGTGCCTCAGCTAGATTTCTAAGTGGCGATCCTGAGCTCGGTAGACTCCATTCTTCAAATTTCTTGCTTTTCAACGGTTTATAGATTTAATATTTGTTAACTGACAGAGCCATAGAGTGTGCTGGTTTCGGATTATGCCAACGTCAGCACAACGTTCAGACTGACTTTAAATATGGTGACACCGATCCACTATGGAAGAAAAATGCCAAAAAAAAAAAAGATGTATGTATAGATATGAACACAAATTAAAACTTGTGTACATTGTGATATAATCTATATTAATAAAGCTGAAACGGGGTTTGTTTGTTTGTTTGTATGTTTGTTTGTATGTATGTATGTATGTATGTATGTATGTATGTTTGTTCCAGCATCACGCCCAAACCGCTGGACGGATTTTTATGAAACTTCCCATGTAGCATTCTTTTGAGCCCGATTGAATAATAGGCTATGTGGCGTCCCAAAATTTTGATCGGGAGGGGTGGTTGTAAGGGGGGCCTAAGTATATAAATAGTGCTAACTCATTAACTAATGGTCAAATTGTCATGAAATTTCACACGTAGTCTGTTTAAAAGCCAAACAGGAAAAAAAGGTGTGTGGCGTCCCAAAGTTTTGAACGGGAGGGGGGGTTGTGGGGGGGCCTAAGTATAAATATAGAGCTAACTCATTAACTAATGGGCGAATCGTCATGAAATTTCACATGTAGTATTTTTAAAAGCCAAATAGGAAAAAAAGGTGTGTGGCGTCCCAAAGTTTTGAACGGGAGGGGGGGTTGTGGGGGGGCCTAAGTATAAATATAGAGCTAACTCTTTAACGGTTGGTCGGATTGTCACGAAATTTCACATGGACTTTTCCTGAAGACCAAATAGAAAAATAGGCGGTGTGACGGCTCAAAATTTTTTACGGGAGGGGGGGTAGTGGGGGGGCCTAAGTATAAATACAGAGCTAACTCATTAACTAATGGGCGAATCGTCATGAAATTTCACATGTAGTATTTTTAAAAGCCAAATAGGAAGAAAAGGTGTGTGGCGTCCCAAAGTTTTGAACGGGAGGGGGGGTTGTGGGGGGGCCTAAGTATAAATATAGAGCTAACTCTTTAACGGTTGGTCGGATTGTCACGAAATTTCACATGGAGTATTCCTGAAGACCGAATAGAAAAATAGGCGGTGTGACGGCTCAAAATTTTTTACGGGAGGGGGGAGGGTAGTGGGGGGGCCTAAGTATAAATATAGAGCTAACTCTTTAACGGTTGATCGTATTGTCATGAATCGGATTGTCATGAATTTCACATGTAGTAGTAGTAACTATGTATTCGCTGTGGGGTTCACTGTTGCAAGACATTTACTAGCTGTGATGTCCAGCGTTCCTAATATCGTACTAGCTGTGGGGTCCGCTGTTGCAAGGCACTTACTAGCTGTAGTGCTCAGCCCCAGCGTTCCTAACTATGTACTGGCTGTGGGGTTCGCTGTTGCAAGGCACCTACAAGACATTTACTAGCTGTGATGCCCAGCGTTTCTAATTACGTACTAGCTGTGGGGTCTGCTGCTGCAAGGCGCTAGCAGTGTGGCCCAGCGTATTTCACTACGTAGGTACTAGCCGTGGGGTCCGCCGTTGCAAAACTCATACTAGCTGTGATGCCCTGTGGTTCTAACTACATACTATCTATGGGGTTCGCAGTTGCAAGGCACCTACTACCTGTAGGGCCCAGCGTTCCTAAAAACGTACTAGCTGTGGGGTCCGTCGTTGCAAAAGCATACTAGCTGTGATGCCCAGGGTTCCTAATATCGTACTAGCTGTGGGGTCCGTTGTTGCAAGGCATTTACTAGCTGTAGTGCCCAGCGTTCCTAACTTCGTACTAGCTGTGGGGTCCGCTGTTGCGAGGCACATACTAGCTGTGGTGACCAGCGTTCCTAACGTTGGTCGGATTGTCACGAAATTTCACATGGAGTATTTCTGAAGGCCAAATAGAAAAATAAGGTGTGTGGCGTTCTAAAGTTTTGAACGGGAGGGGGGGTTAAGGGGGGCCTAAGTATAAATATAGAGCTAACTCTTTAACAGTTGGTCGGATTGTCACGAAGTTTCACATGTAGTATTCCTGAAGACCAAGTAAAAAAAATAGGCGGTGTGACGGCTCAAAATTTTTTACGGGAGGGGGGTAGTGGGGGGGCCTAAGTATAAATATAGAGCTAACTCATTAACTAATGGGCGAATCGTCATGAAATTTCACATGTAGTATTTTTAAAAACCAAATAGGAAAACAAGGTGTGTGGCGTCCCAAAGTTTTGAACGGGTGGGAGGGTTGTGGGGGGGCCTAAGTATAAATATAGAGCTAACTCTTTAACGGTTGGTCGGATTGTCAACGGTTGGTCGCATTGTCACGAAGTTTCACATGTAGTATTCCTGAAGACCAAATAAAAAAAAAGGTGTGTGGCGTCCCAAAAATTTGAACGGGGGGAGGGGGGGGGGGGTAGACCTAAGTATAAATATAGTTCTAACTATTCAAAGATTGGTCGGATTGTCACAAAATTTCACATGTAGTATTTTTAAAATCCAAATAGAAATATAAGATGTGTGGCGACCCAAAGTTTTGAACGGGAGGGGAGGTTGTGGGGATAGGGCTAAGTATAAATATAGTGCTGGCTCATTAACGGTTGGTCAGATTGTCACGAAATTTCACATGTAGTATTTCTGAAAGTCAAATAGAAAAATAGGCGGTGTGACGGCTCAAAATTTTGTACGGGAGGGGGGGTAGTGGCGGGGGGGCCTAAGTATAAATATAGTGCTAGCTCAATAACGGTTGGTCGTATTGTCATGGCATTTCACATGTAGTATTCTTAAAAGCCAAATAGAATAATAGGGTGTATATGTCACAAAATTTTGAACGGGAGAGTGGGTTAATGGGGGCCTAAGTATAAGTATAGTGATGTCATTAACGGATGATCGGATTGTCACGAAATTTCACATGTAGTATTCATAAAGGCCAAATAGAAAAATAGGGTGTGACGTCAAAAAATTGTGAACGGGAGGGGGGTATGGGTGTAGGCCTAAATTTGAAGATAGTGATAGGTCATTAACGGATGATCGGATTGTCATGGAATTTCACATGTACTATTATTGATGGCCAAATAGAAAAATACACTAGCTGTGATGCCCAGTGGTTCTAACTACGTACTAGCTGTGGGGTCCGCCGTTACAAAAACATACTAGCTGTGATGCCCAGCGTTTCTAACTAGGTACTAGCGGTGGGGTCCGCCGTTGCAGAACACATACTAGCTGTGATGCTGAGCGTTTCTAACTACGTACTAGCTGTGGGGTCCGCCGTTGCAAAACACATACTAGCTGTGATGCCCAGTGGTTCTAACTACATACTAACTGTGGGGTCCGCTGTTGCAAAGCACTTAATAGCTGTAGGGCCCAGCGTTCCTAAAAACGTACTATCTGTGGGGTCCGCTGTTGCAAGGCACTTACTAGCTGTGATGCCCTGTGGTTCTAACTACATACTAGCTGTGGGGTCCGCTGTTGCGAGGCACCTACTAGCTGTAGGGCCCAGCGTTCCTAAAAACGTACTAGCTGTGGGGTCCGCCGTTGCAAAAACATACTAGCGGTGATGCCCAGCGTTTCTAATTAGGTACTAGCGGTGGGGTCCGCCATTGCAGAACACATACTAGCTGTGATGCTGAGCGTTTCTAACTACGTACTAGCTGTGGGGTCCGCCGTTGCAAAAACATACTAGCGGTGATGCCCAGCGTTTCTAATTAGGTACTAGCGGTGGGGTCCGCCGTTGCAGAACACATACTGGCTGTGATGCTGAGCGTTTCTAACTACGTACTAGCTGTGGGGTCCGCCGTTGCAAAAACATACTAGCTGTGATGCCCAGCGTTTCTAATTAGGTACTAGCGGTGGGGTCCGCCGTTGCAAAAACATACTAGCGGTGATGCCCAGCGTTTCTAATTAGGTACTAGCGGTGGGGTCCGCCGTTGCAAAACACATACTAGCTGTGATGCTGAGCGTTTCTAACTACGTACTAGCTGTGGGGTCCGCTGTTGCAAGGCACTTACTAGCTGTGATGCCCAGCGTTCCTAATTTCGTACTAGATGTGGGGTCCGCTGTTGCGAGGCTCATACTAGCTGTGGTGACCAGCGTTCCTAACTACGTACCTGCTGTGAGGTCCGCCGTCGCAAGGCACATACTAGCTGTGATGCCCAGCGTTTTTTAACTAGGTACTAGCGGTGGGGTCCGCCGTTGCAAGGCATATACTACCTGTGGTGCCCAGCGTTCCTAACTACGTACTAGCTGTGGTGCCCAGCGTTGCAAGGCACATACTAGCTGTGGTCAAAACGTTCTTATGTACGCACTGGCTAGGACGTCCAGCGATGCTAAGTATTCACTAGCTGTCGTTTCCGCAGTTGAAAGGCGCATACTAGCTGTGGTGCCCAGGGATCCTAAAAAATTACTAGCGTTACTACAGTTGAATTCCGTATGAATAATTAAAAATTATAACATCACTGTCGAGGAACTGAATAGCCTTATAGGAGATATTGGGAGAAATGTCAAAGTTCCCCGGGCAACGCCGGGTATTACTGCTAGTGAATATATATGTACATTAAGATAGCTTATAGGGAGCCATGGTGGCCGTGCGGGCTAGAGCGTAGGGCTTTGGTCGCATGGTCTCACCTTGGTTTGCGCGTTCGAATCCCGTCCGGGAGTGAGTTTTATTTCGTAGATAAAACTTTCTCCCGGGGTCACGGATGTCGTAAATAACTAGGTAAACACCATTATAAGAGTCATGGCTAATATGAATCGTACATAAAGCCAAAAAAAAAAGAAAAAGAAAAAAAAAAGAGTTTATAACTTAGATACATAAACAGCTGTTAACTATTTCAGTCTGACGTCTGAGATAATTAAGAATAATAAAAAAATTAAAATAAAATTAATAAAACTTAATAAAAAAAGAATAAATAAATATTTGATATGAGTACAAAAAAAAAAATAATAGTAATAAATACAACAGATATGTTTTTCAATTTACTAAATATTTTTTATAACTCTTCCAAATGTGTCTTTTTCTTGACTATGTTTTCCGAATGAGCTTGGAGAGTAGTTTATGCTAATACATTTGGCTCAATTCGCAGTCTACGGGACTGTCCACGAGGGGATATAAGAAGGTAATACTCGTACACAGGAACGAATAGACCATTTTCACAAAACTCTAGGAGATTAGTCCTTTGAAAGAGTTTTCTGATCTAATCAACATAATACATGAGTTTATTGGCACGCTAGAGAACAATTTTCATTATTCTTATCATAGATCTAAAGAAAGTCTCTCCGCAGGAAATGTGAAGAGGAAAACACTATAAGAGTGTACAGGCTGTCAAATAGTCTTGAAAATAATAGATACAATGAGAAAACAATTCCGTTTCCAAATATAAGTTTTTCTCTAAATTAGTATTTTTATTAGAAGTTTATAGTTTTTTTTTTTATTATTGTTATATTTTGTACTGTTCCTCTACAGATATGTTCCTTAAGGTCTGTCGAAATACCTTTTGTTTGATATTTACGTTACTATAATTTTTTTTAGTTATTCGCACATTTAAATAAATTAAACGATGCTTCTTGCTATTTCTTACGAGAAATTTATATATAAGTTTATATGGTAGATACCGGTTTCGGCACTACACCATCGTTAGGTTTAGTTAACAATGGTGTAAATCCGAAACAGGTAGATTATGTATAATTTTTGCAGAATAGACATAATTTCAAAAAATAAGTATTGTTTATGTATTATAAGTTTCCACACTACGTCCCCGTTTCTCAACCTGGAAATTTACACATTTATTCTATTTCTCATGTATTATTGTTATTTATTGTAATTATTTTTTTAAATTAATTTCCCACAATGTAAACTGACGGTCTTTAATGAGTACCTGACATCGCAGAGGCTCGGGAGCATCGCTTAACGTTCTATCCGAAGAACGGCGTGCTTAAGTTTTTCACTTCCAAGATGAAAAACCTAAGAGTCTCGGCCGGGTTTCGAACCCGCGATCTTGAACTCAGTAAGCAAGCACGCATAGCACTGAGCTACCGGTGCCCTACCTACTTTATATACTAGTTTTTTTTTTTTATAAAAATATCTTGTGAGCCTTATGGCGTCCAACATGTTTATATACATTCCGAGAGGACTGGTTAAGTGACACACCATTTCTACGGCCTCAAAAATCAATCATTGAAAATGTACAATTATTTCTAGAATCAAATTTAGTTAGTTAACATCGGTACTAACTGGGCAGATAACTTTACTAATCTGCTTACTGTTACTAACCTTGCAGATAAGGTTACTAACCTGCTAAAGTCACAACTACAGGTAACCTGCTTTATCAAAAACTCCTGAATTATTAAAATTTACAAAATATCTTATGGCCTCCACATTCTTCATTTTTTTCCCAGAGGGCAGGTTATACAAACCATATCGAAATTGGAGACGAATTATAGGTAACCACTATTCAGAGAACTCACCCTTTTAGGGAAGTCAAATAACAATAAAAATAAGTTTAATGAAATCGACAAAAAGAATGAGTAAATACTTCTACATCAGACAGGGCTGAATTCCGTTATGAATAAGTTTCGTTCTGGCAAACTATAGCTATGGTTAGAAAAACAAAACAAAAAAAAAACATAAATTACAGAAACCTACAAATTTTGGAAAAGCCATTTTCATGAACATGATTTTCCTCTTTACGAAAAACATTTTTGTAGAATTTATGGGTATTTCTCCTACATTCTAACAGGTTCCCAAAAAAATAAATAAACTTTATGATGACGCGCATTGTTCAATAAATCAGAATATAGTTACTGCACTCTCAGGGAAAGGTACGTTGAAATTAATAATATTTTGATATCATCATTTGTTTTATCTTCAAAATATTAGTTCTCCAACTATACCAGATATAAGGGAATTTATATTTTCCGGTCCTCTGATCCCAAAATGAAAAGTAAAATATCTGTATGTAGGTCTGTGAACAAGATAACTCCCAACTGAATGAATATATCGACATGAAATTTCATATGTGTGCCCAACACCCCATAAGGGCAACACAACAACTCAAATAACTACCGATACAATTAATGTATGTACATGAAATTTTATATTTAAATTCAAAACGGCACCTTTTAATTTTCCGCGAAATTAGCACTGAGCTACCGGTGCCCTCAATACCTACCTTCTTTATATACTAGTTGTTTTTTTTTATACTCATTTATTTTCTATTATTTATCTAACTTTATAGCATAAACATTTTATTTTATTTTTTAATATTCTTGTTATTACTATCATCTAACATTAATAAACTGGACAATAACCACTTCACTGGAAACTAGCCAAAAAAAATATACAAAGACCAAGAGATTCAGACCCAGTAATACAGACAAATAGTAAAATATAAAATTTATTTATAACTTACACAAGAAAGTTGTATCTGTTGAGTTATTTGTATACATGCTCAATGCTCTGTATCTGGTGAGACTAGAAGGGTCTAGAGGGCGCCGGTAGCTCAGTGGTATGCGTGCTTGACTTCTGAGCTCAAGGTCGTGGGTTCGTAGCCCGACCGAGGCCCTTAGTTTATTTTATCTGGGAGGTAAAATAAACTTAAGCACGCCGTCCTTCGGATGGGACGTTAAGCGATGGTCCCGAGCCTGTACGATGTCAGGTACTCGTTAAAGACCCCTACCCTAGATGAATAAAAATTTAGGGTAGGCAAAATTTAGGACTCCCACAGTAGAGTCGGGCTCATGTCCACCAGAGTGACGAAAGAGCGCTCTGGTAGTAGGCGATATGACCTCGTAGTTAAAGCCCGGGCATGAGTCATAAAACCTAACCTAACCTCTAATTCAAAAGGTATCTTGATCTATACATCCTTATGACGTATCCTATTTCCATGGTTCAACGGAAACAAATATTATTATTATTATTATTATTATTATCCATGTTGCCTTGGGTGTACATGTTATATTTTTCTTAGATTATTTAACATCAAACCATTCAGTTGAGTATCTGTGGACACGACAGCTCCTGTCAAAATGAATATATGAATATAATATGGGGATACAACAGTATGCATTGCTGTTCAGTCAAATCAAACAAAAGGGTACTTAGGGACCAAAATATAATGTACTCGAAATGTCAGTCTACAAGCCCCTAAAGTGGGAAAATCATGAGGGAAATGTGACATAGGATTTAGAGAGGAGGTCGTATATTCCATTTCTATCTTTTGTGATAACACGAATTTTCATTAAATCAATAGGAAATCGAATTTGCATATATACATAGGCAGGATCCATCACATCAGTCCATTAAGGTACTGAAGTACCCCCTTTTCCAAAACAGATTTCAATGCTCAAAAAAACACTTTCATCTCCACAGTAAACAATAGTCCGAGGCCCCATGTACATTATTCCGTCTGAATTTTGTTCCGAAAATAAATAAATTCACATTAAAGGAAACTCCATTGTGCTAAAATGTCGAGAGAGGTTTAATATTTGTCAGTTTTTGTTGAAAATTGTCACAGGCTACCAACTTCTGAATCTGTTTAATAAATAATGTACACTACAATAAGTAACTCTTTATTCACGATTTTCTAATAATATAATATATTATTGTTTACAGCTGTCTTTAAACAACTAATGAAAATTCTCTTATTCAAGAGAAACAAAGCAACATTTCGAAAAGTAAATTAACAACCAAATACTAGAAAGCTGGATCATTATACTTTAGACAGTAGGAATCTCTCAAAACAACACACTCCTCCAAACATTCTTTCCTCGATAGAGCAATCCGTTCTAGGCAACACCTACGCAAACTCCTACAAAATTTTCTCAGATGGCTCAAAACGTGACGAATATGCAGGCTCAGGTGTCTATGACCCGAAAAGAAACATCTACATAAAAAAAAAACTGAACGAGAATTTTTTTGCTTACTCAGCTGAATTGATTGCGATTCTCGATGCTCTGGAATATGCTATTCACATACAGGATGATGTTGTTATTTTAACGGACTCAAAGTCCGCCATCCTCAGTTTAAACAACTTCCACCGGGCCAGGGGTCTCACCGATCACATTCTATGCCAAGTAGTTAATAGATTTATAACAAACAAAACAACGCATAAGATTGTGCTTCAGTTGATCCCCGGACACGTAGGCCTTCAGGGCAACGAACTGGCAGACTCCGCTGCCAAAGAAGCTGCAACAGATGTCGGTGAACATGCTCAAATACAGCTACCTCCACGAGATGCAAGACGCTGTTTAAGGAAGGTTGTTATGCAGAACTGGCAACAAGCATACGTTGAAGAATCTACGTCAAAAGGAAGAGAGCACTATGCTGTTCAAAAGACGGTAGATCTAAAACCATGGTTCAAGGACATGGGCTTTCGTCGTCGGGAGGTAGTTCAGTTGAGCAGGCTTCGGACGAACCACGGGCGTGTCAACAGAAACCTCCATATCATCAAGGTGAGTAATAGTTCTCAGTGCGACCGGTGCGGCAGCACAGAGGATATGGACCATGTGATAATGAGGTGTCTGAAGTACGAGGAGACGAGACGAAAGTATCCAGATCTCAACCGGACGGACACCCTGCAGGTTTGGCTGAAGAACCCCGTCAAAGACAAATATAAAAAACTTATAGACTTTCTTCAGGACATTGAAATAGTCATTTTATTTATTTATTTTTTATTTAAACTTCATTACTGTACTTATGATTTTTACTGTTGATTCCTTGTTGTTTTCACATGACAGTATAGCTTGTAATTGAGCTAAAAAAAAAAAAAAGCTGGATCAAATAAACTTTGAAAGCAATTGTTTACATTTTAACTTCGAAAACGATCACTGTACACTAACACAATCCGTTGATGAGCTGATTTACTGACTCTCAATCTCTCTTATCCAATATATATATAGAATTTCTAAATCCTAGAACAGCCTCTCATTTATCAATTTTTAACTATTTGGAAGGTCTACAAGTGCACTTGTAACCATGGTTACTTGTTCTAAAACAAACTTTAAATGACTAACAAATCGAGGGCGCCGGTAGCTCAGTGGTATGCGTGCTTGCCTTCTGAGCTTAAGGTCGTGGGTTCGAAACGATGTCAGGTACTCGTTAAAGACCCCTGCCCTAGGTGAATAAAAAATTTAGGGTAGGCAAAATTTAGGACTCCCACAGTAGAGTCGGGCTCATGTCCACCAGAGTGAAGAGCGCTCTGGTAATAGGCGATATGACCTCGTAGTTAAAGCCCGGGCATGAGTCATAAAACCTAACATAAATTGACTTAAATGACTAACAAACCTGTCAGCATGGAGTTACTAATTAAGATTGCGGGTTCGAAATACGGGTAGGTAGCTTTCTTATCTGAGAGTTGAAAAAACCTTGAGAACGCCGTCCTTCCGATGGGACGTTAAGCTATGATTCTGAGCCTATCATGTCAGATAATACAAAGACCTTTACCCAAGGTAACTAAGTATGGATTGTACGTTTAGGTCTGCCGCAGTAGAGTCGGGCTCATGTACACCTTAGCGATAAAAGAATACTCTGGTAGTAGACGACATGACCTCGTAGTTACACATACACATGAAATGAACTAAGTATTCACAAAGGTAAATGATTCAGTTCTTAGTTAAACAAATTCAGAGATCTTAACTCAAATGATTCTATTCAGGCGCAGGGCTATCTCAAGTGTGACAAGGTGCTTGTCCGTCCTCGTCCGGCCCAGCAGTCAAGTCCGATTCTGTAGTGTCTTAGCTTTATACCCTCAACTTAGGAAGTAGGACACCCTCCAGATGAACTTTGATGGTGTCTTTCCCTAATCTGAAAACAGTGCCCCAGGTCACATTGTACTGAGTTAAAGCCGGCCACAGTTGACAGCCTGTAAGGAGGAAATACTTGACAAAGTTATGGCCCAGTGTCACCAACAATCTACTTAAAGAGTTTGACACCTGACCACCGGTCCCCCGCCCTCCTAACCGCCCTCACACCCGACTCAATTTTTCAACAACATGAACCGTACTGGGTCTGGTCCCTTACGCCATATTGTACTTTAGTCGAATTAGAAATCCTTTTTTTGCTTTAATTCTCTAGTATAGGGGAACAAAATTCGATGCGGAGTTTTCGAAGGAATTTCATATTTTTCACCCCTGATCCAATTTAAAAAAAATGTCTGTGAACACTCCCAATAAAATGATTATATGAACCCGAACTTTTATATGTGTATCCAGAACACTATGAACACACAACATTATGATTATCAGCCAAATCGGCCGAAGAAGAGGGTATTAGGGAGGAGACAACACAGAAGTCCCAATAACTATCAATTTGATGACTGTATCAACATGTTTTGTAGGAAAATGAAGCCACTATGTAATTCAAATATTGAGTTTTAGCCCAAAACGGTCGATTGGCTTTGGAAGAACGTAATTAATTAATTCATGCTGGAGAAGTACCTAGTCGGTGATTCACCTACTAATTTTTTATACATCATTTTGAACAATACAGGTCAAGCAAAAAATATGTTAGCATATTATCTATGAATTAATTTAAGAAAATTACAGAATGGAGTTTCGTAATGACACTACCAAGGTTCTAAAATGCAATTAGAACATTTAATTATTTATATATTTTGTTCACATAAAATACAAAGTGGTTCACAAATTTTAACTATTTCAATCAGCTATTTATAAGGCGTTCTAAGTTAAAAGTATTCTACTCATTTTTAGGATTTTAGGGGGCGCTCTATCTTCGCTTTGATGGACTTTTGCCTATCCAGATTTAGTTACCTAGGAGGGGTTTAACGTGTACCTGGCATCGTACAGACAGCGTGCTCAAGGTTTCTTTTTCAGCTCCCAGATAAAGAAAGGTAAAGGTCTTGGCCGAGTTTGAGTAGAAACTCGCGATCTTGCGTAGAAATGTAGTGTTGTAACTTACTAAATAGGTTGAAGGCTTCACCATGTCACTCCGATGTTTTTTTTTTCAAATATAAAAAAGTTTTTTTATGTTAAAAAATTGATTGAAGTTAATAAGAATGATTTAAACTTACCTGGAAAACGAAAGTTTCATCGAAAAAAGGGTTGCAAGTTTTCTTTTTCTGTCTGGACTGTTGTGTTCTTCTTTCGTTGGGAATCAAATGGAGTCTGAAACACAGAAAGAGAAAACAATTAAACAAAAATATATTTCTGGGGAAAAAAATACTGAAATAAATTATATCCTTTATCTTAAGAAGAAATATTTCTATTGTTTCAGTCAAATGGTCAGATCCAAACTCTTCTTCTTTAGGAGGAAGAACAATCTAAACTGTTCATGTAGGGGCATCCAGACTGCTGAACATGTAATCCTCGATTTCCCGCCATACGACCAGGCCAGGGTGGAATTGATTCGCGGGACCTGGGAATGGATCTGCGGCAGCTGTTGACGGAGACCGGCTACCGAGCGTTCAACCGGTTTGTTGGCTCCTGGCGAGCGCAAAAAAAACATTGTATATTTTACAAAATATATATAATACATGGCAACAATACCGAACGTTCCGCCATGTACAATATATATTTTGTGACTTTGACAATATTTTGAAAAACTTTCGTTAATCATTCATCATTGAGCAATATATCCTTCATTAAAATTATTTAAAAAAAAAATAAAACATAATCTCAATATGAAAATTTATACTAATAGGCATTTTTTTTATAGAACAAAGAATAAAAGGCATGGTACAGTAATTTATTTTTTGCCCTTTAATATATTATGTTGCCAGAGTGCATGCAGTTGAGTTTTGCCTAGAAGCAATTTTCCCTGTTAAAGTCCCACAGGATTATGGGATGGCGTGATGGAACAGAGTAAATTAACAATGCGGGGATGCACGGTTTTGCACTCAAGTCAGATATTGTTTTACAACCTGAATCAAAAAAGGGGAAAGTTCATGCTAGAATGGAATTTCTGAATAAATGCATCTAACTTATGGGGGAGTGAAATGGATAGGGATTAATTAAAACACGTCTTTAAATATATACTAATATATAAAGAGAGAAAGTTTATTTGTGTATTTGAAGTAATCTCAAAAACTACTTAACAGATTTGGATGATTCTCTCATCGTTGGGAAGTTTATTTCATTCCGATGGACATAGGCTATACATCTTTATACTTTATCAACGTATAAAAGAAGCTAAGCAGTGATGGTAAAAGTGAAGAAAGTCGGAGTAGAAACAGCGTTCCGAGCGCTATTTATTGCGTACGCTGCCGAAACCGTTGAAGATATATCAAAGTGTATCCAGGAAATATTGGCAATATAAATTTCTACAAAAAAGTCTGCGATAACATATACCTATCTATAACAGATAGCCTATATGATTTATAGATACCTAGATCTGGTGATAAGGCCAGTTGCTGGGGAGGAAAAGGTGAAGAAATGGAAAGCGGACCAACGTTTCCTTCAAAACATGCGCGATTGAATCAACGAATTAATTGAAATATTTTCTAATGTCGTCCTTGTCATTTAATTAAGCATTATATACAATTTGATTCCCATTCTAGAAAGGTTTCTTGCATTCTATCCCTATTATTATTAATTTATTATAAAAACTTATATAATTATATATTTATGTAGGCACCTATTATAATGTAAAATAAATATTACTTATTCTTACCCCATTTCTGCATTATTTTTGGAAGAAAAAAAAAAAAGTATGGTAAGTTGAGAAATTAGTGCAATTTTGATAAGAGCTCGTAACGTTTTAACTGAAACAAAATATATCAAAATGGTACTAATTTTACGCAAAATTTAACGCTCTACAACTTTTATAATAATAACTTTGTTGATTTATTGGGTTGTTTTCAAGAAATCTTCTAAAAAAACCAAAAACACCCCATTTCAGGTCACATTTCGCAACCTAGGGGCCGACGCTCACCTCGGCGGAAGAGGGAAACCTGGGATAGTCATATTGGGACATAACTGAAGAGATTAAAACGATAAAACATTTGCCATGAATTATTTCCAAATTGGATTATCCAGCAACTGGCCTATTAACACTTTATGTAGACATTTTTGTGGAATTAGACAATAAAAAGGTTGAACAAGTTCTTTGGTGTTATTTATTTCAAACGAAAAATGATTACTGACCATCACTGTCAATGTTGAGAAACACACTTTTCGTGTTAGCCTTACCGTCGTGCTTTATGTATGTGCCAAAAGGACCTTAAAGGCAAGTAGAGTAGGTTTGGTAGAGTGATCACGTCGCAGTGTGGGCAGCTTTTGAGAACAGAACACTCCAAAAGATTTAAAGATTTCCAAGCGTTACGTGATACCTCACTCTTTCCAACAACTAAACCTCGTTCCCCTTTAATTTAGGGAAATATTAACTATGGGGAAAGTCATTGTTTAACATTTTTTTGGCGAAAAATATGTACCTTCCTCACTGTTCAAAAATACTAAAATAATCATGATATAAAATCGTGTTTCTTATACAAAAACATAACTAAATAATGTTATCTTCCAATACAGGTACCATCCTATAAATTAATCTGTCGAAATGACCTTTTATTTAATATTTTCATTACTAATATCTCTATTTTGTATGTTTTATCTATTATTTGTATGTATTTTTGGTCATTATTTTTTCAACTTCTTTCTTTTCAGTATTTCGCAAATTATGACCAGAGAAAGGAACGTAAGGATGTCCTCAGATATTATCGTGGAAAAGATACTTTTGGAAGAATTATACAAAATATTTATCATAGTTTAAAATGTAATTAAAAACTATATCTACTGTGATATTTAACATTTTTGCAGAGATATTGTGAAACACTTGATAAAAATAAAGAAAACGTATGTTTTTTAAAAAATATTGTCTATTTCACAAATAATATATAATATGTGAGTACTTTCGGTATTGCTACCATCTTCAGCCACGACTTAACAAATACTAAAAAGAAGTTTTTATGCAGTATGATTTTAGTATTTGTTAAGTCGTGGCTGAAGGTGGTAGCAATACCGAAAGTACTCCCATATTATATATTATTTGTGAAATAGACAATATTTTTTTTAAAACATACGTTTTCTTTATATTTATATCTACTGTATTTATTACTATTATTATTCATATATACTTTATATTATTTATTTATCCAATTTTTGTTCGAATACAATTCGGCGATCTGTGTTGTGGAAAACTAATAAAATAAATAAAAACAAAGAACTTGTTTAACTTTAATATTATCTAATTGTACAAAAATATATACATATAGTGTAATAGTTTCGGCCATCGTCAGCACGAGGTTCAAAAGTGATCATTATTTCAAATTTTACTATTATTGTTATTACTAATGACCGATTGTTGGAATATAAAAATAATAGCTTTATTGACATTCTTTTAGAACAAAGCCTCTCCTTTTGGAAGTTTTGATTCTACTGCTCTTAAAACAGAAGAAATAAGAGAAGGAATCCGAAAAGAATCCGATAGGAAATCAGAAAAGAAATTTTAAAATGAATGAAAAAAAAAATGGAAAAAAAAGGAAAATGACAACTAGTTGATATTGAATTTTAACGATTTTTCCTAAATTAAATTATTTCTTAAGTAAAACCGTTCCTTCTTGAATAAAGATAAAATAAAAATAAAACAAGAAAAAATAAAAACAAAAGTAAAAAGTAAAAATGAAATTTCTTAAATAATACTTTACACATTTGTTCCATCTTTCTCTTTTCCTTGCCTCTGGAATATATATTATGTAAATTATATTGATAAAGGAGGCAGTGAGTCATGTGACCTCCCCTCGGGCTAGTCACCCATACACGTGTTCTTTGTTTTCAGTAAATTGCTTTGGTTATGTGCCACGTTCTTTTTAATTAAATTCACTTACTCCTACACCGTTTCTACGTTTGAATAACTGTTCATATATCTAATTCAGTTAGTTAATTAACTATAGGTTAGGTTTTATGACTCATGCCCGGGCTTTAACTACGACGTCATATCGCCTACTACCAGAGCGCTCTTTCGTCACTCTGGTGGACATGAGCCCGACTGTGGGAGTCATAAATTTTGCCTACCCTAAATTTTTATTAACCTAGGGCAGAGATCTTTAACATCGTGCAGGCTCGGGACCATCGCTTAACGTCCCATCCGAAGGACGGCGTGCTTAAGTTTATTTTACCTCCCAGATAAAATAAACTAAGGGCCTCAGTCGGGTTTCGAACCCACGTTCTTGAGCTCAGAAGACAAGCACGCATACCACTGAGCTACCGGCGCCTTCTTAACTAACTATATCTAATTCATAAAGTATCTTGATGTATACCTTTTATTCTATTACCTTGTTATGACAAAATTAATATTATTATTACTGAACGAATAAACAATTTAAAGACAATTCCGGAAGAGTTATAAACCATATTTATCATAATTTTAATTAAATTAAGAACATGAGATGCTGTATTCATTAATATCATTATTTCAGTATTTACTTATTTATTTAATTTCATCCTATTAACATTTCATGGTTAAAATGGAAATAAATATTATTATTATTATTTTCTAGTAAGCTACTATAATGCAAGGTAATAAATATTCTTATTGTACTAAATTGATTCAGAACTCCATTTCATACAATCCTATGTGAGTACAGTTCGGAAGCCTATTTTGCATGTTACTTCCATTACATAAATCAGATGTGAAACAAAAGGATCGTCTAGAGAATCCATTATTCAGTCTACTACAAATCGTAACTGGTTCAACAGAAATGGGCTCACCATGCAATATCTCAGAGAACAGTTGCTAAATTCAATATATTTCATAGAATGACAGGTTTTTTTTTTCTTTAGCTCATAGGTGCCAATAGACTTTAGCTTAGATATCGGTAAAGTATTTTTATTCCCTAGGTATGAAAATATGTGAAGGAAAGCACAATAGATACAATAGGTACTCTGTGATGTATAAAAAAATACACACATTTAAATTATTAATATTAAAAAATTAGTTATATTTATTTTTCTATAAAATTCAAGAAGCAACTGAATTAGTAAATAAATAAAATGTATGCATTTTCTGTTAAAACAAATGAGTAGAAAACAAAACATGGCCAAAAGCTGTTTTTGAATTAGTGTAGAGTCAATGGTGTGTGGTCTGGGTTGAGATGTGAAGGTGGACAGAGAGTTGTTGTTTAGGCTTAAGGTGGGATGAACTAAGTAGGTGTGAATTAACAGTAAAATTAATGCTCAAAGAATGTACTGTTATTTATTTATAATTAGAATATATATATGCCCAAAAAAAATATAACTTTGATTTGAAGAATGGCCAAAATATAAAACAAAAAAACAAAAAGGATTGAAATAGTTTTAAGAATTTAGTTTTTACGATTTTTCTTTTGATTTTTGTTTCAACGTTTAGTTCTCAATTTTATAATGTAGATGTAAGAAAATAAACCTTATTTGTTCTCGTAAATTCTATTCTATTAATTTTCCCTGTTGGCCCTGTAAAGATAATTTTAAAAACCTTTGAATTAGATTTAAATATTTTTGCAAAATTTAGAATACATATGGCATCTCTTTAGAAATCCAAATGAAAAGTTGGTCTTTTCGGAAATTACTGTAGAAATCAAAATTTAGTAAAAGACCAGAGATAAAATTTCTACAGGAAATGTGGTAATTTATTGCTTATTTATTTATTGTTTATATTATTATTATTTCATTATTATTAATTCAATTATTTTAATTATTATTTATACTTTTATTTATATTTTTATTTAACAACAATAATTTCTTTCTTTTCCACAACTCGTATAGTGAGTTTCGTTGATCTATCTTTCTTTTGTTGATATCAATTATTTTACTGAAGTTATGTAATCTGTCAGAAATTCGATGCTGAGTTTTCAACGAAATTTCATTTTTCAAGATCCCAAAAATGCTGAAAAAATTGTGTGTATATTAACTCGATAACTCCTCATAGAATAAACTTATCGACACAAAATTTTATATGTATATTCAAAACCCTCTAGGACAACACATATTGATAATGGCTGAAGGAAAGGGGGCTTCAGGGAAAGGGCTCAACTCAAAAACTCTAATAATTGCCGATGTAATGAATTTATCGACATAAAATTTAGTATGAGGATTTAGGAGCACATATGTGAGTCAAATTTTGATTATTTGCGCAAAGGGGGGTCGAAAAGTTAATTGATCAATACATTCTGGGGAAGTACATTATTGCCATTAAGTTAGTAATTAATCTAGCAGGTTAGTAACGTTATCTGTAGTGTTAGTAACGAAATTATTTATATTAAACAAGCAATTTTGTTGGTTTTGAATTTTTTTTTTTTTATGTGTGGAATTTCTTTACCTATCAAATGACTCAATCCCTGGTTGATTATGTTTATCAAATAAGGTGAAAAAAGTAGAAAAAAAATTAAATTAATTTTCTAAAAAATATCATCTTTAATTTTAGGTTTAGTACGTAATAATTCCATTTCTTTTCTTGACAAAATATAACCAGGTAAAGTTTTTAAAAGACTCAAAGCTGATTATCCCCCTTTAAGAAATTGATCCAGATCCGCACCTGTGTACAATAAATTAAAATCCCGAATAATAACAATTTCAATGAAATTTTTTTGTTTTTTCTGTAAAACAAAAAATGTAAATTATACGTTTTTGTGCCAGATTTGTGATTTGGTGTTGCAACTGTTCACTATTGTTGCAGTTCTGGTCCCTTATGAACCCTCCTAGATCTTCACAAACCCACCACCAAGGTTTAGGAGAGCCAGCTAAAGGACCAGCTATTGTCTTTAAGATGCCCCACCTTTTGTTTTTTCTCTTTATAATCCTCCATTGTCCACATTCTTCTACCTTCCATAGAATTCTCTTCATTTTTCTCATTCTTCTTAGTAAGTTATATAAAGTTGAGTTAGAATGAAGCCGCTGATATGCTTTACTTCTTTAATTCCCATTTTCATGCTCTTTAAATTTTTGTCTGCATTCATTTCACGAAATTGAAACAAGGTTCTTTTATATTTATTCTTATAGTTCTACACACAGAACTAGTCTAACGTTCTTTTGTAACAATAACAATTAAATAGTGAAATTAATTTTTGTTAGAATAAAAATTATACAAATGACAGATATATGGTGACCATAAATCAGATTTAATATAAAAAAATATCCTTATATTATATTCTTTGAATGGAGAAAAGAGGGAATTATCTATAAAATATAATGTTTCTTTTTATAGAGGAGGCTCACAGAGATAACAGTTTATTATTATTTCCTTCACATATTGAAATAGGCAATTCTAATTATAGGATATGAACTTTTCAAAATGAAACCTAAGCAAGGATTTTTTGTTTCTTTAGGATTTTGTAGGTTCATGACCATATACAAAAACCTACTAATAAGGGTTTAAAGTCTGTCTGTCCTCCCCTGATATTTTGAAATACATTCAAGCCATATTACTGAAAATATGCAATATAAAGTCTTAAAAAATCCATGATTCAAAAAACAATTAGCAGAATTGCACTTTTGCACTTTTCAGTTAACGAGTTTCAACTTTTACCTGTTTGGTAAAAGGAGTATACCTAAGTCAAAAATCCAAAATTTTCAGTAGAAACATTTTATTGACTCTAATATTTTTTAAACATCACTTTAATTTAACTTAATGATTATTATTATGATTATCTGACTTATTGTTATTATAATCAGACTTATATTGATTGGACCAAAAAAAAGTAAATTTTTTTTCACCTGCTCGTTGACTTATCTCATTTTGACCAATTTTTTAACTTATACTCTATTTACCAAACACTGCAGATATATATGAGGAGTTTGGAGCCAGAGCGGACCAACCCACAATTTTTCGGAAAATGAGTTATTACCATCCTGATGTTGGCATAGGTTCCCTTTTTTCAAAACCAGTGTGGATCATTAGTTTCTTCACTTCAGTGATAGATAGCAGCACTTTACGTTTAGTCCACAAGTATTTTGTGCATATATTTTCAATGTCACAATGGATCATACGGCCTTCAAAAACTTTATAGAACACAAAAAGGGATCACTCATCCAATACTAATCTAAAATTTCAAATATAAATAAATATTTGGGTCCCATTTATGGAGATAAACAAAATGTACTCAATTTTCATTTGCCATTTTCTTCCTGTTCAGTTTCAACCAGTTGGTCCGCTCTGGCTCCAAACTCCTCATTTGTACTATATATACACTTACGTGCTGTAATAAAAATGTCACCTATGAATATCACATACCTTACAACAGGATCGCAAGCATTGGCAGTACCAACAGTTCGACTGGGCAGATTTTTGATTTTGAGAAGAGTGACTAGAAGTTTCTCACAGCCTGGCTCATAGCGCAGATAGAACCAAAGTCGACCAAGATGTCCTTCAGGATAGTGGAGCTCCTCTTCTAGCTCCCCGGCGTTCCGGTAGAGGGCAGGGTTCAGTCCGCCGAGACCTCCGTAACTACCTGTAATCACATCAGACAATTGAAGGCGCCGGTAGCTCAGTGGTATGCATGCTTGTCTTCTGAGCTCAACAACGTGGGTTCGAAACCTGTTATTCTATCTGGGAGGTAAAATAAACTTAAGCACGCCGTCCTTCGGATGGGACGTTAAGCGATGGTCCCGAGCTTGTACGATGTCATATACTCGTTAAAGACCCCTGCCCTAGGTTAATAAAAATTGAGGGTAGGCAAAATTAAGGACTCCCACAGTAGAGTCGGGCTCATGTCCACCAGAGTGATGAAAGAGCGCTCTGAGTAAGCGATATGACCTCGTAGTTAAAGCCCGGGCATGAGACATAAAACCTAACCTAACATCAGACAATCCTCAGCAAGGAATCAGTCCTTCCTGGTAAAGTTCGTCCCTCCCTCGTCTCCCTTATAATAACATTTGAAATCCACCCTTTGCCTGCCCTGTTTATATTTGAAATATAGATGGCTATTAAGAAAATACAAATATTTTCCTGTCATATAGGAATTAATTTTTTTAAATCTTATCTTCCCAACTTTTTGAAGTCAATAGAAACAATAAAAAATTTAAACTTCAATTAAAAATGTTTATGTTAGAAGAAACTCTCTATTTGGAAACAGATTTTTTTTCTCATTGCTCAAAAAGAATAACATAACATAACCATGATAAAAAAATCGTGTGTCATATACAAAAACGTTATTTGATACATAACCTTCATTCATAGGTATCTTCCTATAAGGTCTGTCTTTCTGTTTAATATTTTCATTATTAATATCATAATTTTTATTACTTATATACTAATTTACTTTATTTCTCTTGGTTTTTTTAAATGTATTATTGTTATTGAATTATTGTTTTTATTACTGTCATTATTATTAAGTTTTTTTATTACTGACATTCATTTATTTTCTATATTTCGCACATTGTGACATGAAGAAAGGACTTATGATCATCTCAAAATATCGTCGTGAAAAAGACACTTCTGTATGAATTATAAAAAATATTAATTATAATTTAAATTAAATTAAAAACCGTATCTACTGTATTTATTAGAATAATTATTTTTGTTCTATTTATTTTCTAGTAATTATTTATTAATTTAATTTTAATTTTTATTAGTATTGTTAATATTTACCCGATATGTCAGACTCGAAGAGTTAATAACTGTTTAATAAGCTGGGTAACCTGCTAGTCATCAATAAAATAAATATTGATAGGATAGATATCCAAGAAGCCAGATTTAAATCAAAGAAGCTATCGGGAATGAAAATGTAAAAGTTGACCTCGTTTTTGTAGAAGCTGAGAATATTCAAGCAGATCCACCAGCTAAGGAAATGGGTTGATAAGAAAAAATGGGTCTGAGACTTAGTAGGTCACAGCCCATGAGGACCAAGAAAATAGGGAAAAACAGAGGGGAGTTAAGGATCAATGTGAAAAGGAGGTTGATGATGATTAGGGTAAAAAGAATAAGGGAGGAACAACAAGAGAGGGAGAAGAAATAAATTGAATTGAAGGGATCATCTCCATAAGAGCAGAGTGTTCAAGAGGCAGACAGGGGAGCAGAGGTAGTTTAAAAAATAAACACGTTTATCTGATATTTTAAAATTTACATAACAATAAATAGAGGTCATCATGTGGTTACTAGGTCTTTGATTTGTCTTATATCTTATTTAGATATAGATTTTTTAGAAAAAAAAATTACTGCAATAAAAACTCACAAAATACTTATAGCAATATAAATATATGGCTATACGAAGTATAGGGGGTTATGCATTAGGTCAGAAATTCGAAGTTGAGTTTTCACAATTTCATATATTCCGACACCCCGATTTCGGAAAAGAAAGAAGAATAGAAAATCTGTTCTATATGTGTGTGTGTGTGTGTGAATACGATAACACTCGATAGCATGGATGTATGCATGGAAACACTCAGGTGAGCATCTTATCACTCCTACCTTTGAAATAGTTATAAATAATGACTCAGGGAGGATTCAAAGACATTTTCTTTTTAAAACTTTCGAAAATTGTGATACCCTTATAGTGGTTCTGATAAAAAAGAGAGTCTGACGTCTTCTCCATCCGAACAACAGAAGAGTAGGCTCATCTATGTCGAGTCACTAGTGAAGTACAGGGCCTTGGTCCGACAAAGAGTGCCTCAAGTGGTCATCCAAGGTTTCCAGCCTTACATCATAAAGTCCTACAGGAGAAAGGGTATGCCGCGTCCCGAATCACTAACGCATGGTCCAAAATAAAAGTGCCAGTCCCGGTGTCCTTTTTTGACATAACGAGCAGATTTCTGAAATTGAAGGCTTGGACTGCACAAAAATCAAAATAGACGAGTCAAGGAAAAAGAGTTCAGTAGAGTAATGCCTTCAATGCAAGGTTTTTGGGCATACAAGGACATACTAAAGGCACACACACCGAGGTGTCTGATGTGGCAGCGAACACAACTCGGGGAGATGCAACAAGCCCTGGACTGTTCCAGCTAGATGCACCAACAAGGGATGCCAGTTGTATAAAAAGCAGCTCCGATACGTGAGGGAAGCAGTCATAAGCACTTCAGAAGCAGCGCTTCCACCCCAACAAGGACCAGAAGACATTCTCTTCTTTGGCTCAAGTCACCGCCAGGAAACTGGCCGCCACTCCAGAGGACAACCCACTTCTCGGCAAGCCTGAGAGTCAGTGGTCAGTTAATGGTCTCTCATCTCAACTTCATATCAGGTATCTACCAGATAGTCCAACCGTTTTAACCTTCTTAGTCTCTGGCAGACAATAACCTGACTGTGGGAGTGCTAAATTTTGCCTATCCATGTATAATTAGGTTTTTAACGAGTATCTGTCGCGCGCTCAACGTTTTTTCATCTCCAAGCTTGAGCACAGCAGGAAATATGACGTCGCCAGACAGAGCAGTTTCTTCATTAGGAGAAAAGAAGGAAGAAAAGAAACGTAATTTATTCATTAGACATGATGATGAATAATGAATATGTAAATTGCATTTTCTCCATTTTTCCTCTAATTGAATTCATTTATTTTAGGGCTTAACACCCGGATTACTTCTTTTTGAGTAAAGAACTAATCCGTCTTAGTCGCCAGAAAAAATTAATTAAAAGTATAAATAAACTGAAAAAATAAAAAAATAAATTGATATGACCATAACAGGGTTTTCTCCACTAAGCACGTTTTTACAAATCACTCTATCGCCCCCTCCCCTCTATCAAATCATTTCACACTGGCGTTACTGGGTGTAAAAAAGTAATGTGTTGGTGACAGGTTTTTTTTTGTTTCATTGTACAGCGTAATTCTGAGAGTGAATTTCTTATACACACTAGGTAACGAAATATGAAATTATTTTTAAAGGGGAGTATTGTGATCCGTAAAAATGTGATTGGAATAAGAAGTCCTGTTTTGGTCACATCACATATATTTCATTTTTATCCTTTTAATTAAAAAAAAAATATTAGAGATATTTTAAAATTCGTTGCTATGCGTTATAATTTAATATATGTATTTTTTTTTTTTTGGTCTTATGGTTAATGCATATTGGCCATGGTAGATGCCTATGGTTAATGTACAAAACTAAAGACGGAAACCGAGAAGAGAACCAGGGGGCACAGAACTAGCGGCGAGGCCGGACCACAGGACAAGAAACCACATGCCTGGGCCGTTCTCTGCAGGCACACATGTCATAGCGTAGGCATTAGAGCAGCAAGGCTTGGGAAGGAGGAATAGTGTATCGAATTTAGAAGTTATGTTTAAGGCATACATTTCTATGCTCTTACCATGGTATGGAATAACGGAAATAAATAATATCATTATTTATGCAGGACTGTTACATTTTCAAGGAAAACATAAACACAAGGAAAGTTTTACAGAAAATCCTTGCTTAACGGATGATGGAAAGCTCTTTTATATGAAAATATCATTCATTTAAGAGGAAAGGTTGGCCAGACTTATTGAATATCTGAGTCACTTCATCACACTTCAGTAGTTTAATATAATCTAAAGGATCCTTTGTTTTTAGAGTTCAGTAGGTCGAACACCATTTGCGGAACTTTATCAACGAGTGCTTGACGTCTGTCTGTAAACACCGTTTTTGTGTATGGGTTCACTGGAAAAGAAGGAATGAATGAAATTTCAATAGTAAAACTGTTAATGTAACAATAGTTAATTTGTTCAATTCATTTTTTGGTAAAATGTGCTATGATAACTAAAATAAGATATATGTGAATATATATATATCATAGAGTATATATATACCTATATATATATATACTCTATGAAGAAACGTATCCCATCTGTAACTTTGTTCGGGTGTATTCGTTTGTTTTTTCGTCACAGTTTCATGAGAGGACTACAGTTTATAATTTTTAAGGGGGGGTGAGGGGAGCTAAGATGTTTACATCAATAGTATTTGCAGATTACCAGATGTACCTATGATGGTCCTTTAGGAATTCCTAGAGATCACTTAAAGACATGCTTCAAGAACATGCACATTCGATGAGTTTGTCGTTCTTTGGTTCCTCACTAAATATGTTACTCTATAAAATATAGTACATAACTTATATGCCAATTTATTTTGATGAAAACAGAAACTTGGGGACACCCTAACAACGGGTTTGAGGTGATATAGCCAGCCATTCCACAATTATGAGAAAAATATTTTCGTTAGCTACATTCACACTTTCATAAGAAGCCACACAAAAGTTATTTTTGAAATTCTCCAAAACGAATTTTGAATCATCTTTAGGAGCGAAGAAGACACCATTATTTTTTCCAGATGTTTAGCATCATAACCTAGGATTATAGAAGGAAGGAGGTTTCGGGTTGGTAATCCATGTATTGAGTTCAGTTTTCATAGGATCAGCAACATTTTTTTTTTTGGTACAGATGATAAGTAGAGTACGAACTGTGGTAAGCCAACTGTATCGGTTTTGTGAACACTGACTGACGGGTAGGTCTAATGATCCGGGGTAGGAGATCTATAGCTCTCTCCGTCCGTAGTTATACACCCATCTGGGTCACCATTACATCAATTTTGCTGGTTTTTATCTTATTTATCATTGAAGATCAATTTGACTTTTGAAGGAATAAAGTGAATTTCATTTGAATAGTGTGATAATTTAAAAAATGTATAATTTAAAAATAATAATAATTAAGATAATAATAAAAATTAAAATAAACAAAAAATAATAATTAAAATTAATAAAAATTAAACAAATAAAATTATCACACTTACAGTCGCAATTTTTGCTGGTCTTTTACTTCATTTTGCTTTCCACAGTAGCTTCCGAAAAGGACCCTAATAAAAATATCGAAAGTTGAAGACTTCAACTTTGAAGAAAGTGCACTATTTAAAAAAAAATTCAATTAATAATTATTTCATTTGGATTTCTTCTAAAATAAAATATATATATGTATTCTGAGATGCCATAAAATTTTTCTAAATTTGCAAAATGTTCAATCTAATCCAAAGGTATTATCTTACTTGGTTGACAGGGAAAATGAATAACATAGAATCGAGAGAACAAAAATTGGGTTTATTAATAATAAAAAAAATATAAGAAAATAAAAAAAAAAATCATTTACAAAAATTCTTACTATTTTCTAAGGGGCTGTTCACAAACTACGTCACACGCCTAGTGGGGGGGGGAGGGGGGGAGGAGGGGGTTTATAACTTATGTGATGATTGTGACGGTGGGGAGGGGGGACTAAAAAAAAATGACGTCACGTTTATTATTACACTTTAAAATAAGGGCGTAGACAATTTTCTACAAATTAATTTCATGCAAAATTTTTTATCGTTAATTTTTTATTAAATTCATGTTATTAAAGTAAAATAACATATTTAAATAAAATTCATTTTATGTATAAACTTGTTTTATTTCCATTGCATATATGAATAGTTTGTACAATATTACATGTTTTGTGATTTTTACAGCAACAATAGGTGTATATAATTTTTAAAGGAATAAACAAATTGAGATTAGCTAAAAAATCGTCAATGTATGTTGTATTTATGATAAGTTGAAGGTTTATTATTTTTATACAATTTAGTACTTCTTTTTTAAAAAAAATTTCAGTTTAAATTGGGGGGGGGGGGGGGAGGGGGGGGTCATGAAAAAATGACGTCACTTTTAGGGGGGATTCAATTAAATGTGACCAATTGTGACAAGGGGAAGGGAGGGGGTTAAAAACACCTCAAAATTGCGTGACGTAGTTTGTGAACGGCCCCTAAAACTATATTAGTTTTTTTTCGGTGGCCACTCTTTAATTTTTTTACATTGGGCATATATTTATGAATAAAAAGTACTTTCTTTTGTTATGTAGCTCACTTTTTTTGTCCTTGGCTCATTTTCGTACTTTAACTTGTTAAGCCTAAACCACTCTCCTTCAATTTGTTCCTATTACCATGTATTGGTTTAACTGAAATAAATTTATTATTATTATTATTATTATTAAATCTATTACAAATATACTCGTAATATTAGAGTACGTTCGAATAGTAAAGGTTACATGAAATAACCAACTGACAAAAATAAAATGACCCAATATCAGAATTTCATTTAATGGATTAGACTGACAAAGAACGATATGAGTAAGGAAGGTCGTATCGCAGATATACGGGAGGCTTCTGACTAGACAGATAGGTTGGCTTAGCCCTAATCCTCTCGAGCCCTCATCTGGGCCTCGGTCCTTATCTGGCATGAGGGTCCTTTACTTGGTTACACTCGTCTTTGATGTTATCATACTTTGACAGAACTTCCCAAGCACTGCTTCCAAGTCCAAGTACCTTTGTCAGCTGGTGCCTATCACACCAAGTATAGTTTTGTAACTTCAACTTAAAACTTATAATATGTAATATTGATTCTAATTTTTAGACGATTTAACGATGGGCATAAAAAAAACTGAGAGGGTTGTGGAGGTGAGATGAAATGTGAAGGAGTGAGAAAAGTGTTTAGGCTTAAAGTGTGGTAAACAAAAAGGTGTGACATAACATTGAAAAAGATGCGCAAAGGAGGTACTTTTATTTATTTATTTGTTTTATATGCCCTAAATAACTTTAATAAGAAGAATGACCAATATTTATTAGTTTATAAGATATCTTTTTTAAAAATTAATTCAATGTTTTTTTTTATTTTTCATTATTTAGTTAACTTTTTAATGTAGATTTAATTAAACAAACCCAAATATTGGTTCTCTTATTCTACGTTATTCATTTTTCCTGTTAACCCAGTAAGATAATTTATTTATACCTTTGAATTAGACTTAATATTTTTGCAAAACTTAGAAAAAACAATATGGCATCTCTTTAGTAAATTTAGAAGAAAGTCAAATGAAAAGTTAGTTTATTGAAATTTTTTTAAAAAGACATGCACTTTCTTCAAAATTGCACGTCTTGAACTTTTGATATTTTTTATTAGGGCCCTTTACGGAAACTACTGTAGAAATTAAAATTTAGTAAAAGACCAGAGCTATAAATTTTCTAGAGGAAATGTGGTAATATTATTAAATAATTATATTTAATAATTATTATTAATTCAATTATTTTTTATATACCTATCTATTTTAAATAATTCTCATTATTACAATGTTGAATTAATGATGAACATTACAATATTATTCATTGATTATATGAAAAAAAAATTTAGAAACTGATGATGGAAGTTCTTTTCGAAACGTCTGTATTTGTTATGTCGTAAAAACTAAAAAAAATATAGTTGATGCAAAAATATATATTATTATTTTAAAAAAACAATGTCATTAGGAACATTCACTGTCTGATTGTTCACCATTGGGACCCACCCGGAGGAGAAAGAAGAGCAGGAATGACTGATCTCTTACCTAGCTTTCGTTTTTGTCTCTTATAACAAGCAGGGAGAATCGGATTTACTTGCCTTTTCCCTAATAGGTCTTAATCCAATCAATAAAGGTAGAAGACAAAGTCATCGGTGAATCACCGGCAGTGTACTTCCCCAGTTTTAATTAATTAATTAAGTTTTCGCACTCTCTCCAAAAACAATCGACCGTTTGAGCTAAAAAGCTTCGGAATTTTCATATGAAATTTTGTAGGTAACCAGGTACTCCTTAAAGACGTCTAATTTAAGTATCTAAACCTGGGTAACAAAATTTAGGACTCCCACAGTAGAGCTAACAAACAAGGGATAAAAGCATTGAATGCTTAGGTCCCTAGGTGAATACACCATCCATCTCAATATATCTATCAACCTAAAATAGGTTTCAAAGTTGAAAGTCGTCGGTGAATTAATCAATCACTTTTTCGTTCTCCTTTCAAAGCTAATAGACTGTTTGGGAATATTTGACTAACAAAGTGACTGTTGAATCCTCATAATAAATGTTGTGTCGATATATTCATTACATGGCAGTTATTAGGGTGTTTGAGTTGAACTCCTATCTGATCCCTCCTTCCCCTTTGTCCGATTCCGCTGAAAATAAATAGGTGTCGTCCTATTGGGGTTCTGGATAAACATATAAAATTTAGTATATATTCTATGGACGTAATTATTACACCGAAAAGAAAGTTTCAATTCAAGAAGTACATTTCAGAAAGTTGCATTCAATAAATCATTCATTAATTTTTTTTCAAATATGAAAGACTGTTGAAAACATCAAAGGAAAAGAATAAAAATGGAAGGGAACATATTGGTTACAATTTCTTTATGTTATTTTACTTATATAATTATGTTTCTACCTTAAGACTATATTAATATTTCTATTTGTAGGAATATTGAGGATCAGTTAAAGATGGAAGAAAACACTATCATCAGGGCCTACAAACATGGGGGGGAATCAAGATTAGAATCACAATTAAACAAAATTAGTTTGTTTGATTGTGATTCTAATCTTGATTCCCCCCCCCCCCCCCATGTTTGTAGGCCCTGATGATGATATAAAATATATCGAAACGTTGGCGTTTGAATAGTGTTTTCTTCCATCTTTGACTGACCCTCAATATTCCTACAATTAAAATCGACAGTCGCTAATCAACATCTACATTAATACTTCTAGTTAATTGAACGTTCATGTTCATGTTTAAATGAGAAATAAAAAGGTTGTAGGTGAATTACCGACAATGTACTTCACCAGCACGAATTAATCAGCTAACTTTGTGTTAAGCCTCCCCCCTAATGCCCCTTTCTCTTTGGTCGATTTGGCTAAAAATCAATGGATATCGTGGGTAGAGGGTTCACATATAAAATGTTGATACATTCATGCTCTCCGAAGATATTGTGTTAACAACAACACAGCGCACAGAAACAGACAGACAGATTTTTTTCTCATATTTGGAATCTAGAGGTCGAAAAACATGAAATTCTGACTGATTACATAACTTCCCCTATACTTCGTATAGCTAGGGAAAGTAAAAAACGCAAATAATTCAACGAAACGTTGGACGTTATTCACAATTGTAGCTCCAGTTATTAATAAGATATTTTGTATCCAACATTAATTTTTCTAATGAAATCCTCATTTAATAGACTCTCTTAATAGACTTTTAATTTGATTTAGTGAGATAACAGTCGCCCGGATGACGGCTAAGATAATAAGAAATAAATTATATTAGATTAAGAGAAACATTAAATTGGTACATTTTATTATAACTCAGCAGAGAGGCATCCATTTCATATTTCAGAGAGGAGACCAATGCTGGAACATTACTATTACCAAAGCGCTCTTTTCATCTCTCTGGTGGACATGAGCCCGACTCTATAATTTTTTTCACCTGGGCTAAAGTTCTTTAATGAGTACCTGACATCGTACAGGCTTGGGGACCATCGCTTAACTTCCATCTGAAGGACGGCGTGCTCAATGTCTTTTCACCTCCTAGAAAAAAAAAAAACATAATGGCCTCTGCTGGGTTTAGATCTTGAGCTCAGCAGTCTAGCACGCTACATCTGAGCCCTCTAAGAAAAAGGATTGATATTACTGCAAAAAATTAAAAACTTTTTTTTTTTTGAGATATTGTCTGTTCTATAAAAACTTAAGTGCTCAAGGCATTTTTACCACCCAGATACAATTTCCTTGCGAGATGCATAAGAATGTTCTGTCAGTTTGATGTGTGCGAACCATGCTTATGTATCACGTAAAAATCCGCACTCCTCAAGAAACCAATCTTGATGGTATAATTTCGAAACTATTTTTTTTATTCTATTCAGCGCCCACTCAATATTATTCAGTAAATTTGACTGAACTATAAAAATTATCGTCGGTGAATCACCGGTAATGTACTTCCCCAGGACGAATTAATCAATTTAGTTTTCGTTCTCCCTCCACTATCAATGTCCGATGATGTGACTGATTTTAATCTTATTAAATTCTCTCTAAAATCATTTTATTAAATGCACAAACATCATTTCATGCACACCACTTATAAATTACTTAAAATATATAAATTAGTTTTAGTTTGAATTTAATATTTTTTTTTAGTTTTATCACTGTAATTGAAAAAGGTATGATAATATTCCAGACAAAACAAACTAAGTCCTATCTGTACAGCCACGGGGACATCCAAATTGAAATACCAACCCATTTCTTTACATTAGTTGTTATTTTAACTCATGACCGGACTTGAACTTCAAGGTCATATCGCCTACTACCAGAGAGCACTTTCGTCGCTCTGGTAGGCATGAGTCCTACTGTGGGTCTCCTGGTTTTTTAACTCAGAATATGAGTCTTTAACGAGTACCTGACATATTACAGGCACGAGAGCATCGCTTAACGTCTCATCCGAAGAATAGCGTGCTCGAGGCATTTTTACCACCCAGATACACTTTCCTTGCGAGATGCATGAGAATGTTCTGTGAGTTTGATGTGATGGTTCGCACTCATCAAACTGACTTACTTTAAATATAACCAATCTTGACGATGGTATAATTTCGAAACCGGTAGTATATTTATATAGTTTTTATAGAAGAGACAATACTCAAAAAAAAATTTTTTTTAATTTTGTGCAGGTAATATCAATACTTTTTCTTAGAGGGCGCTGGTAGCTCAGAGGTAGCGTGCTAGCCTACTGAGCTCAAGATTGCGGGTTCGAAACCTGGCAGAAGCCCTTATGCTATTTATCTGGGAGGTGAAACACATGGAACATGCCGTCCTTCAGATGGGACGTTAAGCGAGTGTCCCGAGCCTATACGATGTCAAGTACTCATTAAAGACCCCTGAATAAAAATTTAGGGTAGGCAAAATTGAGGACTCCCTTAGTAGAGTCGGGCTCATGTCCACCAGAGTGACAAAAGAGCGATCTGGTAATAGACGATATTCTTAAGCTACGTAAATTTGTGACACTAGCGTCATTAAATAGTATAGATATTTACTGAATGAGTTGGAGCGATGCTGTACTCCGCAGGACCGGGGTAGGTCTGTCTGGGGATCTTCTGGCTTATCCTCTCCCTCCTCATCGTCCGGCATCAAGTCCTCCAGGGACTCTGTCTTCCTCATCTGGGGCAGTCGGAAGTCGATCGGCTTCGAGCTGCGAAACAGTCGGGAAGTTGATCATTAGACATTTAGTAGAGACAGTACGACTGTGGGACTTGTAGATTGCAATGACTTTTGAGGAACGAAATGCTTGGGATGCATTTAGAATTGTAGTGCAACAGTTTTTGGGCAACATCAGAAGAGAGAATTACATGCAACTGATAGAAAATTTGATACAGAGTTACCATGTACTTGGATATAGAATGTTTGTGAAAATGCATTACTTGTTTTCTCATATTGATTTCTTTAGACCAAATTTAGGAGCTGTAAGCGAGGAACACGGTGAACGCTTTCACCAAGACATTCACCGCAAGGAAAGAAGTTATCTGGGACGTTGGGACTGTGCTATGATGGGAGACTATGTATGGGATATAGAGCGTGCAGTGGGGTCAGAAAAACATAAGAGGAAAGGCCGTTCTCATGTACATTTTTAAAAGACACTATTGTTGTATGAAGATTCAATGTTATTCAATATTTTCGCTCTTATTCCTACCAATTCTTGAGGTACTGTATGTTAGATTTCTTCTGTAGGACTCCAGTTATATTAAATAAACATATAATATTAGTAGCTTTTAAGAAAATTGAAAAATTTATTATCACAGCCAAAATATTGACACTTAAGAAAAACTACTTGTATATTCATAATCAGCATCATCAAATTAAACAATAAACACAAAAAAAACTAAGATAAACAAAAACTTGGTCAAATTTAGTTACGTAGTGGGGAAATTACATTGCCGGTGATTCACCGACGACATTTTTTTGTGTTGTGTGCGTCAGAGGCGAGTTGATTGATTTTATTAAAGACTGAAGATTGCCGCCTGGTTATTTTCCTTCCCTCAGTCCTTCTCCTAAGGACTTCTTCTCCGACAGTTCGCCCTCACTTTATCGATTTTCATTCCCCCTTTTTATTCCTCTCATTGCCTGCATTATCATTTGGAATTTTCTCCACTTCTGACAAATTTCCCCAATTTCTGCTGAAATGACTGGAATCTTCAAATATTCACCAAAGATAAATCTAATAATGTTTCAGGTTCAAAAGGAATGAATCCTTTTCGAAACCTAAATTCACAAAAAAAGTGATATTTCAGTTGTTTTCATTAATGAATTCTTTAATACATTTTATTTTGTGCCTCAATTATTAAAGTGAAAAAAAAATAATCGGTGAATCACCGGCAATCTACTTTCCCTGAAAAAATTAATCAATTAATTTGTCGGTCTCTTTTCACTCTAATTCCCCCTTCCCTTCCACTGATTCCGCTGAAAATGAATAAGTGTCATTTTTATGAGACTTTGAATTTTCATATGAAATTTTGTGTCGATACATTCATTACAACTGCAGTTATTTCAACTGAGTTAAGCCTCTCCACTAATCCCCCACTTCCCTTTAGTCGATTTGGCAGAAAATCAATAGGTGTTGTCATGGGAGGGTTCTGGATTGACATAAAATTTCGTGTCGATACATTTATTCTATTGGGAGTTATCGTGTTCACAGACACACAAACAGACACATTTTTTAAAATATATATTTGGAATCTGGTGGTCGGAAAACATGAAATTCAAACAAACAACGCCCGCCCTACATATACTATACTTATACTACGCCACATTGCCGATGCGCCGTTTTACGTTTCCAATCTCATATTACATGATCTTGAGCTCAGTAAGCAAGCACGCACGCCACTGAGCTAAAATAAAAAAAAATTTCTTGTCATAAAAAAAATATATATATATATTTTCACTTTGTATAAAAGTTAGCGCAGCAGCTGATTGTGCATATATGTTTTAGCGGAACCGTAAATTTGCAAGCCGTATATCCAGAATGATTTGAGTAGGAATGTGTAGCAGTTACGCTTTCGTATTATTTATTTTGAATGTCTGTATAGAAGGAAAATTTTGAATGGTTTGTTTAAAGTATTAGGATTGTGGATGAGGGTTTCATGTCAGTCTTCTTTCTGTCTAGTATAAGTCCTAAATCTGTTACGGTATTAGTCTGAGGAAGGGGCGTGTTGCAGATAAAAACTGTGTGACATGTATCTCGTCTTAGTGTAAACGTTATATGATACTTAACATTTTCGTATTTTTTGTTTTATTCATATATGTATTATTGTCATCTTTGATATATATTTGTATTTTAATTCAGTATATACTATTTCAAAAAAATTCTGTTATTATTAAGATTACAATTTGAGACGAAATTTTATTTTAAAGTTTTCCATATTTTTAAGACTTACGGTGTACACTATGAATGAAGGACAGGAAAAACCCCGTGCTGGTTGAACCTCCATTTAGTATTTGTTAAGTCGTGACTGAAGATAGTAGCAATACCGAAAGTACTCCCACATATTTTATAAATCTTGTGAAATAGACGATATTTTTAAATAATAAACATTCTTTTTTTCTTATTTTTTTTTATGTTTTGTGTTGTGATTTGCCCATGTTGAGTTTAATTTTCCAAGTGTTACACCAGTTTTCAAGTTGACATCCACTTTGTATACAAAGATTGAAGAGATGTCAAGTGTTCTTGGAGATTACGAGATGAAAGGATTGGATTAGGAGTGGAGAGGATAGCAGTTTCGTCTGGAAAGGAATGAAACTAGGTTAATAGATGAGGAGGGGGGAGGGGGGGGGGGGGGGGGGGGGGGGTGATGTCAGCTGTGTTTGTCGTTAAAATGAGTGGGCAAATGATACTTTCTTGAGAAACGCCGACTTTTTGTGGAGACATGGAAGAAACGAGAGAACCCTGACTGAAGGTTCTATTGATGAGGTAGGATTTAAGGATAAGAGATAATGTGAAAGAAAGGATCGGTTTAAGTTTCCACAGCAGGTTCAGATGCTAAACTCGGTCGAAAGCTTGTTCGACATCGAGAAAGGCCGCCAATAATAATAGTACAATTACAATAGTAACACTGTTTCTGCTCCAGATTCATTTTTTTGTTTTTAATAGAAAATCAATATGGTGTTTTTCGGCGTCTTTTTTTAGTGTAGTGTATTTCTTTCTTATTTTCACAGGGGTTAGAAAATATATGAAAATTCGAGACCGTAGGTTCGAAAAATGATCTATCTGATGTGGAATGACCCCTCGTGATGTGGAATGACCCCTCGTGAAGACCACTTGTGGAAATAGAAGCTAGAGTAGATGGAAGATGTGAAGTGGAAAAAAAAAGATGAAAAACGGTTGGCTGAAATGGCATGGTTCTACACAAAGAGCCACTAGTCACTCTGCAAGAGGAAAAACCTACCCTTTTTCATCTCATTTTCGTTTTCTAAACACGTTCTTAAAAACCTTCCCTCTCATGGGACTTCAATGAACCTCAGTTCATTCCCTCAGGAATGAACTGAAAATTGGTATTCTTTGAGGAGTCTAATTTCCGAAGACTGGATCTCATAATACCTCTGTGATCGAGTGAGGGAGGAACACTATAAAAAGAAGAAAGAAGTTTCACCTATCTCAAATATTAAAGTGAAAAAAAAAGGATATGGCCAAAACAGGTCTTTCTTAGGCCAACCACGTTTTTACAGACTCCATCTCCCCCTTCCCCACTTCTTGAAGTCAATAGATACAATAAAAAAATTTAAATTTCAACTAAAAATGTTCATGTTAGAGGAAACACTATACACGGAAACGGAATTTTATTCTCACTGTTCGAAAAGAATAATACAATCACAATAAAGAATCGTGTTTCATATCCAAAAACATTATTTGACACAAAGCTTTCATTTTTATATTTTGGGCAGAGTTCCTCCACACCTTAAAGGTCAGTCCAATGTACGTTATTGTTTTACTTATTCATTTATAATTTTTTATTTATTTAGATTTTTTTATTCAGTCATTTATAATTGATTAATCTTTATATATATACTAGCAGTAATACCCGGCGTTGCCCGGGGAACTTTAACTTTTCTACTAATATCTCCTATAAGTCTTTTAAATTCTTCAACAGTACATTCATGATGTTATAATTTTCAATTATTCATACGGAATAAGGCTTATAGTCCTTCAACTGTAGTAACGCTAGTAAGTTTTTAGGACCCCTGGGCATCACAGCTAGTATGCGTCTTTCAACGGCGGAAACCACAGCTAGTGAATACTTAGCATCGCTGGACATCCTAGCCAGTGCGTACTTAAGAACGCTTGTGACCACAGCTAGTATGGGCCTTGCAACAGCGGACCACACAGCTAGTACATAGTTAGTAACGCTGGGCACTACATCTAGTAAATGCCTTGCAACAGCGGACCCCACAGCGAATACATAGTTACTACTACTACATGTGAAATTCATGCCAATCCGCTTACCCTTTAACAGTACATTCATGATGTTATAATTTTCAATTAATCATACGGAATAAGGCTTATAGTCCTTCAACTATAGTAACGCTAGTAAGTTTTTAGGACCCCTGGGCACCACAGCTAGTAAGCGCCTTTCAACGGCGGTAACCACAGCTAGTGAATACTTAGCTTCACTGGACGTCCTAGCCAGTGCGAACTTAAGAACGTTTGTGACCACAGCTAGTATATGCCTTGCAACGCTGGGCACCACAGCTAGTACGTAGTTAGGAACGCTGGGCACCAGAGGTAGTATATGCTTTGCAACGGCGGACCCCACAGCTAGTACGTAGTTAGAACGCTGATCACCACAGCTAGTATGTGCCTCGCAAGAGCGGACCCCACAGATAGTACGTTTTTAGAAACGCTGGGCCCTACAGCTATTAAGTGCCTTGCAACAGCGGACCCCACAGCTAGTACGTAGTTAGAACCACTGGGCATCACAGCTAGTATGTGTTTTGCAACGGCGGACCCCACAGCTAGTACGTAGTTAGAAACGCTGGACATCACAGCTAGTATGCTTTTGCAACGGCGGACCCCACAGCTAGTACGTTTTTAGGAACGCTGGGCCCTACAGGTAGTAGGTGCCTTGCAACTGTGGACCCCACAGATAGTATGTAGTTAGAACCACAGGGCATCACAGCTAGTATGAGTTTTGCAACGGCGGACCCCACAGCTAGTACGTAGTTAAATACGCTGGGCCACACTGCTAGCGCCTTGCAACAGCGGACCCCACAGCTAGTACGATATTAGGAACGCTGGGCATCACAGCTAGAAAATATCTTGCAACAGTGAACCCCACAGCGAATACCTAGTTAGTACTACTACATGTGAAATTCATGACAATCCGATTACCCTTTAATGATTCAGCATTATTTTTATGCTTAGCCCCCCCTCCCAAATTTTTAAAATGTCACATAGTGTATTTTTCTATTTGACCTTTATGAATACTACATGTGAAATTTCGTGACAATCCGACCAACCGTTAATGAGCTAGCTCTATATTTCTACTTAAGCCCCCCCACAACCCCCCCTCCCGATCAAAACTTTGGGACGCCACACACCTTTTTTTCCTATTTGGCTTTTAAAAATACTACATGTGAAATTTCATGACGATTCGCCCATTAGTTAATGAGTTAGCTCTATATTTATACTTAGGCCCCCCCACAACCCCCCCTCCCGTAAAAACTTTGGGACGCCACACACCTTTTTTTTCTATTTGGCTTTCAAAAATTCTACTTGTGAAATTTCATGACAATTCGACCATTAGTTAATGAGTTAGCACTATTTATATACTTAGGCCCCCCTTACAACCCCCCCTCCCGATCAAAATTTTGGGACGCCACGTAGCCTATTATTCAATCGGGCTCAAAAGAATGCTACATGGGAAGTTTCATAAAAATCCGTCCAGCGGTTTGGGCGTGATGCTGGAACAAACATACATACATACATACATACAAACAAACAAACAAACCCCGTTTCAGCTTTATTAATATAGATATGTTTCATATATTGTTATAGTTACATTGTTTTCTTTCTTTTCTATATCTCGCACATTAGGGACCTGATGATGGGACGTAAGAACGTCCCGAAACATCGTTGGGATAAAAACACTTCCGAAGAGGTTTTTTTTTGAAAAATAGTTATCTTAATTTTTATTAAATTGAAAAATGTGTCTACTTATTATAAACTTATCATGTATTAATTTTGTTTATGTACTCATATATTTTTTAGTATTTATTTGTTCAGTTTTTATTAATTTCATTTTACTTGTTTTAATAGTTTTGTTATTACAACTAATCATAGGTGTGTTAAACTCAAGTAGTTATAAATCTAATTTATAATCTATCTTATCGTATAAATTCTTTTGACGTATCCTTTAACGGAAATAAATTTATTATTATTATTATACAAGTAATGTGTTATATTTGGTTCATTGTAAAGCGCAATTCTGTGAGGGATTTTTCTATAAATTGTTTTGAAAGAGGGGAGAGGGAGGGAGTGCGATCTGTAAAAACGTGGTTGGAATAAGAAAGTCCTGTTATGGGCAATCAATTAAGTTTCCGCACTCTCTCCATAACCGATCGACCGTTTTAGCTAAACGTCAATAGTTGATTTACATAGGAGGTTCTGCATCCTCTGCCTAAATTAAATTTTGTGAGAGATTTTCTGTTAAGCCTTCCACCTTCCCTTCGGACAATTTGTTTGAAAATTAATAGATGTCGTCCTTATGGGGTTCTGGATCTACACATCACATTTCGTGCCGATATATTCTTACTGTCGGCAGTTATCGTCTTCACAGACACAAACAGGCAGCCAGAATTGTCCTTCCCCAGCTATACGAAGTATAAAGAAAGTTGTGTATTTGGTCAAAAATTCGAGATTGAGTTTTCATTCGAATTTCATGTTTTCCGATCCTCTAATCCCGAAAATGAAAAAAAAAGTCTCTCAAAGTGTGTGTCTGTGAACACTATAACTCCCGATAGAATGAGGTATCAACATGCAATTTCATATTGCAAAGAAACGAATTCAGAACCCCTATTAATTTTCAGGCAAATCGGTTAAAGAAAAAGAGGGGATTAAGGGGAGGCATAACACAAAAACTCTAATAACTGCCGTTGTAATGCATGTATTGACACAAAATTTCATATGTAAATTCATTCAAAACCCCCTGAGGACTACACGTATTAATTTCTTCAAAATCGGCCGAAGGGAAGGTGGAATCAGAGGGGTGGCTCGACTCAAAACTCCTAATAACTGCCGATGTTTTGAATGTATCGATACACAATTTAGTGTGAGGATTCAGAAGCCTCTATGTAAGTCAACTATTGATTTTTTAACCCAAATGGTCAATTTATTTTGGAAGGAGAGCGAAAACTTAATTGATTAATTCGTTCTGGGGAAGAACAATGCCGGTGATTCACGAGCATTTTTTTTTTTCTAGTGTAAAATTAGACTGATCAGCCAACCGTAAGTGGGTACTTTAGTATTTATGAGAGAAACTCACAATTTCCGGTTGTTTGTTTATGCATTTTCGTCTCTATATTTTTAAAAATAGGGCAGAAGGACGAGATCATAATATGGAAACTTCCCGGATATCTACAAATTGCCCCCTATACACCCTATATCCCGAAATACGTATTTTTTATAACTTTTTCGTCTATCAACCGACATGGTTATTATCAATGGGGTATCTTTCAGGTGACAGGAGGATAGAATGGTATATTCTCAACACCTGTGGATAGTCGATACATTATTATAATATTATATTCAAACAAAATATATAACTATTAAAAATAACTCATTATAATTTTTTTGTTTGTTTTTTATTTTTATTATTATTTTATGGATGTATCTATTTATAATTTATATATTTATTAATTTATAATTTATTAATATATATATATTATATATATATATATATATTATTTTTTTATATATTGTTATAGTTACATTGTTTTCGTTTTCTTTTCTATATCTGCACATTGGGACCTGATGAAGTGACGTAAGAACGTCCCGAAACATCGTTGTGATAAAGTCACTTCCGGAAGAGTTTTGTTATTGCTACTAATCATAGATGTGTTAGACTCAAGTAGTTATAAATATAATTTATAAGCTATCTTAATGTATTAATTTTTTTGACTCATCCTATTACCATGTATTAATGCTGACTCATCCTATTACCATGTATTAGTTTAACGGAAATAAAATTATTATTATTATTATTATTATCCCCCCCCCCTCCCCACCCCCAACCGATATCATCCTTCAGGTAGTTTACCCACAAAGAAGGTATTCCAGGACTATGTTAGGAGGATATCTTCCTACTCGATATGAATTGATGGATCTCACAACACCCCAACATATAACCAGTGGAAATACGACTGATCTATAAAATGTTATCACCCTGTCCTGTGAACCTTCACGTTCCTGCTCTTTTATACTTCATGTACGCACATTTTCATATCCGATAGTACATCGGATGGCCCTTGGTACAATAAAGTTACCAAATGGGAGGACTAAAAACATCAAGTGCAGTTATTGCTTTTCCGTGTTCTTACTTTGTTATACCTTTATTTAGTATAAGGAAATATTGTAATCGTACAAAAATTCGAGATCGAGTTTTCAAAGGATTTTTACGTTTCAAAGTTTGCTGAATACATTATGACCATTTTCGAACATTATGAGATCTCTAAAGCAGAAATGATTATGCTATGAACTTGACATTTGAAATTAAGAAACCGCATATACTAATTATGATCAGAATTTTGGCCGAAAATTGAGACCACTTCACTTCGGGGCTGAAGTACATTATACAATATACCGCAAATATTCAGGACCGAATCAAAAATATTTTCAAATAACGATTGTAGGTAACACTAAAGGGCACAACTTACATGAATTTTTTTTTCAAAACGTAGCTCGGTTTGCCAGATACATGCCGAAAACCGTCCTGGAAATGTTTTGAGTCCTATCAAAACATAGTTTCTCTCCAAAAATATTTCTTTTTACATTTCCAACTAACGAAATGCTCTTAGACCCGAGACAGGACCAGTATGAACAAATAACGCCTCAACGAAAGAACTTTGAATTTCCTTAGGAAATATCTCTAAGTAATGTTTACATTTTAATTCATAGCAATGACTTTTAAAATATATTTTTATTATAAGTAATTTTTAGGGGAAACGTTGAAAATAATGAAAAGAGAAAATATATGTGATATGGCGATAAGAGGACCAGCTTTGTACAAATCAATCTTTCTTCCCCTTCTTAAATTCATTTCATATTGGCATTACTGGATATAAAATCGTCACTCTCAGAACTACATATAATGAAACAAAGAAACCGTTGATCAATTCACATACTTTCATATATCCAGTAATGCCAGTATAAAATTAATTTGAGAGAGGAGAGAGTGATCTGTACAAAGGTGGTTGGTAAAGGAAAGTCCTGTTGAGGCCATATCATATACAGTAGAACCTCTTAAAAGTCGAACCTCGATTAGTCGAAAACCTCCAAAACTCGAAAAAAAGTTTTGTTCCTTTCCCTTCAAGCCCCAAAACCTTCATTACTCGAAATCTCAACCCTCTGTTAGTCGAAATAATCAGTGAGTCCATACAAGCCATATTGGTACATATTTTCCCTCTATAACTCGAAAAAATAAATTGGACCTCTGTATCTCGAACATAGCAATGTTTTATTTTACAACCTTTACAACTCGATTATTTGAAACTTATTATCTCTATAGCTCGAAGAAAAATAAGTTACCGACTCAAAGAATTTGCCGACAATGTACACCATTGTTTCTTAGAAAACAATTTAGGAGTATACAATAAATAGGATTACCAATTATCTAAAGCAAAAAAAATTACTGACTTTTTTTAATACCTACATATACCACGTATTTTTTATTTTAAGGATGTTTTGAAATAATGTTGATTTATAATAAATATAAAAATGTTTGTTACCTCTGTAACTTGAATTTTTATTTATTTCACCTCTCTAACTCAAAATTAGTTAGAATGAATCTTAACCTCTACAAGTCGAAACAAAATCCGCCTGTCGAAATCCTCCATAAGTCGAAAACTCTATAACTCGAATTTTTTGGCGTCTCCCTTGATGTTCGACTTATAGAGGTTCTACTGTATTTTCATATGTTTATACTCTTTCCGCACTATTAAATAGTCAAAAAGAAAAAAAAAAGTCTAGAATTCTGGGAGTTCTTTTTGAAACATCTATATCTGCTAAGTTGTAAAACCCAAAAAAATAAATGGGAGAAAAATGTAAAAATATATTATTGTAATTGGAATTGTGGAACTGAATACATTTAGGCTTACATTCATCACATCACGCAACTTCGTGTTGGGCCTCTCTCCGCATGCAAACCTACATTAATTTAGTAACTAATATATCAAAAACATTATCATATAGAGAGCATTATGCTGTCATTTTAGATTTTACTTGATGTAAATATATTCAGTGAATGGTAATGGAAATGCACTATAGTAATTTACTTATAAGTAAACAAAACAGAATTATTTTTTAAATATTCTATATTTCACTTCATTTTTGTCTTTAGGTTGGTCACATTGTATTTCAAAAGAGGTTTGGGGAGTAACAGTAAGAGAGGTTATAGTTGTTTTGTATAATTTAGGATTTAAAGACTATAAAAACATATTTTCTTTTTAGGTAAGGAAATTATTGTATTATTTGTAAAACTAATGTTTAAAAATTAATACTAAATATTTCTTTTTAAGAGAAAAACTGTCTATAGTTTTATCATCTGCCCATCCAGCATTCCAACATTATAAATCGCTTTTTATAGTCTTTAAATCCTAAATTAAACAAAACAACTATAACCTCTATTACTGTTGTATAAAATTGGTAGTAATAACGAACATTTTTTATATACTATTTTTAGAAATACAGCCTTTATAACATTAGTTTTATTATTATTATATTATAGATTATAGCGCATCCGATACAACCAGGAGTTGTACGCACTCTAAACTGAGCCAAAATTGTTGCACTGGATTAGAGTTGCCAAACTCCGTTGAGCTGAACACGTAAGACGGATGGACGAGGACCATATACCAAGGAAACTCGTGAATTTGACACTGGAGAGTAGGAGAAGGGTGGGACGACCCAGAAGAAGATGGCTGGAGACCGTGAATAGAGACGAAAGACGGTGGGCTGGTGGAGACTGGCCCAGGACAGAGCTGCATGGGGAAATTTCTGTAGCGCCTATGATGATGGTGATATTGATATATTATAGAAACATTATCATTTTTTTCTTATGTTGTTTGGGCTTTCCTACTTTTTTCTAAATCTTCTTGTGGATCACATGCTTAGCAGCTGTCCTTTGATTCACCTGGTACCTCTGCGCATATCTGGGTCAGATGTTCTGCTGATCTTCTATTTGTCCTTCCTTCTTGGATCAGGCTGAACAAACGAGGACAGCTGGGGGAGAGCGAGACAGCCCGACGTGAACTCTCCAGCTATACTGCTCCAGATGAACTATATATTATATATTAATACTGGATTTTAAATTATTTCATTTTCTACTTACTATTTATTTATTTGGTTTGGAATTTCAAATGGGAAATCTTGGTGGCGGTATTGTTAGGATTTAGTTTTATCTGAACGAAAATACGAATTTTTCGGATTTTTTTACGCTTTGAAGGAATATATCTGATGGGACCCTGTACAAAAAACAGTAAGTAGTTGTATTTTCACCCGTATCAGTGCACTACAAGTCCCTTGGTTTATGTTCTGCAATTTTTCTTACCCGAGGTAAATCTCTGTCCCGAAAGTGTTTCCTGGGAGAGACCATTCGTCAAGGTGTTTCAGCTAGCGATAAGAAGCTCTAACACATAGATCCACTCAGTCAGACTTTTCCCGTTTTGCTTAAAAACATTTTCCTCTCTCTCAAAAAAAAGTCGTCGATGAATCACCGGCAATATTCTTCCCCAGAACGAATTAATTAACTTTTCGCCCCCCCTCCAAAACCAGTTGACCGTGCGCTAATATTCAACAGTTTACTTACATAGGGGAACCTAAATCCTCATATTAAATTTTGTGTCTATAAATTCATTATATTGGCAGTTAATAGGATTTTTGAATTGAGTCCCATCCCCTGAATCCCCCTTCCCTTCAGCTGATATCGCTGAAATTTGATAGGTTATTTTATTGGATTTTGACTTCAAATATGAAATTTCATGTCGTTGAGCCCTCCCTCCGATCCCCTCTTCCCTTCTGCAGATTCAATTGAAAATTAATAAGTGCCGTTCTTATGAGATTTTGAATCCACATATGAAATTTTGTGTAGATACATCTATTACAACGGCAGTTATCAAAGTTTTTGAGTTAAGTATCTCCCCTAATCCCCCCCTTCGACTGATTTGGCTGAAAAACAATATGTGTCATCGTTAGAGAGGTCTGGATACACATATAAAATTTCGTATTGATACATTTATTTTATCGGATGTTATTGTGTTCACAAACATACTTTTTTCTTCATATTTGGATCTAGAGATCAGAAAACATGAAATTCCGTTGAAAACTGTGCATCGAATTTTTGGCCGATTACATCACTTCCCCTATACTTCTCACCTACTTCGAGTAGAAGGAGAGGAGATGTAATTAAACACTAAATTATTGTGGCTCTTAATAAAGATGTGAGTTACAGAGTTTGTATATACTCTGTACGTTTCACAAAAAAGCACAGTACATCCACAACTGCAGTACCTACTACTATAGTGAGACTGCGGGTAGTATTTGAAATTCTTAGTAGCAAGCTGGGAACGCAGTGGGAGCCTTCAAGGCTGGGTAAACCGAATAGTTTTCATAATACTGTGCATAATCGAATTTCTTTCTTCAAAGTTGTGCTTCACACTCTACCTTCACAAGCATACTAACAATACACCTGATCTGAAGACCTTCTCCCTACCAACCGGAAGTTCGAGCGTTCGCGTCCCATCGGTATAATACATTTAAAATTTATATTATACAGGGTGTAACAAGTCGAGAGGGCGATACTTGGGGATCTTATAGTAAATTTAATTCTGAACAAAAAAATTCCTATAAACATAAGTCCGCAAATGCTTTGTTTAAAAGTTATAATTAAAAAACTGCAGGGCAAAGAAAGAAATACCTGCAATTGTTATAAGGGTTTAGGGTCTGAATAGGGTTCAAAGTTCAATACCATTCATGTTTATGAATGTTGGGTTCTATTTCAATGCAACTAATCTCATTTATTGTGAATTAGTTTTGCATAAAATGCCGCGAATGTTCAAGAATGCGGAATATGCAGATATTCTATTTGTGTACGGTTTTTGTAACGGGAACAGTGATGCAGCTGTTGAGTACCAAAGACGTTTCCCTCTTCGACGGATCCCCCATCGAAGGGTTTTCCAGGCTTCTTATCAACGAATAAGAGAAACTGGCCGTGTTACAGAGCTGCCTACCAGAATAATTAATCCACGAGTCAATGTAAATCGAAGTGAAAATAACATCAGAGCTTTTGAAGTAAATCCGACGACAAGCCCACGTCGAACCGGGCTTCACATGCAGGTTTCGCATATGAAAGTGTACAGAACCCTAAGGAGCGAACGTATGTACCCCTATCATTTTAATTCAGTACAGTATTTAGTACAGGGTGATGGTGAAGCAAGGATGCAATTCTGTAACTGGTATCTTCGTCGTTTAGCATCCAATCATCACTTTGGTAACAACATCTTATGGACAGATGAGGCTACATGAATGGTATTGAACTTTGAACCCTATTCAGATCCTAAGCCCTTATACCAATTGCAGGTATTTCTTTCTTTGTCCTGCAGTTTTTTCATTATAACTTTTAAACAAAGCATTTGCGGACCTATGTTTATAGGAACTTTTTTGTTCAGAATTAAGTTTACTATAAGATCCCTAAGTATCGCCCTCTCGACTTGTTACACCCTGTATATATGTATATATAAAGTTGTTTATTTTAAATAAAAATATACAATGAACAGTATAAAGAAAATATTACTTCAACATTAGACAATGGTAAATGGTTGGACCATATCTCTCCTAGCTACTGTTAGTATGGTTAAATTATATTTTAGGATAGGATAGGATTTGGAGTTTAAGGAGGCAAAACTGCAAAGGTCATCAGCATCCAATATATTTGGCGTATCAACCTTGATGATTAGAAGAAAAAAAAAAAAATGTGGCAAATCTGGTATCTGTACAATTTCAAGCCTCATGCTCCAATTCGTTATTTCTTTATTATTATTTTTTTTCACATGGATACATTCATACTAATCAGTGGAAATAAATAAACTAATAGTGAAAAAATAAAACAAACAATAACAATAAATATAAGAATAAACAAACAGCAGTAACAGTAAAAATATAGTCACACGGGAATTCATAAGCATATTTACAAAAACATGCATTCAACAGAATATACATATATACTCATGCACACATACCTCATATAGATATGAATAATAAGCAAAAAATAAATAAATATAGATAATAAGTATATACATATATAGGTAACCTATAGCCTTTCTTTTTATTATGCCATGAGGCATTTCTTGTCTTTTTTTTTTCTTCTATAATTAATAATAAAAAGTATAATAACAAATACACAATTCTTGAGGTAAAATAAAGAAAATAATAATAGAAATAAAATAAGTGATAAAAATGAATAATAATAAAAAGAGATATATAAAATGTAGATAAATAACATTTAAAAAAATGACTAACATTTAAAAAAATAAATAACTTTAAAAAAAATAAATAACATTTAAAAAATGTAAATAATAGAATAAAATAAAATAAATGAAATTTAAATTTTATATTTATTCTACTTGTTAGGAAGAGCTTGGCAATTTGTCGATAGCCCTTCGCTAAATTAAAACAGTTGAAGAGACAAAAAATGAAAGTAAAATAAGATAAATTCAAAATTGCTCTACAAAACCCTTTAACATATAGGCACTGAGCACACTGATATATTTTGAAGACTTACATTCATAGAAATGTTTTGTTTATTTCAATGTCATGAACACATTTTACAATATTTCAATCAATACAGTTGTGTAACCTTTGTGTTTAATGTAATTATCCTGTTTACACAATTGAGGGAGGTGTTCCCCTGTTAACATTTTGGACATGGCAATTATTTTGTGTGTGGAGTTGAGTGGAGTTGTAGCTATGTAGATGACATACAGACGTGGATCCTATTACTCTCCAATCTGAATCAATCCCAGTCAGGTTAGCTCGTTACCTCAAAGCCATCTCACCCTGCCTCATCACACCAAACCACCTTCTTGTATAATTAGTCAATTATATATATATTTTTTCTGTTATTCCATTAAACTTCAGCAAAAAAAACACGTAAACAAACTACAGTCAATGGACCATACTAACTCCACACGACACGGTTCTTATAGAATTATTTATAAATGTTTATTAAATATATATATATACATATATATATATACGTATATATATTTCTTTAAGAATGATTTTCTTTCGCGACGTCGTTTCGGTGCGATTACACGCCCCTTAGATCACAAACAGTGAAATATAGAAGAAAAAAAAAATATATATATATAATTAACATGTAACAATAAAGTGAATAGTAAGTAACTAATACAATTAATGGAATAATAAAAATATTAAATAAAAATAATTACGATAGAACTTATAGGATATTGGGATAGGATTTTTTTTATTGTATTCATTGCTTTCAAGAAGGGAAGAAGGGCATTGAAGAAGTTGATTCCTTTATTAAATATATATATATTTACATATATATATACGTATATATATATTTCAAAAAAAGAGGAACATTGACTAGTTATATTTTTTTCTAATGACCAGAAATGCTTCAGATAATGTCAAAATTTTAAGTTTTTAAAATATTGCACGCAGCTTCATGTTTCATTAATAATATTCTTATTTTGAAGTCTGAAAATATTAGTGGTAAAAACATCCCAATATTAAGCCGAAATTAATAATAGAATGGAAATATGCACATTATGAATAATAGACATTAAAAAATAAATTCCTATGTAATATAAAGTATCTCATTTTATGTTGAATTGATGGTCTTGTCATTGATACTCCCATCCAAAACCGATCGCCTGCGGAAAGAAAAAGTTTATTTTCTATTTTTCAACGTATGTATAGGGTATACTTTCGGAAAACTTGTTTTTTGTGTTATATTTTATTCTGATTTTCTATTTTATTTTCTTGAAACTTTTTGTAATACGATTGTAATAATGAAGTCGAACTTCTTGCCTAAATCATATACCTACCTAGTATTTCTTGAAAACTAATAAATTGAATTGAATCATTAAAGATTTGTAAAATTTCGTTGAGGATATGAATGGTAGTTATAATAAATAATGGAGGGATAAAAAAAATAAAAAATATATTTACTGAAAATAAACCCTTTTCGTGTTGGCGTTGAAACGTATTTCAAGAGGTATCTTTTTCTTTTATATTTGGTTTTACATGCAATTAAACCACACCTAGTCTTTAAAAAAAAAACACGAAGAGAATATAGAAACACATAATTTATTATTTATGAAATACCTACATTTTTAAAGGTGAAAAGAAATCTGAGAGGACTTAGATTATTATTCTTTGACTGAAAAGAAATCCTTCAAACTTACTTTGCACTGCATATTTAAGTACTTTTTTTACAATTGTTTTAGCCTGCATTAACATATAATGCAAGAAAGTAATGAAGACATTTTATGTTTCTATATTTATGTGAGAACTTAGCCAATATTAAGTTTTAGATGGTTGTTAATCTTACGAAGGTCTTTTAAAAGAGGAGACGGTCGCAGAAATTCAAAGTCACTTCAATAAATAACTTTATCAAGTTAGACTCGCCCAAGGAGACAGAACGGAATCTATTTTTCATTTTATAAGCAATAAATAAATATTTCGAAAATTCAAAATAAATAATTATTTTTCTCTCCAGTATTTCTTCTTTGAAAATTTTGTAGTAAAAGCGAGGTAATAAAAGCAAGGTAGTTAGTGTTGAGAAATATTAAGAACGAAGATTATTTAAGGTGGCAATAAGTCGCGGTTCCACCTCTTCAACCTTCGTGGGGGGTTATGTGGTAAGTGTTGTGAAGATAATGTACGTATTGCTTGGTTTGTATTTGTGTAAAGTATGCTAAAAAACCGTATGTAATTAGTTCGTTTGTTTCGGGTACTGTATGTAACATGAAGTGTTCTTTTTTATTTTTATTTTATTTACGAACAGATAACGAACAACTGTATGCATGTATACAACAAACAAATGTGCTAAGAGAGAAAAAATGTCGTAATGTCAGAGGAGAGAAATTAGAAGTTCTACTAGAGGGAGTGACATAAAAACAACTAACATACTAATTGTTTGTAGAAATTACGGATTACCCGTCAATAATGATGAACAAGAGGGAATGATTATAGGAGAATTTAGGAACATGTCAGTTTCCACAATAAGGAACCAATGATTTTTTTTATTGAAAGAAAGGCGAGGACGACGGTAGTTTAGAGGTACCGTGCTAGGCTATTGATCTCGAAATCGCGGATTCGAAACCCGCCCTTAGGTTTTTTTAAGGTCAGTACGTCGTCCTTCGGATGGTACGTTAATCGATGTTGCCGAGCCTGTCCGATGTCAGGTACTCTTTGAAGACCCCTTACCCTAGGTATAATAAACGTAGATAAGTCAAAAGGACTCTCACAGTCGGTCTCATGTCAGAGTGACGAAAGAGCTCTCTGGTAGTAGGCAATATGACCCATAGTTGAAGCCCGAGCATGAGTCACAATAACTAATAGAAGAAATATGTTTAGACATAAAATTATGGAAAAACATTTTTTTTTATAAAATAATAAGTTGTTTCAGTAATTTTGAAGACAGAAGAACAAAATATTTTTAATTTCAAGAAGCATGAAGAATGAAATTTGTCTATGTTCAGAAGAGGTAGTGAGTAATTGAACAGAAATTGTTTTGAAGGTTGAAGGCGAGTTATTTCGTGAAAAATTGAAGACTTATGTAAAAAGACAATTTACAGTACCTACTAACAAAATAAGTAACTTTGAAGGTGTTATTGCGAGAAAACTGGTGATTTTTTTTTTTGAAGTAACTCATTTTTACTGTTAATTTAGAAACAGTCATAATAATTAAATTCCGAAAAATCAGGAACTTGTTTAAATAATTCAGTTTTTCAGTCTGTGAAATCTTCACTCTTTATTGTATTGTTCTTCTGCTTCCTTGGACCAAAATTTGATCAAGAAATCTTCTATTTACTAAAAAGAACTGTTCTTTTTAACCAGAGTTTGACAAAAGCTATTTAAAAACTGAATTCTCAAAAGTACTTACGGATTTTTTTGGAATTTAATTAATTCGATATATGATAAATTACAAGTATAATATGTGTTGTAGTTGTAAACCTTGTTATACCATCCAATTGTTCATTTCCCTTCGCCTCCCTTCCATATAAATTCGTTCTATACTGGCATTACTGATTGTGAGTGAGATAAAAATACAGTAAAATCCGGTTATAACGATATTCAAGGGACCAAAAAAAATACACCGTTATATCCGGAATCGAACTGTTAAGTAAGTGCGTCTTCTAGATCTTGATGTTGACTGCTTCTAAGTTTTTTTTTTTTCAAAGTCACATCCTTTTCAAACATTTCTTTGATTTTGTCTCTGGATTTCCAGATTGTCGATATCGTAGACTGGGAAATTCGAAGCTCAGACACTAAGTTTTTGATTGTTTCTCCTTTCTCAATCCTATTTATGATTTTCACTTTTTCTTCAATAGAAAATGCGTGACGTTTGTTCGAAGTCATTTTCAATTCAATTTTTACACTGTCAAGATCCCTACGGAGGCAAAGGAAAGACTAATCTGAAACTAGGAATGTAAGCACTAGAAGGGAGTTCGAAGAAACGACAAGGGGAAAATGGTATGTTTGGAAATGGAATGACTCATTGCGCTCGAAAAGAGTAAACAAGAACCGTGTTTAAAACCCATTACTATAATGTTCGTATTTTTCATCCGTTCAAAACTCATACTGTTTTACTCAATTATGTATGTATGTGCGTACATACATACATATTATATCGTTACAACCGGTATGAAAAAACAACATTTTCTTATGTTTTAGACAGTTTTATACGGAATATCGTTATACCGAACATCGTTATATCCGTATTTATTTCTTCACATTTAAATAGCAAACCAAACTAGATACGGGTTTTACATCGTTATATCCGGAAAATCGTTACATCAGGAATCGTTATAAAAGGATTTTACTATATGTTTTTTATTCTTCAGCACCACTTTACGTTGGGCCTAAGTACATTTTACAAGATACCGCTCATAGACAATTTTATTGATAAAAAGCTAATTTCAAAATTGGTGCAACGTTGTTCTATGACCTAATTCAGTTGAGGATGTGTGTCCTCTTAGCTGCTCTCTACTTCTCTTAGTTCGACAAAGTCTTTACTTTGAAATGTCTTGGAGTCTTTCTTTTATTTTAGTTCTTTTTTCTGTTCTTTGCTTTTAGAAGACATCCGTAACTTCTCAATTTGTCCCACGCTCAAGGACCTAAGGTTTTTTTTTACTTCATGACAACATTGGAAGCTCATTGTATGCTTTAAATTCTTTTACTACGACCAGTTATACGAAGTATAGAGAAAAATATATAGTCGGTCAAAAATTCGATGCGGATTTTTCGGCGGACATTCATGTTTCCCGACCTTCAGATTCCAAATATGAAGAAATATTATGTCTGTGTAAGTGTGTGCGAAATCAAATGAAAAGGTGTGTGTTTGAGCATTATAACTCCCGATAGAATGAATGTATCAACACGAAATTTTATTTGTGAATCCAAAAACCTCTAACAATGACAATTATTACTTTTCAGCCAAATCGACCAAAGGGAAGGGGGGGATTAGGGGAAAGGCTTAACTCAAAACTCTGATAACTGCCGTTATAATGAATGCGTGGTGTATATACACAAGGTGTATATGTGAAGTTTGTTCTCGTTACAATAAATATATAAAAACTACTCCTAAACTAAAACTAAACTTGGGTCTAGGATTTTCGCACGAATACAACACTCTTACTATAAATATAAGAATATATTAAAAATTTCATAGAAGGGAATATAATATGAATTATTCCTGTTCGCCATCTGAGTCACAACAGACCAGCTGTGACTCAGATGAAGAACAGGAGTAATTTTATCCTGTCCTCATCCCTGAAATTTTAAACTGTTAATTTTTTAGTATTTTTTAATTTTTTATAACTTTAGTAAAAGTATCGGGATCGTGTGAAAATCCGAGACCGAGATTTTAGCGGATTTTCATGTTTCAATACCTTTTGACCATTTTTGAGATGATGTCTGTGAGTGTGTGTGGTTATGTGATTGGAAAATTGTGACCGCTCTACCACAAAAAACGATTGTCACTATGAAATTTGAAAGAGGTCACATGTGCTTACTTAGATCGTATTAAATTTTGGCCGAAATCGCACGAAAGTTGAGACCAAAATAAACTTTACAAGATACCGCTTATGTTTATGACCTAGTCAACAATCGTTTCAAGTAAAAGTTGTAGAAAAACTCAAAATACATATTTTCATATGAAATATAATTTTTGCAGGTCATCCGGTATTTGAGGTACATGCAGAAAAACTGTATTTTTAGACGTTTCCTTGATTTACACGAAAAAGGTCAGTCCTATCGTAAATTTGGTTCTTACTAAATTTTCAATCGTTGTTAAATTAATTAGTATCAAAGTTACAGCGCCTCAAAGAACGACAAATAAATTTCATGGGAAATATTTTTTTTTTTAAGTTTAAATTGTATCGCGTAGCGAATTATAAAATATTTCTTTATTATTGGTACTTTTAATGAAAAATTATAAAAAAGATGAACAAAATCAAATATATGTGATGTGGCCATTACAGGTCTTTCTCATACCTACCACTCTTATCGATCACTCTCTCCTTCTCCCCCTTAAAATATACTGGCAACACTCAGAATTATGCTGTACAATAAAATAAAAAAATACCACTGACGCTAACTCATTACATTCATATACACACACATACTTTCGCTCTTTAAATTGTTTTGTTCTTTTGAATATTTTATCGCAATGCCTCATGATGAGGGCAACCTCGAAAGCCGGTAAAATCTATGAGAGATTACATTTTTATTTTGTTATCTGCCACACAACGTTTACACTGGTCAGGAAAGCAGCCTTCTGGTCTGAGATGTGCCTCGGAAAAGTCAATGAAGAAGTTATTTTCCCTTCAGAGATGGAGAGAGAGAAGCTAAAAGCTAAATTCCAATTTGGTCTGAAGTCAACTAAGGTCGAGAATGGTGTGTCTCGAGAGGCCCCTTATACCAGAAATTAAGGGATTGAGAAAAACGAGTTTTCTTCACTGCTTGGTATAAAAATAAATGTACTTATTTCTTTAATTAGTTTTAGGTAGGTGGACTCTTATATGAAAAACCTTCACATAAATGTGAATTAGTCGTTTTCACACAAACTTTCATTACTATGCAAATGGACCGCCTCGACTATCTTTTCAAAAAATTGGGAAAAAAAACAGCCATGATGAAAATCCGCTATTAAAGACAGGAACTAAAAATCAACCTAGACCTTGGTGTAAAATTTTATGTAATTGTTCCGAGTTCAGGGGGCTACAGCGTTTCGTTAGTTCGGTGAACATCGACATTGATCTCACCCGTTAGCGCATGAGAAAAATGCGTTCGGGAGATGAGCGACTTTTAGAAAATTTGGGGTGGCCGACCTCTCTCCCGAGAATTAGGATGTTTTCGTAGATGGTTATCTATGTCAAGTAGTGGTGGGGATACAGCAGCATCTCATTTTGAAGATCTTATTAACGGAACAACTTTTGTCTGAAAGTTTATTTCATAACTGGCACTCTGTCAAAATGGCGGCTTAAAGTTTGTCTTTATTGATGATAGAGGATTGCTGTCACTCCAATAACGCCACCCCTCCCCCCTCCTCTCCGCAAGAAATAGCTTATTCTTATACAATATAACATGCTTTAGCTAGCACAACTTTAGATTCGCATCTGGGAACTAAGAAGGACTCAATAAATACCTCTCGCTGCAAAATAAAAATCTAGATATTAATATATTTTGCTCTCCAGATCCTCCGTCGAAATCAATCTGGAATTATAATATGCATTCCCAGAAATCATAAAGAAAATGTTATAGTAAAGAAAAAAAATCATCGTCAATATAGTTCACCAATCTAAAGTTATTTGTAAATTCTGAATGGTTAGATGGGGACAGCGCGATTGATTCTGTGCTCCCTCCAAGTTATTTAATTCCCTCTTCCTCTTTTTCTCGATTTGACTGAAAATATGTTACCTTTTTCTTTTTGGAGGTTGTAGTGGATGTGCTGTATTTAATAAAACAACACAGAGTTGTTGTCCACCCACTAGTATATTTGGTACAGCCAACTATCAGTCACGTTGGTCCATCTTCAGTGCTAATTCTACAAATTTTTTTTTTTTTTGAGATCTAATGTACTGGATATTAGCCATGCCTTCATGTGTTATTGGTTATTTACACAACATCTATTGTCCTGGATCAATTTTATCTATAACCTAAAACTCTCCCGGACAGGATTCGAACACAACCATGGTGAGATCAGCGAACCAAATCCCGCACGGCCACCATAGCCCCCAATTGACAGATAAAAAATTCCATTAATAAAAATAACTATATGCATACAAAGTTAGAAATAAATAATATATATTAATTCAAAAAGAATTGTCAATTAATATATTTTATTTATTTCTAAGCTTGTAAGCTTATATATATATTTATTATTAGTAATTTCTAACCTGTCAAGTGTAGAGATCTGAAGACTGATGGCTGGCTCTGTCAAATAAAGTTGTGGGTGGACAACAACTCCGTGTTATTTATCGGAAATCAATACAGTACATATGCTTCACCTTTATGGAAGTTTAAACCCATATTCAAATACATGTCGATATATTCATTTCTATGAGAGTTATTAAGTTACTGATGTGAACGTCCTTCGAATCATCTTAAATAATGCTGGATGCATCATTTATGAGCTTCTGAACTGACATATAAAATGTTGCGTCGATAGATTCATTCTGTAACTAGTTATCATGATGATCACAAAAGCACAAATTTCATTTTACTTCTCCAGGTATACAAAGTATACGGGAAGTTATGTAATCGGTGAAAAGTTCGACGTGGAGTTTTCAACGGAACTTCATGTTTTCTGACCTCCAGATTCAAAATATGAAAAAAAAGTCTGTCCGTGTGTGTCTGTGAACACGGTAACTCCCGATAGAATATGTGTATCTAGAAATCCATAAGAATGAAATCTATTGATTCTCAGCTAAATCGGCCGAAGGGAAAGGGAGGATAAGGGGAAGGCTAAACTCAAAAACTTTATTAACTGCCTTTGAAATGAATGTATTGATACGAAATTTCATGTAAATTCAAAGCGTTATAAGGGCGACGCCAATTAACTTTCAACAGAATCAGCCAAAGGGGAGGGTGGTTCAGACGAGGGTTCAATTCAAAAATCCCAATAACTGCCAAAGTAGTGGATGCATCGACGCGAAATTTAGTATGAGGATTCAGAAGCCACTAGGTGTCTAAGCTCATTAAGTTTTAGCTCAGATGGTTGATTGATTGGCTGGAAAGAAAGCGAAAATATAATTAAATATTTCTTGCTGGGGAAGTACATAGCCGGTGATTCGCTGACTACATTTTTTTTTACAATTTCAGTTTCAGGATACTGGAAAACATAAAATTACAGGGAAAACTCGTTAGCGCATTTTACATCTTGCCATATACTATGTACAGCTGGGTAGGAGAAAAAGGGTTTTTCCAGCTTTTGCATTTTCAAGGAATAAAGTGAAAATGAAATAGTAAACTCACATGAGCTGAGGTGTGTTGTCGCCCTGGTAAGATGGATAGACGAGGATATGAGGGGCGAGAGAGTCCTTCTCCGGAGACTTCCTCCTCTTCAGCATGAGGCAGACAAGTCCTATCACCATGGCTACCAGTCCGCACAGCACTCCCACTGGAAAACCCATCTACAGTTAGCATACCACTCAGAAAACCATCTGTGGTAATAGAACCGACGCCACAAGTATTCACCGACAATTAATAATAATATTTACTTCCGTTAAAACATAACATGGTCATAGGATAATTCTCTGGCCGGGGTGTAAAAGCACATAAGTCAAAAATTGGCGGTTACCGGATTATTGCGATACATAAGTCAAAACTAGTTTAATTTTATTTTGGCTTTAACGACATAAGTCATATTAGCAGTGCTTATGAGATAAAGAAAGGTGTGCCTGATAACCAAGTAAAAATGTTATATTTTCTTGTTCGTGTGTAACCTATTTCCTTCTATTCTGAAAAATGGTAAAAGTTGACTTATGTGTTTTTACACCCCGGCTAGAGAATTCATAAGAATGTATCGTGATGTAAAAAATGTACACACATTAAAATTATTAATATATTAAAAAATAAATTATTATTATTTGTATAAAAACAGCTGTTAGGAGTTGAGAAGTAAATTAATTACAAGCATGGATTAGTCGCATTTTGTTTTAAAACGAAATGTGAACAACCAATGAATGGAGAACAAAAGACGACGAACAGCTGTTCTAATAGAGAGAACCAGTCTAGGTTGTGTTGTGGAAGTGGACAGTCTAGAAAGAGAGAGTTGTTTTAGGGTTAAGGTGTAGTGAACCAGTCTGAGTGATAGAAGTGAACCATGTAGGAGTGAAAATAACAGTGAAGTACATAGATGCACAAAGATACTTTGTATTTATTTATACATATGCCTAATAAGATTGAATTAATGAAGGTAAAGAAAAAATAAACCCAATATTTCTTCTCTAATTCTATGCTATTAATTTTCCCTGTGAACCAAGTAAGGTAATTTATACCTTTGGATTAGGTTTAACATTTTTGCAAATTTAGAAAAACAATATGGTATCTCATGATTATATTTAGAAGAAATCCAAATGAAATAATTATTAATTGAAATTTTTTTAAATACGTGCACTTTCTTCAAAATTGCACATCTTGAATTTTCGATATTCTTTTAGGCCCCTTTTCGGAAACTACTGTAGAAATCAAAATTTAGTAGAAGCCAGCAACAATTTCTACAGGAAATGTGGTAATATTTATTATTTATTCTTTTTATTTTAATTTTATATTAATTTTTATTTTATTAAACATTTTTTAATTATCACAGTGTACATTGAGATAGCTTATAAATTAGATACATAAACAGATATTAACTCTTAGAGACTGACACACAAGTGATTAGAATTAACAATATTACTAAAAAATAAAATGAAATGAATAATTAAATACTTAAAAATATGAGTACAAAAATAATAATATTAATATATACACAGTAGATAAATTGTTTAATTTAATTTAAAAGAAGGTAATATTTTTTTATAACTTTTCCGGAAATGTCTTTTTCACTATGACATCAGGTCGCAATGTGCGAAATATAGAAAAATCAATTATAAAAAGAAAGAATCAAAATAAAAAAAAAAAAAAATTAAATGATAATAAAAACACATAAAAGAAAAACCAAGAGAAATAAAATAAATTAATCTATAAGTAATAACAAATAATGATCAAAACATAGAATCGACAGACCTTAAAAAGGAAAACAATGGAGAAACTCGGCCAAAAAAAATATAAAAATGAAAGCTATGTATCGAATAATGTTTTTGAATAATGAAACAAGATTCTTTTATTATGGTAATTTTATTATTTTTGAACAATGCGAAAAAAATTCCATTTTCGAATAGAGGGTTTCGTTTAACATTGTGCGTTTAACAACGTTTTATTGAAGTTGAAGTTTAAATTTTTTTATTGTTTTTAAGAAGTGGGGAAGGACATTAAACAAATTAATTCCTTTATGAGTTATACTTTTTTCAAAAAGAGAGGAGCAATGTTTAGTTATCCAATAGTACCGAAAAATACTTATTAGCTGACAAAACAAATCAATTCCATTCTAGTCTAGAGAGAACGGCTAGATGCACAGCTCAGGATGCACCGAGTCTGCATTGTAACAAAGCGAGACAGCTCCCAACAGCGAGGGCGTAATGTTCTCGTGAAAGCCTGAGTGCAAACAATTAGGTACAAAATGTGACTGGTAATTACAGTAATAGTTTAAATTGTTGAAACAATTGTTGGCACTCAGGCTTACACCAGAACATTACTGCTAGGAACTTTATCTCGCTTTAACCTTTACACATAGTAGAACCCAGCGTTTAGCAAGGATGAAAAGTGAAAGATATAGTTTTGGGGCAGAGGATCAGTTTAAATATATTTGGTAACTGTGATCACATCTTGGAATGAGATTTCTCCATGGGGAATCATACACAGAAACATTCTCAAAACGGTATTACGACCCAAAGTACTACGACCAGAGCCAAAGAGAATCTGGGAGAGGAAAAGTCTTGAGAGGAATTTTCGGACATCTGGAGATGAAAGTCCCACCAGGAATCCCCTGATTCCAAAAATAAAAAATAAATGAAAAATGCTCTCTGTATGTTTAAATTCGTTGTAATGAATATATTGACATTAAATTTTACATTTAAATTCAAAATCTCATAAAGACGGCATTTATTAATTTTCCGTGAATCAGCCGAAGTAAAGAGGAGATCAGAGGAGGAGGGCTCGACTCAAAAACTCTAATAACTGCCAATGTAATGTAAGTTTAAAACTTGATATGAGGATTTTTAGCCTCAGTCAATATGTCAATATGTTGTGGAGCGAAAACCTAATAGATTAATTTGTATTGTGGAAGTAAATTGCCGATGATTCAATGACGAATGTTTTTGCGATGTAATATAACAGGTCAACTATTAGCTGAGGTGATGCAACGCTAAACATGAATTTATTCAGAAATATTATGACTGTGATCCAAGTGGAGAGACATACCCAGGAATGAGGCCTTTTTGGCATGCCTTTCTGTGACATTCACAACATTCATACGGCATACTCTGAATACCTTCTCGAGGTAGTCGGATTGTGGAAATTTCATCTCTCCAGGAAAAACCTTTGCTCAAATTACAATCTACATATCTTGTGATGTAAACAACATGTCACCATGGAGAAATGGTAACGGAACAAGATTTAACAAAAGAATCAATCAAAATGGATGTTAATTTCTTTATAATCATTAGAAAAGGGATAAAAGAACTTCAAGAAACTAAATAACAACAATAATACATAATGCAGAAGGATAAAACATAAAAAGGAATTGTGCCGAGTGTTAAGGCTTATCAGTATAGAATGCAACATCAATTAAAAACAGAATTGAAAGGAAATTGTGAAAAGAAACTGCAATGAAGAAAGGAAAAATACATAGCTTCAAGATAAATGTGAGAGAAATACAAACAAAAGAAGATTAACAACGAAAGTTTACAAATAAAGGACACAAAACATAAGACGTCATAAGCCTGAGTTTACAAACACGTGATTCTTCAAATTTATACATCGAATTGAGATTGGAATAAAATGAAAATGTCAAGAAAACATCAAAGAATGAAATGGAGAAAGGAAGCAACAAAACAAGGTATTTAATGAAGATAATGGGAAAATTAAGAAAAGACGATATAAGAAAATCCAGTTGGTAGAAATAAAATGTAAAACTAAACCAAATGAGTAAAAAGATGGAAGTGAAAGTAAAAGAAAAACAAAATGTGAAATAGATTTATTAAAATGTAAATGGATATCATACGTTATAGGGTAATATTTATGTTTATATTCTTTCAAATTTCTGAGGTACTTATTTGAAATGTCTAAACTTGTAGCTTCAATGGATCAAATCGCCTTTGGAAAGGAACTTACCAATATCAGGACATAATTTATTAATTATTTTATTAATTTCTGGAAACAATTGTTTCCAGATTGCATCTCTTTTAGTTAATTTTTTTTTTTTGATGCCTCAGCTGCAATCTGTAGGTCCATATCGGTCATCTTGTATATTGTAAGTTTGTTCTCTGTAGAATTTTAAATTTTCTGTTAGGGAATCTGTTGTCCGATTGTCTGTTTAGTTCTGGCCGTTTCAGTCGAATATGATGAATAAATGAATGTATATGAACTTCTTTGTGGGTAACCATGGGGTTTATCAAGTGGCGAGGCTCTCCAACCCCTTGAGTACGCCCTTAACGGAATAATGGAAAAGAAAAGGCTGAAGTCGGGGTATAGCTCAGGTCATTAAGAGATGAACCGGTCAATATTTGGCCCAAGAAGATATCAAAGCTTAAACAAAGAGAAAATTTAAATAAACTTAAGTTTTTATCCTTAAAGTAGAGCATTGTATACTGAAACACACGTAACTGGGTCAGATCGTAAAACCGACTCACGTGTTATCCCAACTTGAGAATTGATAAAATATATTTAGCAACACGGCAACGTTCTGGGACAGAGTAATGTTGGAAAAGACGGGAAGCTGTGTATATTTACTTGATAGAGAGTTTATACGTTGTATTTTACGTGCCGTAGTGCATTTACAATAAGGCGTATCGGCTTTGAAGGTTCTATCAGCGTGGAAAGACTTAATTATGCCATGCAGAAGGCCAGGATCGACCGAGGTTGTATAATAAACCTTGTCACTTTAACATCTAGTACTGGTTTACTTCAAACTTTTGAACGATGATTTCAGCGGTACGTTGAAGTTCGTACATGAGTGTCTCTCACTAAATCTGTTCTTATGACTTGGGATGCAATTTGTTTATGTCAGATGTTTCTTCAATCTTATATTACTTATTTTTGAGGCAGTTGATAGCTGATTGATGGGTCCAATAGCTATCCGGATCGTAACTAGACTTCCTCTCCTTATGAAACACCACCACTGCAGCGCTCTTCTAAGCTACTGGATAGTAAGAGACATGTGTTAAATAGACCTGTAAAGAAAGTACCATCTTTTTTCGACAAAAAAATTTTTAGGACCGAAGATCCCAGGATTTTAGCTACTCCAGGAGCTTTCTTGTTTGGTTGATGTTTTAGCAAGGAAGTCTTACTCGGATTGGTAAACTCCGGGGGTGGGTTCAACTGTAGCTTTGATCAACAACAGATCTCGCTTTACGTCTCTTGTCGTCGCCTCGTCCCCTCTGTAATTTTCCCTGAATTTCTCTTCAAAGTGGGATGCTAGAAACTCACACTGATTATTTTCAATAGTGACTGTGTTCGTCTTTGCCAGGGAAATGAAGCGGAGTGATTCGTTTTGTTTCTTTCATGAGCGACTCGCGGTCATCTTGTGTCGTCTTTGCTACAAAAATAACTTTTTACTCGGGTGAGGTCCACCTCAAACTTCATCTTTCTACTCAGCCAGTTGAACTCACTTCTGATGCTCATTTCTCTTCTGTCCTCGGTCATTGCTTCCTAACACGGTTCTTCTCCTTGATCATGGCGAGTATTTGATCTGGGACAGTGATTCGTGGTAATGGTGTAGCGTTGTAGAAAGTGTGATTAATATTCATTATTTTCTGTATAAAGTTATCAAATTGTCTTTTCATATATTATCTTGTATTCAATTGAAGTGGCAACAAGTATTTAAGTACTTGTAATGAGTTAATTGCGTTTTGTGTTGATTACTATTACATTTAACGTCTTACTTGCGAGTCTGAACAGTCAGATTATGAAAAAAATTGTGAGTTAATGCATTTTGTTTAAAAATAAAATGTATCCTAATTGATTCAAGTTTTTTTTTGTGTTTGCAGGCTGCCCCAGCCAACATTTTTTCACATCTGCGGTCGTTTTTTTTTACGCTGCCTTGGCGATGTATAATATAGGGTACAACAAATGGAAAGCCGGATAGTTTCTATGGTAACATCACGTCTCTCATAAACACAGTAATTTGTGTGTCGTTGAACTAGAAATAAAATATGTATGTAGGTTTTATTGACCATTTCTGTAAACATTAGATGCTGTGATTGCGTAAGGCAGCCATTTCCCTCTAGCTCAATACTTATCAGACCTGTCACTTACAGTTTTACCTGTTAATTTTCTTCTGTTGTCGTTAATTTCATCTCTCTGTTTCGTCCCTTTGTATCTCTTCACTACATTGTTAGTAAAAGAGAAAAGTCGGCGATGGATCACCGGCAATGTTGTTTCTCAGCACCAATTAATCAATGAGTTGACTCACATTAGGGCCTCTGAATTCATACTAAATTTTGTCTTGATATGGTGTTCATGTAAATACATTTACAATACAAACACACATCGTCAGTTACTTGGGTTTTTGAGTTGAGCCTCCCTCTGATCCCTCCTTCCCTTTGGCCAATTCCCTGAAAATGTAATAGGTGTCGTCCTTAGGATCGTTTAAACTTATATATGAAATTCTATATTGTTACATTAATTACTAATCACAACGGTAGTTATTACAGTTTATGTGTTAAGCCTCCCCCTAATCCTCCCTTCCCTTCAGCCGATTTGGCAGAAAATCCATGTGTGTTGTCCTCATCTGGTTTTTCGATAGAGATATTATATGTATATAGAGTACTTGACCCCTACTCTTGGTGAATAAAAATTTGGGGTAGTCACAATTTAGAACTCCCATAGTAGAGACGGGCTCATGTCCACCAGAGTGAAGAAAAAGCGCTCTGGTAATAAGCGATATGACCTTGTAGTTAGAGCCCGGGCATGAGTCATATTAAATAACTATAAACAAGTTTAGAGGAAGGGGTTATTAAATATGGATTTAAATAAAAACATTTCCAGCCTTAAATTATATTTTATTATGTGAAATAAATGAACTAACAGTTTTATGTACTGAACCTCCCCCAATAATATTCAATAAAATTTCCATTCATAATTGTATTGCATTTTAACATAAATTGCATCACTCCTCTCTTTCTGTCTAGATCTAATTATTACAAATTCAATTTGCACAAAAGTATTTAAACAATATGTTCTATAGGTACCAGTGTGACATTCGCAAACTAAATGTTTTAACATAGAATATTAAATTTAACAATATATATTAAAAATTTTAAGTGTATTTAAAGTGAATTACCATGTAATAAAATATAAATATTGCACAGGTTCTCAAAATGAATATTATGAACGAAGTAAGAAAAAAATTGTCTACAATAAAGTTCAGTAAATAAATTATATTGGCATTTTTGTATATAAAAATTAATCTTAATAATTGAAATGTTATTTTGTAATTAATCATTAATGAATATCCCACGATCTTATTTTTATATTTATTACCTGAAGAACATTTTTAGAAATATGTATGATTAGAAAAAATAATAAATAATGAGTATTCTTACTTGAGAGTGCAAACGGCCATCCATGAATAAAGGAAGAGGTGATATCCTGACGTTTGACCTCCATACCACCACAATCCGGTATTCTGAAAATTAACAGATTTTCACTATATTATTTATTATCATATTTATGAATACACTAAGAACATTAATCTTTGGAGATTATATTAGAGAAATTTTGAAAAAAACTGTTGAGCTTCCTCTGCAAATAAAGGATCATTCCATGTCAAATCAATATATGTGGGTGCACCTTGATCTCTCCGATTTGTTTGATTTTTTTTTGTACTAAATAAAAATACAAAAAACAGAAAATTTTGAAATTTTTTAAAGCAATACTTTTGGAGATATTAAATTACAAAATGAAATACACAAAACTGGGCTAGTTTTATTGCTTTCAAATAATAATTTTGATGAGATCATTGACAAAAAGGAATAGTTTTATGGTCATTATGGACAATTGTTCTAAGGATCTTGGATTGGAAGGACTGGTTGGCTTGATGTTAGATAACTTACCGCATCAGATCAAAGTCCTTTTCAACATATTCCAAATAAACCCATATTATTTGAACTTTTTGTGAGCTCGTATTTCACGATGATTGATCAAAAAAAAGTTCAACCCCAATATCTCCTATCTGCTTTAACATAGTCTGTGATCCCACAGGGATATCTCGGGTGAAACTTTTTTTTTTATCGTTAGGTTTTGTTATAAATTAAATCAGTTAGGTGAATGCGAATTAGTTCTGTTATCACGTAGTTCTGATAGTGATTTTATTAAGTTGTTGGCATTGTATATTAATTACCACAATTTCATTATTTTCTTCAAACATTTATTGTAAACTGTGAAATATTCTCAGGTCATCAGTAATCATTTTGTCAAATTGATTGAACAGACCCAAACACATCAGGCATACAGTAGTTATATTTAATAATTTTATCTTTAATTTTAGTTTTACCTCTGTTATTACAAAAAACACGTCGGACCAAACAAATTTCTAACAATTTGTTAATGTTTTCCACATTTATTTTGAAATTTCCAGTTATGAATCGCAACAAGGAAATATGAACATATTTAAAAACAAATATCTCTTGATGAAGCCGCTGGTCAGCTCTGCCACCTCCTCAGAAAGGAGGTCACGAGGCCAACAACGATTCAGTCGTCGAGGAGTGTTGCCTGGCAAGGACTGGACCGACATTGTTTGGATGTAGCATGAATTTCTTGTGCAGATTGTTTGAATAGTATAAACCTCCGTATATATGCCGACAATAAATGCCGATGTAATGAACGCATCAACGCAAAATATTATGTGTTGTTCCAAAACCTCAAAATGACTACATCTCTTGATTTTCAGCACAAATCGGCTAAAGGAAAGTGAGAGGCTTAATCCTAAAAACTACCGACGTCATGGATGCATCGACATGACATGACAATGACGCAGAAAATGCCATAAAGAATGATGATGATGATAATGACCCCGGCTTAGAGGGAGCACGGAACGTAGTTTTTACAAAAAGGTCTTTCTGGGGAAGTACATTGTCGGTGATTGGCCGAAGACATTTTTTTATTCAGAGATAAGACGTGGGGAGGTACAGAGTGCTAAAGTAGAAAAGATGCACTAAATAATTCGAACAATTTGTTCTTTAAATAATATAAAAGGTGTTTCTGAGATATTCAAAAATAACCGACCGTTTTAATAGAAACTTAGGTCTTGGTGGGGGTTGGTAGGTGAATCTGTGAAACAGGGATGTGTGAGTTACATCCTTTGAGGCCCATATCATTATGCAAGGTTACAACCAATTTACAGTAAAGAGAAGATATGGTTATGATAAAATATGACATGATAAAACTAGATGAGCTTCTATAGAGGAAGATAGTTGCCTAGTGAAGATGAGAGGATGTTAGTGGTGGACCAAATTAGCTGCAGTTATGGAAGCATACCGTGGAGCTATGGTCCTTCTAAAGCTATCTTAAAAGACCAGCAGGATATAACAGAATTCAAGCATAAAATGTTTCACAGAAAAAAAAGTATCTCGGACTAACGTCTAAGTTGAGAAATGCGGACATATTGTGGAAACTTATATTTCAATTTCTTGTGAAAAAACTTTAAGCACGCCATCCTTCGGATGAAACATTAAGCGATGGTTCCATGTCTGTGAAATGTCAGGTTCTCTTTAAAGACCCTTATCCTACGTAAATAAACCTAGGTAAGCAAAATGTAGGACTCATAAGAGTAGTATAACTATGAAGTGTGGACTCGGGGTTGGAGAAAGAGAGCTCTGGTAGTAGGCGATATGACCTCGTAGTTAAAGTCCGGACATGAGTCATAATAACTAACTAAAAAATGACTAAAGGAAATGACGAAATATGGATAATATATATTGACCGTATTTGACTCATTACATTCATAATAAGCTTAAACAGAACTGGTTCGCATTATATTTTATAACTAAACCTCATGAAGTTTTAAATGCAGAAACCAGTGGTACAAGTATATATTTTTTGTGCAATAGACAATATTTAAGAAGTTTGTTTTATTTATATAAATCCGCCAACTCTCTTAGCACTTTAACATTTTCATTATTCACATTTGCATAACACATTTGTAGATATCATTTTTCAACGGCAAAGTAAATGACGCCCCGAGAGCCTTCAAGGATAACGACGAACTTCTCTTGCTTTTAGTTTATTCAGTTTTTAAATCTCTATTTCATAAGATATTTTTGCATAATATGAACAAACGGACAACACTTTTAGTTTATACAATTTTTAAATCTCTATTGTATAATAATATTTATACATAATATTAACAGACGGACAATAGCAACCCACATCCTCTCTACAGTTTTATAATTTAGTAGAAAGAAATATAGTATTTATTGACATTACCTTACACAATGACTCCAGGAAGACTGCATATTTAAAAAAAAAATTGGTCATATATACATATATGTCGGTGTCATATAGTGTAATATGTAATTTAACAGAAAGCTTAGTAATTTTACATATACTGAAATTAATTTAAAATTACCTAATGTGATTGAGTTCTCTCCCTGATTTCTGTAATCTATTAAAGTTATATAACTGAAACTTAGCTCAAAGTTGATGAGTGTTGAACTCCGGCTCGAGTTCTGAACGGAATTACACGTGTTGAGATACCCTCAACATGAGTTGACAATTTTGCATTAATGTTTGTGAATAATTGGCTGGAACTTTGTGATCGTTCTAACTCAAAAAAAATTTGTAGCTACAAAAAAAAAAAAAAAAAAAAAAATTGGAGATGTAATACACAGTTTGCACGGTTAGCTAGGGGTAATCCATGCGGTATTACAAGAACACATTTTTAGGCTTTTGTGAACATACATGTCCCATTCCTTCTCCATTTACATAGCTATTTAACAGCTATCTCTCCAGCTAGTATTGAACCGGACAACAGCGGGCTCTCCAGCTAGTATTTTGTCGGGCAACAGCGGGCTCCGGCTAGTATTGTACCGGGCAATAGCGGGCTCCCCAGCTAGTATTATACCGGGCAACAGCGGGCTCTCCACCTAGTATTTTGCCGGGTAACAGCGGGCTCTCCAGCTAGTATTTTGCCGGGTAACAGCGGGCTCTCCGGCTAGTATTGTACCGAGCAAAAGCGGGCTCCCCACCTAGAATTACACCGGACAACAGTGGGCTCTCTACCTAGTATTTTGCCGGGCAACAGCAGGCTCTCCAGCTAGTATTGTACAGGGCAACAGCGGGCTCCCCAGGACGTATTGTATCGGACAACAGGCTCTTCAGGTAATATTGTTTGTTTTTCGGTTTTAGAACAATGAAAAATACAAATGTTTTTCAGTCATCAAACATAAATCCGATTCACCTAGTTGCCTATTATTCTGGTTCACTGTAATCGTTCTCTCAATGTTCTCTTCCCTTTTCGAATAATTTGACATCTCAAAAACACTACTTTTTCGAATAGTTCCGTTCTTGTTGTTGATTAAACGAAAATTGAACTTAAATGACACTAACTTGTAGCTCACGCCATTTGGACATCACATTAATCAGTAGGGTTGTTGATACAACTACTAGTTACGTATTCAATTCATGAAAGTAATATTTTATATCTAAAGAGAACAACAATATTAAAATGCTACGTATCCTACTACTTTTATGAATATTTTTACGGTTTACAATCTAGTTTCCTGCATTGAGCTATAATTTAGCTGAATGGCCTCATTTAATGAGCCTATTAAAGCTTTTTAGCCTTATCTATTGAGGTAAGCATAGTGTTATTTGAACACATGCATTGTATGGGCTGGTGGCTTGTTGTGTTCTCCCGCCTCGGCTAATGTCAGACCGCAGACCAGATGGACGCTCAATTTCTTGGGTTCAGTCTGACACAACTATGTATCAACTGACCACCCACCTCTTTAACTTGCCTCTTGAGAATTCAATAAAAGTGTGAGAAACTTGAACCCATGGCTCATCACCATTGAAACATTCGCATAGAAGTTATGCCCCTCTAAAGTTCCAACATACATACCTACTTATCCATTTTTTTTTTTTTTTTTAATTTTGAAATTACTTAGCGATCTCAGAAATTTCATTTTAAGAGGTTGTCCACTCCCCCCCCCCCCCCCCCCCCCCCCCCCAATTTCCATATTACTAACTTCCTACAAAGTATACATGAATAAATCGACACGAAATTTTTCAGAACTCTATAAAGACAAACCTATTGATTTTCAGTCAAATCAGTCACTGGGAAGGGGGGGGGGGGGGGGGGGGGGGGGGGTTCAACACAAACATCTCAACAACTATGACTTTAGTGAATTGATCGATATGAAATTTTATTTGAATTCAAAACCCCATAAAAACTAAAGCTATCAATTTTCGGCTAAAGGAAACTGGGGAACCACAGAGGAATAAAGGGTATTGATATATAAACTTTATTTTTTCTGAAAATGTTTGAAGAAACATAAAGTGGCAAAGATGAAAGAGGCTTATACAAGAGAGGAGCTAAAATATTGAAAATCTTAAAAAAATATTTAAATATATTTTGCTATGTAAAAAACTTTTATTGGAGTCAATAGCCCCAGATTGGTGGAATGGAAGCTGCTTTTTGATGTTTCGTAACTTGCAAGTTTGGTCGTTAAAATAATAAAAACGAAACTTCATATACGTCAGCAGTACAGTTACATTACTTGATGAAAACTACGTCGAATTCGCTAATTAATTTTAAACATGCTAGCCTATTGAGCTCAAAATTGCGGGTTCGAATCCCACCCGAGGCCCTACTCTTTTTGTATTCTCTTTAGATTTAACTCCTGCACAGAAATCTAAGAGATCAAGGTTCAAACATTTCTTGATTTGACGTGTTAGTCATTAAGGGTGAGAGGGGTGGAATTGAGACTAAGCCGTCCCTTACATAGCGCCCTGGTTTCTCTCAAAGAGGATTGCTGTAAAAGAACACAAAATAAGGGATGTTGAAAAATGATACGTCTAAAAAACTCATCTCGTTTATGGGTTCATGGAGGGAGAATTGTCTTCAACTGGGGAAAGAGAAGGAAGAAGAAAAAATATTGGATTTACGACACAACACACATTAAATCACTTCACAGTTTCAAAATTTACATTCGTTAACGTTGTTAATTTGAAATCAAGACTCTTCATAATGTTTCTTCTTCGAAACAGTTTATTTTATTCCTCTTAATATTTTTATACTCTTGCCTGAAGTATATTTTCTATTTTGAACATACAAGCACATGTAACTCAAAAACTCATTTAAATTTAAAAAAAAATTAAAGTTGGTGAATCATCGAGTACAGATATTAAATTTAAAAAAAAACTTTTTTTAAAATTATTGTCTATTCCACCATCAGTTCGGCTTTCGCTCACAATACTTGACAGCACACCAGTTACACACACAATGTTGCGAATTTCATATTGTATGCATGTTTGTTGATATAAGTCAGGCTTTTGACCGAGTATGCCATGCGGGACTTTTTTACAAACTGAGGTCATTGCATCCGCAAACATATTATTTCACAGGTTGCAAAAGTGTAATCTCACTTCTCACAGATATTGTTATTATGCGCTAATCGGCTTTTCAGGTTACCCTCATCAACAGGCAGTCTGATAAAACTTCCTCCAAAACATAACAAAATGACCCTTAACACAAAAAAGTAAATGCTACACATTCCTCATACTAAACCTCTCTGGATATCCGACTCGCAACTTTAAAGTTTGCCTAAAACGTCTAATCTGAAACGTATTCAGGTTTTTCTGTCAAAGACATTCAGACGCATTTCACGACTCTACGTAAGCAACAGAACACTCCACAATAACCTCATGATAGACATAATTCAAGACCTTTACAGACGTTTCCATAGCAAATTGCATCCACACACAAATCTATATATCCACACACTTTCTTCACCACACTTGCCACACAATCCTCCCAGGATTGAAGAGGAGATTGAACCATGACTTGCTATAATCCCAAATTGCAACCACCCACTTTTTGAAACTTAACCATTATAATAACTTACTCATCGTTTTTAAATGTCGCCAGGCCTCAGGAGGTGCTACCGCTGTATGGCCTTTCCCTTTCTCAGCCCTCTAAAAGCGTAGTGAACGTTTTTCTGATCTCTTCCTTTATACTTTACAGCTTATGCTGGTGGAAATATATATGATATACTGAACTCCTTTTGGGATTCTTGATCAACATAATTATAAAATTTCATGACAAAATTAAAATCTATCGGGAGTTATCCTGTCCACGGGCATTTTTTTTTTTTTTTTTGGTTCAGGGAAACCAGGTATTTTAGTGATGCCACGAGCTTTTGACCGATTACATAACATTTCCTATACTACATATGGCTGACTAAGATCCTGGCTACCATGAATATGTGTACTAACAATATTTTTACCAGCATATAGGAAGAGACAGAAAAAAGTTATCTGCTCTATGAGAGGGCTGAGAAAAGGAGAACATTTAAAATGTTAAAAGCAGATGTTCCATCGACCAGCGCTGAAGAACCTGTTATCTTTGAATTTGAAGAGAAAACAACCAATTTTTTATCACAACTTTGTATGTATATTGATGAAAATAAATTTGAATTTTCAAATGTGTTTGAGGAAAATAGTAACAGTGTATTAGTTCAACGTCTCATAAGAAGGAATGAATTTCAGAAAACACATCATTGACTTGTTTGGGGTTTAATATTTTTCAGTAAATTAAGACGGAAAATCAGATGATAGATTTGACTAACACTTCGTCTTTAACTTATTGTTAAGATTTTTGTCTCAAAACATCTCCAGATCATTAAATAATATAAATCTATTATTCTCATTTCTTATGTAAACGAAGTAAGCATTGCCATTTTTAGCATTGTCTATCATGTTTAATGTCAATCAATGTACCATATTAAGTGTTTAGAAATACTAGGTTAAAAGAAAACAACGTATAAACTCATATTTGGCCAGATAAAAATTCAGTTCAGGTTTTTTTAAATCAAAAAGGCCATGAAAACTGTCGCTGACCATTGCGTATTTAGTAGAGAATAAGTATTTCTACTCAGTATTAGGGTTGACATCAATTTATTCCGAATTTTTACCAAATTTTGTTACTATGATGTAACGTCGTAATTGGAAAAATTATAAAAAAAAAAAGGAATATAAGAAGAGTTTTCCCACCACAGGTTATAACTGTTGCAGACTGAACCCCTGTATATTCCCGTTAAGTAACAATGACCCCTAATTTAGGATTCTACCCGTAAAAACTCCATTAAAAAATTAACTGTAGATCCTCGTTTTTCACTTTTTCTACTACTGTGATCTTATTATGATGAGGATATTATTTTCTTAAATTTACAACCATATCATCTATATTCCATTAAGTGCATAGAGGCGTGCAGAAGACGGTATCGCATACAGCAATAATGCCTTAGATTCAGAATTTGTTAAAGTAAAGTTGACTGTAATTTTTATTTCTCTTCGGAAATGGAGACCAGCAGTCGGTATAATTAATGAAAGGTAGTCGTGTTTACATTCTAAAATGGGCCCGTTAGTGGGGAGCTCAATTTTAAGACGTTTATTCCTATTACAATGTATCTTATGCTCCCTCAAATTTTCATCCCTTACTGGCCATGAAAATGTTTTGGGCATCGTTTGCAAATAAAAACTCTGTTTTTTCTCTTAGTGATTTGATCACGCATTGCATGAAGACCATCCATTCTTCATCTTCCCTTCCTCCACCTCAACATTCAGTATTTTGAAAGCTAAATGTAGATAATCCGTTAAATGTAATTCTCTCGTATTCATTCGTAATTTGTGCTCGGTAACGTATTCGTATTTGTCTCGTCGAAATAGGGTTATGACCAAATGTCCTTCCCATTAGATTTTGTTCGCCACATAGCATATACTTTAAGTTGTCCCATTTCTGAAATACCCTGCAATTTTCTGAATACACACTTTTTTACATTACAACCATTTTTACATGATTAGTTAGCCACTCATGCCCGGGCTTTAACTACGAGGTCATATCGCCTACTACCAAAACGCTCAGTCGTCGCTCTGTTGGATATGAGCCCTACTCTACTGTGGGCATCCTTTATTTTACCTACTCAGATTTCGTTACTTAGGGTCTTGTACGAGTACCTGACCCGTAAGCTCGGTACTATTTACATGGTGATCGAAATAAAGTAAAACTATCTTGTATCCTTTTCGCCTTCACTTGACGTTTTTATGTTTCAGCTTGATTGAGACGTTTTCGAATTTTTTATATTAGATATGTGTAATTCCTTTTTTTCTAATATTTGAGTACTTAAGCAATATAAAGAAATTACACACACTCTCTATCATGTATATTTAATTAAATTGCATAAATGTTTCTGTATATTGCCCCAAAATAATGGTAACTTATTTTTAGGAATACACATCTTATTATTGTAAAGAGATGTAACTCCCACTTCTAAAAATTATTCTTTACACGATAATGCACTTATGTGCTCCATAATGAGTTTTTTTTTCTTCTGCTCTACCTAAGCAGGTGTTGCTAAACACAAGAATTCATACACTCTCTCTTCACCTCATTCGCTAACCATATTAAAGAAATGCGCCAATGGCCAGAAAAGAAGACGCGCTTATTTAGAAAAAATATAATAAAAAATATGTTTGTTTTTTTAAACCACCTTTGTCTATTACCTATAATTATAATTTTAATTTACAGTAATATTATATTTTGCAATATTATTATATTCACAAACAGACAACAGACACCTAATAGAGAAAATTTTAGTAAAAACCCATTTCTACGTCTTTAAAACTGACCTGAGTGATAAGGCTGGTCGGCGGGTTGGTAGAAGACTGGCTTGAAGGCGCTCTGAATGGTTGAGAGGGCGCAGTCGCGCAACTCATGGGCTGGTTGAAGAAATGTCTTGAATGATGTGTTTGTCCAAAGAAACCCTACAGGTTATCAACCTTTCACATAGCCTTAAAATACTTACTTTTCCTTATTAACAGATAACTGGTAATATATAAGGCTTTTATATTAAGGAAGTATATACATGTGAGCCAGCATCCCAAAATGTATATTTCTTTTAATTTGATAAAGTAGTATTAAGAAAATGAAAATAAAATTTTGAATTAATAATGATCGTCACTTCGTTATATTCCTACTTAACATTTGAGTGGAGCGAGACCGGAAATGTCCGGCTTGAGAGATTTCTCCCAGAAATTGCATGAACCCACACATTCGCGAAAGTGTCTTCGAGAGTTTTAAAACAGTATTTCTGTTTACAAACGTTTAAAATTCCAACTCATCAAAAATAAAACAACTAAGAAATTGTATATCTTATTAGTATTGATGTAATAAATATAGAGAATTATGTTGAAAACACCACCAATCCTAGGGGAAAAAAATGTTTATGAAGAATTCCTCTTATTTGGGAAGTTGTAAATTAAGTTTTTATATGAATAAACGGTTAAAATTGTCATTCCTTTAGTGAGATTTTGCTATTTTTTATAATTAGGTTGAGCCATCGCCAGCCTTTTGAATTTCCTCTTTTCTTATCTCGCTGTCTGTCCGTGGCGAAGTTGCGCATCTCAACCTTGGACTTGCCTCTTTGCTGTTCGAATCTCTTTATGTAGTCCAGATACTTTCTGAATTTATTCCACTGAACAGTAAAGTGAATAACTTTTTTTAATACCAATTTTTTTTTTTTAACTAAATAATTTACTTTGCAGTGTCCATTTCTAAATCTAAAAAAGAAAAGAATGTCGTTGCTGAATCACTGGGCATGTAATTTCCCATATTGAATTATATCTAAGATTCCGCTCTTTACCTAAAACTTCCTTTTCCTTTGCCCGATTTAGCTGAAAACAATAAGAGATGTACTTCTGATTTCAAATACAAACTTTCCTGGATATAAGTTTCATTTTAACGTGAATTATTTCGTCCATGGACACAAGACAGACCTAGAGAAGACCTCTATTGCCACTGCTAGTCAGTACGGGCAATCTTTGTACCCCCTCTTATCATCCTACGTGGCAACATTGCACTCCAGGATATTGAAGCTCCACCAGTATATATCCCTCTTCGCTCTATCCTAACCAAATATATATATATATATAGATAGTTATTATGACTCATGCCCGGGCTTTAACTACGAGGTCATATCGCCTACTACCAGAGCGCTCTTTCGTCATTCTGGTGGACATGAGCCCGACTCTACTGTGGGAGTTCTAAATGTTTCCAATTCTAAATTTCAATTCAGCTAGAGTAAAGGTCTTTAACGAGTAGGTACCTGACATCGTACAGACTCGGGACCATTGCTTAACGTCCCATTCAAAGGACGCCGCGCTCAATGTTTTTACCTTCCAGAGGAAAAAACTAAGGGCTTTGGACGGATTTCAACCCCGCGATCTTGAGCTCAGAAAGCAAGCACGCATACCACTGAGCTACCGGCGCCCTCTCTCTCTCCCTTTCTCTCTCTCTCTCTCTATATATATATATATATTAATATTGATAGGAAATGTCCATGGGCTGAACGTACGGCTGTTATTGGTATGAAATAAAGTTCCAGTTGCATTTTACTGTGTAATCTTAAAAAGATTGGGTCAGAGGTAACATTAATTATTCTATATTAGACCTTTTAAATAATGAACAATATTAAACAAAGAATAAGCTGCAGAGAAATATTTAAAAGAAACTTCAAGTCCTGCCTTTGCCAGCGCTGTTTATATTTGAAACATTAATGGTTATTGAAAAAAGTAAACATATTTTACCTCCTAACAATACTAGTCATGATTATATTATCAGCCCTTCTCTTCTTCCAAATAATAGATGGAATAAAAAAATTTAAACTTTTACCTAAAATGTTTCTTAGAGAAAACCCTCTATTCGGAAACGGAATTTCTTCTCATTGTTCAGAAAAAATGAAATAACCATGATATAAATGTCGTGTTACATATACAAAAATATGATATCGTATGTAGCATTAATTTTTTTTTTTTTTGGCAGAATCCTCAACGGATATCCTCCTGAATGTCTGTCGAAATTATCTTTTGTTTAATATTTTCATTACTAGTCTATTTTTTACTTCCTTATACGAAGTATATACTAATATAAGTATATTCCCCTAAGGGAAGTTACGTATTGAATAGGTCCGAAATTCGATGTGAAATTTTCAACGGAATTTCCATCTTTTCCGACCTCCTGATTTCAAAAATGAAATTTTATATATAAATTCAAAATCTCATAAGGATAGCAACTATTCATTTTCCGCGAAATACCGTAATAACTGCCGATGTAAGGAATGTATCGACACATTTAGTGATTAAGTTTGAGGATTCAGTAGCCACTAGGTTAGTAAAATATTGAGTGTTTGTCAAAATGAAGAGGGAAAGGGAAACCATAATTGATTGATTCGTGCCGAGGAAGTTATTTATTTATTATTATATTTTATTTATTTATTTAATTTTTTTATATTGTTTTCTATATTTCATACATTGTGACTTGAGAAATGGAAGTAAGAACACAATGAAATATACACTTTAGAAAGAATTATATAAAAAATATTTATTACAATTTAAATCTTAAGATTTAATAATTCCAGTCAAAACTCAACATAGATTTTTTTTTTACAAATTACACAATTTCCCCTATACTATACATATCTAGATATCTACAGGGAAGTAGAGATATGCTGTTATTAATTCTTTATTTTCCCGTTAAAAGTATTACATGATATTAAAAATACTTCGATTCCAGTGCTATGAAAAACAGTAGATATTCAGTAGTAAATCTGGTTTGGTGTTTTGAAAAGTGGCGAGAGAGGGACCAGTAATGTTTTAAACCTTTAGAAGCACAAAAACTCATTATTTATTGACCAAAATTCTTTATGAAAATGAGTCTCTCCACTGAATAGAGATTATGGATCTTTTATTCATAACCTAAGGTATAATTCAGACAGCGGGGCGTCGTAGCCCCCGTCCTGCTCTCAAGGAGTAAATATTATAAGGATTTTTTTCAGTAGCGTTAGTTGATGAACTTGAATATACCTCGTTAAATATTGGAAGGAAGCAGAGCAATGGGCCACTACGCCCTATGGGCCCTTTGGCACAAACCACACAACTCTCTTATGGAAATTAGTCAAGCTACTTTATAAGAAGCGTAATAGCTAATAAAATAACTAGGTAAATCAAATTTCTTATTATAAAAAACAATTAAAAAGATGATGTTTTTTTTAGGTTTTATGACTCATGCCCGGGCTTTAACTACGAGGTCATATCGCCTACTACCAGAGTGCTCTTCGTCACTCTGGTGGACATGAGCCCGACTCTACTGTGGGAGTCCTAAATTTTGCCTACCCTAAATTTTTATTCATCTAGGATAGGGGTCTTTAACGAGTACCTGACATTGTACAGGCTCAGGACCATCGCTTAACGTCCCATCCGAAGGACGGCGTGCTTAAGTTTATTTTACCTCCCAGATAAAATAAACTAAGGGCCTCAGTCGGGTTACGAACCCACGATCTTGAGCTCAGAAGTCAAGTACGCATACCACTGAGCTACCGGCGCCCTCAAAAAAAAAAGGTGATAAACAAAGCAATTTTTTATTGAACACTTATATTGTCTAATTCCACATACATATAAATGTGAATCGGTTCGGCTTACGTCATCAGCACTAAGTTCAAAAGTGACATTAAGTTTGATAGGTTGGCATATTTATACTATTCTTAGAAAATAAAATAGCAAGAAAATTAGAGGGAAACAGTTAAATTGAAAATTTTAAAAAACCCGAAACAATAAAATTTTGGGGCGGGACGACAACGACACACCCCCTGCAAAAATCCTGATCTTATTTATTTAAATTAAAAAAAAAAAAAGTCCGGTTTCTGATGTTTTCAATAAAAGTCAAAACTAATGATCTTGGAAACGGCATACATCCGATTTTCACCAAACATGGCTAAGAACCATCTCGCAAATATCAGCTTTTGAAAGAAAAAAAGCTTTTTGAAATCGGAGCTACGATGCCACACACAGACAAAGGCTTCCAACTTATAACACCCCTTCTTTTGCGTCGGGGGTTAAAAACAGGAGACAATATAAATGTCAAAGTTCTGTGTTTTTTATTTTATTAGCTTAAAAAATGAAAACAAAGAACATTAACTCTTATATTGTCTCCTGTTTTTCCCCCTTTTCTTTCTATTTTATTTTCCGAGAATTGTATAAATATGCAAACTTAATGTCACAATACAATAGAACAAAAATGTTTAACGAAAATCCATCAAGAAGTCTTTTTGGACGGTTTTTGGTTAACTCGCAAACCGGACAACCTTCGAAAAATGTATTTTATATAAAAATGTGTCCTGTCTCTACAACTTTAATTTGAAAAGATTTTTGATGGTCAAAAAAATAAACAATATCTTGTAAAATGGTCTGATTTTTAGCACTAGTTAGCACATGTGACGTCTTCATTTCAAATTCATTGCTATAATGGTTATTGAGTTAGGGCTCTCAAGATGTTCCAATCACATACAGAGACTGACAGATATATGCCCCATTCATCGAATTTTAGTTTGTTAATTAACGAATAGTGGATGTTTTATTTTATTTATTTAGCTTTTTTAGTTGTGTTCTTATAAATAATAAAAGTTTTATCAGACTGCCTGATAATGAGGGTAACCTCGAAAGCCATCTAACACATAATAATAATATCTGAGAGATGTCAGACTTCACTCTTATGTTGCAACCTATGAAATAATAACTTCTCATTACATCGGTCATATTTACTTTCACAGAGAGACATCAACGCGAAAATGGTCAAAACATATTGAGGGGTCCCTGAAACGTGAACCTCGACCTCGGATTTTCGTACGATAACAATACTTCCTTGTCTTAAAGATATAAAAATGAACCTACTAACATGAACGAATTCATGTGAATCACTTCTTTAAGAAACATCGCTCCTAATGAAAATAATTTATTTTCCGAGAAGCTTTACAAGTCCTTGCAGGACATTAAAGAGTTCCTGGAAGAAGGAAATATTTTAAATTGGAGCAGGTAACTTAAGCCATTAAACTGAACAGTAGCGACAATAACACTTTGTGCAGAACTGAGTCTTATGATATCACAGGAAGAAACTTGTATCTTCAGTCGTTGGAGTTTTATCTTTTGTAGTTAAAATGTTTTAAAGCTCACCCATCTCTTACTCAGTGTAATACTAAATTTCTCGGCCTTGCATTATTGCAACGTTAAAGAGAAAAGTTATAAAGGAATAAGTTTTATTTCTTAGTTGCATTAAACTTGACATAGCTACTTTGTTTCAACTTCATGATCATGACTAATAAATGAACTGTTTTCCTTATTTATATATGAAGAAAAACTTCTTATTATTATTTTAATGAATTTACACTGTTTATCAAACAAAAAATGCAAAACCAAGAAAAAAATACATATATATTGACAAAACAATTAGTCAAATCTCCATAATATAATACGAAATAAATAAATTTCAAATATTTTTAATGTATATTTCAGCCTTTTTTACTACGTAATGATAATATATATTTCCGTTAAATCATAACATAGGATATACGTTATAAGAATGAATTCATTAAAATAGCTTCTACATTAGATACATAAACAGATATTAACTTAAATTTGATAAGGAGTTATCAACGGAATTTCATGTTTTCCGACCACCAAATTCAAAAAATTTTTAAAAAAATGTCTGTCAGTATGTGTGTTGTGAAAATTCCTGATAGAATGAATGTATCGATATGAAATTTTATATGTGATTCCAGAATCCTCCAACGACGACACTTATGGTTTTTCAGTCCATTTGATGAAAGGGAATGAGGGATTAGGGAGGCTTAATATAAAAACTCTAATAATTGATGATAGATTTATGTATCGACACGAAATTTTATATGTGTCCAAAAGCCCATAAGGACAACAACTTTTGATTTTCAGCCAAATCGACCAAAAATAAGGGTGGAGGTTTAGGGGAGAGGCTTAACTCAATTATTCAAATAACTATCGTTGTAAAGAATGTATCGACACAAAATTTCATATGTAAATTCAAAACCCCATAAGAACGAATTAAAAATTTCTATAAAATTACCCCAATAACATTTACCTCATTATTTTTACTAGGAATTGTCATAAGTTAAGTATTTACTTATCAGTTTTACTGATTATACTTCCTCAGGTATACAAAGTACAGGGCAAGTTATGTAAGCGGTCAAAAACTCGATGCGGAGTTTTCATCGGAATTTCATGTTTTCCGACCTCCAAATTTCAATTATGAAAAATAAAAATTCTGTATGTGTGTGTGTAAACACGATAACTCCCGATAGAATAAATGTATCGATACGAAATTTCATATGTGTGGCCAAACCCCACAAGGACAATACCTATTGATTAAACTAAGGTTATAAGTATCATTGATTTTCAGTTTCATCACAAAATTTAATATACATATGTATCCAGAACCATCTAAGATTTTTACAAAATCTGCCGCCCAATGAAAAGGAGGAGATTTGGGGGGAGCATCAAATATGTTCTGCATAAAGAATATTATGATCATATAATCAATATAATGAATGAATTGTTTACAATAAACATCATTAAATATGTTAAAGATATTGATGATAGGAGCTAATCCCGAAACGTAAAACGGTTTTGTCACGCGGGCACCATCTGTTGAAATCTAACTGAACTAATAAGATGACTACATCGGTTAGGTCACCGAGTCTGACACACATGTCATCAATAATAACAGTACTATTGAAAAGTAAATAAAATAAATAAATAAATACTTGAAAATATGAGTAAAAATATAATTATATTAATAAGTACAGATTTTCCAAGAGAACTCTCCGCACTTCAGAAATCTTCTACGATTCTTGAGAGACTTAAAAATATCTACGGAATTCTGAAATGTGTTGACCCAAGTATGTTGCTCGCTCCACCTTGGTGGTAGGTAGCGGTTTGCGATGATAGTGAGACGAGATGAGCTGGGCTGGCCTCTCTCTGATTGGAGGCTCTGGGCCTGCCCACCTCACTCAATGTCTCCTGAGTTAGAAACGCTAATGGCCATAGTAGCCGATGCGTTAGAAAAAAAAAAGTACAGTAGATACAGTTATTAATTTAATTAAAACTAAGATAATTATTTTATCGCTCTCCGGAAGTGACTTTTCAAGGCGACATTTTGAGACTTTCTTATAGTCCTTAAATGAGGATATCTGTGTAGGAGCTCTGCCAAAACAAAAAAAAAATTGAATATATGAACTAATGTTTTTGGATATGGAACACGATTTTTTTATTTTTGGTATTTTATTATTTTTGAACAATGAGAAAAAACCTCCGTTTCCGAATAGAGGTTTTCCTCTAACATAAATATATTATATGACATATAAATATATATTTATTCATAGATGTAAAACCAGGCCTCTAAATATAAGTATTTACAATTAAGTTCAGATATAACCTTAGAACCCCCGTGGATGTGGAGTTAGGAATATCTTTGGTAAATATTTTTTTACCTGTCTTATAGAAAAGGTAAAACTAATTGAAGATAAAATTTTTAAACTAATTTATGATATTCATGAAATGATGTTTGTACATTTAACAAATTGATTACTGATGACACGAGAATATTAGTAAGATGAAAATAATATTTATTTTCTTACCTGTAAGGGTTTGGCAAATATTTCTTCTGTTATGAGGTGATTTGTCACGTCAGCCCAGGCGCTGGTTGTACATTTTCTTGTGTAGTTGTGATTGCAATGAAGGAATAAATAATTTTTTTTTTTTTTTTGTGAAATGCATTACGGAATTGTCACGCGGGCACCATCTGTTGAAATTTAACTGAACTAATATGGCAATCAGACGTTGCGTTAGATCACCGATAGAGTGTTACATTACAAATTTTGCCTACTTAAACACTTTAAATTTAATGTTTTATAATGTTTTTGACTTTTTTATATTTATAGTAAATCCGAGATCGAAGTTTCACGTTTCAAGGTCTCCGAATACCTTTTGACCATTTTCGCCATGATGTCTGTCTGTGCAGTGCACTACTACCGCAAAAACGATTGTAGTTATGAATTTTAAAATTGGAATGATGGGGTTACATGGGCTAATTTAGATCTGATAAGATTTTAACCTGAAATCGGACGAAAATTAATTGAGACCACTTTACTTCGGAGCCTAACTACGTATTACAATATGTTTATGACCTAATCCAAAATTGTTTCAAGTAGAAGTGTAGAGAAAACTAAATTATCTACATATTTTATATGAAATACGATTTTTCGCAGGTCGTCCGGTTTTTGAGGTATCTACATGCTGAAATGAGTTTTGAAACATATTTTCTGACGTTTCTTTGATTTACCAGAAAATGGTTAATCCTATCGAAAAATTGTTTCTCTCCAAGAATGTTCCTTAATAAAAGTCCTGAGATCTGAGGTAGGATCTATACGACCAAAGTTATAGTGACACAAAAAAAGAAAAAACATTAAATTACAAATTTAAAAAACCCCAGACACAAAAAATAAATCTTTAAAAAGAGGGAGGGGGGCTTGGCCTTATAAACATTTGAGCTCAAACTGCAAGTCTCTAGCTGTAATAGAGGCCGAGATCCCTACACAGGCTCTGATGAAAACTTGAAGATCTTGGAGACGGCATACCCGACTTCCACCAAACATTTTTTTTTTGTATTGAGTGCCCCTGACCCCTTGAAGGGGGGTCGGTCACATCACCCTAATTTCGTTGAGGAATATGTATCTTCTCCTTTCTCCGTTTATTTACAATATTTCATATTTACATGTTGCCATGGACCGGCTCGATGGCCACGGTCCACAGTCGTCCTTGGTTTTCAGCGCTTTACTCCGAGTAAGCTCGGGATCTGTCGGGGGGGTTCTGCCTACTTCCCAGAGTCGGGGGCAGTAGCCGCAACTCCTGCCGGGTTAGAAGGCTTTCTTGATTCACCGCCAGGAGCAGACGAACCGACCAAAAGCCAGGTAGCCAGCCTCCGTCATCAGTCTCGGCAGGTCCAGTACCAGGTATGATCCCATCGAGCGGACCAGCGCCGCCCTGGGCCAGTCGTATAGCGGGCTGTCGAGGAGTACGTGTTCCGCAGTCTCAACGCCGCCACACGAGCAGGCAGGGCACGAAACCGGGCTAAGAACCATCTCACAAATACCAGCTTTTGAAACAAAAAAACGCTTTGAAATCGGTTCAGCCGTCTTGGATGCCACAGACACAGACAAATACTTCCAATTTATAACAATCTTCCCTTTTGCGTCGGAGGTTAAAAAAATAAAATAAGTGATATGGCTATTACTGAAATTTCTTATACCAACCACGCTTACAGATCACTCACTCTCTCTCCCCTCCCCCGCCTCGTCTCAAAACGATTTCATACTGGCTTTACTGGTTAGAAGAAAGGTTGAGCTCAGTAAACAAGCATGCATCTCTGAGCTACCGGCGCACTCATTGTGTTCTGCAAAAATAAGAATTTAATTGATTTGAGAAAAATTGTTAACATAAAGAACGACAAATAAATTATAGATTATGCAACCAGATACCCAAATATATAAATCGAAACGTCTATAATGGCTAGATTCTAAAAACTAAAAACAAAAGGGAGAAATGTAGTTCTGTGATAAATATATTTTATATGAATTCAGAATCTCCTTGCACAAACAAAAAACGATGAATGATTCACTTTGTGACAATATTAATAAATTAGCACGATATTGATCTTAGCATAGATAACTTATTGACATAAAGCAATGATAAAGAGTTGTGTTAACATGGCCAATGTTTTGATAATGAACTTTAGGGGGCCTTGGAGAATAATTTACGAGATGAAAACTTTGTCAGCTTACTCTACCACCTCATTATTATTAAACATATCTGTACAGGGGAAGGCATCGATTAGTTCCTTCGAATAGGAATCAGTAATGTAATTTCTCGTATATTTGTGCATTTTATTTTATTTCGTTAAGATATAAATATATATAAGTGGTGGGCTGGTGTTTTTCACCCAGGGACCTAAGCACCCAGTGCTTTTATCCCTTCCCTGGAAGCGCTGGGCTTCCCCCTTATTATATTACCTGTATGTTTATACTACCTAAACCAAGCCCTTCATGAAGTGCTCAGTCTCCCAGTTTCCTTAATGAACCTGAGAATGCTCTCATAGTCCAATCTTCTAAAGTCCTCCTCTGCGATTACATCTCCACAAAAGATTCGGAATCTCGTTCGCGCATATCCCGAGCAGATGCCCAGGAAGTGTGCCGCCGTTTCGTCTTCTTCCCCACATCTATCGCAGGTAGGACTGTCCTTGACTCCCACAATGTGTAGCTGTCTATTGAACGGACCATGTCCTGTGAGAACTCCAGTCAGTTGCCTGAGCTCGTTTCTTTTGAGGTTCAGGATCCCGTCTTTCAGAACCCTGGACTCCCCTCCCAGAAACATCTTCGACTACCTGCATGTGGTCTTTTCTCTCCTTGTATGCTCCTTAGTCCATTTTTTGTATTTCGTTAAGATATGCCACAGATTTTCTAATAAACAAAGCTAAGGAGAAAAATTCGATGGATCATCGGCAGTGTACTTCCCCAACACGGGTTAATTAAGTGTTCACTCTTCCTCCGTAGGTGCTTCTAAATCCTCACACTAAATTTTGTGTCGATACATATGACACTGGAATTATTGAGTTGAGCCTCCCCTCCACTTCTGCTGATATCCCTGAAAATTGATAGGTGTCGCCCTTAAAAGGCTTTCAAATCATATAGGTACGAAATTTCGTGTCAATACGTTCTATACAAAGGCATTGTTAGAGTTTGTGTTAAGATCCCCTTAAGCCCTTCCTTCCCTTTGGCAGATTTGACTGAAAATCAATCATGAATAACAGTAAGGTACATATATAAGATTCATACATTCATTCTATCGGGAATTACAGTGTTCATAGATATAAACAAACAGACAGAAATTGTTTTTTGTTTCATTATTGAAATTAGGGAGTTGGAAAACATGAAATTTCGTTGAAATTGCATCGAATTTCTAACCAATTACATAACTTATACTTCAAAAAGCTGAAGAAGTAAAAATATTGAAATATTTGTTCATTTCACAATTGAATAGTTAATCTACACAAAGCAAATATTTACTGGTTTATCTAAATCCGATTCAAGACAAAGTTACAGTTCAATTAGTTCGCGTTTCGTGCTCACAGTAATTATATGTACGTCTCGAACATGGAAACTGAAATGAAAGTATAGGGATGAAATGAAAGTAGGGATGAAATGAAAGTAGGGATGAAATGAAAGTAGGGATGAAACAACTATTTCAAGGAAAAGTAAAAGCGAAATTATTTTAATTTTACTAGCCAAGTTTTTAACGAATGAAGTTAAGGGCCTCCGTCGACAAAAATATAAATAATCTGACCCTCCCGTCAGCCCTTGCAAGACAGGAATGCAGTTTACCGCTGCATAATGTTTATCAGAAGACACATGAATCTACAAGAGCTAGCTATAGTGTAAAATAAGTAGTCATTACAAATAACTACTGTTTAAAGTATGGAAAACTTGTCTCTCTTGTAAGTTAATAGGTTAGTTAATTATACAATAACTAGTTAGTTATTCATATGTGTTAGTAAGATGTAATTTGGAAAAGATTTTTCATATAAATAAAAGACCTTGTCTTACCACTGTTTTATTTTTGACCAAAACCGGTTTTCAAAGCAAGAGTCATCATTAGTGGTACATCCCACCACACACAGTGTAGCGGCTAGTATGTGTGGGAGGGATGTACCACAGATGATGATGCTGTTGCGTTGAAAACCGGTTCTGGACAAAAATAAAACAGTGGGAAGACAACGTATTTTATTTCTATGAGTTAGTTATTCCACATTCGGACTATGAGACCATCTTCAATACTTGTTTTTTGTCGGCTATTTCTTTATATGTATATATAAAAAAATGTCTCGTCTCTTCTACACTTCCACCACTTTCTGACTAGAGTTTATTTTTTTCGAGTCAACATCTCATCAGTTAAAATTCTTATTGTGCCTGTTGAAATTGAACTGATGAGATGTAATCTCGAAAAAAATAAACTCTAGTTAGAAAGTGATGAAAATGTATAAGTGATGAGAAAAAACTGTATATGATTCATAAAATAGACGATCAAAACACAGATACTGAGGATGTGCTTGCAGACCGAAACGCCTATAAAAACTAAATAAAGTGGGAGGAAATAGAGCTGTCAAGAAAAAATACAACTTTATTATAAATCTCCTTAAACATCACAAACTAAAGTAATTAGTTATTGTATAGAGTAACTTAATTAATTTTGGGGGCCATGGTGGCCGTGCGGGCTAGAGCGTAGGGCTTTGGTCGCATGGTCTCACCATGGTTTGCGGGTTCGAATCCCGTCCGGGAGTGAGTTTTATTTCGTAGATAGAACTCCCTCCCGGGGCCATGGATGTCTTAAATAATTATATATAACACATTGACATGGCTAATATGCACCGTACATAAAGCCAAAAAAAAAAAAAAAAAAAAAAAAAAAAACTTAATTAATTTACTTTAATGCTAATATGAGAAACAAAAATCATAATACATACATTTTTAATAAGATATTTACAGTAAAGAAACTGTAATAAGCATTACAGCTTGTAAATTTTAACTTGACAATTTATTTATTTAAAAAAAATTGAAAACTATACTTTTTGAAATGGTCATTTTAAATTTGAATAAAATAAATTCGAATATTTATTTTTGGGCAGCCAAGATCATATTAAAGTATGAATAGGACGCATTCAGCATCTGAAAAATAAACATATGTATCTATCAATATTGACTGAAAATTTTAATTATCACAAATATAAATTACAGATTTTTAGTTGGTTGATTGAGGTCGTACCAAAGCGATCGTTCATGTGCCCGACTCAACAGGGCCTCGGCCGGGTTATAAACCCGCGAGAATAGTTTACAGATAGTGAAACTTAAATTATTAAATTATCTGAAACCTCTTAAAATGTTTATAACATTTAATTGCGTTCCTCGAGAGAGTTACTAACATACTCCCAAAATATATTTATTTTATTTTTGTTGAATACAGGCACTCTCCACAAATCCACCACGACCTCTCAAGCGGGCTAGGCAGAGGGACCTGCTCGAGGACTAGCCTGGACTCCTCTTCACTCACATACCTCAGCAGTACAGCGACACACTTGCCACTGAACAACATCACAATTACTAATGACAAATGTTATGTCGTTGTAAATATGTAAATAAATAAATAATTTTTATGGTAGTGATTATCCAAATGTTTATCAATAAAAAAACCATGTTACTTAATAATTAAAAATATACAATTACTTGTTTGACTATTTTACAACTGTATAATAAATAAATGCAAGTAAAAGAGAGAGATAATGGCAATGTCAGGAGGGGAGAAATCACTCAGTGGTGATACTCCCTAAGCACTGAGTTATTCTCATTTGTAACTAACTAATCACTGCTAAATACGTCTTTAGACTATTGACATTCCAGCGTTGGGGAAGTGTGGCAGAATGAAGGGCACGGAATGGAGGATTATTGTGGAAACTTAGAGAGGAAAATAATTTTTTATACTAGAATTTAGTAACAATAACCTGGACAAAAGTTACATAAAGGTCAGTGTGAAAAGTTTTGTTGAAGACGTAGTAAGGAGCATTGGCTATTGTACGAAGAATTTTGGATTGGAGATTGGAAGCCTTGGCAGAACCCCAGAGTTCGTTCGTAAGTCTATATTGGTTTGAGTACTGCGTTGTATATAAGTAGTTTTGTTTTCAAAGTTAATTTGGATCATCTGTCAAAGGCATGGAGAAGACCAGAACCAAACCTAGAATAGGAATGGCGTTTCCTGAGGGAACCCAGGAGGTTAAATATATATATATTTAATTTTTTTAATTATATATATAGTTATTAAATAGTAAGGACATACGGCCATAAAACCATTCATGTTGATCACATTGCCCACTATGGTTCTGAACTGAAATGGCCGAACAGTGCTTGTCATCATGAGACGAAGGGTGGTCTGACACTCTTTGGGCAACTCGTACCAGTTGGTATCGTAGATCACGAAAGACAACCTGTAGCTCTGTAAAACAAGATACACGATATCAACTCATATCTAGAATTATCATTATTCTATTATAATCTATTATAACGCTCTAACGTATGTGTTCGAAAATAATTAAAAAGTATATTTTCTGTGGTTGGCTTAGATATGTTGTTTGTCTGTTATGTAACTCACGCCCCAGGCTTTAACTACGAGGTCATATCGTTTACGAGTATGTACTTTCGTCGATCTAGTGGGCATGAGCCCGACTTTAAATTTTGCCTACACAGGTTTAGTTATCTCGTACATCACACTGTTTCGGGATCAACGCTTAACTTCTCATCCGAAGAACGGCCTGCACAAGGTTAATTTACCTCTCAGATAAACAGATAAAAAAACTAAAAAAAAAAGACAGGTTTCAAACCTGCTCTTGGATTTATAGTTTAGAACTGAATCACTCCTGCGCCGTCGCAGGAAGATCTGTGTTACTGGTGTTTTAAAATATTTAAAACCATATTCCCAAGTTTGTTTCTTTAATCCCTGAATTTAATTAAAATTGCTACAATTTTTTTTGCTTTTTCTCTCTCTTAAGATGATTAAGATCAGGGATGATTAAGATCAGTGAGTAGTGTTACTTTTCAATATGTGTCAGTTTAAGCATTTGTGGCGACCTATTTTTTGTAAGCTTGTATTTTTGCAGCTACTCGGCATTTAGCGACTTATAGTGTTTTACCTACAGAGCTTCAACCATTTCAGTCAAAGAGACGTCGTCAGCTTAAACTTTTAAAATCTGCAGAACTCACCACAGTTTCTAGAAAGGCGTCCCGCAGCTATGGGGGATTCTAGTCTGTAGGTCATATTCACAGAAATATTTTAATTAATTAATAAATCTACCCTGAAAACAATAATTGTACGAAAATTAAAATCGTAGGGGATGTTAATTCTTTGCGATGTCAGTTACTCGTTAAAGACCCCTTTCCTAATCACATTCGGGCTGGTAAAATCTAGGAGCCAGAGTAGAGATGGGCTCATGTCCAGAAGGCTCTGTTAGCATGCGATATGGCCTCTTAGTTAAAGCCCGGGCATGAGTCACAAACTAAGATACAAACTTTAGTAGCTACCTTGTCTGATACCCGTTGACAGAACAAGTAGATTGCATAGACGTAGAAGGTTTGTATCATCAGTATTCCGGACCATTTGACATGCAAAGAGCGCTCTGTTAGTAGGCAATATGGCCTTTTAGTTAAAGCCCGGGCATGAGTCACAAACAAAGATACAAACTTTAGTAGCTACCTTGTCTGATACACGTTGACAGAACAAGTAGATTGCATAGAAGTAGAAGGTTTGTATCATCAGTATTCCGGACCATTTGACATGCAAAGCTCTATTATCCTGTAAATGTATCATCAAAGAGTTATTCTAGAGGATGAATTATTTTATAATTATTATTTAAAGCAGGTCACCCGCCATGGCCCTTTGCGTTGCTAAGTAACTTATATATGAAAGTGTGCGTTGGTTAGTAACTCATATAGTAACAATATTTAATGTAGAAGGATTGACAAACGATGACATAAGGTAAGGGAAGATCAGGCGTGAGGTAGAATTTATATTTATTAATTAAATATCTCATAGATAATAAAATTCAACTTACACAAACCAAAATGAATCCAGACCATATAAATAACACCATAGCGCTAAGCAGTAGCCAAGAAGCTAGCCAACAAAATAATCTTTCAATTCCTGAATAAAAGCTATAGAGAAAAAAAAAAATACTTTGAGCTAACTAACTAAACAACTTACAAAATAAAAAACAAAACTATTTTGGATATAGAAAAGCGTAACTAGGAAAGTTTTCACATAAAAAATTTCACTCACACAGTCAGATTTTTAATTTTCTGGAAGCTGGAGTTTGAATAACATGAAATTCCGTTGAAACTCCATTGAATTTTTAACCGATTGCATAACTTCCCCTATACTTCGTTAAGTTGGGGAAGTAAAAATGACCTTGAGCCTCCCTCAAATTTTGTACAAAAACATTTGTTTATGCGTTATAAAATCCATCCTTCGTCGGAAACCTCAGATTTGAGATAGGACCAACACAAACAAACAGTCCCCAAACAATGTAAAAGAAATTTCCACAGAAAATATTTCAAAATGTTGTTTAAATTGTTGCACATAAATTTTTTTAAATATGGTTTTCTTATTGGTCGTTTTTTGTTAAAAAAGAATAAAAAATAAAAAAAAAAAAATATGTGCGACAGCTGCAGACATCGCCCAAGGAGCCAAGTGACAAGGCCCTACACGGAGTCGCCTTTTGGATTAGGGAAAGTGGTGTAATAGGCTCAAGTTTCAAAAAAACTAGGCAGCTCTACTTTTGGTAATCGAGTAAGTTGGTCTGTGTAAACATTGTAAAAACTTTTTTTGTTTTTAAGTAGTGGCAATTATCGTTACATTATTACTTATTATTATAATTTTGTGAATAAATGAATAAAATAATGCTTACTTTACAATATTCAAATGGTGTTCAGCGCACATATTTGTACATTTGATTTGAGCCCTTTTTAATTCTTCCACAAAACTATTATCATCCACGATTTTTTCACTTTTGGTAACTATTTCTATAGCCCTTTCATTGATGCTCATCAAAGCTTGTTGTAAAAAGTAAAACTCTATACAGATATATTTGTGGGCCAAATAGACAAACGTCATACTACCATAAGTAAATGTTGACATAATTACAATAATGGTCAATTCGTAAATGTACGTTAATATATGATTCGGAATATAATCCAAGTCCCAAGGATACCATGTGGGATACAGATGTATATGACGGGTATTTTTGAAGTATTTTTCAAATAATGAATACAAGACAAAATTTAAAATCATTGTCAGAATGCCTAGAATGATCAAATTGACAGCTTGTTTCAAATGCTTTACTCTTTTCACGTTAAATTCATTGATAATTTTGTTCATGAGCTCACTGTGATAGTCATAAGTTGTTAAAGATTCTGAAAATAAAAAAAATGTGTATGGAATAAACAGCTTAATATAGATTTTATGTACAAAGCAGTGCACTCGGGTTCACAAGCCTTCCAAGGATGCTTTCCAGGCGGCATCACCAACTGAGGTTGGATTCGTTGTGGCGGTGGTTGCTGGAGTCACCATTGGACGCCAGATTCTGACTGGATTCCATATTGGAACTAGAGCCAAATAGTAGATCTCCCGCGCCCTCCCTTTAGCGCCAAGGGTCGCACATCTCTCGGGCTGTGTCAGCCGTCATACACGCTGTCTAATTCCATAAAAATATATACATAAAGTGTAGTTTTATGTGTACATTTTTGAAGTATAAAACTTAAACCAGTTCTTTGTTTTATTAATTTTATTTATTATATTTTAGCTTTCCATTATATTGACACACATTGCAGAAATGTATTCGGACAAGCGATAAAAGTGATAAGTTCACATGCAATTGCTACAGGAAAATAGAGACATTTAAAATTTATGAATTATTTCCCTTTTTTGAAGTTTTTCTTTACATTGACACAATAAAATGCATATTTTGAATACCATGAAGGATCCTTCTTCCGGCGTCTCCGTAGTAATAATAGTAGATGGGCATTGTGACGCTGAGTGCAGCGATCATCCAGTGATGGCAGACAACTGTCAGACTCTCAATCTCACTTCCAAAAATGTACATGGAGTAAATAAATAAAGAGAGGCAGGGAAGAGAGTACAAGCCGGTGGCCAAAATATACCAACGCCAATGTTTGTCATTTTCCTGAACGAGTTTCGCCGCTGCTAAGATCAATGTAAAAGTTCTGGTAACTCGCTCGTCTGTTTTCAACCGCATTCTTGCCATAATCTTTGAATGAAGAGGTTCAATGAAGGTGCATCTGAAATGAAAAATAATTAAAATGTCGTGGCCTTGAACTATAATGATTTTGATGGTCCAGATAAATGAACTAATGTAATTTAATAAATAAAAAACCAAAGAACTTGTTCAATTTTTATATTGTCTAGTTCCACGAAAATATATACATAAAATGTACCAGTTTTGGTTTACATTGGGGGCCGAATGGGCTAAAGCGTAGGGGTTGGGGTGCAAGGACCACCACTGGTGCGGGTTAGAATCCCGTCCTTTTCTCCCGGTTCAATGGATGTGTGTAAAAACGTAACTTCGGTAATGTAGCCCGCCCCTGTGGTGCCAAAATAAAAATGGGCTACACTCCCTTCTTCCTATTCACTTTTGTTGGTCTTTACAACCTATATATTAATCTTAACACACTACTTCTAACAACTGCCCGAAAGAATAGATATATCGACACGAAATTTAGTATCAGAATCCAGAAGTCCCTGTATACATCCAACTACTGATTTTTAGCCAAAACGATCGATTAGTGATTATTTCGTGCTGGGGAAGTACATAGCTAGTGGTTCATCGAAAACTTTTTATATTCTCATTAAGTACAATCTATGAATCGAAAATGATCATAATCTTAAAGGTTCAGACACCATGGAAGACATTTCGTGAAAAACTTCGATATTTAGTTAACTAAATGGCACGTTAAGGGGGTTTTGAGAAGTCAGTTTTGAATAAATAAAACAAACTTATTTTTGAAATATTGTCTATTCCACTAAAGATATATATTCATATATAACTACCGGTTTCGGCTTTATACCATCGTCAGGTCTAGTTCATAACTAGACCTGACGATGGTATAAAGCCGAAACCGGTAGTTATATATGATTATATATCTTTAGTGGAATAGACAATATTTCAAAAATAAGTTTGTTTTATTTATTTATTACAAGTTTCCACAATATGTCCGCGTTTCTCAACTTAGAAGTCAGTTTTGGGTTTTTTTTGGACCAGCTTAATATCTGAAGACACGAATTGATGAGAGAATGTGATATATTTTTTTTTAAACAACTATAGTGTGTCGCGTATTATTTCAAAGGCTATTACTAGACGAGATAGAAAGAAAATAAATATAATTTTCTTGGGGGAAAGGAAAGAGAGCATTTCAAATTGAGTATTTTACTCAAGCGGTTGGACAAATAATAAGTTCAACATAAAATTTTTTGAAAATGTAAGCAAGTAAATAACAGAAATGGTATCCAGCTAGTCCTGGGGAAAGTCACTATTCTTCAAGTCATACCGAGTCAACTACCAACAAATATTTATCAACAAAAATTACTGTTGTCATAATTCCAAGCAAAATAGTACTTTTTTTGGGCAATATAGGATAACACAGCTAACAATGTAAAATAAAAATAATTTAGTTTGTACCAAATAGTGCTGCTAAAGATCCAAAGAGTCAAGGAGTATAGTTCACCTCCTCGGCCTCTCGGGTTAAATGTAAGAAAAGCAAATGCATGAAAGTCAAACTTTAAATTATATATCAATTCAGTATCATGTATCAATTATGTATCATTTTTGAAGAAACAGTTTCATGTATTATTGTGTGGAAATAAAGCAAGACAACTTTGTTTCTTAAGTGAACTAAGTAAATAGATTGTTTGACTTCCTTTCTTTTATTTACTTTACACTTTTCTGTTTTGATTTTTTTTTCTCAATATTTGTTCATTAAATTTTTAATAATAATGTAAGGGTGTGTTTCAGGATTGTTCTCAATAAATTGTACAATTAAATATAAATATCAAACGAATTCAGGCGTTTCAGTCAAAAACCCTCAGACTGATAACACAATGCCGCCCATACATATACAACAGAACACTTTATAACGATGTTATGATACACACAGTACCCGACACAATACAAACTACTTACATACGGTTTTTTAGAAAACTTTACACACGAACAAACCCAGAAATACGTACTTTATCTTCACAACTCTTACCACAAAACCCCCCACGAAGGCTGAAGAGAAGATGGAACTGCGACTTATTGCCACCTTAAATCCTATTCGTTCTTAATATTTTTAATTTTATTTTTTACATTATTTTCCTTTACTTTTATCATCGCTCTTACCCACCCATCAAAATTGTCTTTCAATTCCTTTTTTTAAATTTATTTTATTTTTTTATTATTTTTTTTTTCTTTGTCCTAATAATTAATATAAATTTTCGTCCCGAGGATCTACCACTGGGTGGCCTTCCTCTCACATGCCATTCACGCCAACATATCCACACCTACCATCATAGAAGTTGGTTGTTGCACCCTAGCAACAGTTGCATCTTTCTAAATAAAAGACAAAAAATATATATATATATTGATAATCTACTTATGTATATTTAAAGCTATGGTATTATCTTACAAAAACCAGAATGGACCAAAATAGGGTAAAATGAAAGTTTAATCAGAGGTTTTTTGTTCTTTTATCTTTGGATATACATATTTAATAAAATTTAATATCATGGTTCTATTCAAATGCATACAATTCCAGTAAAGTATACAATTCCAAGTGATTGCCATAAGGCCTTTTTACTTATCCAGCTGTACAAAGTATAGGGGAAGTTATGTAATCCGACAGAAATTTGATGTTGGTTGTTCACTGGAATTTCATATTTTCCACCCCTTATATATTTATTCCATAAATAAAAAAATAATTTCCCGTCTGTGTCTGTGAACACGATAACTCCCGTTAGAATGAATATATCAACACTGTATATGTGTATCCAGAGAGTTTGTAAGGGCGAATAGCTTTCTGCGATCTGCGTAGATATACTTGAAAGTTAATAAAAAATAAATAAAAATAATGAACTTGTTTAACTTTCATTTAATATGAAGATGGTTGATGTAGTGAGACGTCATTATTTCACAGGTTGTCAAATAAAATGTAGTATGACCTCTCACAGATTTTTATTACGAGTAGCTAGCCGGCTTTCGAGGTTTCCCTCATCATCAGGCAGTCTATAAAATAGTTGCTGAAGTTTCGGTGTAGAGATCTTCGATAGGTTTCTTAGCGTAGACTGATTTTTTTCTTTTGTAGCCATAGTAGCTTGACGAGCTGACGTTAATATGAAGATGACTGAAACCTATCGAAGATCTCTACACCGAAATTTCAGCAACTATTTTATAGACTGCCTGATGATGAGGGAAACCTCGAAAGCCGGCTAGCTACTTGTAATAAAAATCTGTGAGAGGTCATACTATATTTTATTTGACAACCTGTGAAATAATCACGTCACACTATATCAGCCATCTTCATATTATATGAAAGTTAAACAGTAGGAGTGAGAAGAACAATGAAATAGATGCGCAATTTACTTTTATTTATTTATATGCCCAAAATAACATTGAATTAAAGAATGCCCACAATATTTCAACCAGAAAAAAAATACTAAAGAAGATGTAGAAATTAGTTTGTAAGATTTTTTTTATTGTAAATAATTTGAGTTTTTATTTAATATTGATAATTTGATTATATTGAAAATGTAGGTTAAGTAAAATAAACCTAAATATTTGTTCTCATATTCTATGCTATTAATTTTCCCTGTTAACCCAGTAAGATAATTTATACCTTTGGATTAGATTGAACATTTTTGAAAATTTAAGGAAAACAATATGGCATCTCATTATTATATTTAGAATAAATCCAAATTAAATAATTATTAATTGAAATTTTTTTTAAATACATGCACTTTCTTCAAAATTGCACGTCTTGATCTTTAGAAGACCAGGTATAATTTCTACAGGAAATGCGGTAATTTTATTATTTAATTCTATTTAATATTAATTTATTTGTTTTAATTTTTATTTAACAAAATTTTCTTTGTCACAATATATCGCACTGGTCGACCTTCAAAAAAATGTACTTCATATAAATTGCGTCTTTAAGTATTCTTTACAACTTTTATTCGAAATAATTTTTGATTAAGTTATAAATATAAACGGTATTTGGTATAACGTACTTAGGACTTAGGACCCAATGTAAAGTTGTCTCAATTTTCTAAATGTAATCAAATCGTAGTATTCACATGCGATATCTTCATCGCACTTTGAAAAGTTCATTTCCATAATCCTTCCTGAGTTAGACCGCTCAGAAAGTTCCAATCACATGTACACACACGGACAAACATCATCGCAAAAATGGTCAAAACATGCTCAGGGGACCCTCCTAAAGCGTGAAATTCCGTTGAAAACCCGATCTCGACTTTTTTCACGATTACAATACTTCCTGGTATAAAGAAGTAAAAATGGAGCTAACAGGTTTTTGCATAGAGCCCTTCAACAACAGGTATACCCATTTGTTAACGTTCACTCTAAGTCATTTGTAAAATACGAGTATATGTAAATTAAGTTATATAAAATCTGTAGACTAATCCTGACTGTATGAGAGTGCGATTTATTTATATATATGTTTGTATACTACTGGAAAAAAAAATGCATGACTAATTCACTGAGAAGAGAGGAAGTAATGTACAATGACACAAGGAAAAATTGCAAAAAAGAGCGGAAAGGCAATGGAACCTGGGATTTGTAGGTCAGCGAAAGTAGGAAGTGAGTTAATCTAATTGCGGCCTTTTGGCTTAGCTCACACAAATCAGATGGACTCCGCACTCTTATTGTAAGTATGCAGTGGCGTAGCCACACAAAATTTTACTTTAGGCCGAGAATTTACCCCCATTTTTACATATACCAATGATACAATGAAATTGATAAGAACTTGATGCTAGGAAATAATAAAACCATTTACTCATACGAGATATTTAAAAAAAAAAATCCCTTTGCCAGAAGTCAGCAACATTTTTGCATTATCCAAGTTTTTACTCTCCCTCTAAAACCAATTTACAGATTTAGCTAAAGATCAATAGGTATCTTACTCAGGGACTTGTGAAACCTCATACGATATGTGTGTGGATATATTTGTTATATCGAAAGGTATTAGAGTTTTGTGAGCTTCTTCCTCTGGTCCCAGCTTACCTCTTATTGGGTTCCGAATCAATGTATACAATTCAGTGTCAATACGTAATTATATAGGCAGGTTTTAGGGAGCTTTCTTCCTCTGGTCCTAGCTTACCTCTTATTGGGTTCCGGATCAATGTATACAATTCAGTGTCAATACGTCATTATATAGGCAGGTTTTAGGGAGCTTTCTTCCTCTGGTCCTAGCTTACCTCTTATTGGGTTCTGGATCCATGTATACAATTCATTGGTCAAGACGTCATTATATAGGCAGGTATTAGGGTTTTGTGAACTTCCTTCCTCTGGCCCTGGCTTACCTCTTATTGGGTTCCGGAACCATGTATACAATTCAGTGTCAATACGCCATTATATAGGCAGGTTTTAGGGAGCGTCCTTCCTCTGGTCCTAGCTTACCTCCTATTGGGTTACAGATTCCTGTATACAATTCAGTGTCAATACGTCATTATATAAGCAGGTTTTAGGGAGCTTCCTTCCTCTGGTCCTAGCTTACCTCTTATTGGGTTCTGGATCCATCTTTACAATTCATTGGTCAAGACGTCATTATATAGGCAGGTATTAGGGTTTTGTGAGCTTCCTTCCTCTGCCCCTAGCTTACCTCTTATTGAGTTTCAGATCCATGTATACAATTTCGTGTCAATATCATTACATAGGCATGTATTAGGGTTTCGTGAGCTTCCTTCCTCTGGTCCCGGCTTACCTCTTATAGGGGTCAAGATCCAAGTATACAATTTCGTGTCAATATCATTACATAGGCAGGTTTTAGGGTTTTTGAATACAACCCGCCTCCTCTGGTTTCCTTTCCTCTCTTAAAACAATTTTCCGAAAGGACATTTTTTTCTTTCATTTTTGAAATCTCGGGGTTGGAAAACAAGAAATTAAACGATGCTCTATAATTTGTACATCTGGGGAAGTAAAACCATCAAATTTTTTTTTGTATTTGAAAAACGGCATTCACATATCTAGAAAACATTGTAGCATCATGAGTAAACTGTCAAAGGATGCCAAGTTAATGGTTTCCATATGCAACACTAGGATAGTATTACAGTTGTGGTCAGTTAGTAAAAAGTAAAACAGACCCAGTCTCGGAGTAACGACCTCCCAGAGACGGAAAAAATCCCAGTGGGACTAAGGTCAGATAGTGATGTGTCCTGTTATTTGGAGGTATGGGATCATATGATGAACACCTTGTGGGAGAGACCTGTTCAAAATGGCGATGTCCCCGTACATTAGTGGATAACCTTTAGTAACTGTGAGGTGTATTAACCCTCAAACTGATAACATCCGTCTGTTGGACTAATATGTTTATACAATGCGACGGCTAACAATCCAATCACTTTGAATGAATCCATATCTAAAGCTCTTGAAATATTGAACAATGAGTTTCAGTTAAATGCGTCTAAAACAACTATTTTAAACTTAAAAAATACGTCTATATATATGTAGCTATTAAAACTGTTTCCATATCATTTAAAGAATACAAATTTCTTAGGTCTACCCCCTGTATGTATGAAACATAACAGGGGCTGAACATACATTGGTTATCGGTGCTTCGTAAACTTAAAAAGGTCGTACCAGAGAGAACATTAATTACTCTAAAGTCGACAGTATTTTTACAATGTAGAAGGAAGTATTCTACAGTCAGAATTTCATGAGGTATATCAAAGTATGGGTTTATTCTGAATACAACAAAGTAGTTCCTCTAACGTGAATAAACGTGATTGTATTATAAAAGTGAAATATGTGTTATCATCTTTGAATAAGGTTCGGAAACTGGTGTCAAGAGTTACCACGCTATCATATTATGATATATATATATGGTATATATTTTTGTATAATGCTGACATGAATTCCAGTGTTGCCACTAAAGTGAACATGATAAGGCAATGAACTGACTCTGAAATATAGGTACATATTATGTATAATCATTAAAAAAAATATTAATGAAGGTTCCAACATCATTCTAAAGTGAAGGCTACCATAATTAGACATTGCAATAAAAAAAACTACAATTTTTTTATAATATATCCGTGGAAATTTTCCACATCCGCGTTACTTTGTGATTACTTTCCTTCATTTTACAGATACTGTACCATGCTTATTTTGAAACCTACTTTGGTTTGAATTGAGAAATGGGGAATTATCTCAACAGAGGGGGCGCCAGTACCTCTGGGGTAGCGTCCATGCCTACTGAGCTCAAGATCCCGATTTCAAACTGAGGCCCTTATGTTTTTTATATGGTAAGTAACAAAACCTTGAGCACGCCGTCCTTCGGAGAGGACATTAAATTGCAGTCCTTGTACTCTCAGGAACTTGTTAAAGACCTCTACTCCAACTAAACCTGGGTAAACAAAATGTATAACTCCCACATTAGAAAAAGCAGGGAAGAGATTAAAGCATGGGCTGCTTAGGTCCCTAGGTGTACACATCAGCCCAATATATCAATCACAACAGAATTTAATTTCTTTAACTGTCTCTATTATACTTTCAGCCTTCCACTGACCTCCAGCACCCACACAAGAGTTACTATAGCAGTCTGAAGTAACTACATCTGAAAACGCTAAACACTCTCCAGCCCAACGATAGCTCTGCGCCAGTCAACCTGCCTGCAATATGGATACTGTGCTAAAAATGTATTAGTACTTTAATAGGTCAACCAGTTTAGTCAGCGCCCTAAAAAAACAGTGTATGAAGAGCCTACTGTCAGAGTAATACTGTAGTTTGTTAAATAGACAATTTTCTTGGAATACTATAGTATGTTATTAATTTAATAAATGAGACTGAAAAAAAAATATTGAAGTGGTATAATAATCAAGATTCTTCGACTGAATAAAATATAAAAATAATTTAAAAAATATCAGCAAATATAATCTAGGTATCCACTTAGAAATATACATAAAATATGAATTTTTATTCATGCTCTCTACTCCCGATTAATCGGGATAATGATGGGCGCGGGTACAACCGATAAAGCAAAATTTAAACCAAAGGCTGAAGTAAATACTGTACTTTTCTTTACAAATGTAGGTTAATGAGGTTAAATTATGACGAGAAGGACTCCTAGAATCCAGGGCCGAGAAGTAATCATTCATTAATAGAATCTTACTCTTACTCAAATCTTACTCTTACTCAAATCTTACTCCACTTTTTTTCCCCCACGCATTCTACTCTTCCTGTGAGATGAAAAGTGCCCCATTCATTTACACCATTCATTCTTGCAATGGTAACTTTATACACTTTAACTTACGGTTTTTTTTACGAAGGACTTTCTCTATTATATCTTCACAGGGCCATGCCCACTCTACAGGATGGTCTCTATCTTGGCAAATTGGTTTAATAGTTGAAAGCCAAGACTAAATGGGTAGTCGGAAAATAAGGTTTATACACTCCGACTCATTAACTATGATACACCGACAGAGCTGGACATCAACCACGAAATGGTGGTGAGGTATCTAGGAGTGCTCCTGGACTGACCAGGGACCAACACATTAACTCCAAACTAACACATGGCTACACACTACATAACACTATACTCCGACGTGAATGTTTCACAACGCACTCATCATTCCGCATAAGCCAGACCAACATAACGAAACTGGTGAGGTTCGAAAACAAAGTATCCTCAATCACCTCCACCGTTATAACCTCCTCTTATGGTTATCCGTTATAATAATAATTACTATATTTTTAGTTTATATCGATTACCTATATCTTATTGTCAAAATAAAATTGGTTTTATTCAGCAATTTTTTGATATAGTTTGAATCATATATGGAGAAAGAGACAGGGAGGATGGGGATTTCGCCTTGCCATATTCTAAGAATGTGTTTCTTAAACTTCTCTGGGATGTTCCACTGTTGGTTGTTTCCGGCATTTCTTCCAGAGGTGTCTTCTTATTTTTTTGGACAATATTTCGGGACACTTACACGTCCCTTCTTCTGGTCACTATGAACCAATAGGTTCTTATTAACCTATTGGTTCATAGTGACCTGAAGAAGAGACGTGTAAGTGTCCCGAAATATTGTCCAAAAAAAATAAGAAGACACCTCTGGAAGAAATGCTGGAAACAACCAACATATTCTAAGAAATCAAAAAGTCTTTACTATGGCCACCACCACAAACTCAGTGTTTGACTCACCGCTACAGACTTCCAGGATACGCTCTCTTCTTTAGATCTGCGCCATGTTAGACGAGAAGCACGTGGTGCCAGCAGACAAAGGTAAGTAACCCCTTTAACTCAATAATTAATCAAATTAACAGTCAAATTCAAGACAAATGTTTATAAATACGTAAAACTTTGAGGGGGTGTCTGTCTACACATTTTTGGGTGTTATACGTTTCAGGCCCTACACACACCATTCGGTTTTTTCCTCTGTGTCTGGGAAATGACCAACCAAAATCAAAATCAACCAAACTTCATATCTTGGATCTACCTATTCAGAAATAGGTTTTAGGATACTTATAACTTCAGAATAACAAAAAGAGGGTGGGGGCGGAGTTACTTGGAGACAGAAACAGTTATTTTTCAATTACTATTGATTCTACGTGAAAAATTTACGAAATAAATACGAAATACATTTTTATTTCAAACTTTGTCTGTTCTATACATTTTTTGATTGAAGGAAGAACTAACGAAGAAAAATAACATTTTCTAGTGGCAAAAGTAGCGCGAAAAAGGCGTGAGATAGCGAAGTAAGTTATTATGACTCATGAGCCCGACTCTATTGTGGGAGTCCTATATTTTGCCTACCCTAAATTTTTATTCACCTAGGCCAGGGGTCTTTAACGAGTACCTGACATCGTACGGGCTCGGGACCATCGCTTAACGTGCTTAAGTTTATTTTACCTAAAATAATAATAACATTTATCTGGGAGATAAAATAAACTAAGGGCCTCGGCCGGGTTTCGAACCGACGACCTTGAGCTCAGAAGGCAAGCACGCATACCACTGAGCTATCGGCAGTCTCTATTGGTAGCGAAGTGGGGAGGAAGGAGAGTGAGATGGTGGGGCGGGGGAAGAATAAGCTTTACTTCAGCTTCAGGTAAAGTAATATAACGCAAAATTACTCTCGGGCAACGCCGGGTAACCTGCTAGTAACATGTATGTAGATTGGTAGGTAAGGTTACTACAGACTAGAGTTTCCGGGGAAACTCCCCAGACTGGCGTCTCCGGAAACATGGCCTGTCCCTAGTAAGGTCCATTGACACTAATCTGTTGTACACTCAATATCAAGGTAATTTATTTGTTTTGTCATATGCAAATAAGCCTCAAATAAAAAAAAAGTTGACTGATTAAGCATGTTTTTCAGTTGGATTAAAAAATACATAGCTGGAATTTCAATAAAATTTTCCTTTGTGCCGAGAAACATTTTTCCAAAAGTTGGAGAGTGCTCTAATCTAAAACTATTTGAATATTTAAAAGTTGAATTGGTTAAAACAATTTTTTTTTAAAGGATAATTAAGAAACATAACTGAGTCAGTAACCGGTTTGGATAGCGTGAGAATAAAAAAAAAATTTACATACTGTTTTTGTATATTTTTCCTCTCAATCATCGTTCTCATTAGTATAATACACTGCATACTCTACAGTTAGATGTCATTTTTCACTGGTTGCTTCTGTAGATAGGTTACAGCTACAAAGGGAAAATCTTAGTCTTTTTTTTTTGTTCTGGGGAAAATTCTGGTCCCAAGATCTACAGTACTAACTAAACAAAACAAAATAATAATATAAAAAACAAGTTTTTCAAAAATATACCTTACATTTCAATTATGTTACACTGAGAAGATAGTTTGCAATTATACTACACGGTCAGTGTGAAAGATCTGAAAAAATAATCTTCGACCCTTATGTCATATTAATGAGTTGTCAAATTTTATGTTGCAGAGATATTAGTGAGTCTCAGTTAGAATTGATAATTTCAATTTTACCACAGTTATTTAAAAATGGAAAACCTAACTGAAAAGCCATGCGGATTTCCCAGCTGATATTTCATCCCTTTCTTTACCTGATATATAAGAATTATTCACATTCAGCAAACTGTCTTAGTTTATAACTAAACCTGAAGATGGTGTAATACCGAAACAGTATAAATATTTTTGTTGAACAGTCAATACCCGACTAGAAATGTTTGAACATCATCAGGACCAGGTGGGTCATGCCCGATGGGGATAATGTAAGGCATATAACGCAGACGAGCAATTAATCACGAATGCCTGTTGTGGAACTGAAGTTTTTCTGACCAGGAATGCCTTATTTGCAACTGATGAAGTTTTCCTGACCAGGAATCTCTCATCTGGAACTGATAGACACGAACATTTTTATGTGAATCCAAAACCCAATTAGGACGATACTTATCCTTTTTCAGCCCAAAAGGTCAAAATAAAGTGAAAAGAAAAACCTAACTCAAAAACCATAATAACTGTCGATGTAACGAATGTATCTTCACAAAATTTAGTATGCGGATTCAGAAGTTCCTGTGTATCGTCAACTATTTATTAAAACTGTCGATTAGTGTTTGAAGGACAGCGAAAACTGTCCTGGGGAAGTACATTAAAGTATTTCTTTAAATTAAGCTTATATCTAAACTAATGTTGTACGCATGACAGCTCTGTAGATGATCTGCGCATTGAAATGTGAATCTGCGATCTACTCATCCTGACGCCACATGACCTCCTGACCAAAGAACCATGAGAGAGCTGACCATCCGCCCTACATCTCTCTGGAAGCCAGTCTTTACTCTCACTAAATTTAATTATTTTCATTTTTGTATGCAGAAAAAGTTTGTAAACAATTAAAATAAAAAATATTTGATGTGGCCATTGGACTTTCTTCTACCAAACATGTTTTTACAAATCCCTCTCCTTCCCCTCCCCCCACTCAAATTCGCTTCAAACTGGCTTTACTAGGTATATGAAAGTAATGTGTCATCCTCAGTGGTTTTACGATAAATAGCAATGAACTTGAAATTTAATATGAAGATGTCGCATGTGCTAACTTAGATCAGATTAGATTTTGGCTCGAATTAGACATAAATGAAGACCACTTTACTGTGGAGCCGAAATATATTTTACAAGATACCGTTTATATTTATGACCTAATCAAAATTATTTTCTAATAATAGTTGTAGAGCATCCTAAGAGGAACATTTTATATAAAACATACATATACCTCAATTGGCGTCATACATCAGCATATTCCCACTAAAGGAAAGATAAATGGGAGGAGAGCCGAGAAAGGGGCGAAAGGAGGAATCCGCAGACCAGTGCCCCGAAGGCGTCACCCGCAGGCCTCCAGCCAGGTCGGGGAACAGCAGAAGGCATCGCCGGACCACTTCTAGGTTGATAGGACATATACTAGTAGGTGGTGGGGGTCTCTTGAAGGAAGGTCTACATGTGGAGGCGACCATCCAGTCCTTCGGAGGCGTCACCCGCAGGCCTCCAGCCAGATCGGGGAACAGCAGAAGGCATTGCCGGGCCTTGATAGGGCATATACTAGTAGGTGCTGGGGGTCTCCTGAAGGAAGGTCTACATGTGGAGGCGGCCATCCAGTCCTTTGGAGCTCCAGGATCTACAGACCAGTGACCCAAAGGCCCCCAGTCAGGCCAGGAACACCAAACCTAGGAACCCCGAACACTCCCACCCCGGTCTTCAGTTGCAATATACTGTACCTTTAGCTCTAACAATTATATTATGATAAACAAAAATGTATAAATATATTATAAACCTACACTGGTTGTCTTTAAATTATATTATATAGTACCAATACATTAACTTGAAAGAGAAAGACAATGTTCCTAATTAAATGTTCAATCGTATCAACACGATTACAATACAACTAGTTGTCCTCAGATTTGAGATACGAACACAACCCTAAAGTATGTACAATAAATTTCAGTAGGAAATATCTCAAAGTAATGTTTAAATTGTAACGCATAGTAACGAATTTTAAAATATCTCTCTAGTGGTAGTTCTTTATTAAAAACGGTAACAAATTATGAAAAAAATAGGTTTCAAATAAAATGTGTCTTTCAGTTTTCTCTACAACTAGTATTATTAGTAATGTGGTCTTAGTTTTTGTCTGATCTCGGTCATAATATACATGATCATGTGTTAGTTACCTCAAGTGAGGTTTTCATTTCTTGAAGTTTCAAGTCCATAGCTACCATCGTGTCCGTTATAATCACATACTTACAGACTGACACACATACAAACAATTAACGCGAAAATGATTAAAACAAATTCAGAGGACCTTGAAACGTGAAATATCGCTGAAAACATTATCTTGAACTTTTATTAATAAACAAATAACGAATACTACAAGAATTTGTTGTTTGTAAGGGAAACAATAAATAAATCAAGTGGTCTAGTTGATAATTGGAAAACTTACTTAGGACCATTCTAGGCATTTGATAGAGTTAGACCATCGGATGGGGCAATTTGATTTTGGGCCCCCTGGGGCCTAAGGGAGCACTATAAGAGCCGTTCCTCCGATGTTGCGAACCCCACTCCGTTTCCTGGAGGCTGCCACCGCTCAAGGCAAGGCAGTGTTGGTCTACAAGGAAGGCACCCCGCGTCTTTGTTCAGTTCAGTTAGTGTACACACTTTCACCCATCAACATGTAAGTTCCACTCATCTATCTACTATGCCGTACGCAAACTACCGTTATTTCTTCTAACGGAATTCATTCATTTTTATGATTTATTTATTTTTTTCGTTTCTCACATGTCAAGTAACAATGTGGTTTAGGACTATTTTTTTATTTATTACTTTTTTAAACTTTTCCTAAATAAATATTTACCGGCAATGCACTTCCCCAGTACGAATTAATCAAGTAAGTTTTCGCTCTTCCTCTAAAACTAATCAACAGATTTGATTGAAAATAAATAGATGTCATACTCAGAGACTAGTGAATCCTTATACCAAATTTCCTGTCGATTCCTTCATTACAACGTCGGTTGTTAGGGGTTTTGAGTTGAGTCATCTCCTATGATTCCCTGCCCCTTTCCTTTGGCAGATAGACTGAAAATTAATAGTTGTCGTTTCTTACGGGGTTTCAGATTTAATTTATGTGTCGAAACATTCATTACTTTGAACGATATAAGGGTTGATTCGACTGAACATCGATAGTTGTCGTTCTTATGGGGTTCTGGATAAGTATATAAACTTTTTTTAAATTTATTTATTAGATTTATATCCTCTTGTGCGTATTGTGGTTCTACTGGCTTGTGCATATAAAGTATAACTGTGCTATCCGCGAAATGTGTATTTGTGGGATCCAGAGGGACGGCACGTGTGCTCCCTGAAGAATGCTATTTTGGATTTCTGTGTTTTTTGAGAGGTTCGTACGAAGGGGAAGAAACCAGTAGGGATTAGAAGGGCACTTCAAAACGAATATCCTAAGTTCTGCAACTGACCCGTCGTTACAAGCGGTCCAAACGTACAGATTTTGAACGGGGATCCTGGGATGAGCTTTGAGCCTGGTGAAGGTTCAATAAAAACTGGATTCAACTTCATTCTTCTAGTTCCAGCGCGACTCGGACGGTTGGACCACCTGCTTCTCTCCGAAACCTGGACGATGTGAAGCCCTTTCAAAAGAGGCCCAGACAAAATAAAAAGACCACGAGTCGGATATGAGGACAAGGTGCGGGATTACAAACAAGCTTGGATCTCCCTTCAGGACAGTGGCTACGAAGAGATGTTGATGAAGTAGGCCAGGCAACGTCGGGAATAGTAGAACAGTGTAGGTCAGGTGGTCCGAAAGGACCTTGAGGACGAGGGAGGAGTGAACGTCGGCGTGAAACGCAAGTTGTTGGCATATGCAAACGATGTGACTGATTAGGAGATCAGACTCAAGACATAGTCCAGACTTGTGAAAGCGACAAATTAGGTAATCGTTGTTAGCAAGAAACGGAATTGGAAGGCCCTGTGAAATATCCGAAAGTACCGGAATTCAAATATCTTGATTCCAGGAATCAGCGCATCCTGTGTGCCAACAGCAAATCAGAAGTTACTGGGAAGATGCTCCCACAACCACACAGTGGCAGAAGTATATGGTCAAAAGCAGCTTCGACAGATTGACCAACTCTGTCCTCCAGGCCAGCAGCATCTAGGGGAGGAGACCCAGAGGAAGACCAAGACTTCGGTGGGCGGACATGAAGAGGGATGCTACCGAACTGTGAAGCGGCGGCCCAGGACCGAGGACGATGGAAGCTGGGCATGTGTAGGTCAGATCACGAATAACGGTTAATCCTGCTCAAGGCTTCTTCTCCACAAATAGATTCGGGCTCACGTTCACCAGAGCTATGAAAGAGCGCTCGTATGACCTCGTAGTTAAAGCCCGGTCACGACTCACAATAACTTACTAAGTTTAGCAGACAATACAAGTGGTTTTTAGCTTTCGTGTGTGTACCATCATATGTAAAATTACTGAACATAATTCAAGGAGGCTTTTACTTTAAAACATTCTCAGTTACTGTTGACTCTACACAAAAAATATCCGGAATCAATATGAAAAACATTATTATTTTGAACACTTCGTTGTATTTTGTATAAATTGTTCTTGCTAAAGTTACAAATAAACGATAAAACATACTCCCGGGCAACGCTGGCTGACCTGTTAATTCTAAGTAATTAGTTTAATTATGTGATACGAAAAAGCAAACAGTACACATGTATTTTAATTGGTGAATAAATTTTTAAAAACGGGAATGGTATAGGAAACTAATTAATTCAATGTGCTTAACTTCCGCATCAATTTTCCCTTTGAATTTTCGTAGGTGGATAATTAATTCCAGCGGGTGCCAGCAACGATATGGAGTCTTGGGTAAAGCAGAGCCATTGTACTTCCTCAAGTATTTTTAATTTTTTAATACTCCTACTACGTTACTGCTCTCCCTCTAAACCCTCCAAGGGTTGATTCGGAATATAAAATGTTGACAATATTCGTTGATATTTTCGTTCCATCTGGACTTATTGCAGTTTTTGAGTCCCCTCTCCTCTAAACTGGATCTAACTAAGTTTATCTTATCACGTATTACGATATTTAAAACCTATAGAAAAAACTGTAGGGCTTAAGGTCTTCTGGACAGGAGGACAGACAGATACAGAATCGAAAACAGTTTCTATTTGACATTGTCCTACGAGTTCTAAGACGAGTTGATATGAAACCTACCGTATCAGCTGAAAGCTAGCCGTATCACATTTTTATGATTTAACTAACCGAATGTTGAGTAATATATTTTAACTATCTTTGTTTTTTAAAATTTTATTTATTTCAAGAAAAATTCAGCTCAATTATCATAATATATTATTATTATTATTATACTGCATATAATACCTCTCTCTCCCCTCGTTGTGTTGTCAAATTACTCTGGACTTGCAGGTTAGTAACATTAAACAGGTTAGTAACGTTATCTGCCCGGTTAGTAATTTAAATTACATGATTATAGAATTAAGATGCAATTTTTAATGATTATGAGGCCGTATAAGTGGTGTATTATTTACCCGCTCCCTCGGCATAAGTAAAATTTTCGGGTGGGAGAAAGATGATCGCTGGACTCAGTTCAACGAAACACGCAAATACAGGACAGGAAAATAGGATATCCCATTCGCTGACAAAAATCGTGAAAGCAAGATCTGGGAGAAAAAGAAACAGGAAAATATTGATGGCAGATTGGTAAAACTAAACCAAAAATTAGTGATCGTGATAACTGTCGTTGCTATTTATTAAAATTTACTGTCTTTAGTCTGGTTATAATCACCTTGCAACATTCGATTAATCGTCAGTTGTTAAATCTACCCTGTCATCAATGGCAAAACAACAACAAGCTTATACGTTTCTAAAAACTGTGAAAATTGGCCTAATGAGTTTTGCCAGTCAACAATCGAAACGACATCGATAAGAATGCCCATGAAGATTTTTTCAGGCGAAGAAGCTGTGAAGTATCTCGATTGCATAGAATCAAAAGGTGAAATCTCAAAAGAAATAAGCAACTGGTGCGGTTTGTATGTTTGTTACATCGAAACTCAAAAACTAATAAATAGATTTTGATAAAATTTCATATGTAGCATCCTTATAAGACCTGTTCATAGGCTACATGGTATCTCAACATTTTGAGGATCTGCGGGATCCAAAACATAAAATTATTGCTCTTTAATGATTGATAGGATATCCATGAAACATTCCTATAAGTCCGATTCAAACAATCTGAACAATCAACTGAAAAATGACCAACTAATCAGCTGAAAAATAACCAACTGAACAGTAATCAGCAGAAGAATGATCGGATGATCGGGTTAACAGTCATCAGCAGAAGAATGATCGGGTTTTCAGTAATCAGCTCACCGGGCGAACTTGCGAAGCCGGCTAACTTGCTCTGTAATGACATACCGATAGCTAGATGACGTACACATATTATATCTGTTGACAAATCCTACTAGGTAAAAGTGGACGTACATTGACCTGGTTTGAATTCAGGCAATTAGAGCAGCATGACATCTGGAAACCGGACTGACCAGTCGAGACCAAAAGCTGTCCGTTTAGCACCTCGCCCATATACCAACCAAAACACGTCATTTGTGTTTTTTTAATTGTATTATTAAAAAATTATTTACAGTTTCACGAAAATCCATTCTGTAATCGTTATGCAAAGGTCAGGGGAATTTTAATGAGTTTATAAAATAACTGCGACCATAGAAGCGGCAAAAAAGATATTAGTTTTCATTATGTGATCGACAGTGATCACTGTAAATCCTGGAGACTCTGTATTTTGTCGCAAAATACTTGGCCGACTTGGAATTCAAACATCCTGAGGCCCAGTATTGAGAAGAATAGCCCTGAGTCCAGAGGAAAACCAGGTTGTGGCAGACAGTAACGAGAGAGGGTTGCTTGCCCTCCCATCTGATATTATAGAGGACTGGCTAAAGTGAACTCATAAGAGCTATCTATCCCTCTTCAGCCAGAGCTGAAAAAACAGACTAGCAAGTAAATACCAGGGTACACAAGACCTCCCAAATCTATCACCATTGGCTCCGACCATTTAGTGGGGGAAAAGGGGACAGAACTTAAAATTAGGGCGCAACTTTAAAATGCGCAGTCTGTCTTCGATTCATAATGTGTGGAGCGGAGAGCTGGGTTATTGGGGCATGACGGCACCCCCGATGCCATGAAATTCCTGAGGTGGTGGATAAAACGAGACTTCAGTGGGAGAGAGCATATAGATATATTAATAGATTCCAGCTGAAATTATTGAAGACCAATAGCTCGGTCACACATGGAGACACAAACACACAAAACGCAAGCCGAAATATACCATGAAGACACGATTACAGGGATGGAAGTCGCAGGAAAGATCCCACCGTGCCTGGCAGAAAGGCATATATCGGATGGGCCACATGAGAGAGTTGGTGGCGGATTTCTGTCTAAGCTGGCACTTGTTAGGGAGGCAAGAATATGGAGAAGTGTAAAGAGATTGGAGCCATATTTCAACCGCTGATAACAATTAGGGATGAGCTTGTCCATACTTATCTTGGTACGAGAAAAAACTTATTTTTGCATGTGCAATATTTTGTTATAAATTATTATTATTTTTTTAAACGGAAATGATCTGCAATGAAGAAGAGAGAAAACAGACCGGAAGTGTATTTAGGGTTGGCACAATGGCTTTGTTTGGTTCATGGTTGTGTGTGCAACCAACAATGGTTCATTGAGGGGAATAATTCAGTCACGCGCTGTGTCGGTAGACAGGTTCAAGGCACGTATATAGCCGAGCCTTGAGCGGAGGGCATGCGGACTGCAAGGCTGAGAGCCACAGACTAGGCAAGCTGTCACTGCTCTGCTAAGCCGTGTTGTCAGACATGGAGGGAGATTTTAGTGGAAGCAGGAGGTTGTCGTTCTCTCGTCCACAAATAGAATTACCTATTGTTCTACTTGCCTGGCGCAACTGACCGTCAGTGAGTTCTGGCCCCCTTGATGATCTACCCTGTGCCACTGCCCTCCATCCGTCAGCGATGAGACTTCTGACGCCCCTGACCACACCATCCTCCCATCGCATCCTCTGCCTTCCCACTCTTCTCTTCCTCTCTAGTCTCTCAGGGAACAAATTCTTTCGGATCTCCGCAACTTCACCACGCGAACTATCTAGTTGTCTCTGTATAGGTTATACTCGTATAGCTCCTGGTCAGTTCGTTTCCTCCAGACTTCTCCTTGTCTTACTTAATTTATTTTTGAAGATTTCTTTCCCTTTCGGCAGCTCTTGAAATGGTCCAGTTCTCTGAATCATACGTGAGCTCTGATGATTTCAAACAGCCTCGTTTTAGTATCTATTTAGTATATTTAGATATCGTGTTGTTGGCATTCACCTATGACCCAAGGTATGTAAAGTCCTCCAATATTCCACCTACTGTCCTGTCGATAGTTAGACATTCAACAATTTAGAGATAGTAATAGGTACATTGGACGCTCTCCATACCCTCTTCTCCTTTCTTCCCGTCGGTGAAGGACTGATCCCCTCAGACGGATCCTGTACAGCCTTTGCTCTTGGTGAAGAGCTCATCCCCGTCCCTGCCTCCTACTGATGCTGGCCTCATCGCCTGAAGGAGACATCCGTTCTTTCTACCCGTCCTTTACTAACACAAGAGATATTGTTATATAAGTTTATTTATTATTTGTCTGTACCAAGTTTAAATCTAGTCGGGTGAATCGTTTAAAAAACAAAACCTTTGCACTGGATAAACAATGAAACATTATATAACACATATTTATATACTAACCTATTAAATGGTAACTGTACACTAACACAATTCATAAAACTCACTAACTTTTTTATTTCTTCTATTTATTTTTTATATATTTATTAACATATTATTACCGTTTTTTTTAAATACTACTTTTTTTTTTTAATTTTTCTTCCTAATTTGTAATTAGGATATTTCAATGATAGTTAAGCGCCAGACAAACCTAATCCTAACCCTTAATGTAATCTGCATAATTGTTTAAGAATGTCTTATACCGAGCAGGTTTTTTCAAAATTTGTGATATTTTAATTTTTTTTTTTGCATTGACCCTATTGTAATGCTATTTCATTCTACATTTTAAAGTTGTTAGGCTGGCATATGTATCACCCGATTTTCAATAAACGTTCAATAGAATCTCGCTCTTCTTAAAAAATTGTATAGAATACATTTTTGAAACAAAAAAATAGTAGTTTCCGAGATCCCTATGGCGGCCACTTTTTCTTGGACACAACTAATCCATTCTCCTGAGGGGGTCCTGCCTACACAGACTCCCTCGTCCTCCTCAGTGCCTCTTCCGATATCCACTTCGGCACTCCTCTCCCTGTAGACGTTTCAGCTATCACAGATTCCCTTACGACCAACATCTCCAAGCTCTCTTGTATTGGTCCTTCAGCTCTCTGTTCCTTTCATCTATCTCCACAATCCTCCGTCCGAACACCTTCTGCAGACCAGTGTGTTACTGTAACACTCTTAATAACATGTTTTCCTTTACATTTTTTTTTTTATGGGTAAACATGTTAGCTCTCGGTAGGGGCTATGTCAGACCGTCAGAGCGTAAGTCTCGTTGATGTGCATTGCGTAAGTGTGTGTGTATCGGACAGTTGCCCGCGCAGCGCACACACAACTACACACTGGTTCATGTGTGATGTCAGCTGTTTCTGAGCATTTCTACGTTCATGGAATAAGAAAGTTTGTAATATATTTCGACTGCATTGTCATTTAATATATTTCGTCACATATGATTGAATGTAAAGATAAATTATAAAAAACAACTCTAAAAAACATGATCAGATATAAAATTGTATTTTTACAACATTATTGACCATATTTACCGTTGTAGTGAATTCAACTAAAATATCAATATTATGAACTAGAAAATGATCTTTCGGTAAGAAACTTTTAGGTTAAGATGCTTCGATAGCTTAAATTGGTCACAATAAATAAAATTTGTGGTAAAAGAAAATAATATAACAGTGTAAATCTAAAAAAATATAATTATTTTAGCCATCACAAACCTATATCTTCATGTATAAAAAAAATTGAAAAATAATAAAGAAAGTTTAATTCCTTATACTACTTTTCTTATTATAACATTATAAAACAAATTTTAATCAAAATCAGGGCACGATAGAAACATTTTGAAACTAAAGCAGACGTTTACACATCAATTCTCCGGAGTACCGCGTCACTCACACATGTTGTTTTTTTCAGAATGTCTCCTCTTCGGGCGCTCTTTCTTGCACTGCTTGGTTTTGCCATTATATGGGACGTTTCATCAGCGATTCAGATTGGAATTTGTATCAGAAATTGCGCCCAATGTAAGAAAATGTTCGGGGCCTACTTTGAAGGTCAATTGTGCGCAGACACCTGTCTCAAATTTAAAGGGAAACTCATACCAGACTGTGAAGATGTCTCCTCAATAGGACCTTTTCTTAACAAGTTAGACTAAATAAGTTAACTTCTGTTTACAATTTTACTGCCAATAATGTGCTTAAAGCTAAGTGTCATTGTTATTCAATGTATGTTAATGTTCATTAGGCCTTGAGTTGCTGCAGTTAGACATGAAGTTAACTGTTATTTAAATTATTTATTTATTATTAGCTCTAGCCTTTTGAAGATAACATAATCGAGAATAGTTTTTAGAAGATTTACACAAATCAAATAGATGATTATTGATAACCATGCTTCAAGCAAGACTAAAAAATACAAATTTAGCAACAGGTAATCATGTTATTTCTAAGACTTTAGTTCCTGTAAAAATGATGTCACCCAACATATTACGGCATATTCATAGAACAGTGGTCTAAAAAAAAGGAATTTCAGAATTATCTATAACTGGAAACCAAAAATGCGAACTACATAGGATTACTATAAAAATAGTACTTATCATAGATATGTTTTTTCTTTCTTTAGGAAAGTGCAGAAAATTGTATTTTTATTTTTTATATATGTTGCCGAAAATACACAGATAATGGTTGGGTGTCTAATGAAAACTGGTTATCAGTATTTTGGAAAATAATTTCTTGTATTATTTTCTTTTTTCACATTTTTCTAAGTTTTATCTCTGCGTTAAGTTCAGATTTGAATTACAGTATATTCTGAGAAAAAGGCTAGGTAATGCGTTAGCTTCCTGTCATTTGACTTGCTTATAAAGCGATTAGTGTTTCAAAGTGATAGTGACAGATATCGTCACTGTCGGTTCATTCAAGGAAATAAGATCAAAACTACTTTTTTGCTATCAGAGCCTTCTTATCGAATGACTAAGACATTTTATGGAAAATTAAACTTTTGATACATGAAAACATATACAATAAAAAATTCATTAATGCAAAAAAATATAAAAAATGAAATTCAATTGTTTTCTGTTACTCGCGTTTTATGCATGGAGCAACAGAATTGTTTACCATTATATTGATTTTTAGGATTGATATCCGACAAATTAGGGGCCCGAAAGAATTCTCCGGGCCTGTAGCCCCCTCATTTAATCTGGTCCTATTTAAGCGTAATAGATTGGGATCCATATTTTGCTAATTTTATTCAAGTTTGTCTTAAGTTTTTTATTAAGTTCCTAAATCTGAATAAAATTTACTTTTGAGGTCCCTGGGTCTAGAGGGAGAGACTGGAGCCCCCCTGACCCACCGGCCCGGGTGCGTTGCACACTGTTCGCTACGCCCCCAATTTATTTATTTATTTCGTAAGAAGTAATGTTATTATAGAATAAATTATTATTTTGTTTTTTTAGATCATAAGCGTTATATTATTTATAAGTTGAATGATCTCTAACGAATTATATGTAAACAAGATGTGTACTTAAAAAATTGGAATAATTTCCCAAAATGATATTTGTCACACTTTTATAGTTTCATTACTAACCAAAAGAGTTCACTAGTTGTTTTACTTCCAATTGTAGGAGAATTGCAATGTTGCTATATCTGCCCGTAAAATTAATGTCATAAAGAAAATAGGATATTTACATGTATAAAATATTAAAAACAAAATGTATACCTGTATATTTTTTACTTTTGTTATTGTTAGTTATTATTTTTAATGCGTTTGATAATTTATTCAATTTTACGTTGCATCAGCATCATGGCTACTTCCAGCCATCTTTTTCATTGTTGTTTTTATACGTATAAAGTTGATGTATTTGCCTCTCACCTCGCTATATTTCATTTGTATTTTTTGGATTGAGTCAATATAAAATATACTAGTTTTTATACATTATAATTCTGTGGTGTTGGAGTAAAGGGGTATATGTCAGTTTTTCTGTTTTCAGTTTTCAGAGAACTCGCATGTTTCTCAGTTGTCCCCCTTTTCACTTCCTTTTTTTTCAATGATGTCATAAGATTCTGACTTATTTCTCTTTACCCCAACATAGAGATCACCTATCTAAAGCAAGTTATGACTTGCTTTAGATAGGTGTTACCCATTTTCACAAAAATGTTGACATATACCCCTTCACCCAAACAGCACAGAATTAGTTATATAACAATTTGATTTATATTCACATGTATTTTTTTTGTTAGAAAAAAATGAATAATAGGCTCGCTTTGTTCATGTTTCTTCTCCTCCAACGAACTTAATTAACTATCACATTCTTATTTATTTATTTAGATTGTGCATATAAAAGAACCAAAATGCATTATATTACCTCTAATTTATCTTCTGCATTGCAATGCATATACTTTGCTTTTATAATGTGAAATATTATTACTTATGGATTTACTAGATATATGTTAATAATTATAATGATAGAGTCGACAGTATCATTTCAATATTCTGTCTTTCATGTTCATTTATTTTAATGTTAATAGTTATCATTAGTATTCAGATGACTCTCAGCTAATTGAATCATATTATCTCCCACACTATTTCAAAATATAATTTTTATTTTTTTTCAAAATGCATAGGTGAATTTTACATTTGTTTTTTGGCTTTGGCAGTCTAGTTATTCTGACTCATGTCCGGGCTTTAACTAAGAGGTCATACCGCCTACTACCAGAGCCCTCTTTAGTCACTCTGGTGGACTTGAGCCCGACGCTACTGTGAGAGTCCCAAATGTTGCCAACCCAGGCAGGACCGGAACCATCGCCTAATGTCCCCTCCAAAGGACGGTGTGCTCAAGGTTTTCTCACCTCCCAAGTATTGTGTTGTTTACCATTTGAATGGTAATGTAATATACGCATGTCCACTCCCATACACCAGTTAGTACCACCCTCTCACAGAAGTAAACTTACTAGATGTGTCATAATAACCAACTACCAAATGTTTATAGTTGTATACCATTTGTTTCTTCTTATACACTTGTTTTATGGTTTATCGTGTATTTCTTTTTTTCTATTGGTTTCACGTCACAAAGAGAAGCCTCTTTTTTCAACCTCAGTTGATGCGACATCAAATCCAGAGAAAATAAAAACTAAAACGCGGAAAAGTAAACTAAAGTTAATAATAAAATAAGAATGATAAAAATAATCATTAAATTACAACAAATCCCCCCTATCCCCCTCCTGTACCAACCTTCAAAAATGAACATTACTCGTGTAATGCTCTAACACAATCTGCACTCTTAATACCCCATCAAATTGACCAGGTCTATTGCTCCATTTCACAAAATAATTCTTTATTAAATTCCCTAATTGTTATGAAAGGAAAAAGTGTTTATCATATTATTATATGACAAAATTTCATGACATATTTACTCATCCCAAATTAGTCGTATGATTAATTTATTGTTTTTGGAGGTTGTTGTTTGGTCAATACAGTAGCATCATTGTTTGTTTGGTTTGACAGACCTCCCAGCAGGGGCAGAAAAGATGACCTTCTTACATGTTGGTGCCTTTTTCTAAATCGGCTGTTCCAGCTTTTCTTCAGTAAAGAAGTTTTCACTGAAAAAGTAACAGATAAATTTGATGCTTCCTAAGGATCAATTAGCTGAGAATCACCCATATATTAATAATTATTATTAACAGTGTACCTTACTATTTAATTTATTCTACCTCGTACTTAGCTAAATAGATTGATCAGTAGTGGCTATTATATGATATATAATATTTTTATATCTTAATGTTAACTTAGAAGTAAAGATGCTTGATTTTCAGGAATCGATTAATTGCAAAATCAACAGCTATAAACTCAAATTTTTGGGGGAAAGTCGATCTCAGCAAATCGATTATTTTTTTTTTTTCTTATTTTTCAATATTTACAAAAATGATTTGTTTAATTATTATATTAATATTATTCCGACAAAATGAAAATTATATCTTTGCAGAGGTTCTATCAAGCAAGTGTTACATTACAACCCACATTTTTGTACTATTATTAAATGATAAAACAAATTGAATCAATATATTATTAAGTTTACACGAAAAACATTATTTTTGTCAATTTAATTTATTATGTAGGCACGATGTCTGTTTATCGAACAATACATAAACTCTTTATTAGTTAGGTAGTTATTGTGACTCATATTCGGGCTTTAACTACTAGGTCATATCGCCGGACAGGGGTCTTTAACGAGTACCTCACATCGCACAGGATCAAGATTTTTTCACCTCCCAGATAATATACCTAAGGGCCTCGACCGGGTTTCGAACCCGCGATCTTGAGCTCAGTTAGCTATCACCCTGCGCCCTCGATATCCTTCTTATTGAGTCTTTCTGAGAAGTGGCATGCATGTTGTTTGTTTTAGTGACTCATGTCCGGACTTTAATTTCACCTGGAGTTCATATCATTTGCTACCAAAGCGCTCTTTCGTTGCTCTCGTGTGTGTGCCCTCTGCTTTGGGGGTCTTAAATTTGACATAGCAAAGGCTCAGGACGCTTTACGCCCCATCCAAAGGACGCTCAAAGTTTTGTTTGCTCCCAGATAAAAAAAACCAAAGACTTTTGCCAGATTTCGAACCCGATATTTTGAGTATATTTTTGCAGCATACTACTACCTCCCTGCTTCGCGCATGTTGAATTGCTTGACCACAAGTTATCATATTTTTAATTATTTTCAAGAGTTTTTAAATTTCTTAAAATCCCGGGAAAATGTTTAAACATTAAATGAATTTTCAAAAGAATTTAAATAATAAGAATATAATATTCTAATTTTTTTTTACAAAAATTCCATTTAGCTGACAAAATATACACTTTGCCAAATAAATTTAACGGTTATTTAAAAATAATTAGATTCCGAATCAAATCAATTATTTTAAGAACTAAATAATAATTGATTATTTTCTCTCGATTCTTGGAGAATTAATCATTTATAAGCATCTCTATTTCAAAGAAAAAGGGTTTCTTTACTCCAACATGGAATATAAATACCATTTCATGCTCTAAAAAAATTATAATAGTCTGATTCTGGAAATTATAATAAAGACAACACTGTAATTGTAGTTATTTTCTTCGATGTTGCTTTATTTTATGCTTTTATTTAATACAATGCATTGCCTATAGGAGCTAAGAAGCTTTCAACTATTGAAATTAATATAGGTATTTTAACAAATGACTTCTGTACTAGTTAGAGACCACAAGTTAAACGTTCCAAGAGATCCCCCTCCATCAACTCTAGCCCCCCCCCCCCCCCCCCCTTCTTGACACCCATCTACTCCTGTAAACTCCTTAGAGTGTATTAGATAGTTTGGTTAAAAAGATGTAATAATCAATTTAACAAATTAGTATTATTGTATACGTCTTTAGTACATGGGACGAATTGATTCGTGTCGAGGGCGTGGCTTTACTGCTGAAACGGATTTTTGGGAGAGTGTCTCCTGAACAAATAAAATAGAAAAATTGTCAAATCAAACAAACAGATGCTGAAATTATGAATGAATGACAGTACTTTTGTATTATTATATATATATATATATATATATATATTATCTTCGAGATATTTCTTAAAAGTACTCTATGAAGAAAATGCCGGATATAAAAGTAACTAGACCACTATCCATTTCCTACGTTAGACCTTTTCTACTGACCTGTCGCCCAACTCGTGGAGAAGTTTGGGCGAGTGGCTCACCATCATTCTTCCTTACCCCCTCGACTCAGAACGTTTAACTAGTGGCCTGCTCTATAGATTTATATAATAACACTGACGTGCCTTAGAACATATTTAAGGCAGCAATATGAAAAGAGCTGAATGTCTATTTATCTTAAATGTTGGTAAATTTTACCTATTAGGATGTATTTATTAATATTACCTACATATGTATATATTATTATTATTATAAATTTTGTGATATTAGCTTAATAAGCAACATGTATGTGATTTTACTTTTATTATTAGCCAATATTATTTTTTGAAGGTTAGGTTCCTTCGATATCCTCTAACTTAATAGAATATGTATTTATTTACGATATATTTCAATTAAACTGGCTTCTTTTTTCAAGGTTTCAATATTTTATTTCCTGTTTTCCAATTTTATTAAAAACATTAGATCCAAACGAAAATTCAATGTTTGCTGAATATATATTTCTAGTCGAGATTTTTCTATCCTGTGGTATTTTTAATTTAAGATAAATAATAGTACAGAAAGTGTATATTTTGATATAATATGTCGATAGACCGTTTATTCAATTTTATTGCTTGTAGTAAATCAAAGAGGATAATTATTCAACAGAAATTTTGTCCACCTAAATTCTCCTAGGTTAGGGGTCTTTAACGAGTACCTGACATTGCACAGGATCAAGTTTTCTTCACCTCCCAGATAATATACCTAAGGGTCTCGACCGGGTTTCGAACCCGCGATCTTGAGCTCAGTTAGCTATCACCCTGCCCCTGATATCCTTTTTATTGAGTCTTTCTGAGAAGTGGCATGAATGTTGTTTGTTTTAGTGACTCATGTCCAGGCTTTCATATCACCTGGAGTTCATATTAAATACTACCAAAGCGCTCTTTCGTCGCTCTCGTGTACATGTGCCCGACTCTACTTTGGGGGTCCTAAATTTGACATAGCAAAGGCTCAGGACCATTCCTTTAAGCCCCATTCAATATCATAATACTCTGTACATAGAGAACGAGAAAAAAAAAGGTGGTCGGTGAATCACCGGCTATGTACTTCCCCAGCCCAAATAAATCAATTAATTTCTTGCTTTCCCTCCAAACCCACAACCGTTTTGGCTAGAAATCGATAGTTGACTAGCACTATATTTCGTGTCGATACATTCATTACATTGGCAGTTACTACGGTTTTTTAGTTGAGCCCTTAAAAGGCGCCGGTAGCTCAGTGGTGTGCGTGCTTGTCTTCTGAGCTCAAGAACGTAGGTTCGAAACCCGACCGAGGCCCTTAGTTCATTTTATCTAGGAGGTACAAAAAACACGCCGTCCTTCGGATGGGACGTTAAGGACCCCTCCCCTAAGTGAATAAAAATTTAGGGTAGGCAAAATTTAGGATTCCCACAGTCGGGCGCATGTCCACCAGAGTGACGAGAGGGCTCTGGTAGTAGGCGATATGACCTCGTTGTTAAAGCCCGGGCATGAGTCATAAATCTAACTAACTAGTTGAGCCCTCCTCTCAACCCCTTTGAATTGTCGCACGATTATAATACTTCCTTATACTAAAATTACAAGAAAGTAGAAACCTATCTTTCCACAATTACACGACGAATATTTTGTAAAGAGTAATTTTTCGATGACACAGTTTTCGCATAATTCAGATAAGAAGTCAACAACATAGGAAAGTCTAAACAACTTAAATAAAAGTACAATAAATGATATTAAGTTTATCTTACAGAAAACATTTAGTGCAGAAAATCAGCCCGGGCATGAGTCTGGAAACTTTGCAGACAGACAAATTAATAATTGCATATAAGAATGTAAAAAATAACGTTTATTAGTACAGTTCTCTATTAGTTTGTCACCTTGAAATGAACATTCAAGAAGACGAAAGGTTATAGATCATATCTATTATCTGGCCATAATTTATTCAAATTTTTTCATAGAGCTCCTCTTCGTCACTCACTTTTAACATTATCAAATACTTCCATACCTAAAGAAGAACAGCCATGACTACGACTCCTAACATATCATTTATTCTTTGCTTGAAATTGTGATGTTTCAAGGTTTCAGGGCTCCTCTTGCAAGGGGAGATAGTGGAAGGGGTTAATTTCATATAAAGTGATTTCTAATATGATTCTTAAAATACAGGATCAAACAAAAGCCATGTAGTATCTAAAAAATTGAATGAGGCTGAGACGTCAAAACTTATAATGAGTGCTAGGCTCGCTCTTTAACGGTTGATCAGATTTTTATGAAATTTCACAAGTAGGATTCTTATATCTATTCTTATGTCCGGTTTAAACATAGACTATGTGGCATCAGCATTTTGGAGGGAAAGAGGAGGAGTTCGTGGAGCACCCACAAATAAATTTAGTATATTCCCGCGAAAAATTGCGATTTCGTAAATAAATAAGAGACCAAAAGATAGGCACACATAATTGTGACACCATTTGATAGACGCAAAAGTTTCATTGGCAATACAAAGCATATAAGACACAAAGTAGTTTGATGAATCATTATAAAGCTGAAGTATGATCACACGATTTATGTATTAAAAAACAGAATATGTATTCATTTTTGAACAAATATATAACAATAAGTTTAAAATACGTAAAATAAAATCAAAATTTTAATTAATAAAAACATAAGATCAAAGGGAAAAAGTGAAAAACTTCAATTTTAATCTTTAGAATTGTGTAGAGTTTTTCAAATAAAAAACAATGCCGGCCAGGACTTAAAATGGATATATTTATTTCACATATTAATTTTTTTATTGGGCATATTTACAATCGGTAAAAATAAAACCGTAAGTAAATTTCAATAGATAATAAATCTGGTATCATTTTAATTGAAAATGTTAACTGGACTCCGGGTTTTTAAAAATATTTTTCGTTTTTAGAGTTACTATTAAATAAATCTATCTCTAGAAAGGAAATCCTTTTGATTGGTTTGTTAAAACTTAAAAAATCGTGACGGTGTGTGAAATGTGGACAGAAATATACTAATAATTATTATTCTATCTAATAATTATTCTAGTCTATTATAATAGGTAAAATATGAATAATTACGTAATTTCACTTAAATATGCTGAATAAAAATAATTCGATAAAAAATTCTATTCAGGTTGTCTTAAGACATATGTAACTATTTGATTATAAACATTTTAAACTCAGGGGAAAATATGAAAATCTGTACGCTAATGATCACATAATTGATCTGAAGAAGTTTGTGGAGACTTTTTTAGTGTCAAGATCACCATTTAGTACAATGATTTGGTCACATCCAGAGTCAATAAATAGAATGGGTTAGTCGTGTAAGTTGATAACAGTTTAAAAAAATTAGATAAGCACAGATTTGTAACAAATTAAGAGATCTTTCACGATTAACGTTCAATATAATCTGAAAAAGGGGAGTAAAATAGACTCAAAACGTCGTTGGGAAAAGTGAACATCTCTGGAAGAGATCCTCTCACAAAAATTCTAACCACATACACACACGCACGGACATCATCGTGAAAATGGTCAAATCGTGTACAGGGAACCTTAAAACGTGAAATTTGATCTCGAATTTTTGCACAATTAGAATAAGTACTTCCTTATACTGAGGTATAAGAAAGTAAATAATGTATATAAAAGATGAGAAACATAGGCGACAAAGGAAATGACAATGATTATGCAAAACGTGAGAAACTGAATTAAGTGTTTGGAGCTGGTCTTTTGTCCATTCAAGTGAGGACGATCGTCGACAGCAGGTCCAGGCCAGTGAAGCAGGTTTGTACAATGCCTCCTACTATTAGTTAAAGTATATTGACGTTCAGGTACACATATCAAGTTCCTATAGGACCACGCATTATTCTCAAAAATCTAAACATGACTAATCCTAAAGGTAAGAACGTGCACACCTACTGAAGAGTAGATCCTTCCGAATTTTTTGATTGTATAGTTGCTACCGAAAAACAGATATAAAAAAGTCGTCGGTGAATCACCGGCAAAGTTATTCATTCCTCAGAACGAATTAATCAATTAGCTTTTCGCTACCTCTCCAAAACCAGTCGATCGTTTGCGCTAATATACAACAGTTAGTTGACTTACATTGGGGCTCCGAAATCCTCATACTTGGGGGCCATGGTGGCCGTGCGGGCTAAAGCGTAGGGCTTTGGTCGCATGGTCTCACCATGGTTTGCGGGTTCGAATCCCGTCCGGGAGTGAGTTTTATTTCGTAGATAGAACTCCCTCCCGGGGCCATGGATGTCTTAAATAATTATATATAACACAATGACATGGCTAATATGCACCGTACATAAAGCCAAAAAAAAAAAAAAAAAAAAAAAAAAAAAAAAAAAATCCTCATACTTAATTTTGTGTAGATAAATTCATTACATCGGCAGTTATTAAAGTTTTTGGGTTGAGCCCCCTCTCACAACCCGCCTTCCCTTTTGTCGATTCTTCTGAAATTGCTGAGGGGGGATTGCCTCTCCCAAAATCTTTCACTCTCTTTGATCGATTTGGCTGAAAATCGATAAGTGTTGTCCTTATGTGGTTTTGATCATATAAAATTCGTGTCGATACATTCATAATATCGGCAGCTATTAGAGTTTTTATGTTAAGCCTGCCCCCTAATCCTCCCATCCCATTTTTTTTATTTTGCTGAAAAACAGTAGGTGTCATCGTTAGAGGTTTCTGGATTCTTATGAAATTTCCTGTAGATACATTCATTCTATTCGTGTTCACAGAAACATAGACAGATAGAACTTTTTTTTTTTTCATATTTGGAATCTAGAGATCGGAAAACAAAAAATTCAGTTGAAACTCCGCATCAAATTTTTGACTGATTACATAACTTTCTCTATACTTCGTATAGCTGAGGAAGTAAAACGAATATCGTCAGTGAATCATTGACAATGTTCTTCCCCAGCGCGAATTCATCATTAATTTGGTTGAAAATGTAAATCAATAAGTGAAAACTGACATTATTGCAGAGATATTGTGAAATAATTCAAATGGACTGAAAAATAAAATAAAACTTGTTTATTTGATATATTGTCTAATTTCACTAACTATATACATATACATGGGAGACTGACTTGAGTCTTATCTCTTATGCTTTTGGCTGAGGATGGTAGAAATACCGAAAGTACTCCCATGTATATGTATATAGTTAGTGAAATTAGACAATATATCAAATAAACAAGTTTTATTTTATTTTTCAAGTCCAAATCAATAAGTGTCTCACTCAGGGACTTCTGAATACTTATAATACATTTCGTGTCGATACATTCATTACATCTGCAGTTATTATGGCTTTTGTGCCGTCCTTTGAACCCCCCATAGCTGCATATTGACAGGTGTCGTCCTTATTAGGTCTTGGATCAACATATTAATAGGTGGGTTAGCTTAGGTTTTATGACTCAGGCCCTTTAACTGCGAGGTCATATCGCCTACTACCAGAGCGCTCTTTCGTCACTCTGGTGGACATGAACCCGACTCTACTGTGGGAGTCCTAAATGTTGCCTACCCTAAATTTTTATTCACCTAAGGCAGGGGTCTTTAACGAGTACCTGACATCGTACAGGCTCGGGATCATCGCTTAACGTCCCATCCGAAAGACGGCGTGCTTAAGCTTATTTTACCTCTCAGATAAAATAAACTAAGGGCCTCGGTTGGGTTTCGAACCCACGATCTTGAACTCAGAAGACAAACACGCATACCACTGAGCTACCGGCGCCCTCTCAACATATTAATATGTAGCTAGATACATCATTACACAGGCAGTTATTGCGAACGTAAGTTCAACTCCTCTCCTCTCATCTTCTCCTCTCTCAAAAACAAAACCCTAATACTCGCCGATGTAATGAATGTACCGTCAAGAAATTTCATATTTTGATCCAGAATCGGGCGTATACCGATTCACTTTCAGCCGTATTTATGGGGGACTAGAGGAGGCATAACGCAAGAACTCTAATAACTGCTAATCTAACGAGTGTATCGACACGAAATTTGATACAAGATTCCAGAAGTCCATGAGTGAGACATTTTCAAACAAATCTATTGAAAAGGAGAGAAAATTTAGTTAATTACAACTAGTTTGAGCTAGGGAGGTAGCATTATATAAATTTTGGTAGGGCTGGTGTGTACACCTAGGAACCTATTCAACAAATGCTCTTATCACTTCCCTGTTAGCTCTACAGTGAGAGTCCTAAATGTTGTCTACCTAGGTTTAGTTACATAAGGAGTCTTTAACGAGTAGGTACCTGACATCGCACAAGTCCGAAATAGTACTCGAAGGACGACGTGCTCAATAAATTTTTTTCCTGTTTCTAACCCGCGATCTTGAGTAAGCAAACATGCATACCACTGAGCCACCGGCACCCTTTGGTAGGTACATTAACAGTGATTCAACTACTACTCTAGCGAGTTTCTAATTTCTGAAACGTCTCAACTTAATTTTTATGAGGTCGTAGAACAAAATCAAATTACTTTTTCAGGATATGTACGTTATATAATACATTCTTTATAAAATACAAAACAAATCCATTAAAGGTGTGGGGGAACAGGTTTTTTTTAGAGTCAACAGATAAATATCGTTTCCAAAAAATAAAGTCGGAGAATCACAGGTTTTTGAGTTCAATTCTCCTCCTCTGGGGTCCCCTCCTTCCTTAGAGCCGATTCAGCTGAACACTGATAAGTGTCGTCATTATGTGGTTTTGCGTCAGGTTATAATATTTCGTGCAGATATTCATTCTATCGGGAGTTATCATGTTCAGAGACACAGACACTCACAGACAGGAATTTTATTTCCCCAGCTAAGGAGAAGTTAAGAATTAGCTAATAGGAAGGCGAAGTTATGTAAGTAGTCGGTCAAGAAATTCTATGTTCAGTTTTCACCGAAATTTCCCGTTTTCCGAACCCCAGATTCCAATAATGAAAAAAAAAATTGTTGGTGGGTCACTACCGGAAATGTATTCTCCTGTATCAATTAATCGATTAAGTGTTCGTTTTCCCTCTGAAATCAATCAACTGTATTGGCTAAAAATCGTTGACTTACACCGGGACTTTTGAATCCTCATTCTAAATTTCGTGTCGATACATTCATAATATCGACAATTCCTTCCTGAGTGTCAACATCGATTTTCTATTGTATAACTTTGTATAGCTGAGGAAGTAATATCTCTATGCAGAGCCTCTAGTGACTCATAAACTCCACCAAATGAATCGCAAGGGTTTTGTCATGTGTTGATTTTGTGGTGAACAGCTCAAAAGAATGATATTTTGAAGTATGTTTGACGCCATTTTTTCAGGCTAATCTCCAGAGAGGAAGAAGGTGAAGGAAGGAAGGAAGATGACAAGTGAAGAAGCAGCTACGGAAGAATCCCACCTCGCCAACCACTGGCCCTCCGTCCTCGTCCAGATCCATCTACATCTGTTCGCTTCTTTTGGATTCTTCCTACTTTACAGAGAGGCAACATGGTCTACCACATTCTTTCGTAAGGAATTACCTTTATTATCTTACATTCCAGTTTAATGTGAATTTATAAGTAACTAAATTAATGTATAAAGATGGCTGATGTAAAGTGATTATTTAACCGACTGTGAGATCATGGATCACTTTATTTATTCATTATTTTGTAAGGATTATCTTACATTTCAGTTTAATATGAATTTTTAACTTTTGAGTTATGTAAGGAGATTCAGACTTTATATATAATATATTTATCACAGCTACATTTCTACCAATTATTTTTTGCTTCTTTAAACCTTAGCAGTAACAGACGTTTGGAAAAACACTCCCATCATCAGTATCTATAATTCATTTGTTCTTTATGTAACACATTTTTCAGGTCCATCAAAAACTTCTTTTTACAGAACATAAGCGGACTCTATATTTAAATACCGTCAAGACTGAGTCATATAAATATATGAATTTATAAGTTACTAAATTAGTTATTATTAGCTTATGTTGTTAAGGGATTATTTAACAGGCTATTAGGATATGGATTACTTCATTTATAAGATACCCTGTTACTAAATTAATATATTATCTCAAGCAGGGACGTAGCCAGGGGAGGGCCAGATCAAAAAACTAAGATAAAAATTAAATAAACTAAAAAAATAGTTTTTATTAAAAATGGATTGCTTGCCAGTTACCAATAGGTTCTTCAAATTTCCCGTACGTCTGATTCCTAAATCAGCAATCAGCTGTTACATAAATGTACATGTACGAAACCAGTCATATTACATTTATTTAAATATATATGAATCCGATCATTTCATTTCCTCGCTCAAAATCGTCATTTATGTTATACTTTATACTCTCAAAGCTGATTTTACATGAGCAGTAAAAATGCAAAACGCAGCAGCAGCAGCTAATGCACGCTATTGGATGTGAGTCATTTAATTCTAAAAGCACAGAAACCACAACGTGCATTTGCTGCTGCTGCGCTTTGCATTTTCGCTGCTCATATAAAGTCAGCTTAAGTATTACAGTCAGTGGTTACCTCAGGGAGAACTTCTAGAGGTCCGAGTCACCCAAATTAATAACAAAAAGTATGCAACGCTAACCATGGAAACTGCAGGCTGTGCCCCCGAGAGTCTATACCCCCCACCCTCGTAGCCTAACTTTGCCCCCCCCCCCCCCCCCCTGCTCAAAAACCTGGCTACGCCCCTGATCTCAAGAACAAAGATAAAAATGACCTGTTAAATCAGCCGTTATTTATCATCTTTTGCCTTTATATCTGTATATAAAGGTAAAAGATGTTATAACGGTATTCTGTAAATAAAGATAAAAATTACCTGTTAAATCAGCAATCAGCTGTTACATAAATGTACATGTACAAAACAAGTCATATTACATTTATTTAAATATATATGAATTACATTTGAATTTATTTAAATATATATGAAACTGTTAAATCAGCCGATATAAATGTAATATGACTTGTTTTGTACATGTACATTTATGTAACAGCTGATTGCTGATTTAACAGGTAATTTTTATTTTTATTTATAGAATACCGTTATAACATCTTTTACCTTTATATACAGAAGCCAAACAGTCAGCTCCTGCCATATCAAAACCTGAATGCTTCTTTCTCGCACATCAGTCTATTAGCTCAACCCCGTCTTTCTGGAAAGTATTGCCTTAAAATCAGTTTCAAAAATAATGTTTACATCTTAATCCCCAGGAGCTTTGTACGATCTAATAAAAAGGAACTTGAAACGTCTTCCGACACTCTGAGGCAGGAAGTGGCTTCTAATGGAGGAATAGATATGACAGGATATTAGCAGGATGTACGACATGTACATCCTGCTTATATCCTGTCATATCTATTACTCCATTAGAAGCCATTTCCTGCCTCAGAGTGTCAGCATAGACAGATCCAACTTCCTACCTTTCTAGCCCTTAATAAAAATGAAATATGTACCCTTTCTTCTTTTTCCATTTCATATTAGTATTCAACACCTCAAAGTGACTTTTGAACTTTGTGCTCACGATGGCGTAAGCCGAAACCGGTACACTTTATATATATATTTTTGTGAAATTAGACAATAACAAAGTAAAACAAGTTCTTTGTATTTATTTATTTTTATTATCTTTCCACTATATCGACACAGATCGCAGAAATGTATTCGCAGTAAAGATAAGTAAGTAAATGTATTTCAAATATTTGAAATGCGTATGGATTTTGGTGTTTTTTTTTATATTTTTGTTATTAAAATATTATAATGTCAGTATTTTGCCCATCTCTGAGAAGAGGGATTAGTTCAGATTCTCCGATAGGTTAGGTTAGTGGAACTTTTGCCATATGTGTAGTTGTGGTGGGGTACTAATTGGTGTCTTCTGTTGAATGCAGTTGTGGGTCTGGTCTTCTTCGGCATCCTCGGCCTCACACTCGGCTGTCATCGTCTGTGGGCACATAACACCTACCGCGCTGTCTGGCCTGTCAGAGCACTCTTCGCTGCCGGACAAACCCTTGTCTGCAATGTATGTATTCTTGTACAATCAAATTAGAGATTATATTGTTGATTATATAGGTATATTCTCCCGACATCCTTCATTTTTATTATACCAGGAACTATTAATTGTTAAAAGGGCTGTTTACATAGTTAATTGTATACTTTAAATTTATTTACCTTACTTAAAGTATCTAAAAAATTTAGCCGCTGAAGTGATATATTTTCTATTCTCATGAAGCGCAACCATATGAATGAAACTGCATCACTCTAGGATGATTCCTTGCCGAGTCTCAGGTTAGAAATGTTCTCTGAAAATTATATATAATAGTTTTTCTTAACGCTCTAACAGTTCATCTCTTTCTGTTTATTGCAAAAGTATTTATGCCTAGTTCAATTTTTGATTTTGTTTGTTTTTGTGGTGACCTAAAAGGTTCGTAGGAGAACAAAATAAATAATAAATAATTAATGGATAATCAAAATAATATATTTGATAATTTTAATAACTATACAATTAAATTATGCAAAATAATAATAATAAAGTAAATAATAAATTCAATAATGTACATAATATGTACATATAAACAGTCCGACAGGTTCAAAGGTTCTGGAAATTTTTTTATATAATAAGATATACGTATTTTTATAATATACATATACATATATATTTACGTCAATAAAAATGTTCCCAGATTTTATTTTATTGAATACACTAGTTCTTTAGATTTAATAAAAAAAAAAGTTATAATAAAGAAATATTAATGAAGAATTGGAATAGTGTCTATAAACAACCCGACACGTTCAAAGGTTCTGGAAATTTGTTTATATAATAAAATATACATATTTTTTATATTTATAATATATATATATATATATATATATTTATATATATATATATTTAGGTCAATATAAATGTTCCCAGAATTTATTTTATTTTATTGAATACCTACTAAATTTTTTGGACATTAAAAAATCATACACTCTCCCTTGGCCCCAGGATCATTATCTTTCAATAATGTACTTTCCTCCATAATCCAAGGATGGTAACTCTGGATACGAGGGTTCACTGGTTGCCAACTCAAGATGAACGAGCTACTTTGTCCCTCCAGCTGACGTGGCAATATCACTCACTTCTTTGGTATTCGTGCAGGGCTCAGTGTTGGACTGGGTGTGGTGGCACCGCCTCCACCACGAGCACCACGGCACAGACCTCGACCCCTACAACTACAAGAAGGGGTTCTTCTTCTGTCATATCTCCTCCCGGTGTACGGTGACCAACCCCAATCAGGAGAGGGCACGAAAGCATCTTACCATCGGCGACCTCGAGGAGGACAATGTCATCTTTTATCAGAACTTGTGAGTAGTTCACTTTGAAAAGTACTGAACATTTTTGAGTTTATTATAATAATAATAATTTATTTCCGTTAAACCAATACATGGTAATAGGATACGTCAAATGAATTTATACATTAAGATAGCTTATATATTAGATTTATAACTACTTGAGTCTAACACATCTATGATTAGTAGTAACATAAAAACCATTAAAAAAGTAAAATGAAATTAATAAAAACTGTACAAATAAATACTTAAATACTTATGAGTATATAAAAAAAAAAATAAATAAATAATAATAATACAAGATACGTTCATAATAAGTAGACACATTTTTCAATTTAATAAAAATTAAGATAGGTAACTATTTTTCAAAGAAAACTCTTCGGAAGAGTCTTTATCCCCCAACGATGTTTCGGGACGTTCTTACGTCCCATCATCAGGTCCCAATGTGGCGAGATATAGAAAAGAACAAAATTAAACAAAATGATGAAACAGCTGATTTAGAGTGGATAATACAAAAAAATGTGAGGGAAAGCGGTTTATGGATTGTGTATGGTAGTTCACCGGCAGTTAATAAATGTGTGGCCATAACAGGACTTTCTTATAACAACCACTTGAGTACAGATCACACCCCCTTCCATCCCCTCGCTCAAGATCAATTCATACTGACATTACTGGATATAAAAAAGAAATGTGCTGGCTTCAGCGATTTTGATCATACAAAATAATTCTGACAGTAACAGTTTGAAATGAATTTGAAAGAGGGAGGAAGAATGATAAGCAAAAAAGTGGTTGGTATAAGAAAGTCCTGTTTATACGAATATTTTTTCTATTTCTTCCTTGGCTGTTTCCTATTTTTTAAAAAAATGCTACTCTATGATGTATCTTTCACAAGGAAGATCTACAATCATAATTAATTTCTTCTATTTCATATGATTTTTTGAGATTAAAATTTTTTATAAAAGAAAATAAAATGTTAAACGGTTTTGTCTAGTTTTTATTGGGTGATAATGCCAGTTGTTGGTGTTCTCTTGCCCATCTACGTCGGGGTGGAGCTGCTGGGAGAGTCGCTGCTCCTCTCTGTCTTCGTCCTGGGCTTCCTGAGAACTGTGATCCTCCTCCATGCGTCCTGGCTCATCCATTCCGCCTATATCATCTGGGGACTTGATCCTCTCGACAAGTAAGTACACTTTATACCTTACACTTCTTTTTGTCTAATAAAGATGAGGGGACGTTTCGAGCCTGAGCTCATCATCAGCCCATTCTCAACGCTGACAATTTTTAATTAAATAAACTAAATAAGAAAACATTTCTTCTTGCTATAAATGTTAAAATTAAGTAAAATTATTAGTAAGTGTGAATGTGTCACAGCAGGTATTTAAAAGACTGGGTGACCTAACTACAATCTCACTCTCCACTCTTTCATAAGAATGCAGCAAGCCATCCTCGGTCTTTTAAATATCTGTATTTAGCAACGATACATTACATTATTCACAAGTTAACTTCGCTCTTACAATTATGACTATTTCCTTGGACTAAGGAAATTTAATTCTTATTCAGTTTGATTATTTAAGTGGCAGGAAAATGGGTTGATAAGCTTAGGCTCGAAACGTTCTCTAATAAAAGATTAACATTTTGGAAGACCGAGGCGCATTTATTCACTCTTATTCTCTTTGTCCTTTTTATACACATTACGATAACCATTCTCTGTTATATCGTTGGAAAGCTTTCCTCATTGTTTTGTCCGTTTTATATATACATATGTTCGGGCTTTAACTAAGAGGTCATATCGCCTACTACCAGAGCGCTCTTTCGTCACTCTGGTGGACATGAGCCCGACTCTACTGTGGGAGTCCTAAATGTTGCCTACCCTAAATTTTTATTCACCTAAGCCAGGGGTCTTTAACGAGTACCTGACATCGTACAGGCTCGGGATCATCGCTTAACGTCCCATCCGAAGGACGGCGTGCTTAAGTTTTTTTTACCTCCCAGATAAAATAAACTAAGGGCCTCGGTTGAGTTTCGATCCCACGTTCTTGAGCTCAGAAGGCAAGCATGTATACCACTTAGCTCAGAAGGGAAGCACGCGAGCTACTGGAGCCCTCTATATACATATATATTTTTTCTTTGATTATGGTCAAGGCTTCTTCAAATGATTTATAACATTTACTTTAGGATTCCTTAGGTCGAAAACCGATTAAGACTCTATTCTCGAGTGTTTCTGTCTGCTACTATACACGAGTATCTTGGAAACTATAACATTTCCTATTGTATCATTGGTAAGTGTTCAACATGAAATAGAATATACAAAGATAGCGAAATTTCTTTCCTCTTTTTTTTTTTTTTGGTTATTCATGTAAAGAAACATATATATTTTTTCTTTGCCTCAACGATGAAATAACAAAAAAAAAGAGGAAAGAAATTTCGCTATCTTTGTATATTCTATTTCATGTTGAACACTTACCAATGATACAATAGGAAATGGTATAGTTTCCAAGATACTCGTGTATAGTAGCAGACAGAAACACTCGAGAATAGAGTCTTATTCGGTTTTCGACCTAAGGAATCCTAAAGTAAATGTTATTAAACATTTAAAGAAGCCTCGACCATAATCTTAATGACTTGAGTTTTTCTAAAATGAATATAAACTTACAAAGCTGTCGTAGCTTTAAGTGGATTACACCTTCCTATTTTGTTGATAAGTCATGTCTTCTTTTGACCACACACAATCGAATCAAAAACTAATACCAAACAATTTTCTTCTAAAAAAAAATTAAATTGAAACTTTAAGTAAAAATCCTGATCAAAAATCTAATTTACTAACTTCAAAAAGGTAACTTCATAATTCTCATATTTTTTACATTTTTTATTTATATTAATGTCATTTTGGCAAATTTAATTATCTTTTCAATTTCACTTGACTTATCTATCGAGATCTGGGCGAGTTGTCAGGCACCCATGACCCTCGTGGTTGAAGTGTCAGTTGTATTTTTTATTTGTTATGTTTGCAATAAACATAAGTGAATCATAATTTATGCAAGTTTTGAACTCAATACGATATGGTTAACATTTTCCAATCAATAAAATTTTCCAATCAATAACAACCTTTTACTTTCCCAGCTGTACGAAGTATAGGGGGAGTTATGTAATCGGTTAGAAATTCGATCCTGAGTTTTCAAAGGAATTTTATGTTTTCCAAACTTCTGATTCCAAAAAATTAAAAAAAAATATGTCTGTATGTGTGTGTCTGTGAACGCTATAACTCCTGATAGAATGAATGTATCGACATAAAATGTTATATGTACATTCAGGATCCTATAAGGACGACACCTATTGATTTTCAGCCTGATCTGCCTAACGGAAGGGGCGATAAGACGGAGGCTCAACTCCTCAATAACTGCGAAACCTCAATAACTGCCGAAGTAATAAATGTATCGACATGAAATTTCATATTTAAAGTCAAAACCACATTTGGACAATACTTAATAATTTTGATCGAAATTGGCCAAAGGGAAATGGGGTTCAGTGGAGGTGGCTCATCTCATAAACTCTAATAACTGCCATTGTAATGAATTATATTGAAATATACAAAATTTAGTGTGAGGATTAAGAAGCGCCTACATAAGTCAACTATTGATTATTATCCCACACGTTCGACTTGTGTTGGAGGCGGTCCGAAAAGTTAATTTATTAATTCGTTGTAGGGACTTTTTTTCTAAGTAAGGACAACCCTATTACTTGTCTCGGGACTTGTACAAATAAAAATTATTTTTTTTAGACGTTCAACGGACACATGGCTGGTATTCTTCTTCAACAAGAGCTTGTGGCCACAATACCACTACCTTCTACCGTGGGACTATCGCTCAGGAGAATTCGGAACCTACGACTCGGGCTGCAGTACGGCCATACTCCGGGTATTGGCAGCCATGGGTCTTGTCACCGGACTCACGACAATCTCTTGTAATGGGGTCAAGACTGCTTTGGCCGCTGCTGCCGAAACAGGCAAACCTCTTGTCAAGTGTTTGGAAGAGGCTAAAATAGAGTTACCAGATATCATCAATCAGGATCCTAACAATTTTTAAATAAACAATGAATATGAAGATGAAAAATTAATTTGTGAAAATGCTTCTTGGTAGTTGGAGAGAACGAGTGAGTCAACTTTTCAATTTTTCTCATAATATAAACAGTGTTCCTTATCCTTGTAAAAATAATTTAAAAATGAAATGTGAAGATTGGAAAGAAATGTGTAGGTGGTTGCACAAACTCTCATGATAGTATTGGACGATGTTAAACACTATTCAATTTGTATTTTTTTTATTTTCTCATACATTTTATAGTGATTTTTTATAAATTGAGACTAGAATTAGTGGTAGGTGTATAGAAAACATTAATCCCTTGTTCTGTGTCAAAGCAATAATAGAGAATAAATGTTGAGATAAAAGTAAAAAGCACCTTTAATCATGGCTTAAGAATAACAAATAAATGCTAAAATATTTAACAATAATAACCAGGATTATTCAAATTTGTCTATATGCTGCTAATCCTACTCAGTCTTAATACTCAAAACAAATTTTAATAAACAAACAATTTATTTTATTTAAAACTGGTTTCTGGCTTATTTTTATGTTGATTTTTCAAGGAACCTTCACATATGTAAGTGCAAAGAAACGTCACTTAAGTACTGTCAATTAGAGAGAAGAACGACTGTAGTAGACAAGGGCATATATGCATCAGAAAATGGTAAAGCTTAATAATATAAAATAAATATAAGATAATATTATAAATCATGGCGAACAATATTCACATCTAATTCAGACATTTATGATGATATTACTGTAGAGGAAGTCTTGGCCTATTGGCATTCTAATATTTTAGAATGATAATTTTTAAGGTGTTTCCTGTCTAAAACCATTTATTATGATTTTAAATTATTTTTAGTATATAAAATAAGATAACAGTATAGAAAAACTGAAGATGACTCACTTGTTCATCACAATTACACATTTGGTTTTTACGGAAAGTTTTTTTTTTTTTTTACAAAAGTCTCCATTTACACGTTTGTTTCGAAAATTTACGTTTCGGCGATTTAAACATTAGCAGACGTTCCTGTCTGCGCAGATCAACAGAACTGAAAAAAATAATGTAAATGGGGACATACTTAATAAATTATTATTATTATTATTATTATTGCTCATTTATTAGTTTTATTTTAAGAACCAAAAGAAATATTTATATTTTTATTAATATAGGGAAAATACTTTATACCATATTAGATTCATTTCCACGTTTTTGATCGTTACGTCTATTTAACACACACAAAAAAAGGGCCTGCCCATTAGAATAGAATACTAGACGCCTATTCAGAAATGAAAAAGGCACTTACTCTCATTTGGGGTAACCCAATTTGCTCAACTGATCCTTTAACTTACTGTTAGTTTTAATGTAATATTTATATATCTGAACTGTCCACATTTTATTAATAAATCTGCCTTTTTTTTTCTAATATTTTTATATTGTAAGTATTAATATAACGTTGGCCAGCTAATATCAATAATTTATATCAATATTGGCTGATGTACATAGAAGTCCATTGGGTAGTTCGGGTGTACAGTCTTCTCACAGTTCTCGCAATAACTAGCAAATACTTAAACTATTTGGTAACACAAGATGAAACTGTGAAAAGAGTTGGTCAGCCTTTATATACCCTACTTAATTACATTATGTATATACATACCTGTTTATCATAATAAAATAAATATTTAATACCGTACAAAATGTTCTTTGTAACCTTCAAAGGAGTGCTTCCCCTTTGATCCCAAAACGCACCATAAAATTTTTAACAGTTTAGGAGAGAACTGTTAAAAACATCCCATCAATAAAAATCAACGAAGCCCCTGGTATAATGAATGGATTGGATCAGCCTTCATCCAAAGAGATACTAAAAAATGAGATGGAGCCCCAAAGAGATACCGAATAATCAGATGCGCCTTCAGTAATAAAAAAAAATGCTATATACTCTTCGCTCTAACCATTATATTTAATTAGGAGGTCAACTGGGCCATATCGTTTGCATGTTCAATGGTTTCTAGTTTTGTGTGAAACTGCCTGAAGTTATGAAACAAAATTGTGTGAGTCCAGTTAGTACTTTCATAGGTACGTGTGAACATCATGTGCGTGTTCACTGGAAAAGAAGGAAGGATGTGTCAAGGATATAACCAACAGAGAAAATAACTAAAATTACTTACTTAAATAACTTATGTCATCTACATCCTGTATATACACATATCTATAATCTGATATCAGGATGTGAAATTTCGAGTTTTGTCAAACATGAAAATGCCTCCAAATCGATGATTTATTCAGTTGTTACAATTAATTTTTTCGCTATACTTACTACTATTCGTGTAATTACAATATAATCACAATTAGAAAAACCGGAATAATTTTGGAAATATTAAATTATTTTACTACTCACTTATTTCTTTTTCGTCACAGTTTCAAGTGATTACTTAAGGGGGAGGGATGCAAGCTAAGACGTTTACATATCAACAGTCTCATTCTAGTTCATCACCATATTGGTGTTATTACGAGCCACTGAAGACTTGTGCATTTGTACCTCTAAACATTCTGCTAATAAAACTCAGGTTTTATCACTCACCGTAGTGACAATATAGAAAGTAGACTTTTTTTTTGTTTTGATGTATGTTTAATTAACTAATGAGATTAGTGAGGACGCCGGTAGCTCCTAGGTTGAGTACTTGCCTACTTAAGGCACTGAAGGTGTAAGAAATTTAAAAAAAATGATCTGGCGTGGTCAAAACAGGACTTTTTTACAACTACACAACAGGAGGGATAGAGCAACTTGTAAAATATAACCTATCACGTCATATTTTCATGAAATTTTTCAGCAAGATTGTTTCATGGTATGAAGTAATTGACTAGTGCGTTTCTGTTGCACCTGTAGTCAGTTTTAAAATGGTGTTCTTACACTACTCCTTTATTAAAACATGGACTTGGAAGATATCTAGTATAGAAATATACTGACAATAGCTAGGGCCGTATGTCAGGTGAGAGAGTCTTCATAATATATGTGAAACATAAAAACAGGAGTAACATCAATCATAAGAATAAACAATGAAAATAGTTGTAACAATATATAGAAAAATAGAAATTAGAAGTATATAATAATTCTATTTAATCTATGTACAACTATACCAAAACTATATATAATAAATAAAATGGAGTAAAACATAATAACAAGAAGATAAGCAGCGAATATTTAAAACAATAATAATAGCAATAACAATCGTAATTAGATGAAGCAATAAACAAGAAACAACAATGTAATAAATACAATTCAATTCACATGCACGAGAAAGAAATAAATACAAAGAACAATATGCATGTAACTGTGAAGGGCTTCTTGAAAAATATTATATTTAATAATAAAATTGTTCTACAAGAAACTTCCTATATCTGGTAGCACCATTTTTAAACAGTATGGGAAGCAAGAAAATAACACGTTGCATACTTTATTTTAAACAACCAAATTGAAAATGGTATGTGTATGATACCAAATATGTATAAATATTTTCAATTTATTTGCTTAAAATATATTGTTGGTTAGTTTTAGATATTATATTTTCATTATTTATTAAAATAAAGTTAAAAAATTTAATAAACTTTATTTTCTTGCTTCTGAGTATTTTTATTTTTTGAAAGTAGCGGGCATGGATGTTTTTGTACGTCATAGTCCACTGCTTACTAGAAAAGTGAGCCAAACTAGTTGTCTTCCTAACCTAAAACAAAACACTGATTGGATAACCTACCTGCATACATGTAACCTCCAACTTATTGTTTTCACAATGCTTGGTTTGAAAGATTTTGACTGTGCAATATTAGATCAAAAGAAACTCGATGAGAATATACCATATGAAAGGTTTTTACCTGATTCCGTCAAGTATAGATCCTATGAAGAAACATACAATTCGCTTCTAAGTGGTGAAAAAAGAAGTGATGGTCGTGCTTATGATGAAAATCGCCCGTTGTGTAAGATTTACTTCAATTTTACTCAATATTTTTCTTTTTTACGATGAAATTCTTTAAACAGTGTTTCGTCACTGTGAATGCGCGAGTGGTAGGGTGGTCAGTGTTCTGTTGAATTTGTGTTTAATGCCTATAGAAGAATTATATTCTGAACACAAGTGATATCTTTAACGGTACAAGTCATATTCCTCTCAAGTAGCGTTGACTTAGAATGGGTATATTTATGTAAAGAAACGATTTGTCAAGAAAATCACTTTACTTTCTCATAATGGAGTAAAAGTATTGAGATCAGACATGATTTTGTCATCACCCCTTGAGTACAAACGTTTTCGCTTGGACCTATCTGAGTCACTTATCCTATTTAGAACTGATGAAAATGTAGATCTAAGTAAGGAACACATAGTTGCATTTTCGCTAATATCCCTTTTATATTTTGCTTTATTCAATATCAATTTGTTTTTATCTAGACATACCGCATACTCACATGTATGTACTACTCTAAGATTTAGTACGTTTATGTTTATAAGCTATCTTACTGTATCTTATGAAATATCCTGTTATTATGTTTTGGTTTAACGGAAATAAATATTATTATGCAGATGTGAAGCTGGGTGTACTTGGCTCCCAATGTAAAGGGTCATGCTACGTGGAAATGGGGCAAACCAAGCTGCTGTGTGGAGTGTCAGGCCCCCAGGAGATCCCCTACCTCCAGGGCTACACCGAGTTGGGGATGATAGAGACCACACTGGAGAGTGTGCCTCCTTCATCAGTCGACCAACAACTAGCTGTAGCGCTCCGGGCCGCTCTCGAACCCTGTTTTCGGAGGGTAAGTCTGCTAAACATTGTACGAGACTGGTTAGAAACAGATCCAGATGTTACAAAATGGCTATAGGATCTGCATTTCTTTGTATTATGTTGTTCTCCCGTTATGAGCTAATAGTAGTTGTAAGTGTACTCCATACGTAATGATGGGTTTGTGTTAGCTGTTATGGATGATCAGTTTACTGCTGTTTTAGTTGTTAACCTATCAATAGAGTTAGTTATTATGACTATTTCCAGGGCGTTAGCTACGAGGTCTTATCGCCTACTACCAGAGCGTCCTTTCGTCGCTCTGGTAGTCATGAGCCCGACTCTAAATTTTAACTACCTAGATTTTTGGTGTCGCGACCGGTCGTTCAAGTTCTTATGTATTACAGTTTTAGAGACAATATCAAATTTGTTTCAAAACACCCCACGTTAAACAATACTTAATGCCTGAATGATAAGCAGCATTAAGTCACTTTAATATGTTCAATATTTGTGAATGAGTATAATTTACCTCTGGAGATGCAGATTTATAGTTATGTAGGTGTCATTTTGCGCCATAACGAAATGGGCACTATAGAAGGGGAATTTGCAGGAAGGATGTTAAAACTGTGTGAAACAGCAGCAAAATCTTAAAGAAGAGAAAACTATTCGAAAAACTGTGGAGAAAAAACAAAAATAGTATGATCCCTGCTTTCTTTGACTGAGAATTCTGGATTTATTTTTAATTTCAATTATGTACTTTAAAAAAAAAATATATATATATTTTTTAATTTTTGTTTTTGACCGCATGGAGTATTTGACAACATGCTTTCTTTTTTAAGAGAGAGTGGAAAACCACCCTTAGCCCTGTTAATACTGTTTTGCATATTTGCATTTGATCTGATGTATAATAGCCTTATGGAATGCGGAGATTGACCTGGCTGAGGTAGTCTCTTAAAGCCGGTTTCTCTGAACGACAGTCCAGTGAGGAACCTGGGCCGCCGAGTAAATAGACATTTATACCATATTTCTTTCTTCACTCAAGGGAGAAGGCTGTATTCTATACCCCTCTCTTCTTCCAGATCGAGTTTCCCAACCTGAGTATCAAGGTGACTGTGATCGTGGTGGACTCGGGTGGCTCCGTCCTCTCAGCTGCCATCACTGCTGCTGGACTCGCATTAGCTCATGCCCGCTTCCCCATCTTCGATATCATCACTTCTGTCACACTGGTCAGTCTACCTAGGTTCAAAACTTATTTTCAATTGGATTGAGTGAACTTAACGATTCTTTTGTAGATACAATCAACTACGTTTTCGCTCTTCTTCTGAAACCTATCCATCAATCTGGTTGAAAATCAATAGGTGTTTCACTCAGGGACTTCTGAATCCTCGTACTTAAGTTCGTGTTGATACATTTATCATATTTACAATTATTAGGGTTTTGGAGTTCAAAATTTGGTATTTTAAACAACTTTGATAAAAATTATTTAACTAACATTGGAGCTCATGAATAGGTATTGCCATTTAAAAATACATACCAGTTAAGGAATCGTAATGAATACTGAGGCATACAATACATATGAATTATTAACCTGCTTCATATCGTCAAAATTCAACAGGAACAAGGTCTGTAGAAGGTAGGGCCTAAATGTAGCAAGAGAGGCGGCATATAGAAATTTCAATCATGTGATAAGACTACTTAACTCTAAAAACACTCTTGGGGGTGAATAAAAATATGCACCATTTTTTCTGCAGAAAACAGATATTCGACAACAGAAAGATACAATTTTTTTTTTTAAACCCTTCGTCACATTCTTGGGGTATAATTCTACCCTCAAGCCTAAGACAGGCCGTCGTTAGCGTTTCCAGGGAGTGGAGGGGTGTTTAAAACATGGAGAATACCTTTAGGAGTTTTTTTTACAAATTTATATTCTTTCTGCAACTTATGGAAATGGCGTTTTGGACTTAAAAATTCCTGTATAAATTTCTTGTAAATTAATCAATGACAATGAACAATAACTGAAATCATCATAAAGTAAAATATGAAGGATTTAGTGATGAAAAGACTGACGAACAAGAAATATACGAAACAGGCAAATTAAATTAAAATGACCCATGTTTAAAATACTAAATAAGAAGAAATTAATTGTATTACTTACTTACTGTGCATGATGACTTACTTCTGAACGACATGTATTGATTATGTTTTTCGTTAAACTGTAAATAAATAGGAATAATGAAAGCTCTACAACTTAAATAAAAAATTAATTTTAAACAATAACTCTTTTATCCATGACAAAAATGACATGCATTTTCTTTTCTTTCTTTTTCAGAACTGGGAAACAAACCATGCCACTTGATGTTAATGACAATATATTTTTTTATTCTAGAATTTTTTCACATTCATTTTCTGTAATATTCAAAATGGGTTTTGTGATAACAAAGGAGCGAAGACATCATCAGTACACGAACCAACACGAATCGTCCCCATAGATGGGTTTGCCTTCAGCTGTTACCCAAATGTATCTTCCATAAAATTGAAGAAACGCTTGTTTTCTTTCTTCTTGAGAAATACAAATTGAAATCTCTCGTTTGAATTAAGTGATACATCTGTACCCTTTCACTTCTATTTCTTCATAGTTCTCAACTACGTCCCGGTTAAAGCTATTATCGTAATTTCAGGAATTATAAAGTCAGTGATTAAATCATCTCTGTGCATTTTCAAACTCTGTTCGTTGAAAGTGTGAGCTGTGACATATGTAGTATGAATTGGATACACTCATTATTTTTGGTTTCGAAAAAATATCCGCTCGAATTCGTCAAGTATAAGTGAGATAGCCCAAAACGGAGTGAGTTGTACAACTCTTTCTTTGGTCCCGCCTTGAGATTGATTGATGTATAATAAGTGCGCTGCTTCGACAAACGGTAAATGTAGTAGGTTACACTTCAATGACTTACTTCTGAACGATATGTTAATCGTTCGTTTACTGACAGGCACCCACATGCGGCGTGTGCGTGACATTTCACTTTAGTCAGTCTACCGACCTTGGGCTCGCCGAAATCTAACCACACTCGTTTTATTCCGTCATATGGATTTTCGTCAAACTCAACGTATTTTAATAATCCGAGCACCGTTTATGAGACCATCTGCCACATGGATATTAGTCGTTATCGTGTACTGTTTACCGATCAATAATTTGAAAATGAACCGGAGGCCACCTGTATCAACAATGTTCCTTTGATGAACCTTTGTTCGCATGTTAAAATCTGTTTTTATAGCCAGAATAAATGTTCGGGGCAGGGAGTTCTACATTCAGAATTGTACGAACTAACTGCTTCAGTCTGATGACATTCGGACATTTTTCGTTCACTTCATCTTTAGTAATTAATCTGCTTTCTAGTGTATTTCCTCAGGGTTCAGTTTCTCACCATCATATATTTTTGCAAGAATTGACGAGAATTTGACGTCGCTCTTTCGCATCACTTGAACCCGATGATATTTCAATGCTTGCCATAACACTTCGTTAACGAACATCTTTTTTACGGCTTTTGTAAACCAGAGTTTCCATTATTGGAGGTAACTGACCAAGATCTCCACAGAACACGATATTCATTCCTCCGAATGACTTATCGAAATCGTAATTAATCTGTTGGAATCTTGAATTGAGGATTTGCAACAGTTCCCCGCCAACTATGCTTACCTCGACTATGAAAACTACTCATATTTCTGAAACTCGAACGATATGAATTCAAAGCTTCAAATCAGTGCTTGACGTCGATATCTTAAACTCCAAATAAACAATAGTAGTGTTGATATCTGTACCTGTCTTTCCAGTCGAAGCGCAACTAACGTACGAATTATAAATCGAATTGTGATTCTGGCTGAATGTGTTGTATGTTTCCATGAGCAGTTTCTTCGTGAACTTTTTTCCATGTGAAGAATATCTGCAGTAGTTATCTCTATATCGGTATTATTCAAATTCTTCAAGGCGGTATAAGCGGCTCGCTGTTCTGTTAATTAAATAGATAAGAAGCGATTACAGTCAAGTATTTCAACCTCCTCGTTGAAAAACTAATAGAATAACGAGTTCATTTCTCTGTCTGTAACAAATCACTTTAGACTCCTTTCTCAGTCTATATTCACATGTTTGTATTAGTTAAATGGCTTGGAAGCCGCTGCATGTATACTATTAATAAAAATTAAAACTGATGTAATACTTTTTCTTGGTGCAAAAATGTAACGAATAACATAACGATTTTTACTAGGAAGCCTCGCTAAAACATGTTCCATTATTAAAAAAAATATATATATATATATATATATCGATATGAAACCTGATGAATGATTATTTACAAATCAACTCAACGTCTGACAAGATTACAGTTCTATTGACCATTCCTACATTTCTCGAGTGAATTTTCCTCAAAGGCAAATAAAATTGTACACTTTTATTTGACATAAACCTTGTCCTCACCGATCTCGACCCATCGCTCTTTGATATGTAAATCGGTACATCGTATCTCCTGTTTATAAAACTACAAAGTTCGCATATTTGTCGAGTAAGAATGGAACTCGCTCGTTCGAACCAATTATTAATTATTATGGGTAATTCCATGTCAAGTGAATACATTTAAATACCATAATTGACCTCGATCTCTCAGGATTGTTGATTGTTTTGATAAGCTGATTTGATTTTTGCCTGATGGGGTATCTTTTCTCTGATGTGAGAGAGGTTGAGTGACGTAAAGTGTGATGTTTGTTGGCAGGGTATCCACGGGAGCCACATGTTGATGGACCCTACCGATGAGGAGGAGGCCTTCTGCCTGACCAGGCCCAGGGACCTCCAACATCCCAACCATGGCCTCATCACACTCTCCTACATGAACAACGATGATCAGGTTACCATTCAATCTACTATAAAACGTTGTAAACCTTTGTTTGATTGGCTTTGCCCGCTCCATTCAAATGATTCCAGAGTGTACAAACCAAAGATCGAGGGCCTCCGAATAAGCTTATATTCTGTAAGCGATTAGTAGTATAGTGTCCCAAAAACGTTGCTTAAAATTAAAAATATTTAAGTCTCACCCGAAAGTTTCTTTATGACATGATAATATTACGTGTATAATTTCAGTTCTTTTGTGAAATATTTTGTTTTCCCCCACAGGCTTGCTATTTTGAGAAATGTTCTATAAATAATACATAAAAGTGTAGAGGAAGTCCTAATATGCTCTGAAGAAGAATCTCAGGGAGAATTCGTTGCTCACAATACAGTTGAAGTGTCAGGAATGAAACCGATAACCTGTCAAATGTATTTCATCTTCTACAGTTTCAACTGTGCTGGACCTGAACTAATACCAGTACCAGGAAATCAACAATGGTTTTAACGTCTGGAGGAAGGATATTCAATATCTTCTGTAGATTTTTCCAACAATGCCTGACATGGACATGGTCAGCAACGTCGTCTGCTAAAGCTGCACAAATAGTTGAAGAGGAATATCAAATGAATCAATCGTCTGCCGGGATGGCAAGCTGCTGATATTACTGGTATTGAGAAATTAGAACGGCTAGATATTCTGGTTTCCTCTTAATTTGAGGGAACAACTGAACTTCTTTGTGTTCCGAAGTCGACCTCTGACTCTGGTCTGACAACAGTTTAGGCAGAGTAAGTGAGTAGTTGCTGGCAAGGAATTGCAATTCTCGTGTAGTCAATAAGACGTTTTGATCACAGGAAAAATTAATGACGCTTTTAAATTCTGGTGTTATAAAGGTTTTTTTTCAGACGTTTCCATTGAAAAGAAATAATAAAATAAGATGCCCCATGATTGACTATTCCGTGGTCTTTCGCAAGTTGCCTCTGCTGAAACGACTGACTACAGATACAGATGAAAACTCCACAGCGAATTTCTTACAGATAACATTATTTCTCCTAGACTTCGTATAGCCGAGGAAGTAGAATAAGTGAAGGACGTAAACTGACATTTTTATTTTGATCTGAGCTTTTTTTCTAGTACAGAAGTTGTACAAAAGTATCGTTTCCATGTTTCCTTAAAATTAACGAAAATAGATATAGATATTCTGGTTCTGAGGTACAGATAAATATTTGTAAATATGTGTATAGTACGCATGTTGAAATGTAAAATTTGCCCATCCTTGTATGTTGACCTACATCTAATCTATCCAAGATAAAAATTGGAAATTTAATGAGGAACATTTTTTGTAAGACCAATTATTTATTCATTTGTTTTTCAGATCTCCCACTTTTACCAGACGGGTCATATGTCCCTGAACCTACTGGTCAAACTGATGGATCCGGCCATCTCAAGGTGCCGTGATCTGTATGCAGTCTGCAAGGAGGCCATCCTGAGCGAGGTCAAGACCTCCCTTCAGCACATCCCCATCCAAACAGCCACCACAAGCACCACCTCTGTCCAAGAGTCCATGGAGAAACTTTCAACCACCTGACGTCACTCAGCAGCACCAAACAAACTGTACAATCTCTATCAATAAGTCTATGAGTTACGTATTTTTTTTTTTTTTTTTTTTACATTTTTAAAAAAGTGCTTTTGGTACTAAGGCTTGCATTACTTCTATTAGATCGAAAAGAAGTTGTGAATCCTGTTCTTGAATGTTTTAAGAAAAAAAAAGTTGATTAGAGGAGAAATAATGAAAATTAAATTTATTCACGGTCCTAACTGTAAACAGAGATTTAAAATTTCCGGGAAAATATAAATATATTCCTAGACATAACTAAAGAAACTAACTTTTTTTCTTTAACTTAGTTTACTTACCTAAGCACTCAAAACCAGGATGTCTTAATTGCCAAAGAAAAATAAATTAATCAAAATAATCAACAAAAAACACGTTATTTATCTGACTGCAGACAACAAAAATATTTTAATGTTGACAAAGACTATCTGAGCTTCATGTAAATAAAAATATTGTTTAATTGTTATCATGAGTTTTTTTTAATAGATATTTTTAATGATAGTTCCTTGTATCCTTGATTTGTATGTGCATACAATTAGTAGATATATATCTAGGAACGCTGCCCCGCCAATTGAAGTTTGAAAAGTGGGCGTCCTCGGCTTCTGTGGTACATCACAGAGTTGAGACACGCTTGGTCACTGAAAACATTTGTTTCATATACAATGTGCCCTTCAGTTTTCTGTGAAACTCTTATTTTTGATTGAATCATAAATATAAGAGTAAACTGATGTCAATTTTCGTCCGATTTCAGTTATAATGTAATCACCACATCTGTTAGGACCCTCAAAGTTTCAGTCACAGACAGAAGTCTAAATACCAACAAGTTTTTCCTATTTTTTATTTATTTTTTTCCTAAGTCCTACATTTTTTTGATTTTAATAAGTCGTTTACTCCCCAAACATTTTTAAAAAAGAATTAGATGGGCTTCAGGTCAGCCCAGTTAGAGTTTGCTCACTACTTTAATATTGGTATGAAAGTTATAGCACCCAAACGTCGAATTTATAATGATTTAGGGTAGAAATGGCGGCGAACTCTGGCATGGAACTCGCGCACGGTCCAGTTTTATTTTTATTTGAATAGAAATCGTACTGTCATGAAGATTTGACAATTATATGTGAATAAAACTAGCTTATTTTTTGAAATGTCTATTCCATTAAAAATATTTATAAAAATACAACTACCGGTTTCGGCTTCACACCATCGTCAGGTCTAGTTAGTTCATAACTAGACCTGACGATGTTGTGAAGCCGAAACCGGTAGTTGTATTTTTATAAATATCTTTAGTGGAATAGACAACATTTCAAAAAATAAGCTTGTTTTATTTATTTATTACAAATTCCACAATATGTCCGCGTTCCTCAACTTAGAAGTAATTATATGTGACATGAAGAGGACAACTTGTCTGACCGAAATATCAACACTTTTTTTCAAGTCAACTAACACTAAATGAAACATTACTTAAGTCAATATGAAACTTTTTGGTCCTCTGTAAATATGCTGATATGTTCTAAACTAAGTTGAATAGAATCTTTCACTATTCACCTATGAATTAGTTAGTCCTTCTTTAACCTTCCCCAGTCCATATCTCATTTCATATCTTCAGATCTGAGTGAGTATACAGACATGTCTGATTACGCGTATACTTTATATATCCTCCGTATACTTATGCTATTTACATAATATAATATCTTTAGTTTATCCATATACCATATCCATCCAGCCATATCTCAGCTATTAAATAACAAAATAATACCATCTTATCAGACAAATATAAGACCTTTTCGTTCTTTCCTGTACCAATACGAATCCAATGTTATCTCCGGAAAAATTATAGAGAAACACTTCACATTCCTGCGTTAATCTGAAAAATGTATCCTTTACAACCTTTCTCGAGTCAGTTCAAACCTAATAACCGATCATCAATCAACGAAGAAAACACCTTAATTTTTTTTTCTTAGGTACCTACGTCTGTATATATATTTAACCCCACAAATATAGACCCTTCTAACCTTCTGCTCATAAACATCGTAACAAAGCTTCGCCCAATTCTGCTCATGACTCTTGACCCAGCCACTATTTTTAGTATCTCCAATTCTGGGGCTGCGTATAGTCATTCTTTATACATACATCGGAATTATAATTGGTTAGGAAATCAGTTCAAATGGTGAAAATTATATGTCTGTACTTCGGAAGAAACTAGTTTTTCTATTAATTACATTTCTATAATATGTTCAAAAGGAAATTAATTATCGTAGTGAAATCAATTTTAGTGTTAGAATAGGGTTCTGATTCTGTAGAGAGCTTCCTTCCCCTTTCGGAACTACTGGGAGTACAAAAAGTGTTTAAGCCAAACAAACATAAATTTTGCAGTTCCTTCAGTTATTGGTGGTTAGCACCATAAGGAGTTGAGGATTTTTGCGAAGTTCAGCGACGCTGTTCAGGAGTAGAACTTACTTTAATTTTACAACAGAACTTTTTAGGGGTTATCGTCCTTTTTTTAAAATGACTAATGTGATATTCAGATTCAGCTATAAATTAATAGAAGATATCTATAAGAAACCCATTTAATTTATCATTCATATGATACCAATAGGACAAGAGGAAAATAACAAAACTCGTCCAGGATACCCACCCGAAAGTATACCCACTAAAACCTTTGTCTTAATTATCATTCATACAATGCTAATATCGGCCTTAATTTAGAATAAGAAAAGTAACAAAACCTAAGATGGATATCCACCCGGAAGGTCACGCTTTAATATCCTCAACTCAGTTCTTAAATAATTAATAAATTATTGTACATATAGGATAAAAGGATGACCTGACATCATTAATCTCCTACAATATACAATAACATCCCCATCTCTTTCCCCCATAGAGAGGAGGAAGAAAGAGAATCGTATAAAGAGTCCCTTGAACGTGATATTTATGGCGACGTCGATGCTGATGAGCGTTTTATGGTCTGTGGGCGCGCCTTCTCTCCCCCACAGGGTTCTTAAGCTGAGAACGAGAGAGTAAATAAACCCTCTTTACCATTTCAAGTAACTGGAAATGCGGCAACTCGCCTTTTTTGAACATTGCTAGTTCATTAGTTGTAAGGAATTAAAAGATTATAAAAACAAAAGCAAGGAGTGATGTAGGTAATGGTGTACCTATCTTACATCTGAAAGAGGAACCGCTAGATGTCGAGAATTATCGGTGATTTGTAATTTCTAAAAGGCAGTTCAGCATGTCCTGAAAAAAAATCTGCTCACTACCAACTTACAGAAATAATTATTGCAATGAGTACGTTCTGAACAGAGCATACCTTGGTTTTCAGTAATTCCCAGATTTTTGCAAAATCCATAAGAGGAACCTCAGGATATATATATATATAATAATAATAATATGATCTACCCACGAATGTCTCGTCACCAAGGGGCAAACTTACGACGTGTTTTGTAGTCCCCTCCAAACCACAACATTTTTTAAAACGCTGTTACTTGCTTCTACTCTGTAAACAAAAACGCAATTTTCGAGCACAACCCATACATCGAAAGTCGAAAAAGGGCATTTTTCAGCTTACCATAATGTACATCCCTCTTCGCAGGGAAAATCGAGAAAGGCAGCACCTTCAAAAACGCGTAAAAAACATTTATTTTTTAATTATTTCTTGCAAATTTGGAAAAATCCAACTCAGGTCAAGAAAAATCAAATTTACCAATGATCGGTTAATTATCTAAGATGAGACAGACAGAGATGACAATCCTCTTCCCGAGAAAACCAATAAACTAGTAAGTTATATTTTTTGTGATGTGTTTCTATTTGAACTTACTTTGTTGCTAGTGGATAGCATGGAGAGCTCCGAAAGAGAGGCGCCCATCTTCGGTTTGTACAAGAGGTTGTTTACGTTAGGTGGTATGTACTTCAGAACAGACGTCGGCCGGCTACTTCACGCCGTCCCCATGATGATGTTTTGTCTCAATGTTCTAATGGTTCTCCTCTACTCGCTCTATGTCTATCTGTATGAAATAGAGAAATTGGCCGTCATTGTTCATCATACCATACTAATCATTGACATTATGGTGAGCATTGTTGTGACCTATTCAAAGAAAGAACTAGTAAACCGTCTAGTAAGTGGTAAGTTATAAAAATTACTGAAAAAAAACTTTTGTTTGAATTCAGTTCTTAAAAAATAAAGATTTTTTTGCTTTATGTATAATGCACATTAGCCATCCCTCTACGACGGAGTTATTTGATGATTTACACAATTTCCATGGCGCCGGGAGGGAGTTCTATCTACGAAATTCCGGGCAGAACAACCATGGTGAGACCATGCGACCAAAGCCCTACGCTCTATCCCGCTCAACACCCAGGATTTGATTGGAACCTGCACAAAAAAAAATTTAGATCTAACTTAGCACATGTGACATCTTCATTTCGAATATCAAGTTCATTGGTACAGTCATTTCTGAGTTAGGGCACTCACAAAGTTCCAATCACACATATACGAGTACTCATAGGCATTGGGAAAATGGTCAAAAGGTCAAGGGACCTTGAAATTCCTTTGAAAACTCGATCTCGAATTTTCGCACGATTATAATACTTCTCTATACTAAAAGTATTCTCTTCCTCCGGCAAATTTTGTGCCGCATTCAATCATTTTTTGGGAAAGTTGGCAGCGGGAAATTCGAACCTGCTAAGGTCAGACGAAAAGGACGTACACTTTTTGTTATATTGTTCCTTTTTGTGTATCCCCAGACAAACATTTCTCCACAATTATCTCACTAATATAGGCAAAATTCGACTCAGAACCAATTGTGCATTTTTTCGACAACATGATGTTAGAAAAATTAACAATTTATTTTTATTTTTTACTGTAAGCTTGAAAAGTAAGAATAATATCATTTTTATTTATTATGGTTACTACAATTTTACCTTTTTCCCTTATCAAAGGTCATATTTTGTTTTATATAATTTTTAAATTTTTTTGTTTCCTAGTTGCTTGCATCATATTAAAGAGCATGTCCATATGTCTATATTTAATATTATTTGTATTTTTTTATTCTATTGATTATTTGTTACAATTATATATATATATATATATATATATATATATATATATATATATATATATATATATATATATATATATATATATATGCATATATGTATATATTTTTTTTATTTTATTTTTTTTTTATTTTTTATAATTATAAAAATATGTATTTTGTAAAAAAAACAAAAAAAAAACACCCATTGCCATAAAGGTTGTTAACTTTAGTGCAATATAAAGTTTATCTATCTCTCTATCCTTATACTAAAGGTATAAAAAGTCAAATATTGGTATAGAAATATATACGACTTTCATGTTCCAAGATAAATTTTAAAAGAAATTTTTAATATAAAAAGTCTCAGTGAAATGTGATCAAACCAGAATATATGAAAAATTGAGCATATTTCCAAAATCACTGATACGATTGTCACCAAAATCAATAATAGGCTTTAAGTCCTCACTAAAACAAAGCATGTACAAAGAAACATTCAAATTGATGCAATTTTACAGAAGTTATATGTGTATATATATGCATTTTTGCAAAAGTTATCGCGAAAAAGAAAAGTCTACAGACACACAATATTTGTACCATATATAGGTACATATGATATCCTATTTTTTACTTATGATATACATGGAATAATAACATTTTATTTTCCTATAGATATGACTAAAACGTACAATTACCATAGCCCTCTTGTCAACAAATTTGTCCGATCATTACAATCAGAACGAATTAAAACGTTGAAACAAGCTTATAAAGTTGTCATGATTTCTATTGTGATATTGATTGGAAACCTGACTCTCAACGCTCTGTTTGAGCCTTACATCCGGCAAGTGGAACATGTCCTCATGTTTCCATGCTGGTTCCCCTTCAGCCTCGACTACATGCCATATCACATCATGGCCCTCATCTGGCAATTCGCCTGAATGCCTTCGCGTTGATGGCCTTCCTCTTCTGCGTATACAGTCATATGAAATGTCAAATTGAACTACTCATGTATTCCCTGGAACAAATACAGGAGAGAGCTTCTGAATTGACCAGTCGTCAGACTGAAATGAAATCGACAACCAAACAAAATCAAATACTGAAACAGGACTGGAGAAAAAATCATGGGAAAACTGTTAGAAGAAGTTATATAATATGTACAAAACAATGCGCTCAACATCACATGGAAATTATTGAGTAGGTTTATTTTTTTGTAATAGTATTTTTTCTACTTTTTTTCAAGTAAATAATAGGAGATTTACTGATAGTTCAGCTATATCCAGTTTGTTTGTTCGCTCGTTTTTTGTGACTCGTACCCGGGTTTCATCTACGAGTTCTTGTCACATATGACGACCAGAACTCTTTCGTCGCTCTGGTGGACATGAGCCTGATCCTACTGTAGAAGTCCTATTTCCAAGGATAGGAAAGTTTAGTTACCCAGGGTAGAGGTCTTAACTAGTACCAGACATCGCACAGCCCCGTGACTATCGCTTAACGTTTCATCCGAAAGACGGCGTGCTTCAGGTTTTTGTCTTCCAGATAAAAAATCTAAGGTCCTCGGTCGGATACCTGATCTTAGCTATACACTGTGTTGGGAAGCAAATAATCATGATTACATTTTTTTAATTTAATTTTTTCATATTTCTCCGTCGTGGTGATGGCCCCCATATTCACTGAAAAAGTAGCCATTGCCTCATACCTCCTCAGTAAAATATTTAAGATTAACGCCCTACAGGAGGCTGACTTGGAACCCTTAAACTCGGACGATACGACCCACACTAGACCGGTGACAGATTACTGTATAGCATTTTGAATGGGTGATCTAAATTATCGACTAGACAAAAACTTAATTGTTACACCTACCTTTTCGACCTCTCTGGACCTACGGCTTACAACTATATGGTACTTCAAAGGCTTCTTCAAACGAATACAGATACTTCAATAGTCACTTTTGAACTTAGTGAAGACGATGGCTTGAGCCGATACACTTTATGTATATAATATATTTAGGTAAAATTAGACAATATAAAAGTTTAACCGTTTTTTATTTTATTTATATTATATGATTTGTTAATTTATTTTCCAGTTTTTTTCATCGAGCTGACGAATTAGCAAGAATAATATATACAGTACTTTTTATAACAGGACTGGGTCTCTTCATTTGTACCGGATTTGCACTGATTTCAGTAAGTAAAATGAACTTTATTATTTAATAATTGAATTATTCACTTCCTGTTGTAATTCTCAGTGCACATGGAGAGCATCGGAAGCCAATCTTTGAAACCAATGCAATCACTAGTTTTATTATTTTGTCAATAATAATAATAATTATTACTATTATACATTCAAATTAATAAATACAAAAAAATTTGAACTGAATAAATTCCGATAATTTTCTCCTACAATAGTCCTGGGCTTGGAAGGATCAGATGAGAACCCCTCGCCCTTTTTCAAATGAAAGCCTTCTGTATATTTCATTTTTTCGTATAGCAATTAATGTTCCAAATTATTAATATTCAAAATAAAACTGAAAAAAAAGAAAGAATATGATTATACGTATATATGTGAATATTGTCCCCCATTTTAGAACAATACATCGCTGAAACTGAAGTTTGTGGTCATAACAACGATTCAATTGATCTTCCTATACATAACAAGCTGGTTTGGAGAGCAAATAAGTGATTTAGTAAGTTGTAAAGTTTTTCAAATAAGATCCATTGTATATACAATAAGTAGAAAAACAAATTCTAGCGAACCACTGATCTAAATTAATTTTAGACTTAATATTCGGTTCGAAGAGAAGTTAACTAGAGAAATTATTAAATTAATAGCCAATGACATCAAACGTCCCCTCCAATTTTTCATTTTATGATATAATAGAAGTCTCTGTTCTGCTCCCAAAAAACTGAATCTTTTTTTGTTGTACCTATAATATTGTGGTTCCTACTGGGTTATATCACTTGAGAAATGGTATATCCTCGATGTTCCTTTCTGTTTCATAAGATCGCCTTTTTAGATATGACATTTTTCAAGTTAAAAAAGTTCCACTCTTAAGGGCAAAATGAATATATATATTTTTTTTTGTTGAGTTATGTAAACCTAAAAAAGGGGAAGTCAAGGTTCTGTCGCCTAAATAAAATACTTAGTATTTGGCCAACGTTTCGGAAACTATTTATTTCCTTCTTCAGGGCCTTATAGTAAAGAGTGAGTGTGTGTGGTGAAGATAGTGTGTTTGTGTCTGATGAGGAACTATCAAACACAAACACTTACCACCTTCACTACACAAATCCACTCACGCAAATAAGTTTCGCCACTTACTCTCTCTCCTACTTGCGTGAAATTTCAGCTTCGCAGCGAACCTAGAGTAAATCTTGATTTCAATGTTTCATTGAACCAACTTGGCGAATATACATACGGATGTATTATATTGATAATCAATTATATACCTAGTTTTATAATAGATGTTTGCTAGCGACTGTAGAATTCAAAATTCTGGGGGTATTGAGGGTCAGTAATAAATCGACTGACCCTCAATACCCCCAGAATTGTTTAGTTTTATAATATTTATTGGTGGTGCCTTAACTTTTTCGGCTCTATTTTTGTCTAGAGTTCAAAAATTCGATTTTCCATTTACGCTCTGGCTTGGTATGAAATGCCTAGAGAGTGTCAAACAACCTTGATTCTAATGACCGAAGGTACGCTGAGACCTCTTCAGTTTACATTGCTTACGGGACATAAGGTGAATCTGGAGGGTTACATGAGCGTAAGTACCCATCAACAGGCAAATATACCCATACATGTTCTCAAAAATAATTACACTAATGGAAGTTTTACCAGGAAGTAAGTATATGGAACAGTTGCGTTAACTTCTTGGTCATGCCAAACGTTTATTTCTCATGATATATTATTATAGTATCACTTCTTCCATTCATTTTTTGCTTACACAAAGAAATAGCAATTACAAACGTTTCGGGAAGCACTCCCATCATCAGTGTCCATAAAATATGTATTCTTCATGTTAACTATTCCTTCTGTCTATCAGAATCTTCTTTTTAGAGAACATATTTGAGTGAACATTTGTCATTAGTAATTGTGATGTTGAGTAGTGTCAAGTGCCTGAGGTACGTGACCGAGAGGAGTCCAGGTTATTCCCTCTGCCATGCCCGTTTAAGTCACCGGGATGACATATATTTAAATCCTGTTTTGACTAGATGTTTTATAGATATAATGTATTATAGATATTGCTGGAATGCTTCCAGAAACGTTTGTAATTGCTGTTTTTTTGAGAAGGAAACAAATAAATAGGAGAAATGACGCTGTAATAATAGTTATTATGACTCATCCCCGGGCTTTAACTACAAAGTTATATCGCCTTCTACCAGAGCGCTCTTTCGTCACTCTGGTGGACATGAGCCCGACTCTACTGTGGGAGTCTTAAATTTTGCCTACTCTAAATTTTTGTTCAAGGTCTTTAACAAGTGCTGTAATAATATATTATTTATTTTTTCAGATGTTGAAAGCTTCATATTCTTACTTTAATATGTTGTTGGCGTCTCAACGTAAATAATGTTCATTCAAATAAAAACATAATGCCTTAGAAGGACACATTGTACACAAATAAATAAAAATAAACATTTTCTTCTGCCTTCATCGTAATTTTTCACTCCTCGTATAATCCTTAAATAAATAAAGTGAAAGTTATGAAATATTCTTAATTTTATGTTTCTTTGACTTTGATAGTTAAGTTTATTTCACATCCTCCCCTTATTTACGTCATCTAACAATTGTTTATTTCCATTATAAATGATTTAATTAAACTAAGAGTATTGAAAAAAAAAATCGAATAGAGGTTCTCATTGCGCCAAATACTGAGTTTTTTAATTAAGACGACAGACCCTCGACTTTTATTCGAATCGCATTTTATAAATTAATTTTAGAGATTCGGGTTAAGGTATCAGGGATGATAGGTGAATTAATCTAAAATGGATTGTCAAGTGCCAATTTAAAAATAAAACAGACATGTTAAAAAAATAAATAAAGTAATTTTAATACATATAAATGGTAACAGTATTTTAACAAATCTAAGACAAGCCACACTGAAAAAAACGAAGAGTACTACGAAAAAACTAGCAATATAATTGTGAACAAGCAAAAAAGGATCTGGTAGGGCGTGTAAACTCCACAGAACATAGTGTGGTTCTGTGGAGTTTACAAGGCCTACCGGATCCTTTTTTGTTTGTTTACAATTATATTGTTTACTGAAATTCCTCACTTCTCCTGTTTCCATACTTCCCGCAATTATCATTTAGTGTTTGAACAGTGCTATGTTTTATTACTTCCAGAACTATAGAGTAAAACTAGGGGCGTTGCCCCTGCTCACCAACACAGCTGGAGGCACCCACTTCATTGGAATCACACAACCTGATAAGGATGGGCTAACATTTCTTGGCCTTTTTGCCCTCGGACAGACTGACATTGAACGGAGGAAAGACAGACTGTCTAACAAACGCAGCGAAGTTCGAAAGCGGAAATGCATACGCTGAGGCAGATGTACAGTTAGTGAAAAACGGATCGATGGTCTTGCTGGAAAGCAAACACACTGTTGGGGAGACAGCCCCGCGATGGTTCATAGCTCCAGGTTGAAGTTGATGTTACACCCAAGTTAGTTCTTATGTTTGATATATTCACGCCTGTATACTTTGAGGACAGTTATAGCCGTAACATTTTGGAGCTCCTCGTGTTTACCGTCTTTCCGAGCTTCGTCAACGGCTCTCAAATTTTCCAAGCTGTTTTATACACTATTTTTACTGTATTTTTGCAAATGAAACAATCTCTAGCAAATATTCGAGTGACTCCAATGATTCGGCCAAGCCCCTATTGAACTTCCCTCTCCCCGTACGTTCACATCGCAATGCCTCGAATAGCGGTATTCTATCTAAAAGTATTGGCGTCTGAAAAGACTGAACAAAAATATGTCAAATTTAACATCACAAAATAGAAGTTTACAAGAAAAACCATTAATCAAATTGTTTGTAAAAAACCTGTCCTCTTCATCCATTTTTCTTGTAAAACAACCGGTTTTAATATTCGCTGTAAACCCAGTATTAAATTGATTTTTGGCAGCTCCCTCAAAATTACCCTCAGCTTTGAACGTTATTTACAAGAGTTGTGTCTATCCGAATATCGGTTTGGAAGAAAAATGAGAACAATCAGCCCAATTTCCAAGTTCAAGGGGTGGTTTATCGCGAAGAAGGGGATGTTTCATCCCTCCAATTAATGGGAGCTTATGGAGCTTTATTTCTGGCCTCATACCCAAATATCAACTCTTTATAATTATTTCTCCTTTTCTCTTAGTCAAACCTGCGCATTATCATTTTGGGAATGTTTTGGGTTAATAAGGATAAATAAAACAAAATATCTTCTGACAATATACACATACGTTTATCTCAAATTGAAATCAGAAAGTAAACTTACATACTAAATGTGAAACCTATATACAAAATATTATTAACAATATCATGATCAGATTTATTTTCGTTGTAGTACATGAAAAATATTTATACCAACAATGATTTTTAATTTTGATAATCATGATGTTTTTGTTTTTCTCCTTTGAACCCTCTAAATGTTAGATGTACTTCAGACTTGACACAGTCAATAGATATTGAGACTAATTAAATTCAAAATTACATCTCAATTTTTAATTGGTTGAAAAACATTCGGAAAACACTACAATAAATAAGACTTATAATTACTTAGTAATTATACAATAAGTAGAAAGAAGAAAGTAATAATTATTCCTTTTTTTTTTAAATTTTAAATGCAATAGAAGACTCAAAATTTCAGTTAGTAATTAGCGCATTTATGTATACATATGTATGTATGTATATACTTGGAAGATAAAATAAGAAACAAAATCAGATTGGCAAATATACATTCGGAATAAACTCTTACTACTTCATTAATTAAATAATGAAAAAAACAAGTTGTATAGAAATCTTGTATAAATATATAAATTATAAGCAACATATACACAAATACATTAAATAGAAAATAAACCGTTAATTTTACAAACATACAACAAAATGTATATAAAAAAAAAGAGAGAGAGACAACACATAATAAATACATAGTAAAAATAAAATAACAAAAGTTCTTAACAAAGACATAGATACCGAAGATATGAGGAAGACGTAATAATGAATGAAAACAATATAGACTATGAGAAGACACACTAAATTCTGAATTGTCACTGTAGTATGGTGTTCTGAACATAGCAATATCTTGATCTTAACTGTCAGGAAGCTTAGACAATCAATTCTCTTCACAAGGAATCACAAATTTAAGGAACTTGAGTGTGTATAAGGAAGTCCTGTGTTGACCACACCAGATATTTTAAATATAAATTAAATATTCTAAAAAAAAATATTTGATAAGTAAGAAGATAAGATATATGGCTTTGTGTTTCAATCAACTAACAACCATCTTTTTTCATCTTTATTATGAAAATTCTAACTGTGAACATACAATAGGACTATAAAGGAAATTTGAACAGACTGACAACCAGAGACCGGATTTTTAGGTACAACAATGTCCCCGATTAGGTTTTTGTAACAGGTGAAATAGGTGTTGTTAGGGTTTTTTCTTGAGAAGGCCTTTTGGGTTGCGAAAAAGCCTGAACATGTTACGATATAGGTTGAATATAGAATTTGGAACTTTAATAGGTTTAAAAAAATTAAATACAAATAAACATTTTTATAGAACTTGATATTAAAAAAGAAAAACAAAAAATGTACACAGAATTAAAATAAAAGGAATTAGAAAAATAATTGAATCCTTCTCCTGATTGCAGCACAACCAAGCACTTTTCCAGGATTTATACTATGAAGTTCTTTCTATTATCCCTCTGAATTCTTTTAAAAGGAGAAAAGCTTCCTTGACAGAATATCACTTTGCTGTCGGAAGTAAAATAGCAATCGTCGCCTATCCTCCTTTTTTTTCGGGTGCTCCGGCAAGTCACCCGAATCGTCGCCTATCCACTGCCGCAGCAAATGCGATTTCGTCTTTGGCATGTTTCTGTATAGCTGCAACACGAAAGCAAGAGAAACTAAGGGCATTAGGACTCTCTCCCCTACGTAAACGTTAACAATCCCCACCGCTCCAACATCCGCTTTTCATCGAAATACGAATCGAAACATTTGTTATCCGTCCTCAAATCGCATTTTTCTTATTTTATTTTTTTCATGATTAGTTATTTTTAGGGGATCTCATCCCAACTAGGGTTGTTTAGGTTTTTCGAAATTTAACAGAACGTTTCCAGAAGACATGAATCGAATAAGTATTCAATCATCTTCGTGTTTGGAAACGAGAAAAAAAAAGGTAAAACCTAAGAATCCAGTCTCTACTAATAACAAACATCAATGTATACTCTTTTTGGACTGGCTTGTCAGGTCACGAAGCTTGCCTGGCAAGGACCGGACCGGCATTCCTTCCACCATAGTGTACGTGTATGGCGTGAACTTGTGCGTGGGGTGTATGTTAAGTGCTGGCGAATAACGGCTTTTTCTTCGTCAGAAGTATCCCATATATAGTTGTTGTGTGACTTCGTGTAAAAAAGGAATGTTCGGGTTGTTATATAGGTGTAAGAAAGCTTGGCAGAACCCTGAACGGCATATGTCCAATTGATAACGGTCTTGTGGACATTCAGATTGTGGTTGAGGTAGCTTGTCTAGTAGTAAGTCCAAATAGACGTTTCAGACGGTCAGTCGTCTGTCAAGATAGAGTCCTAAGTATCGTCCGTCCTTGTCTTGTTTCAGAGGGACATTATTGAGCCATACAGTTGGGCAGTCACCACGCCTCAATGTAACATGGAGCGATTAGGACTAATTTATTTTTACTTTCCGCAGACATAGCCATCCTTCAAGAAGGTGTAACTTGAACCTGTCCCAATCAATGAGCCCTGAAGTGAGGGAGTCTTCTGAATTAGTTGAGAATCAAGATTGAAACCAACTGGCCAGATGTCGAGTCGACAATCACATATTTCTGTTGAAGTGAGTTAAAATCGAAAGAATTTTGAAACTACAAAAATGTCTAGACTATCGAGACGTTTTCTCCAGTTAGTCAATATGTGAGTTCTTGTGGGGAATAGTTTACTGTTCGCCAGTACGAAGTTTAGTGTGTGTCCTCTGGAATTGTTGACCCTGCACCCCAACTCCAGGTGTTAAGTGTTGTAATCGCTACTGGCAATGAAATCATTACCCAGAGTGCCAAAATAATTAGAGAAGTGTGACGGGATGATGTGGTGACTAGTTGTTTATATTTGTTTAATTTCAGTTTTACCAAAATACATTTGAAAAAATTCAACAACTTTGTACAATAAGTGAGTTTCCTGCATCATCATTGATTAGAATAAATGATGACTGCAGGAAAACATGGTCTCCTACCAACATTACAATACTAATTTAGAATATAAACGCTTTGTTCCCTTAGTGTATAAACACATTTGGTATTTATAATAATTTAAAAAAATGAAATGATGTATTAATAAATGAAAACGTTAGCTTTAAAAATGAGGGGGAGTCAGCCTACGAGGCTGTTGACGCCATTAGTGTTTGACACAAGTTTGTTGAGTTGATTGTGGAGCGGGACCTCACTCTTCCGAGCTAGCCGTGGGAGCAGGAAGATGGCAGCACCACTCAGCAGGTGCAGCCAGAAGTACATGTTCCTGGAAAAATCAATAAAAAGAGTCAATCGGGGGGAATATCTCCTAAACGTTGTCACTTATAAACCATTAAAAATGACCAACATGTTTCAAATTCGACGTTACGTAACAACAAATAAAGAATAGTGCTTTTATATATAATACGAAACATGCGGAAGCAAATTCTCAATTATTATGCAACATAGAAATATAAGTTATGGCCCAAATGAAAGGTATGATGGCGGAAATTTCCGCTACGGTTGGAATTTCCGATCCAACTACTGTCATCACTTGACTTGAGGTCAGTTTTTTTTTTTCGACCACTATGTAAGAAAGGCGAAATGTTTATTCACGAAACTTGTAGTGTTTTTCGACGATGGCCTAACTTAAATATAGAGACGATTCGGCATCCGCCAAAAATTGGGAGTGCTGTTGAGGAGGTGGGCACCTAAGAATGTCAATTAATAATGGGGGCAGAGTAGGACCTCTCTAAAGATTTCAATTTCCGCTCATTGCAGTGTAAGGAATGGGATCTTGTATTTTTTATAGGAACATCTTCTGACAAGATTTGATGTTCTGAAAAGGAGTATCATAAATATTATACATTTGAACAAATCAACAGGCAGGTTACACCTGACCATCAAAATTCCTTCAGGAGCTCACTGTAGTAAAATTTTTGAAATGTAAATTAACAGTTTGACAAGATTTTGACCATTGTTTGCATTGGACGGGGATCCCAATATTTGAGGAGATTTGAAAGTTACTGTGCATCCAGCGCCCCTGGTGGTGGACTGAGTCCACGTAGTGATATTACGTGGACTCAGTCCACCACCAGGGGCGCTGTACGCACAGTAACTTGTTGCCCTTCTATCCTTAGAAGTTCGCAATTAGTCCCATCGTAATAATAATCACTCGTTCAAAGGTTATGGAAATTGGTCACATTATTCTGATATACCCTGCATATCGCTGTTAGATGTATGACTGCCTTTCTGGGTAATTTTAAAATATTAGGTTGGTCTTCGTCATGGCCTGGTGACTTTTTCTTATACCTCTACTGGTTTGATCTAAATCTTTATCACTTATATTTAGGTACGTTCTTCATATTAAAATAAACTATTGAGATTGAGAAGACGATCACAACAAAATTTGTCTCAAATCGGTCAAATATAACCGAAATTATACCAATTTTAATAGATGTAACAGTAGAGTTTTATGTAAAACTATTTTCGCGGCCGAGGAAAGAACAGGCCTAGCTCAGGGGGTAAACGCTAGTTATAGATATATATGGTTCGAACCCAGAGCCAGTCTGTTCAATAATATATATATTTAAACTGAAGATAAACATATTTTATCTCCAGCTCTGCAGGCTTCGCCTGCTCGGCGCCTCGATTTTCAGAACTCTAACCACCCAACCATTAAACCCTCTCCAGGATAGTAGCAAATTAGCCACTCTCAAAGTGGAGCTCTCACATCTCTCAGAATAGTAACCTAACAAGACAAATCAACGAATCTCTCCTCCCCTCCACCCCCAACGAAAGAAAATTGAAAAACACACAGAGCCGCCATGCGGAAAACCATTCATTTAAGTTTTGACTTATGGAAAGATGAAAATAATAAGCATAACTTACTCAACAGAAAAAAATAAATAAATAAATAAAACTATAATCATACCAAAAGATTCGCATGCTGTCCCAAAATCCAAGCAATACAAAGCTGAAGGTTGCATAAGTCATGATGACTCGGGTAAAACAACCAGTAGTAACATCGTAGAACAACTTCTTGGAGGAAGACGACAGGAAATGAGGTCTAATGTACTTCCTTATCTGGAAAATAAATAAATAAAATAGTAATAAATAGTTTCCTATAGCTAACGGTTTTGTAAAATAGCTACGCAAGTATCATCTGAGTCAGGAAGTATCAAATAATAACTACATTTGAAAGTAAATAATAATTAGATCTGTACAAAATGAAATAGTTTTCAAGGACAATCTCAGAGATTTAATTAATGAGGTGTCATTTGATAAAAAGTGAAGCGTCCTCCAAAGTTAATATACAATGATCAGGCGTTATTTTAATTTATATCGTATATCAGTCTAATTACACGACGTTGATTGTACATTGAAGAAATAACAAAAACAATGTTTCTTCCATTTTGTCAAACACTAAAAATACGTTCAAGGTTCATCAAAAGGCTCCTAAGGTCCCCTGGGGTTCTTCTTTAGGCAATTCATATGACGCTGGTGAAGAGTCGCCTGGAAGTCTTCTGGGAGGTGGCTCAAACCTAGATTATACATACAAGCACCTTTCAATTCTCTAAATAATGTTTACTAAATATTTGTGCAAAGTGTTTTTTATACATTACTTGAAAAGGAATTTTTTTTTCCGAAATATTCGAGCGAAAATAATTGAATACATGTTGAGGGCCAAAACGAAGGACCTCATAAACATTTTACAGTAATGAACAGTATACATGTCTCTCATTATTTACAAAAATATAGTATGTAAACAATATACTTAAAAACATTAATTTTATAAGCGTTGTTCTTCAAATTAATTTTCAAGTGATGTATAATCCAAAAACTGTTTTTTATTTTTTTTATTTTGTATCAGTTGCATCATTTGTTACGAGTTAGTTTTTTCCCAATAGGAAGCAGTACCAACGTAATTACTGATTTTTTAGTCGGCCGATAAATAGAGATGCATGTTTTAATGTCAATTAACTAAAAATACATTTTTCAGAAAAAGTTTTAGTTAGGAAATCTTACATTTTGACCCGCGATACACATGCGCCAGGAATTAGTTCTACAAAATGTTTTAAAACCCCCGGACAGCAATGGGCTAATATTTAATATTCTATCTGTAGATTATTCAATAAAACCGTATGCGCAGATAAGGCGTAAACCGACCCGAATATCAACTGACACCACTTCTAGCTTGAGTCTATAACTTATTATTATCAAATGCAAAACCATATATTTCTCAAAATGAGGGAAACTTGAATTGCAGTTAGTACATTTGGCTTCTCAATGAATCATATTTAGTCAAACACTAAATACTAGTATTAAATACTTACGGAGCGTGCTGCGATGGTGAAGAGCGCAGCGGTGGCGAAGGTGAGATAGTATCCAGGATAGAAGCCGTGCCAGAGGGCCGACAGGGCGAACGTAAGTTGGACCCCCATAGACTTGGGCACGCGCTCGTATACCACCATCCGCAGCCACATGTTGGTACCGATGTTCCAGTTCTGGATTGAGTCTCGCAGACTTGTCGACAGCTTTAATAAAAGTAATGAAATAATAAGATAGAAGTCCTCTGGGAAAATTTGATCATATTAAACACAAAACTACATAATAATCATAAGACTTGAGCTAACTGTCAACTACTTTAAAACCTCAACTATGCAATAAATGTTTTACAAACTTAGATTGCTTAATATGGTGAGTCAAGAAAAAAAAGAACCGAGTTATTAATTATTCAATTAATAGCTTGGTTCCTAAATTAGGTCCTTAATATATATATATATAATTTTATTTATTATATATATATTTTTTTTTATAATTCAAGGTTGCACTAAATCTTCAATTAATATGTCGCTAAGACATACATGAAGCACATGGTAGGGGGTCGGTAAACTTTCTGCAGCAGAAAAACGCCATGGTTATGTATTTTTTAAGAGAAGAAAACAAAAACATTATTGTCAACATTTCTCACACAAAATTAGAATTTAGAAATTTCCTACATTTTTTGATTTGATTTGAGTAGTTTTTCAATAGCAATAATTAAAAAAAAAAATTAAAAAATTATCCTCCAAAATTATAAAGTCTCAATATTCTATTTTTGGTGCGTCATTATTAAATCGCAAAAAGCTGCATTTTATCGGCCCTTTACTCAAAATTATATCCCGTTAATCCTGATAATAATAATGTTATGTTTTTACATTGTACTTTACACCAATATGTATTGTTGTAGTAAGCCATAACATGAAATATGTGCTTCATGATCGTCAAACTTCTTAATGATAATACTAATTTTTTTTTTTTTGGCCCAACATAATTGTCAGTGTTATTCATCTTCTTTTTAGTTTGATCAGGATAGCATTTGAATTTTCCTATCTAGCTCGAACCTATGAAATGTCTGAGACTTATAGACAAAATACGATTCAAACATATGATTTTTCATATTTCGAGCTTTGTTTGGATAAAACGCTTAGGGCTTGAGGACTATTAGACAGGAGGCGAATCACAAAAGTAGTTCGGTAGTAGAGTACAACCTGAAAACATGAGCCCCGTCTTTCCCCTCACCTAATCATCTCTCAATATACGACAAAGCACCACTCACCTCAAATCCAATGATGTCCACATTGGATATAAGGTCCCACTTGGAGTTGCCGTCCTGATCGTAGCCATTGAACCCAAGACCAGAGAGGTTGTTGATAGCATCAGCCATAAGCCAGGCATGGTAGTATTTGAACCGGCACAACGTCGTCGAAAGGATTAAATAAAACATCTGATACACAACACTTCGACTCAAAAAGTCTTCATCTGAAAAATAAAAATGTATACCCTAAAACGGGGTTACACAACACAACGTAAAACACAATTTTTTTTTTAGGTTTTTAGACAATTATCAATTTAAACCATCATTTAGAGTAGACAAAAAAAATGTTCTATTATTTTTGTTTTCTTTAGTATCTTTTGCAACTGTGCAACACTGTGCACCCCTTGGAAATAATGAGTAAAGGGATAATGAAAATATGTCATTGAACTGAAAGCTGAATGAAATAAAGTTACTGCATTGGACATAAAACGTTCAAAGTGGCTCAAATTGAACTTTTTTTTTTTAATTTAAAAGACGTTTTTTCAAAAAAATTCGGTTAATTTGAACATTTACTCTGACAACTAACCTAACAAGTACAAATATTTTTTCAACCTATTAATGTTGATTGTATAAAACAATTCACAAGTTGAATTCATATTATGGAAACTTGTAATAAATAAATAAATAAAACAAACTTATATTTTGAAATGTTGTCCATTTCACAAGAAATGTATATAAAAACTTCCGGTTTCGACATTACATCATCGTCTAAATTTACAAATAACCCTGACGATGGTGAAATGCGGGAACCGTTAGCTTATGCATACTTTTTTTTTTAATACATAATAATTCAAAAACGATGTTTGTATCATTTATCAATATTTAAAATGCTCGAAATTTGACCGAAATCCGTACAAATTTATTTTTGCGTTTCTGATGTATATATTCAATATATAAAACGCAGACCCATATCGTTTACATTAATCTGAATTACCCAATTATTTATTATTTATTAATAATATGATATTACAGCAACACTCTCCCATTTTTTTGCCTTCTCCAAAAAAATAGGAATTACAAATGTCTCAGGAAGCTCTCCCCCCATCAGTGTCTATAATACAGTAAACCCTCGTTACAATGAACTTAAAGGGACCAGAAAATCAGCAGTTCCTTATAAAGAAGTTCGTAATATCCGAATTATAACAAACAAATGAATAGGTTAATATGTAGGTACATACATTTTTTTTTTAAATAACGCAATATATTATATTAAAACATTAACGGACCTATTCTGGTTACGGAAAGACTAGACATAGGTCAGAAAGACTACATAGAATCAACCACAAAAATAAAAACATTGAAAAGAAGAAATAGCAAAACAAAACAAAAAAAACTCATAATTTGTATGTATGTACACACATACCTATATTATACATATTATGGTTTAGGATGACATCACCCGAGTAAAAAAAAACTCAGACGCACAATCTTTCCTCAACTCGTATGACACGAAACTGAACTGAAATTTCTGATAAGTAAACATTGCAAAAAGGAGGAACAACTTAATGACTTTCGCGGATACCGACAATTCCAGCTACAAACGGAGAATCAACTATTTTCCTAGTGTTAGTACATATTTATACATATTATGCCTTTCGAGTTCGTTTTTTTTTTAACCGAGTTTTTTCTCACTTGGGAATCCAGATGTAGTTCGTATTAACCGTTTCGTTATAACGAAGGTGCTATGAAAAAATCAATGCATTTTTCTAGGGGATTTTATTTTAACGCTTTAACGAGGGGTTCGTTGTATCCGAGTTCGTTGTAACGAGGGTTCACTGTACGTGTGATCTTTCTGTTAACTATTTATTCTGTTAATCACAATCTACCATTTAATGAACACACTTACGTCTACATTTAAACACCTAGTCAAAACTAATATACCTAGTTTAAATACAGAAGTCGAATCAATGGAGGAATATCCTGATTGACAGAAGAAATAGCTAACATAAAGAACACATGTATTATAGACACTGCTCATGGAACTGCATCCTGCTACGTTTGTAATTGATATTTTTTGAGAAGGCAAAAAATAAATAGGAGAAATGATGACGCATGATATATGAATTAAGAGTCCCCTTACACAATCAAAAAATTATTATTTATTAAGTTATTTTACACATTGCTGGATTACCTTTAGATCTTTCAATTGGGAAGACAAAGAATGTATATACAACACCACATATCACACTCGCCAAAATCTTCTTTGAAGCTGAATAGTACGGTGAGGGCTCCAGAAACACCTTGTTTGATTTGAGATCCTAAATAATCAATAATAAGTTTATTTAGATAAAAAAAATAACTTTTGGAATTATATACACTGATGGGACCATAATAGGACTTCCATATACCAACCACTTATGTACAAATCACTCTCGTTTCCCACTCTCAAATTCATTTCATACTGGCATTACAGGGTATTTGGAAGCAATGTGTTGTAATTCTAAGAGCGACTCTCTTATACCCAGTAAAAGAAATGGTTGGTCTAAGAAAGTCCTGTTATGGCCACAAGATATAAATATAAATATATATATATATATATATATATATATATTTTAAATTTATTTCTAATCATTTTTAATGGAAAAAAAAAACACAAATAAAAACATATTTTAAAATCCGATACAATTTAAATATTACTTGGAAATTTTTTTTCTACCATTTTCATTCGAAGAGAATTTTGATTAGGTCCTAAATATAAAAAGTATGTTTACTAAAATATACTTCCACTCCTATCACATAAACACAAGTTCCAATCACACCACACAAACATGGTTCAAACTTGTCCAGGGGACCTTGAAATGTAGAATTCTGTTGAAAACTCGATCTCGGATTTTTACACGGTTACAATATTTTCTTACACTAAAGATATACCAAAGTAAAAAGTTCAAATTAGTATTTCATAAATATAAAGATTGATAAAGGATACCAATAATATAAATATAAGGATTGATAATGGTACCAATAACATAAATACATATAAAGATTGATTATGGGACCAATTTAGAAAACATGTATGTAATATATATTGCCAGTTATTGGAATATTTTTCGAATTTTCTTCTTTACAGATGTTACCTTATTACTCTAGTTGCGCGATATTAAACAATTGAACATATTAATTTATAAATAATAAAAATAAAAAATAACTTACTTGAGGTGTTTTATTTATTGAATTGGCAATTTGTTTTTTGATATTTTCTCCAGTAATAAAATCTTTGTAGTCATTGTAGAACACTGTGGGACCTGCCATGAGTGTTTGGAAATGAAATAGAAAACTAAAATATTCTAAAATATTTGGCACTTTTCTGAAAAAGAAAACAAAAATTATTAGTTTCATAAATTTAAGGATTGATAGCTTACACAAATACTGTTTCATAATAAAAAAAACTCGTCGGTGATTCACCGGCAATGTCCTTCCCCAGAACAAATTAATCAATTAACGTTTCGCTCCTCTCCAAAATCAGTCGACCGTTTGTGCTAATATTCGACAGTTGACTTACATAGGGGTTCCTAACTCCTGATATTAAAGTTTGTCTCGATAAATTCATTACATCGGCAGTTATTACAGTTTTGAATTTAGCCCCTCCCCTGAACCCCCCTTTCCTTCGACCGATATCGCTGAAATTTGACAGGTTAGGTTCTCAATAGGTTTTGACTTCAAATATGCAATTTCATGTCGATACATTCATTACATCGGCAGTTATTGGCGTTTTTGAGTTGAGCTCCCCCTCTGATCTCCCCTTTCCCTTCTGCCGATTCCGCTGAAAATCAATAGGTGTTGTCCTTATGGGGTTCTGGTCACACATATAAAATTTCGTGTCGATACATTCATTCTATCGGGAGATATCGTATTCACAGACATACAGACTTTTTTTTCCATATTTGGAATCTGGAGGTCGAAAAACATGAAATTCCGTTGAAAAGTGCGCAAAGAATTTTTCACTAATTACATAACGTCCCCTATACTTCGTACTACACTAGAAAGATAAATATTCACGCATTGTGACTATGTCACAACTCTCTCATTGAATATTATTTGCCAAACTACATGTAGTTACACTCACGTTGTTATTATCGCAAAATTTAGGACACACACTCCATTGAACATCGTGAGAAACACATTTTGTTAAGCAGTCATTCAATTGTTATGGACGGGAAATTTTACTATTGTTTTTCAGTAGAGCCAGGTAAACATAGTAACATAAATCCATTAAGGTCGGGACAAATATTAAATCCAGTGAAAATGACTCAAGAATTCTAGATGACTTCTCTGTTTTTTGATTAGGAGGGAGGCTTAACACAAAACCTTTAATAACTGCCGATGTATCGACCTGAAAATTTATATTTTAAATCAAAACTCAATAAGAACGATACCTAATCATTTTATGTATAATAGGCCGTTGGAAATGAGGAGCTCGACTCAAAAACACCAATAACTGACAATCTAACAACGACACAGTATTTAGTACGAGTATTCAGAAGCCATATACAAGTTAACTATTAATTTTCATCCCAAACGGTCGATTGGTTAGTTAGATATTATGACTCATACCTACGAGGTCATAACCGCCTACTACCAGAGCGCTCTTTCATCACTCTGGTGGACTCTACGTCGTTTTTATTCAACTACCGTAAGGGTCTTTAACATCTGACATCGCATAAGCTCGGGACCATCGCTTAACGTCACATCCAATTATAAAACGAAAAGATAAAAAACCTAATGGCCTCGGCCAGGTTTTGAACCCGCGATCTTCAGCTCAGTTGGCTAGCACTCTATCTCTGAGCTACCGACGCCCTCTTGGTTTCGGCGAGAGAGCAAAAACTTAATTTAATATTTTTGTTCTGGGGAAGTACATTGCCGGTGATTTACTGATGACTTGTTTTGTGCTATCTTGACCCATTACCTTCTTCATTCGTTCACAAGTCCTTAGAATTTTTATTTTTTCTTTATTTCAGTTTTGAAAACAACAGAACAAAACAACGATAACGAAATGAAACTGTATTGCTTAATGACCCTACATTAACCCTAATATTAATCAAGCAATTTACATAGAATAGGATTCATTTATAACAGAATTAATCAAAGCAATTGTGAACAAAGAGATTTAAATAAAAATACATATTGATATTGATGGGTAAACACAATTTCATAGTCCCTATGACCAAACAGGTCTTAAAATAGTCTTGTAGACAGACAGCTCTTTCTCTATCGATTAGTTTGGATTGGCTCTTCAGCAGGGTTGGGCCTAGATAATTTTAGAGGGACAATGTTAACAAACAGGGAAGGGTCCCAAAATCTAGACCTGCCTTTTAGCAAGCCGTAAAATTCTCCAAATCTTCTATAAAGTTCTGGTATGGATTCCAGGTTAGTCTTTGGTTTAGATAGAATCCAAGATAGCGGACTTGGTTGGAGTTGCGAATAGAGATATTGCTGAAAGAAACTTGGGGATCACAGAGTGAATCTGATATGGTAGCAACTTTCTACATCAACCTTCACTCGTCACTCCTGACATCAATTCTCTGTATTTCAATAAGGCGTTGACGTTTTTAGTATATTTTGGTTCTTGGTTTAGAGAAAGGATAGCGGTGTCATTGGCAGAGAATGCTAAGGGTGAGTTACAACTGATAGGAATGTAGTATACAGAATAGGGCCAAAAACGCTACCTTGAGGGACACCCGCCTCCACAGGCTTGTCTACCATCCCCCGGCCCATCCAGATGTATATTTACAAAAAACTTACCTGACAGCGTGACATTTCTGTAGCGATTTCAACTCTTTTTCAGGGACGGCAAGTCCATCGTGTAAACTGAAGCCAAGGCTCGTGATTTTCTGAGTCATCACCATCAATGGACCTACAAAGAAGAAAAATAATAAAATAAATGAAAATCGGCTAAGCATTTTTTTACAAAACGCACATTATAGCTCCTTCGGAGACATTCCTATCACGTAAAAAAAAGGGGGGAAGGTTAACTCGCTCTGCGTCATAGCCTTGGGAGTTGCTGGGGCGGAACGAGCCTTAGTTGTGCTAACAATTAGAAATTGTATTTGTTAGTGGTAACTATTATCGGAATTCGAACCCTTAACCTCTTTAGACCTCCACTCAGTGAGATCCGAACACAGTAAAACAAAAACAGTCATAGGAGAAGCAATATAAAATCTCTAAATATATATATCATTATGGGGGGACCTACTTGGAGACAGAGCGGAGGTTCATTGAACTATTGCCCTCAAGAGGAACCTTAGGTTTAGTTGTTACCTAAGAAACCACCCCTATCAGGGTTTGCTACTTTGTGAAAATTCATGTTATGGAAAGGATATTCCAAAAAGAAAAAACATATCTTTAGCCTTTATTTCCACTATATTACACTGTATATTGGTTAAATAATACAAGATAATAGTATCGTCTCTTAAAACATTATAAAGTTTGATGAAGAAAAAATATTTAGTTGTCTTGCATTTGCTTTAAAAAAATTATTTCCATTATAGAAGACAAAGCACTAAGAGACTAAATTATATCTGTGTTATCAAACCAATACAACGAAAATATTGACTAGTAACGCAAGTTGCATTTCGAAAAAGTGAAGTTGTTTAATTTAAAACTTGTATCTTGAGCAGTTGGTGTAAAGTGGTGTGTCTCTGTGATATATATTTGACGTTGTGGCAGTGAGCCAACGGGGTGCGTTTGTTCATAGTCTCGTTATCAATGTCTTGTCTAATGTTTACTCAATTATATATTTTGTTACGTACGCAACACCGATGATGCAACGGATGAAAATATTACACGTTGATGTGTTGAGATGAAACAACCGAGGTATCGATGGGTAAACGCAAAGAGAATCCAACAGAATGGAAATGAGCGCAGGCCGCTTTAAGGAGCAAAAAGGATTAGTTCCTCGGGGCATTATTTCAATATCTAGTATATATATTTATTTTGGTCAAATAAGATAACAAAGATGAAAAGTGAAAAAAATAATAATAAATAATAATACATTCGTATGTATCTGACCAGAACATCTAAATCGGGAATTTATGTTAATTACAAGTTTCTATCGCCTACTACCTTTTTCGTCGCTCAGCCGAATCTACAGTAGGAATCCTATTTGTTGCCTATCCAGGATTAGTTACCTAGGATAGGAATCTTTAACCATCGCTGAACGTCCCATCTGCATGACGGCCTGCTCAAGGTTTTTTAACTCCCTGATAAACTAAGGACCTCGGCCGGGTTTCAAGCCCGCGATCTTGAGCTCAATAAGCAAGTAAAAATATTACTTCAACAATATAAAATTTAAAAAATTAACTATTGAATTTCGTTTACCTATTTATTACTCAAGGATATGGATTTTAATCTCCAATCCGCTGTCTATTGTTCTGTTCTTTGTTGAGTAAATGTATTTACATATTTTGTTTAATAACAACAAGCAAAGTTAGCATTTACGACTACGTTGTATCCAATACTTAAAACCACTTAACCCCGCTCTCACTTAAAGAATTTTCATTAACATATGTTATCCGGTGTGGTCAAATACATACCCTAATATTTCTTTCCACATCCATGTTTTTATCAACAATTATTTCATTAATTATTAAATTTATTTATAACCATGACACTGAAATAAATTTTAGCTAGTACCCAAATACAAATGGCATGGAAACTGTAACTTCCTCAGCAATGCCCGGGACCAAAGCTAGATTTTAAAATTTACATTTTTGTTATCCGTTTCTGTTATTCTGAGATATTCTGTTAATTTGTAAAAATTTTATAAAAGAGTGTGTTTTTCTTTTGTGTAAATTTTCCGGGGCTATATCGCAAAATTTGGGACAAACAAGGCATCCCGAAAGAACTTCAGAAAAAGGCTATAGTCCATGTTGTAACACGGAAAATCCGGGATGTCTGGTCACATTGGTACTAACCACTCGAAACACCACGAACTCAACTACAAATAGAACAGTTAATTTTTTTGGAATATACTGAAAAATGCTGCTCTTTATGTAAAATGACCTAGCGCAAAAGAAAATTTCTATCAGACAGACTTATACACCATCTCCACTGTGTATACTAATCACCCCTTGCTTTCCAGTTTAGCCAGAGTCGTTTGTTGAGGCCGCTGAAGTTGTTCCAGTCTCTAACGATCTCTTTGAAGGGAGAAACGAAGGTGGTACAAATTATGCGAAGTCAAATGGGGGGGGGGGGGGGGGGGGGGGGCATGAAATGACCAACTAACAATTTCAAAAAGGGTCCTTTTGAAACTAAAATGATAATCCTGGCTGCTCTTACACCAATCTGGTAGTAAAAAACTTCCGAGTACAAATCACAAGGTCAAAAGACTATCGCATAACTTTAACGAGGCGTGAAACATCTAATATAATAGATACTGACCAAATTGATAATAAATCACATCACATTTCCTTATCGTACCACCAAAAGAGAAGAGTGCTTAAAAAAACCTTCAACAGATAATCTGTTGTGATATTTGTCAAAAATATAATAAATCAACAGAACGACAAATTATATCATTCAATTTTAGTACCCATATCAAGTTTATAACAGAGCCCACTGCATAGAAACATAAACAAACACACACGAAATAGCTTCAACTCATTATTGAGCCCTGCCCTCCTAAGCAATAGGCGATTAAATCAATGTCAATTCGCGGAGCAGACACTTTAAATTTTATGATTTACTTAATGATTGTTTCTTTACTACCTAAGTTTAAAATGAAAAAATAAATAACAGGTAATATAATTAATTAATAATTAGATTAATATCACGTGTCAAGTGTTTTGTTGTTTGTTGGCTTTCAGCAGAATTCAACGTATATTGTACAAAAATTGCCAATAAATGAGGAAAAAAAAATAAAATTAAAGTAATCTGTTTTAAATTTGGAAATAGGTATTCACAACTGTATAAATAATATATACAGGAAAATTTGCTATAAGAGTAAAATATGACATTGTCAAAATGTCAAGGGGGAAGAAATAACCCTGTGGTGACACTCCCTCCATAAAACTCATTCTAACCAAATTTTATTCAAACCATAAACAAAATCATTAAGGTAACTCAGAAAGATGTGGGTAAGCTTAAACCTAATTCAAAATATTTTCAAATTCATTTTTTTGTGGATAGTAGGAGAAATTTCAAAGCTTGGTTCTAGAAATAAATAAAAATGTAGGTGGTCCACATATTAAAATGAAATAACTGATTTCTCTTAAGTCGTTTTTAGTGCATGCCCAAAACTCAAAGATAATAAAGTTAATTTTAATCGAAGGATGTTATATACATGAAAAGTAGATACGTACGTTGGACTTTGGGGATTGGAGTCATAGAAATTCAAAAATTTGGATTTGTAAAAAAAAATTAATGCGGACCCCCTCATAAAATGTATTATCTGTAATTCTTTAGAGGCAAATATTTAGAGGATGTACGACTATTTGGAGGATAGTGAAAAATGTTGTTAAGGAGCGTTTGTGAGACTGATTGATGTCCACTTACTCCAAATAGCATAATCCTTCCCAAATTTATCATACTTAATTTTTTCTGATTTATCTGCATAAATAAAACTGTAAGGAGCGAGCTGTTGTTTTTAGTATTTTTTGTAACCATTTACTTTGTATCACTTTCAGGTTAAACAAATACCTTACAAATTGCTTTTAGCATTCTTGACAATTCGTTTATTCTGAGGCGCAGGCATATAAATTATGAGGTCCTGTACATATTTTTGATAAGATCAACTAAGTAATAAGATGCAATGTTACTTGGGGTAACCTAAAAATCAGAAATATGTTTGATATGATAGAAATTATGGCAACTCCATTAATAATTTATGCTGATAACATTTTTTTTTTACATTTGCATCAAAAAAATGTCTCTGTTTTTTGCATGCTCGCATAATTATTACGTTAATATGATAAAATATAAATAAAAGTCTTGAAAACTTGGCTGGTCAACACCACCTCCGTCAGAAGGTCACGTGGCCGACCACTTTTGGGCCTCCTGGGCGCCTCAGTTCCGTTAAGTACACTGGGTTTACTGAGAGGTCGTAAAGTTGCGCTGGCAGCTGGGGCCAAACTTGTTAAATTAATATGGCACAAATCCACACCAATGCCCCACCCCCAAGTACAGGTTCAATGGAAAATATATAATATATTCGTGTGCATGTCCGCCGTTCCAACGCACATCTAGCTGTGGTGCCCAGCGTTGCTCAGCACATAATAGGTGGAGACCGCTGTTGCTTGGATATTACTAGCTACATGACCAGCACACCTCGGCCTAAAATTTAATTTCGTCCAAAACAAAAAAAATGCCTTTTTCCGGGATTTGAAGGACTATATGTACAAGAGCCCAGACCTGGTGGCCTTCATTAGGCAGGGGCGGCTGCGATGGCTGGGTCATTTACAGAGGATGGAGCCAGACAGATTGCCAAGGACGATACTGGAGGGACACCCGGGAGGACAAAGAAGAGGAGGTAGACTCCGCTTACGTTTGCTGGAGGACGACCTCAGAACGATGGGTGTGAGAAGATGGAGACGGCAGGCCGAGGATAGAGAAGAATGGCGTAAGATCGTTGCGGAGGCCCAGGTCCTACAAAGACCGTAAGATCGTTGTGGAGGCCCAGGTTCTACAAGGACCGTAAGATCGTTGTGGAGGCCCAGGTTCTACAAGGACCGTAAGATCGTTGCGGAGGCCCAGGTTCTACAAGGACCGTAAGATCGTTGCGGAGGCCCAGGTTCTACAAGGACAGTAAGATCGTTGCGGAGGCCCAGGATTTGAAGGACTATATGTCTCGTTTCCATATGAATCGTTGAAAATTGCGTGTACTGTCGAAGAATTGCCTAGGAATCCTATGAGTGATATTATGAGAAAAAGTCCAAGTTCCCCGGGCAACTTCGGGTAATACTGCCAGTATATAATACATACTTGTGCATGTTTTATAACAATCTGTACGAATCACTAACACATATTATAAGGTCATCTTTGGACCGAATTAGATTAGCAATGAAACATTATTAGTTATGATCACTAAATGTCAACTTCAAACCTTCTCAAAACTGATTTAGTTTAGGATTGACAGTGGCGGTTGGCACGAAACCTTCTTTTCTTATCTGCGTCTCAAAGTGAAATCATTCTTACATACCATGATATTATTTATACTACTCATATCTCTATAATAGTTCTTGATAATAACATAAAATCTATTATCTAAAACCTGTTTGCAATCAATCAGATATCCAACTGAAGTGTAGATATCAAAAAAAGGAGGGTGGGGTTGAATCTCAAGTAATATATTGCTGTGAGGACACCTGTTAGCACTGGTAAAATATTAATAAAGCTGGTCTCACTGACTTTGAACACGCAACCACTAAACACTATGCTTACACAGGATTAATATTTAAGTTGAAATCAATAATTAATTAGAGATCAATTTATAAAAAAATTATAGAGTTTAAATATTGAAACTCAATAGAATTAAACATTACAACTTAATAATACACGACTTCATTAGCCAAGTGGATAACCAAGTTCAACAAAATTAACTTTATTTTTGCACTGAATTCAGGTCTTTAATAGAATATTCTTTATCACCTGTAAATTACGAGTATTACTTTGCCAACTATACGAAGTATAGGCGAAGTTATGTAATCTTTGAAATTCGATGACGAGTTTTCAACGGAATTTCATGTTTGTTCCGACCTCCTGATTTCAAAAATGAAAATTAAAAAAAAAAAAATTTCTTTTTTCTCTTCTTGTGTGAACGTAACTCCCGATAGAATGAATGTATCATCACAAAATTTTATTTCTGTATCCAGAACCCTCCAAAGACGACACCTATTGATTTTCCACCAAATCAGCCAATGTGGAGGGGGATTATAGGGGAGGCTTAACATAACAACTCTAATAACAACCGATAGAATGAATGTATCGACAAGAAATTTTATGTGTGATCAAAACCCCATAAGGACACCTATCGATCTTCAGCCAAATCGACCAAAGAGGAGGGGAATTAGGGGAGAGGCTTAACTTAAAAACTCTAATAACTGACGTTGTAATGAATGTATCAACACAGAATTGGTGGATTCAAAACTCCGACACTTATTATTTTTCAGTGGAATCAGCAAAAGGGAAGGAAGGGGGCGACCAGAGAACCCCTCATCTCAAAAACCCCAATAACTGCCCATGTAATAAATGTATCGACATGAAAGTTCGTACTTAGATCAAACCTGTTAAATTTCAGCGATATCGGCAGAAGGGAAAGGGGGATCAGGGGAGGGGGGGCTCAAAAGACCCTAATTACTGCTGATGTAATAAATGTATCAACATTTAGTATGAGGATTTAGGAGCCCTTATGTAAGTCAAGTGTTCGAAACGGTCGACTGGTTTTGGAGAGGGAGCGAAAAGTTCATTGATTAATTCCTCCTGGGGAAGTACATGGCTGCGAAGACTTTTAAAAAAAAATTATATCTCTTTTTTCTTTCGGACATAATTTAAAACAAGAAGATGCATATTTGACTGATTTTATGAGCCTGATTGTGTATTAAAAAAAAAAAACTAATATCAGATCTGAAGTCTATGCATGGAGTTGTCCAGTAAAAATTTCATAACAAAAAATTAAATGCCCGCAAACAACCTGCTTGATACTAACAGGAATCATTTTTCTCTTTAAAGAAGAGTCCAATTTTGTAAGACGGGACCTTACTTGTATACGAGCACTACTACAACAATTGACAGCAATACGAGTATAAGATTAGTAATAATGTACAAGAGAATGCACGTGTGTGACTGAAGTGTTTACAAATATCATTATATCTTTACAACTAGAGATGATAAAAGAATACCAACTTCAGATTCGGACTCAGCACAAAAAAAAACACATAAAAGAATCGCCTACTTTTGTTTCTGTAACAAAATAGAACAGTCAAATGAGGGACTCATACAGGATATGTTACGCCCCTGTGCAGTCATGTTTTTCATTGACCCCCCCTCTCCAACACCAGCATCACTTCTCCCCTACTCACAGCATTGACTAGCAGATATTTGGTTGTGAAAACTTTTACAAATACTCACTAATTTTCAAATAGAGCATAATTCAATAAACTTAAAAGATGAAACTGAAAATTTTGCAAGTTTAAGGAATAAGAAAAATATTCTTGTGCAACATCTATTTTTATATCCTAGCCGATATTTGCTTTAGTTTTCATGCTTCAGGATTATTTTTCCGGATCCTACTTATTAGGCACAAGATTTTTTCTCCCTTAAGTGTCTGTTTTCCATTTTTGATTGACCCATTCGACAACAAGTCTTACTGAAAGCTTAAGGTCTCTGAATATGTCTATACCATATTATTAATCACAAAATGTCTATATAATTAATGTAAAATTACAATAATCAATGACTTTGTCCTGAGAATTTCACCCTTTTTTGAATGATTGACCTAACTTACGTCTATCTAGCCCGGTTAGGAGCTGACAGAGAACCTATAGGACCGGAACCCTTCTGCGGGATCTTTAAGAGCATCGCAAGGGCGGCAATAAAAGGTTGGCTGACCAGGAAACACATCCAGTTCTGGAGAGGGGTCTCAAAGCAAAGACATTCAAAACTCTTTGTTGCATTTTTCCTCAGAGAAAAGAAGCCGAGAGCTCCTGAATATGAGCAGAATGGATCTAAGAGCTATGACAGGGCTGATCACAGGACACTGTCATATGAACAAACACCTACACAATATGGGCATCGCTAGAGGCCCTCTGTGCAGGAAATGTGGCTCCGGTTCATATTCTAAGCCAGTGTGATTCGAGTCTGCCATAACAGAACCGAGGCAGAATCCTGGACTTTATTAAAGATACAGGGCTGCTGTAGGAACCAAGACAGTCAGGGCACACAATAGGCATATTCTGGCCGCGGTGACACAATCAGCCTTCGAGAAAAAAATACGTCTATCCACACCTACACCACAATTATTTCACCCATTTAAAACCCGCCAGTAAATGTGCTTATCGTACTGTGAGGCACCATGTTTCACGATAATCAGCATTAACATGCAATAAATAAAATATATTATCATTTGTTGTGCAAAATTGTTCCAAAAAGCTTTGAATAGTTTAATCTTCGTATTTCTCGCGATTTTAAAAGTTTAAACTATATCAAAATTTTACGTTTAAACTATATTCTACGTTCGTGGACAACCCACTAATAATGTATAATTAAGATAAAAAGTGACTTAAATAATTATGTGACTGTAAATATTCTTTTTACCTGTTACATCCAGAGCATAGACGCCATTATCGTATAAAAGACGATGTATGTGGATAACAGATAGGTAACCAATGGAAACACCTAACACCCACCTGGAAAATAAAGAAGGAAACACTATTACTACAAAAAAAGATGAATATTATTTATATAATTTGTTTAATATAGCCCTTAGCTATTGGCTAGTTCACAATAACATAAATTGAAATTCAACAATAATAAAAAAACATAGTAGCAACATAAAGAGCTCTCATTAACTGAAGTAGGATAACTTTTCTATATACTTCCCCAGCTATACGAAGTACAGGCCAAGTTATGTAATCGGACAGAAATTCGATCAGGAGTTTTCAACGGAATTTCATGTTTTCTGCATCCCTGATTCCAACATTTTTTTAAAAAATCTGAACACAGTAACTTCTGAGAGGATGAATGTGTCAACACAAAATTTTATATGTATATTCAGAATCCCATAACGATGAAACCTAATAATTTTCAGCCGCATCGTACAAAGGGAAGGTGGGACTCCAAAAATGACTGCCGATGTAATGAATGTATCGACACAAAATTTAGAATGAGGATTCAAAAGTCTCTATGTAAGTCAACTATTGATTTTTATTCCAAAAGGTCGGTTAGTTTTGGAAGAAGAGATGATTAATTCATGTTGAGGAAGAGAGGGTGATGTACCCACGACCTCTTTATTTTTCTGCATTTTGATTAAAGTAATGAAAACAACATTTCAAATGGAAGTTCATATGTTTTTCAATTTATTTCTTGAGAAAATTGAAAAAATTAAAGCTCCAAAAAATCGGAAAAGGCATATTACCAATATCGAGGGGGGAAAAAATCACTTCTATAGAATAATATTGGTTCATCTGCCTGAAACTTAGTGAACTATAACTAGAAAATAAAATTTTTTATGGTTTATCGCAAATTGAACGTGTCCGAAATATACGAAGTAGCTCGAACCTGTTTTTGCATTCTCTTATATTTTCTAAAAAAATCACTTCCAAACAGTAATATTTATTCATCTGCCTGGACATAGTGAACTATAAATAGAAAATAGCATGTTTTATGGTTTATCGCAAATTGAACGTGGACGAAATATACGAAGTAGCTCGAACTTGTGTTTTGTATTCTCTTATATTTTCTAAAAAACATTAGGATGTAGTCAAGGTACACGCCATAGATTTTCCGTGAAAACGTCGGAATAAAATCATTTTTCATTTTCTTTTCGATGCTGCCGTAGCTCTTGCATTTGCTCGGCACTAGACTTTTTAGGTTTTTTGAATTATTTTTGATGCGAGCTTTCCTCTGATTTGCGTTTTCTATAATTCCGCGCATATTTACGATTCATATGAGACATCTTTAATTTTAATGCAATTTTCAATTTAATACCGATTTTTAAATATATTTCGACGAATATTTTTATTGTTTCACTTTGAGTCCTAGTAGTGCTCCTCAAGCTCTTTACAATGACACCAGAATCAATGTCCTATCTAAACGCGTTATCACGCTATACTAATTTCTAATTTTACACAACGCTAATTCGAAACAATCATCCGCCGGCGCCCACACTAGCCCGATAACGTCACAGGCAAAACAAACACTGCACAACAAACACGTACAGATATGCTCTATCCATTGTGACCTCAACCGTTGTTATCGCATTATAAGTCTCTTAGCTATTATCGATTGAAATCTGACGGTATTTTGTAACACAAGAAAGTTTGACCGACTATCACTATGCTTGACGAGCGAATAAACGTTTTCACGTCAAAAAAAAAAAAATATATATATAATGAAAACTGACATTATTGCAGAGATATTGTGAAATAATTCAAATGAACTTGAAAGAAATAAAACTTGTTTATTTATGATATTGTCTAATTTCACCAACTATATTTACATGGGAGTACTTTCGGTATTTCTACCATCCTCAGCCAAAAGCATAGTCTTATCTCTTATGCTTTTGGCTGAGGATGGTAGAAATACCGAAAGTACTCCCATGTAAATATAGTTGGTGAAATTAGACAATATCATAAATAAACAAGTTTTATTTCTTTCAAGTTCATATATATATAACTTTCAACTATCCGTTGAGTTGTCTTTCCTCTTCTAGTCCTTATAGCTGTTTCCCTTTAGAAAATAAATAAAACAGCATCTTTCAAATATGTAGTAATTTGTTTTTCTCTAGAGCTAATTTTTCTACAAATGAACGTTAACTTTTACATTTTAAAAACCAAAAAAAAAAATAGATATGACGAAAAAAAAACTTCAATTTGAACGGTTTAGAATATTTGAGAATCATTCTATCGCAAACGTGAATGTAATTCTGAATTGAGAGATCTTGCAAATCACGAATTATTTGGCGCAACTAAAAATTCAATCCTCATCTTATGTTGTATGATAGATTTTTTATTTTTCCCAATGGTATTATATTTATATATTTCGATGTAATCACTGTCCATTATCCGTTTGACATTTCACAAAGAACTATTTAAAACTTTTTAAACAAAAAAAATAATACTGGCAGAGCTAAATGTTACAACTCAACATACCTACATTTTTTTTTAATTAGATTTTGACATAGTCTTATAATTGATACGGTATTATTTCATGAGTCTACAAAATAATAATTACACTAGGACAGTTGGATTTTCAATGTAAACTTGTCTCATTTCAAGAGATAGATGGTCCTTTTCGTTCGGACGTTAACATGTGGACTAAATATAAACACAGTTCGGGGAACAGATCCCAAAATAAGCGTGAACTATGGTAGCTTCTATTTACATGTCTTTCTCAATAAATATATTTTATAATATAAAATTCATCGGTGAATCACCAGCTGTGAACTTCCCCAGCACGAATTAATCAATTACGTTTTCGCTCCTTCTCCAAAGCCAATTGACCGTTTGGGTTAAAACTCAATATTTTACTTATACAGTTGCTTCTGAATCCTCGTACCGATACATTCATTACATGAGCAGTTATTGTGGTCTTCTAGTTAAGCCCTTCACCCTTCGGCTGAGGTCTTGTCTTAGGGATAGGGTTTTAAATTTACATATGAAAGTTCGTTAGAACGGCAGTTTTGTAGTTTTTGTGTTAAGCCCCCTCCTTCCCTTGGCCGATTTGGCTGAAAATCAATAGGTGTCGTTTTTAGAGTGTTCTAGAGACGCTTAAAAAATTTTGTTTGGATACATTCATTTCATCGAGAGTTATCGTCTTCACAGACACAAACACAAATTTTTTTTTTTTCATTTTTCAAATCAAACATGAAATTCCGTTGAAAACTCCGCATCGAATTTTTAATCGATTACATAACTTCCCTTATACTTACAGCTGTTTAAGTAAAAAGATACAAAGCTGACTACTGTAACGAAAAGGTGTGGCGTTTTCAGTGTTTGAATAGTGTAAGTCGGTCGTGTTACCAACCCAAGGAGCAGAGATTCGAGACCCGCCGAGCCAAAACAATATTCAACAGATCACTCGACTTGTACTTAAAAAAAAAAGATAAGCTGCATGAGGTGACGAAAAGAGGAGCTGCGGGGTTGATGACCGCATTCTTCCTAACCGTTCTTAACAACAATCAACACATGTCATTTTGTTATATATGCATATAAAAAGCATAAAGTTTATGACCGGAAATTTCCCAGCCAAATCTAGAAAAGTTGAAACTTGGCAGGCCGATGCAGAGACTCCCTCTTTCAGGGTAGAAAAGTTTGAAAAGGGAAAATTCAAAATAACAATCCAGGTGACCGAGGGTTGTCAACCAGTAGATCTTTATAATTGAGAAGTTGCAGAATGATGCGGTTCTAAGTATTCTTAGTTTTAAACATCAAGAAACAACTTCACTTACCATGTCCACTTAACTTATATAGTTCTGGGGAAACTGCATTCAAAGATAAAAAAATAAGAATTAGAAAATATTCTTGATTTATCCGAAAACTGTTAGTTCTATAGAAAAATCGTCCATTACGGAAATAGTTCCTTATGAAAATTCCAAATTTTTCCGTCAAATCTGAAGTAGGATCAATAGGTTCAGAGCTAAAAAGCCCCAAAAATTCTTCTCCAAAGGCAGGCATGTATTAGCTGGGTGACGGCCGTAACCCAACCCTATCTCAACAAATGTCACCCACAGCTTCAGAGAGCTCTACCGTGTAAATGACACACCCCTCCTTCAATGGTTCCTGAATTACTGAAATGTACAAAATACAGTAAAACCCCTCTGCAACGGACAGTCACAGGACCAACTAAATTGTCCGCTGCAGAAGAGTGTCCATTGAGGAGTTAAAAAAAAAAAATCTCCGCGATATGTGACTTGCCCACTTTAAACCTCTCCGCAAGCGAACGCACAGAAGCCTTATGAAATTTATTGTAATTATTAATGATTTCGATTTTTTGTATTAAAGCAAAGAACTTTCGCTGTATCATTTTGAGGACCAGTCAACTTCACTGTAAAATAACAACTGATATTTGTTGTGGTTTGAGCGGAAAACAAAGAATTAGGAATGACGCATGTTTTTAGATAAACCGAAGGAAGAGAGAAGGCGAAAATGTAAACACTTCTTGAGAGGGGACAATTTCTTTTCAATAATAGGGAACAAATGGTCTGTTTCACAAACAGTGAACTCCACGAATAATAAAAAGCATTCAAAATTACATTTTTCAAAGAATTGTTATGTAAGTGTCCGCTTAAGAGAGGTAAATTTATCTCTTGATGACGAAAAATTGGTTGTCCGCGACCGTTAGAGGGGTAAAAATACATTGTTTTCCTATACTTCGGGCCGGGACTTCGCAAAATTGTCCTTAAAGAGGGGTTTGTTTTACTCTATATTTATAATTATCTAATGTGGATCATGCGCCATCCGGAATGTTTATATACACTGAGGGGTTATAGTATGTGCCATCTTGATAAAAAACCTAGGCCATGTTCACGAAATTTCCAATATGCCGAGGGAGGCGAGTGTTACACACCACTACTACAGCACAACAATAGAGAAATACATTTGTTATGATATAAAGAATAAATGTTATTTAAAAAGAGAGCACCGGTAGCTCAGTGGTATGCGTGCTTGTTTTCTAAACTCAAGATTGCGGATTTCAAAACACGGCCGAGGTAGGGTTTTTATCTGGGAGGTGGACCTGTACGATGTCAGGTACTGGTTAAAGACACCTCTCCTATATGATGAATAAAAATTTAGGACTCGCATCACAGAGTCGGCCTCATGTCCACCAGAGAGACAAAAGAGTGACCTTGTAGTTAAAGCCCGGTCAAGAGTCATAATAAATAACTCTTACTTTAACATAAACAATACAAATCATATAAAAACAAATTCCATAATTTGCAATTCAAATTATAACCCCGTTGAATTTCCAAAGAAAGAGTTAGCAGGACTATTAATTTTAATTAATTATGAAAGAACATACAAACACAAACTATAGACAGAGCTGAAAAGAATACATTAAAATGTTTATATATTTTAAATACATAGAATATTTTAATAAACATTGACAATAATTGAAAATATACTTTTTATGACCTATTCTCCATCATTATTTTTATAATTGCTCAACTTCATCTTAGTTAAGTTTAGTTTTCTCATCGTCAATGCGCATATATTATACATTACTAATCGAAAAGATTTTTGATGCTTCAATTTCATAAATCGCGAAACCTTATACGTACCTATGGAATTTATTTTTTAGTTTTGGGGGAGATAAATTGTCTTTAAAAAAAAATAGCACTCTGTTGTAAGAATTTATTTTTTTCAATTCAAAAAGCAAATAAGTTCTTGAGAAGATCTACTCCTAAGATAATGTTTCAACAACTTTCAAAGATGTATCAAATATTTTAAAAATATGTAACAGAAAAAAAAAATCGTTACTTTAAAAGTCAACCGTTTTATTCAACTCCAGTAAAGTTTCCTGTTACTAAGTTACACATACACTTATTATCCCCCTGAGAGCGGTAACTAAGAGGTATCCAGTGCTCAAGATCGACAGAGGTCCTTAGATTTCGTTCTCTGAGGTAAAAAAAAAACCTTGAGCATGCCGTCCTTCGGACGGGACGGTAAGCGATGGTCCCGAGCCTATTCAATGTCACCATCAACTTCAAGATAACGTAAAAAGTGCACTTTATGTATAATTGAGTATTTGACATTTGACACTTTTTGTGAGAAAGCTTTCTATCATTCTGTAAGTGTCGATTACATTTCGTTATATTTTCTTTTGTAAAATTAACTTGAATGAAAATACAGAGTTTTTAGTTTAGGATAGACCAGTTTATAAGTAAACAAAATTTGGAACTTTCGTCTAAACAGATCAGAGGTTGTTTTCTACTAGGTCCAACTCACTGACAATGATGTCACGCCGCTAATAACAAGGAAGTGTCAGAACAACTGTCATCAGAGCTGCCTTACATAACCCACTTGAAAGTAGAGTCATGTCAACCATCACCAACCAAGTAGTTGATTTAAAAATATATCGTTGGGTAACCCTTATGTCAAACAATTGAGACATGATTTCTATAAAAGAAGATTCTTATTGACAGAAGGAATAGTTAACCTAAAGAACACATGTATTATAGATACTAATGATGGGAGTGCTTCCCAAAACGTTTGTAATTACTATTTTTTGAGAAGGCAAAAAATAAATGGGAGAAATGATGCTATAATAATGTATTATATATGAATGAAAAATTTCACACAACCCAAAAAGTATTTTTCAAATGAAATTTTCCAACAATCAATCTTTTTGAATAAATGAGTTTTTCTCAAATATCGAGATATAATACTTAGTAACTTAAATGATATTTATATTTTCAAATACCTGGGCATTATTTTTGGATTCAGAGTGTTCATAGTTATGTAGCAAATCGTTGGAAGAGCTACAAGATGAATTGCTTGCCTGTAAAATTAAGGATTATATTACAAAAACATAATAAACATGAAATAATACAATATCATCTACATTTATCGGTGTATTAAAATGCATAATTATACTCACACACCAAATGCGAAATAGCCAAATAATAGACCAATTATAAGTACAAATGCCTGCCTACATGCCGGCTTGGTAGCTGACGGGTGCAAAACATTTCGCATTAAAGGTGCCAAAGCTAATGCCAAAATTTGAGTGGCAACAAAATTTACCTGCAATATAAGGAATAAAATACATGATTGTTCAATGAATAACAATGTAATGTGATTTACAATGATTATTTACAGTTCAGTGAATGGATGAGTTAATCAATAATGTTCAACAAGTTAGGGAAATGGCAACTTCTAGACCGAACCAACTGGGAAAGTAACAAGATTTTAAAATTACTAGTAAGGGGAAACTTTACAAAAAACAGTACCTATTGACATATTAATGGGTATACTTGGGTTACCACACCCCTCAGCGACCATCTTTTCTTCAATACAATATTACTTTGAATATAAATTTACTATAAACAAAGGATTAGAACAGACAAATCAAAGTAATGTTACTTGAAAAGAGATGGTTCTACCCGTTAATAGATAAGTGCCCTAAAAACAAATATATCACAAATTATTTACTGTAATAAGACACAACTACGCAAAGTAAACACAGGTTATACAGGCGTGATAAAGGACACAATAAAATAATAATATAAATAATGAAATGAAACAGGTAAGAGAAAACTTACATGATCCAAGGGTATTTTTGTACTAATGGCGAGTCCTTCAAGAAAATTGTTGCCAGCATAACTGCCTAGGCCCTCCATGCTGTGTGTTTGTAAACAGTTATGAATATGTGAACACCGGTTTTGGAATTGGGCTGTATATATTTACAGAAGGAAGGATCCGCCCCGAGTGATACTAGTGTACGGTACGACACATTGTTGACGAATGATACGCAGTGGCGAGAAGCTCCTACACTGAGCTCAGCCCCTCGACTGGAAGTGGTGGGGAGCGTCTCGTACACACACCTACCAACAATCCAATCCAACAGGGATTTTTGAAGTTAAGAACGTTTTTGAGGAGGTAATTCAAATATTTTGTCTGATGAAAAAACCATAACGAAAACATCGTGACACAACAGTTGTTTTTCGGTTAATAAATTATAATAAATAAACTTTGTTATTACAGGTGGGTTAGACGTAAGTTCGGGGCCACAAACCATATATATATATACAATACAAAATCCATGCCGTGTCGGTTTTTCCTTCCAAACTTTTTTTTTTCGAATTTTCCGGTGAACTAGATAATTGAAATAGGGCTCCCTGGGAACCGTAAATCTGAAAAATTCGAAAAGATGAGGGGGAAGTAGTGGGGGGGGGGGGGGGACAAAAAAGGAGTGTTAGCCCTTCAACGACGGATCGGATTTTCATGGAATTTCACGAGCATCCGTGTAAACTCAATATAGACCAAGTGGTATCTCAAAATTTAGAAGCAAAGGGGGATGGGGAGGGGGGTCGTACGTAAATTGAGTGCTAGCTCTTTCTTTATCTTTTTATCTTTTGACTTTTCAAGGATAATGTGTAGAACCAAAATTAAGTAAACCAGTTTTCTAAATGTTTTAACGAAGTATAAACATGATTTTGACAAAAAAATAATCCACTAAATATTAACTGAGGATACCACCACTGCTCAACACACACTACCTGGAGCGCCCAGAGTTGCTCGGCTAGAACTAGCTGGGGTGTCCACCGTAGCTCGGCAAATACTAGCTATGGTGCCCAGTGTTGCCCGGCACATACTAACTTTTTGTTATATGCACATTTAGCGTACCTATGTGTATTTGGGGAGGTTTTATTTATTTAGATTTTGAGTACACCATATATATTTAATAAATTATAAATTTTGTGTATTTTGTTTTTCTACAGAAGTTGTTGCTGGGCTAGTTAGACATGCAGGTCGTCCAGCCTTGACCTCCTCTCCTAGATTTGAGCCTCCTAAACAAACCTCTCTCCGTCTGTTTCACTTTCATCTCGTCATATTTTTGATAGCGCTAATTATTATATTACATCATCACCTAGTAATTTCTCTATCGTTTTACATTCTTCATTCATAATACGTATACAACTTAGTCATAGGTTGGTCTCCAATCTTGAGGTTGGCGAAAAAAACATCAAACACTTTGTTCACTTAAATGCATTTTTATTACTATAAAAAATTGTATTATTTCACCTCACTATTACTGTTTGCGACGTAGACGTTTCAGCAATGTAATCCTCGTTTTACGGAAAAATACAGAGAGTTGTAAAAAAAATGTCAGAAAATTTTCAATAAATACAAGTGAGATATCACTTTTAAGGTATTCAATCAATCTATATGACTCTGTTTTTAGTGTTTGTAAATTTCCAAAATGTCGCCATTTGTACCAAAAACGTGCCCATTAAGCTTTAGCACATACATCTTCAAACAAAAGCCATAGGATTGTGACAAATAATGTGGTATGTTAATGCACCTAACTGTCGTGTGCACTTGGAACTTTGTGATGTCAATTCATAATGGGAAACAACAGTTTGCCCCGATTAGGAGAAAACTAGTTAAACTAGTGTCAACTGCCGAGAGGCCATGGGTTTATAGGCTAGTTTTCGTAATTCGCTTTAGTTATGAAGTCACATCGCTTACACGAGCCCGTCTTTATTGTGCGAAATTTTCCGACATTTTTCTCAAATTTTCCTACCCAGATTTAGTTACTAAGGTTAGGGAGTCCTAAATTTTGTCTATCAAGGTTTATTAGGGTAGGTGTAAAATATATTTATTGTATTTACTAATGTTAAGAATTTTATATTAGTTTATCTTATATTATTATTTATTATTATTCATCTCATATGTGTTATTAGTCTGCTTTAATATCGGTTGATGAATATAATTTATAAGCTATTTTGGTATATACAATTATATGCTGTATTAATGTTATAGTTTAGTTAACGGGAGTAAATATTATTATATCTGACCACAATCCCTAGCCATTTTGTTAAGTGGGAGAACTTAAATGCAGCGCACGAGACCATCTGTCATCTCTCCTCGTTATGTACGTGCTGTGAGATGACAGCTTTTCAGATGTTATTGCCCCCTGTCTGTCGATATGTAGACGACCTACCCCCTCTAGGACTCCATACTTGCCAGTCTCTGGTAGTTAAGGTAGATTCGCAAGTACTTCCCCAATACCTCCCCTCCAGTATTATGTCACTCACTAGTTACCTCATCTAACTTGTCTCTCCCACCTTTCTCTATAGTTGTCTATATATAGAAAACATATTTCTGAGCCGATTCATCGCTTTCACAGAAAATGTCCACAAATTTAACTCTCAATTCTATTATTAAATCCCATATTGTATAACTCCATTATACAAAGAATTGCATTCTCCAAACATTTCCTTGTCTCTATTTTAAATTTATTGTTATATGCGAATGACTGTCTCTATACTAGATTTAATATTTGTCCCGACCTTAATGGATTTAAGTTACTATGTTTACCTGGCTCTACTGAAAAACAATAGTAAAATTTCCCGTCCTTAACAATTGAATGACTGCTTAACAAAATGTGTTTCTCACGATGTTCAATGGAGTGTGTGTCCTCAATTTTGCGATAATATCAACGTGAGTGTAACTATGTACATGTTGCTTGGCAAATAATATTCAATGAGAGAGTTGTGGCATAGTCACAATGCGTGAATATTTATCACTCTAGTTTGATGGCTTATTGCAAAACTATTTGATTTTGTATCTTACTTCCCCAGCCATACAGATTATAGGGGGAGTTATGTAAAATGTCAAAAATTCGAAGCTGTGTTTTCAACAGAATTTCATATTTTCTAACCTCCAGATTCCTAATATAGAGAAAAATGTCTTCTGTGTGTCAGTGGGCGTGTGTGTGTGTCTGCGAACAGGAAAGCTCCCAAAAGAATGAATGTATCAACACTAAATTTTATATAAGTGAATCGAGGAGCCTCAAACGTCGAGACCTAATGATTTTCTGCTAAATCTTCCAAAGGAAAGAGGGGAAACTCGAATAACTGCCGATATAATGAATGTATCGACACGAAATTGTATATATGTGTCCTAAACATGTGCCATAAGAACGACAGTAATTAATTTTTGCGGAATCGGCAAAAGAGAAGGGGTCAGAACGAGGCTCAACAACTGCTATGTAATGAATGTATCGACATGAAATTTCAATTGTGAAGTCAAAACCCAATGAGAACATAACCTCTCAAATTTAAGTGATGTCGGCAAGGGGGGGTTCAGGGGAGGGTCTCAATTCAAAAACTCTAGTAATTGCCGATATAATGAATTTATCGACAAGATTTAGTATGAGAATTTAGTACCCTTTATGTAAGTCGCCTATTAGTATGAGCATTAGCGCAAACGGTCTACTGTTTTTTTTTTCTTTCTTTAAAAGTTAACGGTGACACAGCATTACCAACGTGCGGCCTTCCGCTTTAAAACTGTTCAGACAAACCGTAAACTCATCTTGTGTGGGGCCATTCTCTCTAGAAGTGTGATGAGAAGCCAATACAATGGAGGATGACTCATAAAGAAGTATAGTCATGCCCCTCGACACAATGCATTAATATCAGAACGTATTGAACTCTCTGTCGAAAGGGTGACTCGAAATCAGTATACCGATATTTTACTACTGTCAATAATTTTAGCAGTAAACATCAAATATATACGTCGACCTACAAAAACAGTGACTGGAATATGTCAGTACAACGGTACACTATGTTGTTCAACAGTAAAGACATTTATTGTTGTTTTTTTGTAGTCACGCATGAACATCCGTTATGTTACAAAAATCGCAAGGGGAAAAAGAGACGTGCGCCTTGTCCTGGATTTCATAATGTGAAAATTATACTTATTGTAACGTGGGAATGGAATCTTATTATAATAGACTTTATGTTATATGATTATCTACTCTAATATGTAAAGTTTCTTATTTTGTGTATTTGAGGCAATCTCGAAAACTTCCTAACTGATTTGGATAATCCTTTCTCGTTGGGAAGCTTATTTCTTTCCGGTGAACACAAGGAGAGCTGATCAGAGGTGGTCAAAGTGAACCAAGTCGGAGAAGAAACGGCCGTTCGGGCGAGGTTGTGGGGGAGGGGGGACCGAAAACTCTTTAACGGTTGCGTTTTCGAGTATGTACAAACCAAAAATTTAGCATATCAATTTCCCAGCATTTGGTCATATGGATATCGGACGTTTCTTCCTTCATGTTGTGGCGAAGGTGCTGATAATATGTTGTCATATAACTTAAAGTTAGTAACCTGGCAGATAATGTTAGTAACCTGGCAGATAATTTTAGTAACCTGCTAGTATTTTATATAGAAGTATAATATATTTTATGGAATAGACAATATTTTAAAAACAAATAATGCTTCTATCTTTCCTGGCGTTGTGCTATATATTTCTCGATATATAAGAAAACCAGAAACTTTCTAGCTCAAATGGTCTGTAGAAAGATGGACAGCTCACTATAAAAGTTCGTTTTCGGTTTTCAATCTACAGAACCCGTAATAGGGGAAAATGACCATGGAACGGAAAGCATGTTGCGTTGGTTGTCCTATTCTTTGTGTCTAGCCCAGGGATGGATGTACTATTGCCCACCGAGTGTCTCAAAAGTACAAAAAGAACTAGAATTCAGAAATAATCCGAAACTTGCTATCTTTTTTTTAGTCGATATTTTGGAGTAGCACTAATTTCATAAAAAGTGTTTGTCACTTCTTCAATTAACCTTCAAAGTATTTATGTCCCAAGATTCTATTTTTAGTACGTCTTTTTAAATCACAAAATGCTGGGTTTTATCGACCCTTCACTAAAAATAATATCCCATCAGTTCTGATAACAATGTTGTCTTGTTACATTGTACTATACATCAATATGTTCTACCTAGATCAGCCATAAACATGAAACGTCTTTCACTTCTTGGTTGGGAGATTCGGAATTTATAATAATACAACTATATATTTTCTACAGGTTTATTCTTCTCCCAATCTATTTTTTCGTCTTTACAATCTAGCAAATAGACGTCTCTGGAAAAACTCACATCATCAGTGTCTACAATTTATTTGCTCATATTTATTGTAATACATTTTTTCCTTATGTTGATCATAATTAGAGCCAGGATTTCGTGCAGTAAAACAATTAAAAAATGTGTAACAAAAAGTAAATTCCTGCCATTAATTGTTTTTCTACGAAAAAAAATTGGATCTAATTTGTAAATTAAAAAACTTTTTTCAGCATAAAATTGGGCTGGGTTTAAAAATAAATCTATAAAATAAAAAACCTAAAGGAATTTATTTATGCAATTTATAAAAAATATTTAATGAAAACATATGTTTTTTAAAATTTTCTTTCACACCCAATTGCTTTCTCACATTACGTGCAGAACACAATCTTTCCATCGAACTTAAGTTCACGATAATTAATAATCCAACCTTTTACTTTGAAAGAATAACTCGATCCCACTTTAGGCATGATTGTTTTTCTTTTTAGAACCAATGTGTTCACACGTAACAATAAAGATGGAGTAAGACTGAGTGTAGCACAAGGTAGAAGGGAGCGGCAATGATCGTGTTATTGGCATTCCACGAATTTAAAGAGAGAGAGTCAAACTTGAAAATCGTAGTGAGAATTTCCCTTATGGAACTTATTCAGTGTGTTCAAAACAGCCACGTAATATTTCACGAAACTTTCCTTTATAAACATTCTCAAACTAACTTACAAATTAAATTGCTAATTACGACAAAATATACAATTTTGTGCAGTAAAAACCTAAAACGTGCATTTTTGCCAAAACAGTTAAAAACGTGCAATTTCATAAAAAATAAAATTTATGTATATAGGATGCCTTAATTCGTAAAAATAAATTGTAAAAATAGTTTACAATAAATATCAGTAAATAAATTGTAGATACCGATGATGGGAGTTCTACCCGAAACGTGTATTACGTAGGTTAATTGGGAGAAGAATAAAGCTGTGGAATATATATTTTTATGAAATATATGCTTCACGACCTTTAAACTTCTTAATGATAATATTCATTATTGTTTGGAATCCCTTTAACTTTTTCTATAGCACCGCATAGCTCAGTGGTATGCGTGCTTGCTTACTGAGCTCAAGATCGCAGTTTCGAAACCCGGTCGAGGCCCTTACTTTATTTTATCTGGGAGGTAAAATAAACCTAAGCACGCCGTCCAATGGATCGGAAGTTAAGCCCTGATCCCGAGCCTGTACTATGTCAGGTACTCATTAAAGACCCTTACCCTAGGTGAATAAAACTTTGGGGCTCCCATTTTTTTTTTTTTTCCGAGGGCTGATTGTGTCACCGCGGCTAGAATAAGCCTGTTGTGTGCCCTGAGTGTCTTGGTTCCCACAGCAGCCCTGTATCTTTAATAAAGTCCAGGATTCTGGTGCAAGTTCCCTCCACACCTGCTTCGTTCCGTTATGGCAGACCCGGAGCAGTAAAATCTGCTTTCTAGTGCCCCGCACTGGCTTAGAATATGAACCGGGGTCTCATTTTCCTCAGCACATCTCATGCACAAAGGACTCCTAGCGATGCTCATATTGTGTAGGTGTTCATATGGCAATGTCGTGTGATCAGCCCTGTCATAGCTCTTAGATCCATTCTGCTCATATTCAGGAGCTCTCAGCTCCTTTTCTCTGAAGGTTCCGCAACAAAGAGTTTTGAATGTCTTTGCTTTGGGACCCCTCTCCAGAACTGGATGTGTTTCCTGGTCAGCCAACCTAGGACTCCCATAGTAGTTGGGCTTACGTCCTCTAGAGTGAAGAAAGAGTGCTCTGGTAGTAGGCGATACGACTTTGTAGTTAAAGCCCGAGCATGAGTCATAATAACTAACTAACTTTTTCTATTTGGCCCGCACCTAAAAAAGTTTGTCGATATCTGGGTCTTGTCGATTGTCTCTCCAGTGAAGTGGAATCGTTACACCAGTGGTTCCCAACCTTTCATTGGCTGGTCAGCCTGGATGGCAGTAGTCCCAAAATTTTCTCAGTGCAAGAAACAGTGAATATGAACAAGTTCATGAATAACATTCTTTACGTCTGCACAAAACCCGTCAGTGCACGTACACCAGGAGAACACAGTCTAAATACATTTTTTTTTTTATAGAAGATCATATATTAATAAAATTCCCAAATTAACTAATTTTGATTCAATGATAATTATAATCAACTGCTATTATATTATTTTTTCCTGATTATTAGTTATCAAACTATTAAAATTATTCTCTCGAGTCTGCCCAGTTCCTCCTCGCCTTTGAAAACAACAAGGTGCATTCATCCCTTAACTTCTAACAACGAGCAATATGGTGCTCTTTTAAACAGTACCTTCATAATAAGAAGCGAAATTCCAACGAATACAGGTACAATAGCAATATTGCGAATTCGGTTGTAAAATTAATATGAATATCGTCAAACATTTCAATAGCAAGAATCTCTGGCCGAAGCAATACCTCGCATGAAAGAGGGGGGGGGGGGGGGTTCATGTCAGTCATATCCAGAGGTCAATACGGAATAAGTGTAATATAGCAAAACATATATAGATTACTAACGTGATACATTTGAAATGGGCCAACGTTTTTTCTAAGTCATTTCATTTTATATTGATTGGACGTTCTTCAGAAAAATTGTATTATTAGAGACTAACTCTTCAATGAAATTGATATAAAATACATAGAAACAAAGCAAGAAAATCACCGTGTGTAACTTCTTCTTTTAGAATTTATTATTATGGGGTTGTGGTAATTGATTTAATTAAAATTTACTTAATTATAATTGAAACTTCGCAGGAGAAATTATCACGCAAACAATCGATACATTGTTCAACATGTCCACCTTGATGATTATCGATCGTGTTGACAGCAGGGAGGTTATTTGTGTGGTTATCAATTCTGCAGTATCTGACAAATGCAGAGGAGCTGGATGCTTGACCTGGAATAATGTCTCAAATTATACTGCGGGTATTTTTTATTTTTGTGTTCTATATTGCCATTCTAATAAGTTCAAAGTAGTGTTAGAATTTTATTTTTCTTAAAATTAGTGATTCCTTTTAGTATAAGTAGTTCTGTTTGATCCGTATTTTTTCTCTTCTACTCTAGAGGTGAAGGTTTTTATACCTGAATTAGTGTTTTAAAGAGCTTATTTGAAAGATAAAGGAGGAGAATCACTCTATTCTTTAAAACGTTCTAGAGAAAACATTTGAAAAAATAGTGCGATTGGTAAAACGTATGGAAACTACTGCCATACTTACTCATCCCCATCTGAATATCTATTCAAACCAATTCGTACTCCAACACAACTTTCTTTTGAGGCTTCCAGGAGATTCTCTAGTGATATGAGAGATTTCTTCCTGTATTCAAGTGTCACTATACTTCTACGTTTGTTTTTTATGCTAATCATTAGGCTCTTTCATTCACAAGTGTTTTCTATCTAACGCATGATTAAAGAATATATCGTTAGCTGAATAGAAAGGTCGTATGAGTAAGTTTGATGAATTTTTTTTTTACTTCTCGTTTGTATATTAATTTTGGTTAATAATAAAATAAAGTTAGACATTTTGCCCGGAACACAGCTTATCTGCATGATAACCGTAGATCAAAAATCAGTTTATGTTGTTATTTTATTCAACTTTTCACTACATAGTTAATAATGATTTTTGCGCTGTGATTCACTAACTTTTAACTTTTTCAAAGTAGCAAAGGTACTATAGAATAAATATTGCTAAGGCCCCAGGTTCTGTACTCATGCTACTGAACGGATGAACATAACAATTGAAATTTTAAATATGTTAGTCATTCATGCTAATTTATATTGAGCAAAAAATACGGGACCACTTTATAAAGAGGCCTAACTGAATTTTTGTGAATACCACTAAATAATTTCGCTTAGTAAATTCTCTAAACAAAAGTTATACAGATAATTGAATTATACATTTTTTATGAAATAATTGTTTTCGTTGTTCATCCCGTTAACTAAATTATTCAGTTTTATCTGTAGCTTAATATATTTTTTCGAATAACTCCGTTATAGTTCATAATTACCTTTTATTCTTTCGGATAAATTAAGAGACAGAACCTTACAATATATATTCCAGGAGATCTATTACTACTTCACCAAACGGACCGACGGGAGGGTCAATATTTGATTTTCGGACATTTCTGGTGTTTTGTGCCACAGATCTTATGCATTCGTCAACATTCTTTTCCCAATTCTCAGACAAAAACTATTACTTTTTGGGTTCTTTAAGGAGGTTCTTAATTCATTTATTGTTGCAGCATCAGTATCTACAATAATGTGTTCTTTAGGTTAACTATTCCTTCTGTCAATCAGAATATGTTCTTCTATAGTACATATTTATTAAGACTTTTATATTGATACATCTATTCAAAATAAAATATAGGAGTCGACTCAATAAATATGTTCTATAAAAGGAAGATTCTGATTGACAGAAGGAATACTTGATCTAAAGAACACATGCGTTACAGATACTGATAATAGGTGTGCTTCCAGAAACGTTTGTAATTGCTGTTTTTTTTTGAGAAGGCAAGAAATAAATGGGAGAAGTGCTGCTGTATTATATAAAACAAAAAATATTAGTTTGAATGAAAATGAAAGAAAAAATCATAATACTCATAATAATCCTGTATATTCCATTTATTATATTAAAATATATACATTTTAAAAGTGTTATTTGTATTTTATTTACTGGAAAACCTTATTAAAATGACTTTGAAGTAAACATACATTTAATTATAAAAGTTATAATTTTATAGAAAAATGTTTTTTTTGTTTAAATAGCACTTGATGTATTGTTTGATGCATTACTAAAAGATAAAAAGACCAGCTATAGTTTATAGAGGATAAAAATACCAATCTTTAACGTTTCTGAAGAAGAGCCGATAGGACATTTTTCTACTCAGCTAACGATATTTACATATTCACTTCTTACTCAGAGATGAACTCAAAGTCTAAATTTACTTTAGTATATATATTTTCACAGCCTTATTCTTCCCCCAATTTGTGTACTGGTCTTTACACCCTAGAAATTAGACGGAAAGAACTCCCATCGTCAGTATCTAACAATGTTACAATCAATAAAAATAATATCGTATGGTGCTATATTTTATTATCACTTTTCTGTACAAGAATGCTAATTATCTTTAATTTACTTGTTAATCTTTATTGTATACAAATTTCTTATTGATCGAGGTATTCTTTATGCAGTATATGTGGTACATTTATATTTTTTTTTAACTTGTATTATATTTGAACTTTCTAATATATATATATATATTGTTAAATACAACTTACATACTTTACGAGTCGACCTCTGTGTTAAAACTTTTAATAATTAGCTAGTATTCCGATTCATGCCCGGGCTTTAACTACAAGGTCATATCGCCTACTACAAGAGCGCTTTTTCTTCAATCTGGTGGACATGAACCCGACTCCAGTATGGGAGTCTTAAATTTTTTTTCACCTAGGGTAGGGGTCATTAACGAGAACCTGACATCGTACAGCCTCGAGACCATCGCTTAACGTCCCATTCGAAGGACGACATGTTTAAAGTTTATTGTACCTCCCAGATAAAATAAACTAAGGGCCTCGGCTGGGTTTCAAACCCGCGATCCTGAGCTCAGTAAACACGCATACCGAGCTACCGCCGCCCTCAAAATTTTTAATATAGACTGATATATATTGTAACATATTTAGATTCTCATGATGGGAGTTCTTCCCGAAACGTCGCTAGTTTGTAAAGACCAATAAATGAATTGGGAGACGAATAAAACTGTGAATATATATATTAATATAAACTGAGAATCTCCTTACAAAACTGAAAAATTTTAATGTATTGTGCGTGGGTTATTATGACCGAAACTATGTGTAGACTGAGTGGAGAGCAGGACCGAGAAAGCTACCTTGAAGGAGGAATGTAATTTCTAAAAGAGATGTTTTTATTGATTTACTACAACACTGCTACAGGGGATTGTGGAAGCCAGTTCAGTGTCTCATCTAGCTTTAGGCGCATGCACATAAGTGTACCTCTGTATTACCATAAAATCCTGCTTTAACCACTTCACCGTTTTCTAGATAACCCGTTGACTTTGAAGGCTACAATTTTGCAAGATAGCAGCTGTATCATTCTATGTCAAAAAAAACAAAAAAAAAAAAAACACTTTGAACATGACGCTTTTTAGAATTCGATGTTTCTAGTTAGTTGTTTGGTGTGTTGATGAAAGAAAAACTGTAAACTATTATGCCATAGCATGCACTTTCAAATTTTATAATGGCACCTTGCTGTCTTTTCAGGATGTAATTTTCTATTGGAGATTTATTTGTTAATTAGCTGTCTCCCCCCCCTTCACATTCTATTTTTTGAATCTAGCTTTTAAGGATGCTACTTGTGAAATTTCATGGAAATTCGACCATAAAAATTATAGCTTCCGTGTTACGTTTTCTATTCCCTCAGAACCCCCTCCCGTTCAAAATGTTGGGGTGCCACATAGCCTCGTTTCAACGGGACTATAACGAGGCATATGTAACTTTTCATGAATATCCAATCTGTCGTCTATGTGGATTGGAACAAACTATACGTACATAATCCACAGCCTGCTTCCATCCCATCTCTACAAGATAGGACTGATAGAGTGAGGGTTATGTAGCTGCGATGGAGCCTCCCTCGCAGACCCCAACCATGTCCTGCTGCTGAATCGCGTTTAATAGTCTTCTGAAAATATCCTTTGCAATATTTATTTTTGGGATTTTCCTGAATAGAAATCTGAACTTCTTCGGTTTCCCAAAAATGTTTCAATTCTTCATGTAAGGAGAGATGTGTAAGAAAAGGGGAGACCGAAGAGGTCCGAATAGAAGGGTCTATGGATACTATCCAACCGAGGGTTGTGAGGAGAGCAGAAGGATTCCCCTATACAAGAGAGGGTGGTTCGCTCAAAATCTTTGAATAGATCTGAGCTCCTAGGTGTAGGTCGATTTGACCTGGCTTGTCAAAATCCGGGTCAGCCAGAGATAAGGTAGAAAGTCTTTTTTTGATTTTCTTAGAAACTTGAACTGAGGGTGCGGTTGTAACAATGGCAGGAATTACTCTTGCAGATAATTTGTAAGATTCTTTGGAAGAGGTCTTAGGAACAATTACACAATCTTCTTTCTGAGAGACTGGTAGAGAGGCTTCACCTACACCTGAAACTGGTGTGTGACACTTACGACGGGGAAGTCCTAAACGATTTTCAAAAGAGAATCTGAGAGCCTGGATCTATTACTGTCCACAAGGAATATAAGCCCCAAATTGAGAGCGGACTTTAGCAATCGCTGTACTTAATAAAACATGAGTCTCTGCAGAGGAATAGCAAGACATAGACTTAATAACAGAAGGATTAGAAATATCACTATTTTCTAGAAAGAATCTTTAAGATTACCTGCCTTAGGTTCACCTCGCTGGCTATAATTCTTATTATCAGGAGAGACATTTCTATGTAAGAGTGTTACGATTTTTCTTAGAACAAATTTGACAAGCACAATTTGATTCACAAACATTTGCACGGTGGGCACCGTGCATGAAAAACATCTATTTAATTTCATTAATATATTATAACGCCCATTAATATCATTATCAAGACATTTAGGACACTTAACAATTTTATGAGAGTCTTTACATATTGGACATGAAGGTAAGAAATTACCTTGATGCTTGATAGATTTAGACAACGATAATACCTTGTTATTATATTGAGAAAATAAAGATTTATTCTTCTTATTGACATAAACATTGGTAGAAGACTTATTTATGTTTTCTTTACAAAGTTCCGCAACTCTATGTTGCGTTTTTATAAACTCACTAAGTGTCTTAAATGTAGGAATTTCTGAATTACTATATTGAGATTCATATTGTTTTCTAGTATACTTATCTATTGCATTAATTGCTAAATGTATTATAAAAAAATCAGAAGTATCACTTAATCCAAGTGCCTTTATAGCATTAAAATTGTTTTCTAGTATACTTATCTATTGCATTAATTGCTAAATGTATTATAAAAAAATCAGAAGTATCACTTAATCCAAGTGCCTTTATAGCATTAAAATTGTCTTCATAAAATTTAAGTATTTTCATAAAATGATAAGAAGTAATAATTATTTTATTACTGTAACGAGCAATTAATTTTTGATATGCCAGTTCATAATTTTCGTCTCGAAATTCAATTGATTCTATAGTTTGAGAAGCTGGACATTGAAGTAAGGTTCTGAGATAAGCAAACTTTTCTATATTACTTAAATTAACATTATGAATTAAGGTATTATATAAAGAAATGAAACTAGGAAACATTTCATAACGCTCAGTAAAGGTTTCTATATTGATAGTCGGAAGTTTACCTTTCGTTAATAAACTTTCTCTATCAGGTTTTGTTACAGTATACATTTTTTCTAAGTCAATAGCTGACTTATCTTTAGTTTTTAAGTTTTCTTGAACTAACTTATCATGAGCAGCCTTCATCGAAAAGTAAAAACCTTCAAATTAACAGGAAAGTAAAACATTTATTGCAGTTTCGTTTAAAATAAAATTTATGTGTATTAATCAAGGATGCCTTAATTCGTAAAAATAAATTGTTATTTAATGATTTCAAGCAAGTGAAAAAATAAAAAATACAATTGCATGGGAATCAGGGCTTTACTTATAAGTGATAGATACTTCCCCTGAACTTTTGGGGACTGGAGGAGGGGTCTTCGGGGAGCCCCGGTGTTGCCAAGTTGGCTTGGAGCGGTATCTCCTGGACCTCTGAAACAGACCCAGGCCTGGAGGGTGTGGACGGCTGCCCTCAGAATCAAGCCTTGCAACTCAATTGACAAAGTATATACGAGAGTGACTCAGTGTGGCTGTTCCTGGGCTGGGTTCCTCACTTTGGTTCTTCTTGGCTTTAATCTGCCGGGAAAAGGAAATTAATTATTCCATCTTTTATTTTCTGGTCAATACGCAGAGCACATTAGGCCAAACAAAAAATACAAATTGAAAAAATGCTGTCCAATTGTGTTCATTAAAATTTATAAAAACAAAAAAGGGTCACAATTCCATTTTTTTTCGCGTAAAATCACTCCAATTGTTTCTATGGATAAAATAAAAATGGATGATTGTCAGTTTTACAATATTTAGGGAAATCGAGATTCTATAAAACGTTTCGAAGACTATTTATTTTCTTCTTCAGGGCAGATGTTGCTATGATTTGCCTGTGTCCTATTTATACGTAAATAACAGATATTATTACCCGATCTATCAGACAGAGTACCCCACCTTGATTCTCATCAACAAAAATGAAAATGTTAGATTTTTGTGTTGTTTGTTTATAGCTGGAATGATTCATATAAATGCTTGTCTGTCTACTTATCTAGCCTGGTTTCTATCAAACTTATCTCTTCTTTTATTTTTACTCGTATATCCACCCAGCAGTACACTACAGTTGTGTACTACAGTTTGTGGTGTTAATTCATTTGGTTTGACCGATGTATGTTTACCTAGAAACAAATGTATTAGTTGGTTTTTGAACCAAAAAAGCAAGAAGGTAGGTATTAAATGTTTTGTTTGCAATTTTAACTTCTTTCCTTGTTACATAAAAAACGTTATTACAAAAAATATTTGTAGATAATGATTAAAATATAAATCAATAAAATTTGCTGTCAATAGTTAATAGTGCTATTATAAACATTGAGGTATATAAGTTGAAATATTTAATATTCTATATATAAATAAAACGATGATCTCGAGCCTGTACGATAAATAATAAACCTGGGTGGGCAACATTTTATTAGAACTTATTTATTCCAGATAATTTTTACTTTTCCCTAAAGGGTACTTTTTTTTTTTTTTTTTTTTTGGAAAATAGAGACTATAAAATATTATTTCAGAGTACCGTAATCAAACGATATTATTGATTCTCTCTAGGCATTATTTTTAAGTGTCCTGATTCTAAAACTGCTGGTAACACTTACACATATTAGTATTTTTTACCTAAATTATTACTGTATTTATGAAAGTCAGATTTTTTTATTGTGATGTTTTTGAAGAAAGTAATGTTTTATGGCCTGAATTTTTTTTTTTTTTAATTTTCAAAATTCAGATAAAATAAGATGAGTGACTGAGCATCCTCCTATTTACTAATTGTATGCCTTTTTTATTTCCATTGAGTGACAACATTTTTAACACGTTTCCTTTCCTCCCGCTTGCAAGCTATTATCTCCGTACCAATATTTTGGCCGACTATTGCTTGTAATGAAATATATATGAGTAGAGACATGTTTATTCCTCATCAATGTAGCTTAAGTAGATCGTTCTCTACCAGCTTCAACAACAGCCCTTGAAAAGCAGCATGAAAGTATATTGTTACCTTTCAAAACTAAACTGGTTAAGATAACCATGAAGAAGAAAGAAACATTATTCGCCGGAGATCAAATAATTGTACGAATTGAAATTACTCAACTGGCATCATTATGACTAAAAAATATATCTGGGAGATATAAAAAAACCATCAGCATGCCTTCCTTCGGAGGGGACGATCCCGAGTCTGTGGGATGTTTGATACAATGTAGAAACGTAGATATATCCTGGAAACTTAAAAAATAAATAAAACAACTTAGTTTTTTTAAATATTGCATTTTCCACAAGAAATTTGTACAAAAACTATGGGTTTCGGCATTACGTCATCGTCGAGTTTATTTATAAAGGAAGACTCTTGTCAAATGCCGAAACCGGTAGGTTATGTATACATTTCTTGTGGAATAAAGAATATTTCAAAAAATTGAATTTGTTTTATTTATTTGTGTCTAATACTCATTGATGGCTTCTTCCCTTAACTAAACCTTACTAGGCAAAATGTAACTGTCCCACTGTAGAGCCAGGCTCATGTACACCAGGATGACGAAAGGCGTAAGTGGATGTGACCTGATGTTGAAGCCTGAGGGAGCATAAGACTCAAAAACAAAGCTAACGGATTCTGTAATATTATGCTCTGCTAAACTTAAGATTTCAAATTTACTAGAACTGCGAATGATTTGTAAATTGGAATCATGTATTTCAACTTCTGCGCAGATTTAGACTTTTAGCATATTTATGAGCCTTGTTCAAAGTTAGGCTTTGTTTCATCTCAGAATTTGAACAGGAGATGGTGCTGGATGGTTCTCAGGGAGGGCGTTGAGTGTTTAAAAATACGAGCTAGGAATCTGCTAATATTAAAACAGACATATATAACTTCTAATTTGAGAAAACTTATTATAGATAGGAAACAAACATTTTTTTTTTTATTATTATAGTCTATTTTACAAAAATGTTGTACTATAGTCTTCCGCATTACATCGTCGCCAGATTTAGTTATAAACTAAGTCAATTTCCTGATTGTGAACCATTCTTATATATCAGGTAAGGAAGGGATTGGAATTTCTATTAGGAATCCCCGTAGTTGTATACAGTTTGGAATTTATTTTGTCTGAAATATGTTCTTCCATTTTTCATTAAGGAGGCAACAGTCCACTTCCGCGACTCACATTATCGACGATAGCCACACTTACGGCATAACGTAAGGCATCAAATATCTCCATTTCTGCTCTAAAAACCGGTTACTCGATAGATTAGAACAACTGGAAATAAATAAAGATACGAAAAATTATATTTGTAAGAATTACCACAATTATTTCAACTACTTACTCCTATTTGATAACGAACCTTAGAACCAGTTGTGTTATCGCATATGTATGTAATTTGTGTGATTGAGATTTTTATTCCATATATCATAAATCGTAGGCATTTTCTTTATTCATGTTGTTATAATATCAATTCATATCGTTATTGTAAATCCTTTGGTTTTAATTGTAGTAATATTCTCTTCTCAAGATTATCTAATGCAAATCTCATATAAATAAGTTTATCTTGTTGAATTTAATAATTTTAGTATTAGTATTATTACTGTAAATGAAAAAGAGAAGACAATATTTCAGACAAAACAAATTACTATCTGTACAGACACGGGGATTTCCAAGTTGAAATTCCAACTCCTTTCATATTTGAGATATAAGCACAGCAAACTGACTTAATTTATAACTAAACCTGATGAGGGTGTAAAGCCGTAGAGCATTTATTAGGTTTTAAAAGAGGGTGCGCCTTGCATTGCAGCAATATCACCCAGTCAACGTTAGAAAAGCTCAGGATCAAGGGGTTACTGAGGGACTGGGATTGGCCATCGGCGGAACTATTGCGCCGATCGTCCCCAGCCTTACATTGCATGTTTCTGCTCCCGCCAGGGGCCGACGATTCGACAGAACATCGGATAGTCTGTTTCCGTCACCATCTGCCGTACATCCAGTCCCAAATACGATCTTGTCCCATTAATCAACTCCACCCTAGCTTGGTGTAGAGCAGAATATTTCAAAAATGAGTTTGTTTTATTAATTTTTTTTATTTTATTTATTTAGACAAATAATTTTGAATCCTTTTATGCAAGGACCAAGTGACTACCGGGTACTGTAGATACATATTATGGTATAAATGTATCGAGTTTTTCTATCGGAAAATGCAATTTACGGAGTTAAGGAGGCTAACTATGCGGTTAAACAGAAGCAAATCTCTTACCTGTAAACCTCCTTCCAATTGATGGTAAGGCAGAATCTTTGATATATAGACTTTCAATATGGGGTAGGCAAACCAGTCTGACATCAAAAAACTTGGATCTCGGCCAGGATCAAGAAAAGTGGGCTACTTGAATCCGGTCTCTCCAGTTTTTGGACCTTGGGTTTAGTTTTCTCAGTTTCCTGTTTGGAACAAAACTCCCAGATGCTCACTAAAGTTCGGTGTAACTCTGTCGGTAGTCTGAGATTTAATTGGGGGATGAAAATCTTTGTTTTGTCTACTGACTACAGAAGATATATCTTTTGAAGAAAATTAAAAAAAAAAATTTGGTGGAACATATATCATATTCGGTGCCCTGAGCCGCTCGGTTTAATTTTGCCTGTGAGGGTTTTAGAAGATATATTCTACAGCGTAATTTTAAGAGTGACTTTCTTATACCTAGTAATAAAATGTGCATTTTAGTGTCATTTATTTCAAAAAAATTTTGATTAGGTCATAAATATAATATTTTTGCACGATTATAAAACTTTTTTTTTATACTAACGGCATAAGAAAGTAAAAATACTTATTATTTTATACATTGTTCTTGTTCAAATTGTTTTGGCTCATAGTTGATAGAACCCCAGAAATAGACTGGTGGGAAGCTCAGATTCAATCTATGATAGACATCTTACCTATCCAACGGAACGATTTAGGCAGGCAAAACGAGTAGCTAGGTTTGGAGCTATATATCACCAGATGAGGACTGGGGCTTTTCTGAGCCTGGCTCGCTGCCATTTGCTGCACTTACCTCCCAACTCGCTACCATCTACGTTGACTACAGAATACAAGCCTAGGAGCTGGACCCTTATTTAGCTTTCATTATCTTTTTTCAGCTTAGTTTCTGACAGTTTATTTTACTTCCCCAGCTATGCGAAGTATACGGGAAGTTATGTAATTATTAGAAATTCGATGACAAGTTTTCAACGGAATTTCATGTTTTCCAACCTCCTGATTCCAAAAATGAAGAAAAAACCTGTGTGTCTGTGAACACGATAACTCGCAATAGAAAAAAATGTATCGACACCAAATTTTATACGTGCATCCAAAACTCTCTATGGACGACACCTGTAGATTTTCAGCCAAATCAACCGAAGTAAAGGGGGTATTAGGAGGAGGGGGAGGCAGAAAAGGAAGGCTCGACTCAAATACCCTAACAACTGCCGATCTAATGAATGTATTGACAGAAAATTTAGTATTAGGATAATATTGAGTTTTATCCCAAATGGTTGATAGACTTTGAAGGAAAGCGAAACGATAATTGATTAATTCGTGCTGGGAAGTACATAGCCAGTGATCCACCGAAGACCTTTTTTTTACAATGTCTTTTCTTTCCTTTTTGTACCTTCAAAGTGTCAAGAAAATACATAAAGTCAAGATAATTTTAAGATTCATCATTTTTTAAAACATAGTAATGAATAAATCCAATAGAAATCATGATCAATAAAGTTGAGAATATATTTTCTCTTATTACTGCATTAATCTTTAACTTTCTTATATATATTTTTTTTCATTTTTCCTTTGTCCCATATTATTTTCTCCTCTAATTTTATTTTTCAGTGGTTCTATGGGTTAGAAATAAAATGTTTATTCCCGGCAATGATTTGTGGGTGGAAGGTAAGTCTTTTTATTTCGAAAGCCTAGAAAGATTATACGATGTTGTGAGACTAGGTTTTTATACCTTCCAGAAATAGAGAGGGTAAAAATCCAATTGAGCAGCAAAAGCTTAAAGAAGTGGAAACTCTTCAAAGAGCTATACAGAAAATAAAAATAGTTTATTCACTGTTTTTTTTAATTTTTTTCCGACACCCTGATTCCATAAATGAAAAAAAAATATGTGTGTGTGTCTGTTAACGCAACAACTCCCGATAGAATGAATGTATCGACACGAAATTTTATGTGTGGGTCCAGAACCCCATAAGGACGACACTGATAATTTTTCAGCGTAATCGGCCCACTGTTAAGTGCTACACATTTCTTGCAGCCCTCAGCCACACCCTGACTACAGCTTACCCTCTTGTTCTGTTTAGCACTCTGTGACCAGCGGACTGGGGCTTTGCTGAGCCTGGCCCGCTGCCATGTGCTACAGCTCGTCGCCACATACTCTGACTACAGCATACCCTCTTGTTCTGTTTAGCACTCTGTGACCAGCGGACTGGGGCTTTGCTGAGCCTGGCCCGCTGCCATGTGCTACAAGCTCCTCGCTGCTCTCATCCTTGCCTTGATTCTTCTACAGTACCTCTACTCCAGCCTTGCCCCTCCAAGTTTTCCTGATTTCTTCACCAATTCAACTCGTCGTTCCACATTGTCCTCTCTCTACTCACCACATTCTGATCTACGAAATGGCTATGAATCAAAAAATTTGTCCTCTTGGATATATCTTCAGGTCAGTAAATTCCTTTTTCTTATTTTTCTATTTTTCCTATACACCAGTTTTTCCCAACAAATTTGACTTTTCAGAAGTTTGCATAACTTTCAATTTCATTTCAAAAATAACCCCAGTCTGCTGTTTGCAAAACTGTGAAAATATTTGGTTTATTCTAACTGTGAAAATATTTGGTTTATTCTAACTGTGAAAATATATGGTTTATTCTAACTGTGAAAATATTTCCTCCCAAATGTTTTCACAGTTTTAATTATCCGTTAAGGCAGCACCTCCTTCGTCATCCGGGGTAGTGGAATCACAGCCACAGCTAATCAAGTAACCTCAGAATTGTACAAATATGCCAACCTAACAAACTTAAAGGTGTCTATTCAACTTTGTGCTGATGGCGTAATTCAAAACTGGTAGACTATAATTACATATTTTTGTGGAATTAGACAATATAAATAAATATTAAACAAGTTCACTATTTAAATTTGTTTATACATAAGTGTATTTTTCGATGCCGTAATTCTCAATGTTAGGTTACTTCTGCGTTATTGACGTAATAGACTTAAAGTGATTGGTTGCTTGTGCTGTGACATCACATTCAATATTTCTATTATCTGACGGTAGTTGACCTTCAAGTGGTACTTCAGAATGTTTGTTATACAGCAAAGCAATCATTTTAGGTTTGGGTCATCTTCATCACAACAAATGTATCAATAATATTTCATTGCAAACAACTTTATTCCCTTCAAGTATATTATTACAATTTCCAAAGGAAATTAATTGAATATAATGCATAAACAGAGTGGCCTAACTTCAACGCAAGATTACTATCACCCAGACGGTTGCAGAAACTAAGAGAGATGAGAACCAAAGAGAAATGGCACAAAAATTATATTGAGTGTTTGGAAAAGATATTCAGGGTAGCCCAAATTTTAATAAGATCTAGGCGTACCACTTAAAAAAAAAAAAATGGGTCATGGCGCAGCCGACCAAGTGGTAGGAGGAGGTTCAATGATGGATTTAAAGTCAGGATAAAAAAAATCATCTCTCCAGAACACCTCCAGAAATTCTTATCTGATTAATATTATTAAAAAAAAAAAATTCAAAATTTGAAAAGAAAAACGTATCGTACGATTCGAAAAAAATGTTGGGCCCGGGGGTGAAGCTCCCCAAGATTTAGGAGATTTAATGGTGTATTTTTTTTTTTTTTTTTTTTTTTTTGGCTTTTATTCATAAAGATGCAACTGTTGCTAGGGGGCAACAACCAGCATCTATGTTGGTAGGTATGGAGACGTTGGCGTGAATGGCATGTGAGAGGAAGGCCACCCAGTGGTAGGTCCTCGGGACGAAAATTTATATTAATTATAAGGACAAGGGAAAAATAAAAAAATAAATAAATAATAATAATAATAATTAAAAAAATAAAATAAATAAATAAAAAGGAAGTGAAAGACAACTTTGATGGAATGGGTAAGAGAGATGGTAAAACTGAAGGAAAATAATGTAAAAGAATAAAAAAAAAATAAAAATATTAAGAACGAATAGGAATTAAGATGGCAGTAAGTCGCGGTTCCACCTCCTCTTCAACCTTCGTGGGGGGTTTTGTGGTAAGTGTTGTGAAGATAAAGTACGTATTTCTGGATTTGTATGTGTGTAAAGTTTTCTAAAAAAACGTATGTAAATAGTTTGTATTGTGTCGGGTACTGTGTGTATCATAAGATCGTTATGAAGTGTTCTGTTGTTTATGTATGGGGGGCATTGTGTTATCAGTCTGAGGGTTTTTGACTGAAATGCCTGAATTCGTTTGATGTTGGATGGTTTTGCTGAACCGTATATCTGTGATCCGTATGTCCATAATGGTCTAAGTAAGTAAGTATAACAGTTCCGTTTTTGTGTCATGTCTAATTTTGATCGTCTATTTAGAAGTCCGTAGAGTATTTTGAGTCGACGGTTCAGCGTGTTTCGTGTGAGACGTGTGTGAGGATTCCATGTCAGTCTTCGATCCAATGTCAGTCCTAGGTATCGTACAGTATTAGTTTGAGGGAGGGGCTTGTCGTAGATGAAAACGGGGGGGCATGTTTCTCGTCGAAGTGTAAATGTGATGTGCTGTGATTTTTCTGTATTTAGTTTGATTTTCCATGTGTTGCACCAGTTTTCAATTTGTGTGAGATGGTGTTGTAGTGTAAATGAGGCGTGTATGTGAAGGTCAGCAGCAGCTAAGATGGCGGTGTCATCGGCGTATGTAGCTGTCATTGTGTGGATGGAGGTGGGCATGTCAGATGTGTATATTGTATATAATAAAGGAGCTAAGACAGAACCCTGCGGTACACCCGCCAATATGGGTCTTATTGAGGAGATAGCAGAGCCCTGACGGACGGCGAAGTATCTGTTTGTTAGATATGAATGAATGATTAAATAATATGTGTGAGGAAGCAACGGTCTCAATTTATAAAGAAGTCCCGCGTGCCAAACTCGGTCAAAAGCCTGACTTACATCAAGAAACGCCCCCGTTGCATAAAACTTTCTTTCTAGGGCAGACGCCACGTAATCCACAACCCTGTGTAACTGGTGTATTGTGGAGTGTTCTGAGCGGAAGCCAAACTGATGATGAGGAAGTGTTTGCTGACTGGAAAGAATAGTTATGAGCCTTTTGTATAGTAATTTTTCGAAGAGTTTAGAACATAGTGGAAGAAGACTGATAGGTCGGTAGGAGGAAGGAGAGTGTTCTGGCTTCTTTGATTTTAGTATCATAAGAATGTGTGAGAGTTTCCATTGAATTGGAAAGCGTGTTGTGCGTAGTATGCAGTTAAACAGGGTTGTCAGGAACACGACAGCTTTCCGAGGTAATTCCTTGAGAACTTCAGCCGTAATGAGGTCATACCCTGGGGACTTCTTTTTGGGGAGGTGTTGAATTTCAAATGCGACTTCAGAAGGTGTGAATGATTTGGGAGGGAGTGAAAGGGGTAATGGGATATGTAGTGTTTGTGAGACATGTGTTTCATGTGTTAAATCATGCATGTCTGGATGAGGTGTGAAGGTTTGTGTGAGATGGGAGGCGAAGCGCTCTGCTTTCTCCTCGGCTGTTATGGCCCATGAGTCATTGTCATATCGCAGAGGTACTGACGTTGCTGGTTGACGCAGCACCCGACGAGTTTTTCGCCAGAGACTGCCATTTTCAGCATTCAAGTTGGAGAAGTAAGTATCAAATTTAGCTTTTCGAAATAGTTTAATTTCCGTCTTCAGTTTGTTATTCAGTCGATTGTATATCTGTTTGTCAGTCGGTAGTCTGGAGGATTGCCATATCTGCCGTGCTCTCCGCTTCTCCCTGATCAATCTGCGAATGTACTCTGGGTAAGCCGGTAGATCTTGCCTGGAAGCCAGCTTTGAGGGAAATGATGAAGACCATGCGGCTTCCTGAACACTACATGTGTAGAACTCCACTGCCTGCTCTAGCTCCTCCTCTGTCTTTAGGGAATATGGTACAGAGAGCTTAGCGTTTAAGGTTTCCCTGAATAACTCCCAGTCCATCAGTCCTGGAGTTAGCGTCGGTTTACTCTCCTTTTGAGACGGCTCCGCCCAGACGTTTAAAAACACCGGTGAATGATCCGAAGAGAGGTCGGTCGTGGTGCTCACAGATGATGGCATACCTCTTAAACCTTTGTGTACAAAAAAGTCAAGTAGGTCTGGTAATTTGCGTCTTGAAGTTGGCCAGTATGTTGGTGTACTCGGTGAAGTGGTTTGTAAGTTGTCATTGTTGATTGTAGTATTGAGACTCCTTCCCCTCGGTGTACAGAGCCGCGAGCCCCATTGCTGGTGTTTAGCATTGTAGTCTCCACTGGCAATGAAACAGGGTCCCCATTTCCGGAAAAATGCTGAAAATGTAGCAGGAGCTATGGCGAACCTCGGAGGGCAATAAACGGCAACAAGGTTAATCTTTTTGTGTCGTGTATGTAGAGTGATAGCTGCTGCCTGGATGTGAGGTGTGGTTACGTTCGGAAGTGGGTAGTGTGTGAGTGAGGACTTTATGACAACAGCTGCCCCGCCGTGACTAGTGTCGTCAGGATGATCAGCTCGATGTATAGTATAGTTCCGGAAAGACAATTTTGATTTGGACGTCAGGTGGGTTTCAGAGATTAGGGCAACGTCAATCCGTCTGTCATGTAGAAGTATGTCCAGTTCGTTTTTATGTTGTATAAGTCCGTTCGCATTCCACAGAAGAACTGACAAGGAACCAATGGTGAGTGAATTAGTGTGCATACTGTGTGAAGAGTTGTGTCATTTGTGATAACTGTGAAAGGAGGGTGACAAGGGGCTGGATGATAGTTTGTAGACTTGATAAAAAGTTATTAAAATGTGGAGGGATACCATTATTAGGAGGTGACCACTGGGACCCTTCCTCTCCCATGCCCCCTGACGGAGGATCGGATCTGTCCAGTCCAGAAGTTCTCTGACGTCGAAGGGAATCTGCGTAGCTGGATTTCCTTTCTGTAGCGGGTGGTGGACGGAAGGCACTGACATGTGGCCGCCCAGTCGCTGCAGGATGAGTCGCCGGAGTTGGTTGAGTCCTTTGAGGCATGACGGGAAAAGCTGTTGAATTCATCGACGGCGTAAACCTCTTGTTGTCTACTGGAGTAGAAGAAATTGTCCGTCGATTTCGAAGTTCTTGGTAGACAATGCACCCCCTGTAGTTGGCAGGGTGAGAGCCCTTGCAGTTGGCACATGTGGCTGCAGTGGTTCTTGGTTTCTGGCATGTACCAGAGACATGGTCCTGACCGCACCGCACGCACTTATGGCGCAGTCTGCAAAATGATTGGGTGTGTCCGTACGACTGACATCTTTTGCACTGGACTATAGACCTTGTTCTATAGGGTTCCTCTACTGTCACTTTGCAGTACAGTAAAGATTTAATATCAAAGATATTTTCGTTAAATGTCTTCGGTTCTATGTCGATAAAAAATAGTGGGAGGGGGACATTGATTGGAGCGGAGTCGGGCACACTGGGGTCTTGTTGGAGCCATGATTTCTTGTAGACATTCATGACTCCTTTCACCTGATAACCCTTCTCACTGAAGGCTGCGATGATCTCCTCCTTGTCGGACGAAGGATGAAGGCCACGAACTACCACCCTCGGCACCTTTTCCGACTTCAGTTGATAAGTGTGATACTCAACTTTATGGTTATCGAGAAGATGGATGAATGCCCTATAGTGTTCGGGCTTCGTGGGATATAAGGTAATCCCTCTTGTCGTGGCTTTCAATATGAAGGAATCGGGCCCAGAAGTTTTAATTAATTCTTCAATGAAGTGCTTGCAACTGGTCACTTCATCTTTAATGAAAATAGGAGGAGGTTTCTCGAAAGTTTCCTTTACTGTCTCCATGTTGTCATCTTTTGTTGCTAATGGAGTGTACCACGAGGTCATATCGCCTACTACCAAAGCGCTGTTTCTTCATTCTGGTGGTCATAAGCCGGACTCTACTGAGGGTGTCCTAAATTTTGCCTGCCCTTCCAGGTTTATTATTCATCTGGGGTTGGGGTCTTGAACGAGTGCCTGGCATTGTACAGGCTCGGGACCATCACTTAACGTCTCATCCGAAAAACGCCGTGCTCAAAATTTTTTTTCTTTTGCCTTCCAGTTAAAAAATTTACACTATAATTATAGTACTAATTTATATAGAATTGTTATTTAATCGATCAAATTTCAGTCAGTGTGCGCCATTTGAGATAGTGTGACTTGATCTGTTTATCAATTTGTATTCCTTTCCTTTCCTCCATTTGTTCCCTCAAACTCACAAAAAAATGTAAAATGTTCTATTTTTCAATCGCTTTGTTATTCCGTGAATATTCTGAAAATGTCATGAATATAGACTCAGTCGTTTTTAGTTATTTGGTAACAGAGAGACAAAGTTTGCATATAAGTATACACAATATAAATGTCAACGTATACCACGTTATATATTTATTTATGATGTTTCAGATAACCCCAACAAATGGTGGAGAGTCCCTCCCGCTGTGTCCCATCATACCACCTAATTTGGGTAATATATTAATTAATTCTTCAATATTGTTGCATTTTTAGTAACATTTAAAAAGATTATTTTCAGAATTTGACTAAAATCTTTGGCAATTTGGTTTTGTCTCCACAGAATTGATTATTCAAATAAAAAAGCTACTGAAAGGTTTCTATTATACACCTATATTTAACAATGGTCTGATCGGAATTTCGACATACTTGATCTCTGGATTCAAGAGTGTTGTAGAGCTGAAATTTCGCGCATAATTCCTACTGCTCATAATTTTTTTTACACTATTGCTTGATTTATGCTTTAATGGGTAATTCTTTCCAATGGTTTTTCATTATAATAAATGTCCCTCATATAATTTCTTACACATTTTTTGGTCAAATTTCAAATAGAACAGCCATAGTCGGACGGAGCTATAGTGATCTTTAGATTAAAAAAAACAAGGATAGAACCACATCAAAGACCCTTACTCTAATTAATGCATAAGTGCATCTTTATTGAAGTCCTTTGTTTCACAGGTTGTAGATTAAAAATGGTCTGACCTCTCACAGATCCTAGTCGACTTTCGTGGATTCCCTCATCATCAGTCTATCTACAAAAAACCCATCTTTAAATAAAAAAGAAAGTAATAAAACTGTAATTGTTAAAATATGTACGTAAAGTGAAGATGATGATGTAGTGAGAAGTGATTACAAAACAGGATGCAAAATGAAAATGTAGTTTGACCTCTCACAGATTTTATTATAATAATTATTATATGATAGCCGGCTTTCGAAGTTGCCCACATCATCAGTCAGATTCAATTATTCTCCTCCTAAGTTATATGGTTGGCTGTTTGCAGAAGGTCCCACAAAGCAAGAGCCTCCAGGAGCTGGAGAGAACGGGGCTGAGAGGGTTCGGCTGCTGGCCCAGCTAGAGGCCAACCTGTCCAGGACGGGGCTGCAGGAGGGTGGCCAGTGGCGGCCTCCGGACTGTAGGCCCCGGACCAGGGTGGCCCTTGTGGTCCCCTACAGAGATCGTCCGGACCATCTAGCCGCCTTCCTAACCAGGATCCATCCCTTCCTACAGAGACAGCTCCTCAACTATGGACTCTTCATTATCGAACAAGCTGGTAACTACCCCAATAAATAAACTGCTTTATGTCTCCTTACAACCCCTGATTTTATATTTGAATTAGGAAAATGTCTAATTTAACATTTTTCTAAACTATTTTTGCTACGTACTGAACATTGACTCTTTCATGTTGTTGACTGGAGGTACGGACGACTTCAATCGTGCGATGCTGCTCAACGTTGGCTTCGTGGAGGCCATGGGGATGCGGGAGTTCGACTGTTTTATATTCCACGATGTGGATCTTTTGCCTGAGGATGACCGCAACTTGTATACATGTCCTGACCAGCCAAGGCACATGTCCGTCGCCGTCGATGTATTCAACTATAGGTAAGGAGCAACACGAATTTAAATACTTATTTTACTTGGTAAAGGTTTCATAAAATCAGTGTTCAAATTTTTAAATTCAAAATTTATTCTGATTTTTATATGTACATTTGTGATGTGTTGGAAAAAATAAACATCACATTGATTGTTTAGACTTCCGTACCCGGACATATTTGGAGGTGTGTGCGCCATGAGTCGGGTTCAGTTTGAGTTTGTGAATGGTTTCTCGAACGTATTCTGGGGATGGGGTGGTGAAGATGACGATATGGCGGCTCGGATCAAAGCTGCTGGACTCCACATCACCCGCTACCCACCGTCCATAGCTCGATACACCATGCTGCCTCACCTCAAACAGAAGGCTAGCCCAAAGAGGTAACTAAACACTCCCATTTATCTTATCAAACATCCACAATATGAGTGCTTTCTTAAGAAGGTAGGATGCTTGGAGCGTAACACAATAGACATCTTCCTTCTTTTTATTTTTCTTTCCCTGTCCTTATAGGGTTAATATATTTATTTTATTATCATTAGTTAGGTTTTGGGAGTTGCCAAAAACATATAAATATCAGAAAATATTTCTGCGTTCTATATCGATATAGTGTAAAGATAAGAAAATAAATATAGGGCCAGGGTCGGTCTCCATACCGATCGTAGTAGCCGACCATAGCAATAGGTCTCCATAATTATTTTATTTCAAATATCACCTACATTTCGCCCATTCGGGCTTGTACAGAGTATAATTTTTAATCACTTTAATAATAAAACACAAAATTATGTAAGTAATTTGTAAAACTACAATTATACAAGTTCATAGAGCTTCATATACCTTCACACCCGATCGCATGTCACAAAAAACGAAAGTTTATTATGCCAAAAATGCAATTCGTGGTTATTGGTGAAAAGAGTGTAACACCTTAAAGGTTGAGGTATCTATAATGTATAAGCTAAATTATGATAAGGTTGCGTTCAGTTCCACGAATTTATCTCCCACAAACTATATATTGTAGACCTGCGTTGATATCGATATTTCATTACATAGGCAACCATTAGGGATTTTGAGTACAACCTACCGATAGAATGACTGCATCAACACGAAATTTTATATATGTATCCAGAACCCTCTAAGGACGACACATACTGATATTCAGTCAAATCGGCCTAAGGGAAGGGGAGGATTAGGGGCGGGGGGGGGGGGGGGGGGGGGGGGAGACACAAAAATTTTAATAACGCTGACACGAAATATAATAATTTTAATTAAGTGTGGGGGCTCAACTAAAAAATCCTAATAACTGCCGATGTCATGAATGTATCGACATAAAAATTTAAATTCAAAACCCCATAAGTTTGCCACCTATTAACGTTCTGGGAAATCGGCTAAAGGGAAAGGGGGACCAGAGAAGGGGGGCTCGATTCAAATAACCGCTGATATAATGAATGTATCGACACAAAATTTAATACGAGGATTCAGAAGCCACTATGTAACTCAAATGCATATTGAGTTTTAGCCCAAACGTTCGATTGGCTTTGGAGGGAGAGCGAAAACGTAATTGATTAGTACATACTGGGAAAGTACATATCTGGCGATTCACCGAAGACTTTTTATTAATTCTTAACGTATTTTTTTCTTATATTTAGAGTGCAATTACAAAACTGAAACATGCAGTTAGTAGTTATTATGCATTATACCAGATGGTTTTATCAATAAAATATTCATTTCTAATTAATTTTGTTTTATTCTTTATTACAGATTCGAAAATTTATATAATGGTCCAAAACGTTTGAAAACGGATGGCCTCAACAGTCTTCAGTACCGACGCCTTGAGGTAAAACTGAAGAAACTTTTTACATGGGTCCTCGTTGAATTGTTCAGATCCTAAGTATATACTTTATTTTATTTTTATTATAAACATTTTTTCTTCTATTTTTCTCATACTCTCATCATCATCAACCTGGACGAATCATGATCTGGTAAAATTCTTCCTTAGATACTCTTACTATAAGAATGTAAAAATATTGACATTGTTGATTATTTTTGTTTGTAATATTTAATTGTTGATATTGTTCTTGAGAGGTACATTGGAAGAATCTAATGAGACTGTGAATGAGAATTGTGAAGAGACCTGAAAATAATTATTTTTTTCATGTATTTTCTTATTTGAAAAACGCGAACATATTATGGTAACATGTAGTAAGTTTATAAAACACATTTCTTTTTCGAAGTATTGTCTTTCCCACCAATTGTTTAAATTTTATTTTTTGTTAATTTTTATTTTATACATATATTACCGGTTTCAGTATAACACCATCGTCAGAATTATTTATAAACAAAGTCAGTTTGCTGTGTGCGAACCATTCTTATACAGCAGGTATGAAAGGGGGGTTGGAATTTTGACTTCTCCGGGTTGTACAGTCTAATGACAATGTATATAGTAAAACTAGTTTAATAATTTTATCTTGAATTTTTGTTTTAGTACTGTTATAAGACATGGAAGAACATATTTCAAATCAAACAGTTCCTCCCTGATGTATAAGAATAGATCGTACTCATCAAACTTACTAGTATAGAACTAAACCTGAAGGTGGTATAGTGCCGAACACGGTACCTACTTATATGTACAATATGGGCAATATTAAAAAAAAAACACTTTGTTACTGCTTACAGTTGATGCATATTTTTTTTGCCTTACTATGATTAGATAAACCATCAGGATAAATTTTGTAAGGGTATAAAGAACCCATTAAAGCTAATGAAATTTTCGGCAAAACAGGATAATTTCTTCGCAGCTCTCATGATTCTTTCCTGTAGTCTTCGTTTAAAAATTGTGTAAAGTAATTGTAAACTATTTTTGTAGGCATTGGATATCATCAATGATACGAATTGTAAGTTACTGTTTAACGGTTACGAACAAAGTCCAACATTTTACAATGTTCACATTGCACAGACATTTTTGTGTGAAGTTTGCATTGCACACTTATGTGTGTATAATTTGTTCACTTTGACGCACCTTGTACAATATTGAGGGAAGTCGAGGTTCGGTCATGTAAATAAAAAACTCAGTATTTGATCAACCTTTCGGAAACTATTTATTTCCTTCTTCAATGACTTGAGTGGATTTGTGTGGTGAAGGTGGTATGTTTGTGTCAGATAGTGAACTGTGGGTACGTGTCTTTTTATTTACATGACAGAAAACCTTGACTTCCCTCAACATTGAAAAGAAATTCTCGACTCTATCAGTCATTATTATAATACAGTTTGTAACAATTATTTTTTCCCCAAAGGAAGTAGTTTGTGTTGTAATTTTTTCTACAAATTGATATGATTCTGAATAAAGAAAAAGAAATTGAGAGTATTTATTTTACTTAATTATTTTGTGCAGCATTGTAACATTTTGAATTGCATTACAGATTTTTTTGACGTTAAAACGTCTTTTCGCTCGTTAAGCACAGTGATAGCCGGTCAAACTTTCTTGTGTTACAAAATACCGTCAGATATCAATCGCTAATAACTTCGAGACTAATAATGCGATAACAACGGTTGAGGTCACAATGGATAGAGCATGTCTTTACGTGTTTGTTGTGCAGTGTTTGTTTTGCCTGTGAAGTCATCGGGCTAGTGTGGGCGCGCGCGGACGATTGTTGCGAATTAGCGTTGTGTAAAATTAGAAATTAGTATAGCGTGATAACGCGTTTAGATAGAACGTTGATTCGGGTGTCATTGTAAAGAGCTTGAAGAGCACTTCTAGGACTCAAAGTGAAACAATAAAAATATTCGCCGAAATATATGTAAAAATCGGTATTTAATTGAAAAAAATTAAAGATGTCTCATATGAATCGTAAATATGCGCGGAATAATCAGAGGAAAGCTCACATCAAAAGGAATTTAAAAAACCGAAAAAGTCAAGTGCCGAGCAAATGCAAGAGCTCGGCAGCATCGAAAATAAAATGAAAAAACGGCGCAAAGACGTTTTCACGGAAAATCTACGGCGTGGACCTTGACTACGCCTTAATGTTTTTTTTTTTTTTTTCTTCGACACCTTCCATTTTCTACCTTCTCAAAAACCTGATTCTTTTTCAATTTCTTAGCATAGCTGTGAAGAATTCTTTCAATTTACATCTTTATCATGTTCTCCTTTTCTTTTTCTGGGTGAGTTTAACTTCTTATTAATTGATACTTAACATTTTCTGCAGAGATATTTTTGAAAACTTGATACATATGAAGAAAAACTTATGTTTTTAAAAATATTGCAAAATATATACAGTATATGGGAGTAGCTGCCATTATCATGTGTGCAATGCCAACATTATACAAAACTTTTGAGCAAAGTCAACTTGTACAATTTCGAGGTTTGTTCATAACATATTGAAGTAATGAATCTAATTGATAGATTGAAATTAGATTTTTTAAACTAGGAAAACAATCGAACATTTTCGTTAGTTTCTTCTGTGAACTATTTATTTGTATAATTCCTCTCCACTGTAATTTCACATTCCTATTTATTTGTATAATTCCTCTCCACTGTAATTTCACATTCCTATTTATTTGTATAATTCCTCTCCACTGTAATTTCACATTCCTATTTATTTGTATAATTCCTCTCCACTGTAATTTCACATTCCTATTTATTTGTATAATTCCTCTCCACTGTAATTTCACATTCCTATTTATTTGTATAATTCCTCTCCACTGTAATTTCACATTCCTATTTATTTGTATAATTCCTCTCCACTGTAATTTCACATTCCTATTTATTTGTATAATTCCTCTCCACTGTAATTTCACATTCCTATTTATTTGTATAATTCCTCTCCACTGTAATTTCACATTCCTATTTATGTCGTCATTCCTACTTATGATCTTGAATATAACTTTTTGTCTTTTATTATATAACTTATATCTGTGAATATTACTTATACTATAACTGAACCTTACATGTATTTTATCACTTTGTCTGTTTATTTAGTATACTGGTTATAGCTACTTCCAGTGGTGGAGCCTCCTCACTTTTCTTTAGGGAGAAGGGCTTGGTTACAAGAATTTTATTTGGGGATATTAAAAGATACCTATTAATCTGTTGTATTTTTAGTAGCCACCGCCCTTCTTCCTGGTTGCACTACTGGCTATTATTTATTATTATTATTAATCTATATTACATTATGACCGGTTCTTGCGTTTTATTACTCAAGTAGCTTTAGGCTATAATAAAGTTACAATCGCCATACAGGAACTAATTTTTATTTAAAAGATGTACTATTTAATATATATTTTTTGATTAGTGCCAACTTCTCTTGCTTCATGATCTTTCTGCCAGCTCTAGCTTGTGCCAATGTTTCATTTATTTATGTCTAATGTTTATTGAGCTTCGAATATATCGGGGTACCTTCAAAAACCCGATTCTTTATTAATTTCTTAGCATAGCTGTGTAGAATTCTTCCAATTTATATCTCTATCATGTTCTCATTTTTTTTAAAAACATTTTTCTGGGTAGTTAAACTTTTTTTAATTGATACTTAACATTTTCTGCAGAGATATTCTTAAACACTTGATACATATGAAGAAAAACGTTTTTAAAAATATTGTATATTTCACAAAATATATATAGTATATGGGAGTAGCTACCATCATCAGCCACGACTGAACAAATCTCAAGTGGAAGTTCAACAAGTTCACAATTCGAAGTCTGGAATGTAAACTATTGGACTTCCATTTAGTATTTTTCAAGTCGTGACTGATGATGATAGCAATACCGAAAGAACTCTCATATATTGTATATATTTTGTGAAATAGACAATATTGGGCTATCTACAGGCAGGCCATACTATTTTAAACATTGAAGCACATACTTATTAAGGGATATGATAGTTTCACATAATCACATATAAGTAGTAGGTACGTACATATACAATGAACATATCAAGATTCCAATTCTGGATGGAGAGCTATTAAAATACAGTAGACTCCCTCTTATCCCTCTTTGGGTTTTTTTGTTAACCCTACTCTCAATTTAATATGGTTTAAATTGATAAATTGAGACGAGAACTATAATAAATCTTGGACATTTAGAAACTAGTCAGCTGCATGGTCCTAACTACTTTCTCGGAACATTAAGGGATCCTATTCCCTTGAGATAACATTTTCTCGTCAAATCCCTCAGTTAAAAGTGTACACTCCCTTAGGCTTTTTTGTTTCTACACTTATTCCGGAGGGTCTTCATTCTGACAATATTTCGAGAAGATTCCATGCTCCTGTTTTTTTTTCTTTTTTTGGGGGGGGGGGGGGGGGGGGGGGTTGCCGACCCCCCGGTGAAGGCCACGACACTGCGTTTGCCGAGTTTTCGGGGAAAAGGGCGTAAAACTGCTTATTTATATATAAATAAAGAAAAAAAAAAATCTGTTGCTGTGATCAGCTAGGAGCCATCGTCGACCATCTGCGACGATCAGCGGTCACTCCCAGCCCACCTTCATTTCCTTGGCACGCCAAGAGAGCTCGGGATAAATGTGGGGCCCTCGCGCAGGGTCAGAGTGCTTTCTTCTTTCTCCACCAGGAGGCGACAAATCGGCTGAACACTGGGTAGCCGGTTTCCGTCACCAGCTGACGTAGGTTCATTCGAGGACCACGTGCTCTGTAGTCTCGACTCCGCCGCACGAATAGTTCGGAACCTTGCCGTTCACAGTGATCTTAAAAGGTCAGAAAGAAGACAGCTCTGAATGGAATGTCGGAAAAAAATGAATATATCCCAGAAATGCTCAAAAAATATATTCCCTCTTAACCGACTATTTCACTTAGCCGGGGATCCCGACGATTAGGACGGAGTCTACTTTAGTATTCTATATTTCCATCTTTATTATATCTATACTTTTTTTTTTTTATGATGCAAAACTTTAAGTGCGGCACTCTATTATAGTATAATTTTATGAATGTTCAATCTCTTGTAAATTATATTAGGATAAAAATGAAAGTGATAATTATAAATAATAATAAAACAATAATAATAATAATGAAATTGTTCACGGCCTTGCTAGTTTAGTGGACGAGCTGAAATTTATTTCTTTATCGACTTGTGTGACAAAAACACGTTATGAAAAGTCTGAATGTATCCCTTTTTTTCTTGATTTTATCTTAAAATGTTAATTTTGGATGCATTCTTCCAGGAATAAAGGTGATTCATACTGTAGTTGTTTACCGCTCAAAGCATCAGAAAAATATACAGTCTAAAGTTTTTCTCGTCGAACTGCGATGTCCATGTTGTCTTCCTCTTTTCTATTCTGTTTAGTTTATAAAATGTTGTCTTCATAGTAATTGTGAAATGTATTAATATATAAATTATTTAGGCTGTGATTAGTATATTACGATTTATCCAATGCTTTCATTCCTTTGGCCATTAAAACACAGTAATTCTATTGCTGTTCACTTTATTCTCAATAATAAATAAATTGTATTCTAGCTATTTATTGTATATTAATTGTTTTTGTATTTAAGGAAAAAAAAAAAAAAGTTACAAACTGATCTCTTTTTGGATAAATTTTGCTCGTCCTTAAATAAATAAAGCCGTTAATTATGAAATTAATAAAATAGTTAGTTAAATCAAAGCTAACATAAGCCATATTTAAATGAGTGCCTTACAAAGTAATAATACAATACGGCTTTTTCTGTAGTAAGTCTTGAGGAAATGATTTTTCTCCACCCATATGTAAATATCCGTTTGTACTAATGTATTTAATGTATAGGTTGTATTTTTTGCACTCCGTACTAGAAATTTTTTGTAGAATGATTATGAAAAAAAAAAAAAGGAATCTATGTACATAATGTTTGTTATGATAATGTTTTACGCTAATAGTTTTAGATGGATGTGAGATTGTGCTCTTTCTATAATGGACAGTATGAGAAAATATGAATGGCAAAAGTGTATTGTAATTTTATCCATATATAACAGTAGTTTTGTGGGCCGACATTTTTTCATTAGTATTCATATGATCTCAGTATAAAATAATGCAAATGACTCTAAATCATTATTTGATGTGAATATATGTGTTTGTGTAGCGTATTAAGTTGGGTCAACCGGCCGATTACCGAATGTTTAAGGAAACTTAACCCATACTCTAACTTTGAAAATGTCTACAAAATTACATACAATTAAGGAATATGCTTTTTTTGGAAGCTGACTCGTCTATTTAACCGTTATAGGTCATTAATTCATGTGAAATATTTGAAAAATGTACATAATTAAAACAAAAACCGACGTCATAGAATGAAACTCGTTTCCTCCTCTATCCATTTAAAATTATGGGTATATTTATATGATTAGAGTTTAAAAAAAATATTAATAGTAAGGATTTATATTATTTATACAGTTGTAAATAAAAAATTGCATATTTTCGTAATTATTACTTTTTACGTCATTGTCATTTCGTTCAATCAGGTACATCGTTTACAGGACAGCTCTCTAAAAATGAAACAATGGCTTTAATTTAATTAAAATATAACAGGTATGAACAACTGATTCTGTTGTGGGTGGGTCACTTCCGTTTCGTGACGCAGAATGATTTAAAAGAAGTTACACTTCAAAAATAGATCAGCAAAGCTTCTTATTCTTTGATAGAAGAAAATAGTTTTCGTTAATTGGACGATTGACCCTACCATCCCAGTATCGACCTTGGCCAACAATATTATTCAGTTACTAAACAAATATGGATATACTTAATATTTTAAGAGGCCTAGAGTGTTTAAAAATTAGATACGAATGGATGATGACAGGTTTCATTTTATAAATGAAAGTATGTATTCTAGAAATAGTTACCATTTGTAGAACTATTATAGTTGTTTACATGTTAAACTGTTCTCAAAATGTTTGTCAATAAAGACATATAATGTATTTGGTGTTCATTTATTAGCTTCTATTAGCCATGGGTTGATCGAGAGCGTGTACACCAGTTTCTCAAACGAAGAGTTACCACCCAAATCATCCCTCATTACTTCCCCAGCAATACCAAGTATAGGGGAAGTTATGCAATTGATCAAAAATTCTATGTTGAGGTTTCCTGACTCCCTGATTCCAAAAATGAAAAAAAATAATAATTCTGTCTGTTTGTGAACATGATAACTTGCGATAGAATGAATGTACCGAAACAAACGTTTAGTCAAAGGCGTTCAACATGTGTAAAATATATATATGTATGTCTACAGCTGATTGAAAATGCAAAAAAATGAAATGTTGAAAAATCATACGTTTACCTTGCGCCCTTCATGAACCTGGCGCCATTCATGAATCAATACAGAAGGTAGGTAATACTGAAACTTAACATTTTCTGCAGAGATAGTGTGACACACGTAATAAACAATAAGATAGATATAGTGGAGGTCCCTCTATTATGTTGACTTTGTCATTACCTTATCAGAAATTTGTTCTAGCCAACCAAGGCCCGAGACTATTTCCAGGATAGAGCGAGATCTGAATTTGGCGCCCTCCCCCACCTTAAATATAAACTAGACCATAAGTATAGCAAATGAAAAAAAAAAAATTCGAAGTCGACTCGCCAACTAAAATGGCGGCTGCATGTAACAGAGAGGGGGTTGGTGCCCCGCCAGCGCACTCTGATTCGTGCGCATCTCAACAGATAAGGTCATTCACATACGCTCGCAATCAAAATATTTTTTTCCTTTACCAATGAGGCACCCCCTGGGACTTGGCGTTTCTTGTGATCTCAGAGGCTCTCATGAGCAAACAATCAAAATGTGGAGTCAATACACGTAACCCACATTAAATAAAAATTATGTTTCTCTCCCCCCTAAACAATGTTTGTTGATTTACAAAACACTAACAATGTCCTTGAAAATAAATTTATCTGTAGTTGTGTTTCTTCTTTTTCGGTTCGTCCCTCTAAATGTCAATATATTTTTTTTTTCCCCATCTTTGTTAATAATGTTGAATTTTTTTTGTTGTACAATACAATTTATGAAAAGATGTACTTGAAGTTCTATCGTAAAGCTTAACATTACTTTTTCGTCCATACATTTTAACTTTCATTTATTCTTTGAAGTCAGGAAAATTAAAGCTATTTGTGAGTTTTGTGAAAATGGGCAGGAGAAAAAAAAAAAAAGGATAAATAATAACACTATTGTATTTATACAAATTCTACAAAGATATAATAATTATCAACACCTTATTAAAATTTTATATAAATATATATATAAATTAATATAAAAATGTATTAACAATGGTATTAAATAATTTCCATTTACAATTAATAACGGATATAAAGAAAATTTAACATTAAAAATTACATCAATGAGAAATAACAAATTAGTGGTTTAAAAACAAATGGTAATTGCGATGATCGTTAAATTACATGATTTCTTTTTACAACCTCTGAACGATTACAAATAAGTAGTTACACCAAATAAATTAAAATAACGTTTCTAATAAAATTGACTTGTTTTGAGTAGAATATGAATCATTATCATAGTAGGAAAATGTCTACTAGTCTATTTGAGATATGTCAAAGCAGAGCAACAAATAATGTTCACAATGTCAAAATTTCAATCATCACAGAAATATTAAATAGTTATAGAAATTGGAATTTAAGCTTCTATAGGCCAAATATGAGAGGAGGGTGATAAAATAGTAATATCGCCGAAAATGTAGGGAAGAAAAAATAAGCCCCATCTAGAACATTCCCGAAAACAGAAGCTTGAGCCATTGTTCATCAAGCATGCGTAGATAGTTTTCTGTCGAAAGACATACATGCTCAGATCGTCAAATGCTTGTTTTAGGAATAATAAGACGATGAACAAAGTCTTGGAGAAAGGCATGATACGGACTGGCATAAAGAGACATAAGTCATCGATTTATTTAAGGCATAAAATCGAATATATTGATTGCTATTGATAAGCAGAGATGAATTCATTTAAGTAAATTATATACTGCACAATAGATAACAGTTTCTAACAGTAAAATACTGTTATTGAGGCTTGCGGCCAAATAAGGGTCTATGTTAAAGAATACGGTAAAACTGTATGAAATAACACGTTGTAGTTAGTGGGTATTTGTTCCAAGACAATGATTTGAGTGGAAGCGATATGCAAACACTCCTGGTAAAGGCGCAATTCCACTGAGGCAACACTGAACGACATGAGGCATGGTATTTGTTTCCTAGTGTTGCCTGATTATAGGTGTGCGACTATGTGCCACAACATTCAACAATGTCGCATGCGGCATTTGTCTCCCCACGTCGCATGCGCTTTGCCGTCTATGCTTGTAGCATGCGTCTAAAACGATTCCATTCAGGCAACTTCAGTTTGGTGCATCATGTCTTTACAAACAGTCGTGGCAGCTGCTTATTTGGTAATAGCTTTGAATCGTAAAAAGAAAAGAAGAAGGCCACGGTGGTGGAGAAGAGAACTATATCGTATGTTGGTGGTCAAGAAACTCGGCATAATTTATACAAGGACTTGGTTGCTCATGCACAGTACAATTGTATTTATTAGCTAACTTTTTTAACTTCTCATGTTTTATTCGAATGTCTTTATAATCACTAATTTTGTTGTTCCATAATTCGGATGAATTATGGCAATCATCAATAAATGATGTGGTTTTTTCATTATTCCAATCCATGTCGCACGATACAAGCCGCACCGATCCGCTGACTGTTGGATAACGACGACACTGTTCGACACGTTGAATCCTGTCGGGAGGTGTCGCATGCGGCCTGGCAACAACAGTCAACTTTTAGCATGCGGCAAGGAGACTTGTTTCTTGTCGCTTCGTGTTCCTTCAATGGAAAGATGTGTGTAGCATGCGTCAATGCCGCATGCTACATGTTGCCCTAAAAGTTGCCTCAGTGGAATTGCGCCTTAACACAAACCATCTTCAATGATATACAAGGGTTTAGTCTGCTCAAGAGTAAATGGCCTATTTTGCGCGAAATACGCTTTCACAACATGTATAGTCTTTGTTCAAAGAAAACTTCACTATTGACAAATTTTGTTGCACAAGCCCATATTGAAAATAATTCAAAAAAATCATATGCCACACAAGCATTGATTTGTTTGTTTGACTCAAGCCCGGACATCAATGAGGTAATATCGCCTTCTACAAGAGTACTCTTCCGTCAATCTGAGCCCGAATCTATTGTTATTCCATAATGAATACAAGAAAATACACAAATAACGGAGTCACATGTAAAATAAAATACATACTGGTCATTAGCGTCGGTTGATTGCTATCTGACATGGTACACTAGAGGCAGGCAAAACCGAACTGTTATTTAGGAACGGTTTCACAAGTTTTGAAAGATTGAAGAAACACTCTACTTGTACCCCGATACGGTTTATTGAACGTTTCGGTCCAAATAAATATATTCATTTTATCGGAGTTATCGTGTCCAGAGACACACGTCAAATTTTTATTTTTTTTTTATTAGGATTGAAGTATTATTATGACTTCCCCTATACAAAATGGTGGGATGAAAACTCTAGCAAATCAGAAAAAAAGGAGACAATGAAAACATTTGTAAAATGACCATTCTTGTAGTAACATATCGGGAACATGTATGTTCTAATTAGGTATGTTCCTTAGTGTTAAGAATATCTGAACATCATCTAGCAAAAATCTATTTATACTTAAGGGAAGAGAAGTTCTAAATATTTTTATTTTTAATAAACAACCATTTTCCTCTGACTACACAAGAATCGCAAAACAGAAAATAATTTTAAAGAAACGTATAATACTAGAGAAGGAAAGATTTTACGTATTGGTTCACATTGCAACATTACAACATAAGATTACACACAATTCCAGTCATAATATGTAGGTAGCTATTCAACGATATTCTAGTTTATTATCGCATTGCACTATTCAAGAGACTCGTATTGGTGTTGATAACACTGGAAAACCATAACAGTTTCAGTAATGATTTATTGAGTAATTTCTACAAAACGATTATAACGAACCCTCTGATTTAAATTAAAAAAGGAGTTTTCTTCCCAAAAACCTATTTTGATATCGTTATATATTGTTTGGTGTAGTTGTTCTTTGAGGTAAACCAGCTCTCGACCAACGGCGGATGGTATTTGTTAGTCGTTTCCAAAAATGTCAACCACGTTTTCATTATTGTGATTATGCCAGATGGGTTAGTACCCTTCACTGTTCTTCCTTAAGGTCGAAACATGGCGATATGCAGTTTTCAGTCCCTCAAATTTACTTCCAACAAAAAACTCAAAATTCATACATTACTGGATTCATTTTCGTTTCAAGAACCCTACAATAACTTTTTTTCTAAATCAATAACAGTCAAAAACAGGAGAAGAAATATATACATAGAGCAGGTCTAGACGTATGACTAATGTTACGTAAAAATTCATTTAATTGGTTAATCATTTGAAGATAAGAAAAAATGTTAACAGTATTAATAACAGAATTTCACTAAATCTAGAATATAAATCAACAAATGAACACTGGATACAACCTTGGTTCTAAAACAACAACTAACATCTATATAGTGAAAAATACAACTTATAACAAGTGTTTTTGTATATGTTTGTTTTGTATAATAGTTTACAACTAGACATCTAGTCTCGCCTTAGAGAGATATTGGTTTTGTTTCGTGTAGTGTGTTGTGGTTAAGGGTAAACGTATCACTGACAGAGAATCACGGCTAGCAACCACGGCTAGGATCACGTTGATACGTCACAGGAACGATGAACCATATACTGCTATTCTGATCACTCACACTTGTGTGACTCCATATCACTGCAGATCAAGGCGGGTGTGTGGGACGTCCTAGCCGTAGCCATCTTTCTCTTTTCGGCCGTTTGTATCTTTTATCTGAAAAAAAAACAAAAAAAAAAAAAACACTGTTAATAAATTTCTAAGTTGAGACACGCGGACATATTGTGGAAACTTATAATAAATAATAACCTTTTTTTTGAAATATTGTCTACTCCTCAAATATTTTATGCAGATACTACTATAGTGCAAACCATACTTATATATCTCCTCAAATATTTTATGCAGATACTACTATAGTGCAAACCATACTTATATATCAGTTAAGGAAACGGTTGGAAATTCAACTAAAAATCCCCGTGGCTGTCCTTGATCTGATATATATAATCCTCTTATTCAACAATAGCAGTAAAACTCAAGTTAAAGGGGAAGTTATTAAATTCTAACTAGATAAACTAATTTATATGTGAAATGATGCTTGCGCATTCAACAATGTGATGACATGAGAATATTAATACAACAAAAGTCAGTTTTGTAAAGCCGAAACCGGTAGTATATGTATAAAATGTTTGTGGAATAGACAATATTTTTAAAAAAAGTTTGATTTATTAATCTATTAACAATGACTCTAAAACCAAAATATAAAAAACAAAAAATAAGACCTTCGAAAATGAAAAAATAGTAAAATAATAGCATAAAAAAAAAAAAAAAAATTGAAAGAGAAAGGAATAGAAAGATTTTTTTCCAGCAAAATAAATAGTTAAAATCATATCTGTGATAATTTTTCGAAACTAAAACACAATCAATAAATTTGCAAGAATAATTACATAATAAAATAAAATGAACTTTTCTAGGAGCTTAATTTTCATCAATTAAGTATACTTCAATAATTATCAGAAATGACAATATCTTATAAGCAATAAATTAAATAACATTTTACCTAGAACCTTTAGTGAAAAATAAAAATACATTGTTGATATGTTCTTGTTAACAGCTACATTACCAAATAGCTCTACAATTGATTCTGATTCGCTGTTTGGTCGATTTGTAAAACACTTAAGCAGAAATATTTGCCTAGGTGTACTCAAAGGACAATAGAAGAAAAGATTATAAGAGGTCGTTCTTTTCGTTTAAGGTGAAATATTGGGTGAGAAAAGTAAGATATTGCCCCCTTCAAAGATTGAAAATATCGTTTCTCAATGATAAAAATAGACTTAGAAGCCGAATGGATACACACATACTTGCTCTATCAAAGCGGAAAGCAAATTAACTCACAGAAAGTGGCTTTTATAAGGTAAATTGCACTGAAATATTTAAAAAAAAAAAAACATTTTTGTTCAGTTTCCAATAAGTTGTCATTACACTTATTTTATGTAGAGCCCATTTGGCTTTCCGAACGAGACCTTGAACTGGATTTCCGAATGGCCCAGTAAGTGGGTACTCTGGTTGTGTAGTTCTGAAAGCAACTTAATATAATAGACTATTCTATTAGGTTGCTCTTTCTCTGCTGGAGTGGATCAGACATTATTGAATAACTCCAGCGAAGGAAAACCATAAGAGTGTATTACGATAAGTGTAAAGAGGAAATTCGCAAGGACGAATCAGCGTACGTCCATGGACCGTTGGGGATAAGATACCATTGTTCCACTCTCGACTTTTATTTTAACTTATTTCCCTCCCAATGGAAACTACTCAACCCTCTCTTTAGGTCTGTATGTTCTCTAACGTCTCTTGTTGAACCACCCCTTTCATAGATCCTAATCAACAATTCCTGATCCCAAAACTTGTGCAATTCAATATTTTTGTCTTTCAACTGTAATCCTCGACAGTAGTTAGACAAATTTTTTATAAATTTAATTGTTGGAAAAGTATCAATTAATACTTAATGGACCTCATTGAAATCAATTTTTGTAAATACAATTGTTTTCTAATCGTTAGTTGTACTTTTTGATGAATTATTTATCAATTGCAATTATTTTAAATTAATTATTGGTCGAATGCAACTAATAAATCTATGGAGTAAGTAATAGAATAGAAAGACAATTGGATAATAAACATAATGTGAAATTTAAATAAATGTTGTTTCTTATAATTATTGAACTAAATATAAACACATTTTCTTAATTTAAAAAAAATATATATATATAGGTTAGGTTTTATGACTCATGCCCGGGCTTTAACTAAAAGGCCATATCGTCTACTACCAGAGCGCTCTTTCGTCACTCTGGTGGACATGAGCCCGAATCTACTGTGGGAGTCCTAAATTTTGCCTACTCTAAATTTTTATTCACATAGGGCAGGGGTATTTAACGAGTACCTGACATCGTACAGGCTCGGGACCATCGCTTAACGTCCCATCCGAAGGACGGTGTGCTTAAGTTTATTTTACCTCCCAGATAAAATAAACTAAGTGCCTCGGTCGGGTTTCGAACCCACGTTCTTGAGCTCAGAAGGCAAGCACGCATACCACTGAGCTACCGGCGCCCTCTCTCTCTCTATATATATATCCCAAGAAACACAAAATATATCGAACTTCTTTTCTATTCAAAATTCCAAGTTTCAATTTATTAATTGCCATTGTTGCAATTAAAAAAATAACAATTTAACTGTTAATTGCCCACAAACAACCAAATTAATTGGCAATGATTCAATTGTGCAACCATGTTTGCATTTCTAACTCAATAAAAAAAAAAAAAATTAATTAATGCTCGACATCAGACAAGATGTTTTGTTATATATTTTGACAAACATATGAATTAGCTGCAGCCCCCAGGATTAAGAGCCCCGAAGTATTGTCTCACCTTGATGGGGACTGCTGTGAGGTACTATCTTGAGTGCGGTGCCCTGGGAAACGTCCCGCTCTTTGGCCAGAGCTCCCATCCAACTAGCCTTGTCAGCAGCCGACCGCACCGTGAACACCAGCCACTTGCCTGGCGTCGATAGCTTCAGTCCGTGACGGATCGTGCAACCCAACTCAGGATCTGAAACAGTCACAGCCAAGTACTGAGTAACAGTGGTTTTGAAGTCAAATTTACTAAAAAAATATAAATAGGTTAGGAGGCTGAAACCTAAAAAAATAAATTTAGACTCTGCCTTATTTTTAATTATTATTTATTTTCGGTTTCACTTATATTTCGCCATTCGGACATCTTCAGATAGTATTTTTTTGGCTATCTGTACAATAATCAAGCAGTCCAAACTGTTAATAGACTGCTAGGAGGTTATCTTTAGATTTCCATCGATCTTTGCTACATGGGGATGAACTGCAGAGTTTTAGGTAATTTAAATTAACAACGTCTGTTCACTTAATTTCGCTAAATTATTCATTATTCAAAGAGGGACGAATACCCGTGCAGAGACAGGCAAGGGGGATGACAGGTTTGTATGTACTGTGAGAATGTTTCGTAGGACTGTTTTAGTATCGACTTCCTCACTTTGGGCAGCATCAAAGGCGACCAAAGTTCGTGCAGCCATTCCACTCAGCCAGTGGCTAGTGAACTCTGGACAAGTAGAAAACCCCTAGAGGCCCATAGGCCGCCGCAGGGACAGGATTTGACCCAGCCTCTTATTTTTTTCGGTTCTCCAAATTTATCCTGGCTGTTTATACGCTAACTTAAACATTCTACCTTGAATAGGTGAATGCCTAAATAAGGATGGGAGGCACTAAACGAAGTAAATACAAATGGACATCATATTCTTTCTACTCACCCTTGCCGTCGGGTAAGTCGATGACCTCACATGTGTCCAGTGAAATTCTTCCCTTGTACACATAGGTATGCCTCTTTAGTATATCCTAAAAGAAAAAGAAATTGTATCATTAATAGAAGATAAAATGCTACCTAAAACAAGAACAACAAAGAAAAAAAAAAGTAATGACATCAAATTCAGCAGATGTAACATGATATGTCATCATATGAGCTAACAAAGATCCACTACAGACAAACGTCAACGCGAAAATGGACAAAACATGTTCAGAGAACCTTTGACATTCCGTTGAAAACTGGATCTCAGATTTTCGCACGTTTCCAATAATTCCTTATACTAAAGGTAAAAAATATATATATATATATATATTGTTTTTTCAATCTAGTAAATCATTCAATAATAATAAAACTTTTTCTTTTCTAATTTGCCCGTTTTATATGAATTAATTGAAACTGGAACTTTGACCTGTATTTGTTAAGCCTAGGCAGAAAATGAAAGCGAAAATAATCTTTACAATTTTTAACGTGAATTTCGATTTAAGACTAATGTGCATATCCATAAAATATTACCTGGCCACATCCATAATGTAGTTGAATAAATATAGTTTTTAAGTAATATACATTTTAAACTTATTAGTTTGAATCGGTTCTTTTTGCTTTATAAAAGTGATTTTAAGGATACAATTAGTAAGCTCATCCCTGAGGAAGAACAGTGAAGAGTGTACTACCCTCTCATAATGTTGAAAACTAATCGACCTTGTTTCCTTACAGTGATTAAATGGCCAATGTTTTTGGAACATTCACTGGGAACAGATCTACGTTAAGGATGAATTTAACCCAACAGCCTATAGTTGTATAAGAAGACTAATGTGAACTAACCTTTTTACAGTAGACTAGCTGATGGTCGAACAGGAACAAGGTGACATTATGGCTCCAGATACCTGAAGTGATGCGGACTGCCTCCCCCTGGTGGATCAGCTGACTACTGGTCTGAGTCAGGTCTTCTCCCTCCCAGTTCTCCACACGATCCTGCCAAAGGGCAAGCTTCTCCAGGCTTTCCATCCGCCGCTTTCGTTCGTTGATCAGGTGCGCCACCCCTCGCATACCCTCCACCGCCTTCTGGATATCTTCATAGTCTTCGTGGTCAGTCTGAAAAGATAATAGTCAACATTGAAAGTTAATCTAACAAATTCTAATCGACTCAATGATTAAGATAAATTTAAACTGAAGAAAAAACAGAGAGCGATTCGTGGCGAGTCGGCAGGTCCCAAATACTTGGATAGGAGTAGTACACACGACCAAGCTGCAGTCCGTCGCCTCGTACACATGCTGTGCAGCTGAGGGGTGCATATATAAAAATAGGTGCTGCAGGTCGGCCGTCGTCTCAGCACAACCCGCGTCGAGTATTTGCTGTCTCAAGGTAAGGCGCCATAGGGACTTGACCGATGAGACATACATTAAATGGGTTTCTCCACACCCGGCGCGTCATTGGAAAAATGGAACTCCTATTAAATCTGCCATACTACTTCGATTTGGCTTCTGTTTCTAAGGTTATTTGAGGGACGTTAGTTTACCATTTGCATCTCCCCACGCAAGTTCATTAAAGTTGTACCTAGTAGCCTCCTGAATTAACTTTTTTCGGTTTTTGGTGCACTTTGCACATATGCAATAACCCTCATTGTCATGATACGTCGAAGGAGTTCAGGATTGATCCTGAGGTAGGGGCAAATCTTGACAGGCCAGACAGGTTGGTTCGGTCGGCCTCTGGAACCTTTCCAGGTCATGTAGCCATACCAGTCAGCAACCACTGGCGAAGGGAACATAGACAATTACTGAACTGTATATCTTTTCAGAATCAAGTTCAATCCCGTTCATTCTGGAGGCTGCATGCTCGGTTCACAAGTATAACTCTCAGGAACCTCTTGTACTCAAGACTGAAGGAAGTACAAAAGGTAACTAATACCTCAAATAACCTTCGAAACATAAACCAAAACAAAACAAGAGTAGTAATGGCAGATTATACATTGAAGATATTTTTTTACTATATTCTTCTTTCTTTTTTCGGCTTTACGGAACAGACGACCAAGGTCAGGGGTGTATAATAACTAGAGACCGGATTCTTAAATTTTTACCTTTTTTTTCCTCTCTTCCAAACACGAAAATGATGGATTACTTATTCCATTCATGTCTTCTGGAATAGTTCAGTTTAATTTCGAAGAACCTAAAAAATCCTAATTGGCATGAAATCACCTAAAAATACCTAATCATAAAAATAAATAATAAAAAAATATAAGAAAAATGCGATTTGAGGAAGGATAACAAATGTTTCTATTCGTATTTCGATGAAAAGCGGAAGTTGGAGCGGTGGGGATTGTTTACGTTTACGTAAGGGAGAGGGGGCTAACGCTCTTAGTTTCTCTTGCTCTCGGGTTGCAGCTATACAGAAAAATCCGCATTTGCTGCGGCAGTAAATAAGCGACGATTGCCATTTTACTTCTGACGGCAAAGTGATATTCTGCCAAGGAAGCTTATCTCCTTTTAAAAGAATTTTGAGGGATAATAGAGAGAACTTCATAGTATAAATCCTAGAAAAGTACTTGGTTGTGCTCCAATCAGGAGAAGGATTCAATTATTTTTCTAGTTCCTTTTATTTTAATTCTATGTAAATTTTTTGTTTTTCTTTTTTAATATGTCTTTATATCAAGTTCTATAAAAATGTTTATTTGTATTTAATTTTTTTAATCCTATTAAAGTTCCAAATTCTACATTCAAATTTTATATTGTAACCAATTCAGGATTTTTCTTAACCCAAAATAACCTACTCTGTAAATGTCTTTATATATTCCCAGTAGAAAGGAATGGAGGGAGAGGTTACCTTAGTATATTTAAGAAGCTCGGCCAGCTGGAGGGGGTATTTGCAGATCCTCTGAACGGGAGTGAGGAGGTAGCCAGAAAGAGGGAGCTCCATCATTCCTCGCTGCAGCCGTATCGACTCCAGGAGGACCTGGACACCCGGTCTCCGGGACACGTCCTCCAGGGTGGACACTGCCGTAGGGTAGGAGTTACAGTACTCAGAATAGGACCGAAAACCTGACAGCTGCAACAACATTAATGACTATTTGAAACGTTTCAGTTTCGGTAGCAATACCGAAAGTACTCCCATATATTTTGTGAAATGGACAATATTTGTAAAAACATACGTTTCTCTTTATATTTTTTATTAAGTGATTCACAATATCTCTCCAAAAATGTTAAGTTTCAATAGTGTATTTGTATTTTAATCAATAGCCAAACCAGACCTCCACGCAATAATTTCAATCAATAGATAATTAGAAAAATATAATATCCAAATATATGCTGACTCTAAGAGGTCAAAACGCTCAATCGTATAAATAACATATTTTAAAGATCATATAATAATAGTAAAAAAACAAATATCACAGTTGGCCGGCTGAAAAGATTGCAGTGTTTCGTTCAGTGCCTTATACCCACTTTTTTTTTCATTGTTTGCATTAAACGTGAATATACACCCCCTCTCAATCCAACGAAACACACTTCACTCTGAACTCCATCCGGCATTAAATTAAGTGGAACAATAATGATACAAATTGAAAATCCACAAAGCTTATTTTTGGACATCGATTATCTTGTATCAATTGTAAATAATATATGTTTACAATAGGTATACTAACATGTTTGAGGAAGGCAGGTGCCATCCTGCTCCGACTGGCCTCGTCCCAGTCAACGCAGGATTCCAAGTCTGATAGGAAACCTTCCTGGAACCTCCGGATTTCTTCAAGATTGGAAAATATCCTTCGGGTCTCATCTTCAGTCAACAGATCTCCTCTTCGTCTCGCTTCTTCGAGATAACCCTAAAATATAACATTTTTTATCAACAAAAGCCTCAACAAAATATGATTTATTTTCAAATTACGAAAGGAAATCTTGGTGCGTTGTGTATTTTGAGGGTTCTATGCATGCACTAACAGAATGTTATCAACTGTTTTTTATAAGGCTTACGTACAATATTGCAATATAATGTAATTAAATGCTAATACAATACTCTCCCTTATCCGGCGCTCGCAAAATAATATCAAATTTGTTAAACTAAAATTAACATTCAATTATCAGATTATCAATTATATTATGAGCCACGTTTATTTACGAGCACATAATAATTCCGTAACTCACGATTATTTTATGTATTTTTATTGTAGATACATACATATGTACATTGTATTTATAATGAAGGGAACGCTAATACAATATTTTATTACTTCACTAATATCCTATAAATAAATTATAATATATACATATGTAGTTCAAAATCAAACATTTATAACAAATGTTTCCTAGAATAGAAAAACAAAGGTACCGTCCCGTCCGTAGCACAACAATATCGTCTTATCGGGAAATGAACACTTGACTAGTAAAGTCAAAGTTTAATTTTTTTCCACAGAAACCCTTCATAATATCTTTTTAATTGATTAATTGGATAAATATATGTACATATGTACGTACATATAATAAATCAATGTTCAATATGTACATATTTGTCAATTTAATAAATGTTATCAAAATACATACGTGTTTTATTACTTAGCTCACCTAAAAACGCTTTAATTGATATATTTTTTCTCATTAATTGATGATTTCCGTTATCCGGCGTCACGTCCGTCCGTGCAACGCCGGATAAGGGAGAGTTTACTGTACATATATGCATTGATATATTTGTTTGCTTTTCCTTCATGACATTTTGTAAATGTAGAATTTCAGTTCCCAAAATTGAGAATAACTTATAATAAGCTCATTGGACTCCCCAATTCCATGTATTTTACGTTTTTGTTCTGACTGTTTATTTTAACTAATTTTGTTGGAAAGTATTACTTCCCCAGCTATATGAAATATAAGGGAAGTTATGTAATCGGTCGAAAATTCCATGTTTACAATGGAATTCCAGATTTTCCGACTTCCAGATTCTAAATATGAAAAACAAAATTCAGAAGGAAGGATCAGAGGTGAGGCTTAACCCAATAACTGGCGATGTAATGGATATCGACATGAAATTTTATATTTAAAGTCAAAATCTAATGAGAACATAATCTGTCAATAGCGAAGTCGGCTGAAGGGAAGGGGCTCAACGACTCTTAAGAACTGCCGATGTAATGAATTTAACATACAAAATTTAGTATGAAGATTTAGGAGTCTATGTAAGTCAACTATTGAATATTAGCTCAAACGGTCAACTGGTTTTGGCGGGGGAGCGAAAAATTAATTGATTAATTCGTTCTGGGGAATTACATTGCCTGTGATTCACCTACTTTTTTTTTATTTGTGTCTGATAAAAACATTAAGTGAAATGATTTCATGACACAACCAATCAACAAATGGACAATAGTTTAGACCATTTAACAGAATTTTTAAGCTATGAGGTCACTTAGATACATTTATCAACGTGTATACCGTGCTGTAAAGTACACAACAGGTACCGTGTATCTATGACTAGTGTTCTTTGTGTTTTTTCTATTTCTACTTTCCAATTAGTTACTTATTTTAAGACGACCAGCTATCACTAGTTCTAGTAGTGTTCAATGTCAAATTCTGAGAAATTGACTACAACTTACTTCAGTTAAGTCCCTGAGTACTTTGACAAAGTCTCGCTCTGTGTTGACCAGCTCCATCACCACACGTCCTCTGACCTGGCTCTCCGATAGCTGTTTGGAGGTGCTGCTGTTTTCATTAGTGTGCTGACCAACTTTCAGCTGCAAAATCAAATCAACTTCACATTAATGTACACATATTAACATAAGAAGAAATGGCTTTTCATTACTCGAAATGTAAACATTACATTTTTTTTTAAGAAGTTATTTCCTCATCAATCTGCCCCCCGGTGAAAGATCAAGAAAAAGATAGTTCATCCTGTCAGCTGATTTCCCGAGCGGTTACTTCTCTCATTACGATATTATTATACTAACAATAGGTTAATATAATTAAGAAAGGCATAACACCCCCGAAAGCAGCAAAAATATCGCTTTGCTTTATTGAATGTATTTGAAAACTACTCGTGAAATGTTTTATATGATATGCTACTTTTACCTCATAAATTATTATTTTTTTCCAAGACCCTCTTATTTTCGGCCCCTCAGAGATAATAATAAATGAAAAACGCGTTGATATCGCTTATAATTTTCCTGGCGTTGGTCAATTCCTATCAATTTTTGAAAAAATTATGACTTTTTGACTCAAGTAAGTTGGTCTCTAGACGTAAGAACACAAAAATCGGAACGTAGGTTGAAAATCGAAAAGGTTGTAGTATGCATACAATTATAGATTAGATTTTATGACTCATGCCAGGGCTTTAACTACGAGGTCATATCGCCTACTAGCAGTGCGTTCTTTCGTCACTCTGGTGGACATGAGCCCGACTGTACTGTGGGAGTCCTAAATTTTACCTACCCTAAATTTTTATTCACCTAGGAAAGGGGTCTTTAACGAGCACCTGACATCGTACAGGCTCGGGACCATCGCTTAACGTCCCATCCGAAGGACGGCGTGCTTAAGTTTATTTTACCTCCCAGAAACTAAGGGCCTCGGTCGGGTTACGAGCTCAGAACACATATCACTTAGCTATCGCCACCTATATAAATTACAACCTATTTTACTTATTTAAAGTATATAATATGATTTACTCTATCATATAGTCCATTTCAAATAAAGAAGAAAGTATAAACCACTTAATTGGTGGCAATAGGACCTCATTTGGTCCTTAAGTATCTTAAGAAGAAACATGAATCGATGACAAATATCTCCACTTGTTCCTCTAGGCTTAGGATTAACACAAAAATCAACTTATCATATATTTATGTAAATAAATTTGTTAAGTGGTAATACTCACTCTGACGAAGAGAGAGGGGAACCATCCCTGCTTGCCTCCGCTCTCCCCCCACCACCAGTCCCGGTCGATACTGTCGATCACCTCCACGATATCGCCAGCTCTGAAACCTAGTTCCTCAGTCTCCATGGCCACATGGTCCCAGACAGCCTCAGCTACCACACGGCATCCCCGCCACATCTGCTCAAAGGACTTCTTCCGCTCGTTGAGAGAAGCAACTGATGATTCAGAGTCGGACAGAGCTTCATCATCTGAAGTCGCTCCACCTCGTTCATCTTCACTCGCCACTCGATTAACTGAAACATATCAACAAAACGTAAGCGTAAATCTGAAATTTTGGAAACATACCATTAAATAAGGGGGGGGGGGGGGGGGGGGGGGCTATATGTTTGACCCCCAAAACAATATCGTGTACAGCGTTTATCAGAATGAACATATAAACAAGAGTTGAGAAAGTGTGATCTTCAGAAGACCAGGTGGCGATGCAGTTAGTATCTTTTAACATTGGATCCATGTTTCCGAGCCATAGATGAGTACAGGGCGTATTAGCGTTTTGTACAGGACCGTCTTTGTGCGCCGAGACACAAGGTTGCTCGCCAGTTGTTTCCGTAGCCCAAAGTAGCAGCGATTGGCGGCCGTGATCCGTTTCTTAGTCTACACAGAAGTCTTTATCATTCGAATTTCTTACAAGATATTATATACTATTACATGAATTAGGTCCTCTTCCATGTCGTAGGTGTCGCATTCTGCAGATTGTCACAGAACTTATTATTGTTGCCATGATTGGTCCAGAGAAGAGAAAGTTGCACTATGTGCTACCAGTTCAGCGCCGGTGCCTGGGTGGGTGGAACACACGCTCTGTAGTCTTCTTTCATGTTTTTGGAAGACATGTCTTTGTATAGCAGCCGTCAATATATGACATATTAACAATACTTATTTTTCAAATGCCTTTAAGATAAGCTGCCACTCTTTCTATTAAGAATTTTACTTTCTCAGCGGTAGGAAGTATAGGGGAAGTTATGGAAGCTGCCAAAAATTCGACGCTGAGTTTTCATTGAATTTTGTGTTTCCCTCTGAAAAAAAAAAAAAAAAAAGTGTGGCATAAACACGATAATTCCTGGTAGAATGAATACTACACGGAATGTTCTGTCCAGATCTCTATAAGGATGCCTACTTTTTTCAGTCAAATCGACCACAGGGAAGGGGGGATTAGGGAGAGTTTAACACAAAAAACTCAATAACTGCCGAAGTAATGAATGAATCGACATGAAATGTTACATGCAAACTCAAAATCACATAATGACGACAACTGATAATTTTCAGTCAATTTTATGAGGGATGAGAGAGGGGAGCTTGACTAAAAAACCCTAATAACTGTCGATGTAAGGAATGTATCAAAACGAAATTTAGTATGATTCAGAGGTCCCTGACTGAATAACACCCATATATTTACAACCAAATCTGGTTTCAGAGGGAGAGCAAAAACTCAGTTCATTAATTTGAGCTGGGGAAGTATATTGCCTGTGATTCAGGGATGACTCATGACAGTTCTCTTGGGGGAGGACCAGAAGTAATGCCACTATCTGTATGGACACCTGGCCCCATCTCGATACACATAGCTCTACCCTGATACAAGTATTTGTTCATAAGTTTTAAGGTCGGAGATATCATTCTAGGACACACTGTTAGAATATACCTAAAAATAAGTGTTTCGAAATACTGACCTGTTTTTCTGGTGACAAGAGGGGACAGGTTGTTCAGACCGAGTGGCTGGCTGACGGATCTTCGCATGCAGCGCCGACTGTGTCGTGATCTGTAAATATTATAGACAGTCAATAAAAAAATTAAACAAACCACACAATCAAATAATAAATTATTAATTATTACTTTTTAAACATTCTTCGCCTAATATCAAAGACAAATAATGTAGATTGTAAGAAGTATTTGAGAGTGAATGAAGAATGTAGATAGCTTTTTGTAGACACTGTCATGACGGAATTGCAACTAATTCAGAGGAAACACAGGAATAGAGTGCCGATTGTGTGCAATAACGGATACTATTTAGATGCATCGAGATAGATCTGTAATAGACCGGTCTTGATATGAAATAATGATAATATAATTGTGTAAGCATTGTAATATAACGTCTGCCTTCGTGTTCCTTTTCAACTGCCCTTAGCCTCCTGAGCAAAGCTTACACAGGCTGAAAGTGAGGCGATAGCCCTGCAATCCGTTAATACTCCCCAGGCATGCAGAATGGGGAATCACTCGACAAATAGATCCTTCGAATGTAAAAACGCCACAAACTCTTTCGATAGACCTCAGGAGAGAGCTATTTTGCAAGCTGGTATCTTCTTCAATGTTCTTTTACAACAAGTACATTTCGGAACCGATCTGAGAAGGACGATCATCCGAGGATGGACACGACTTGAGGCGCAAGTCACAGCAATCTACGCAGCAGGGATTTGGAGCAAGCCATAACCCCCTATGTATCTTATCTTCGCCAACCTTTTTCAAGTAAATATTCTATTATCGGTAGAAGTAAATTTAACTTAATTATAGTTTTTTTCAAGATCTTTAATCCTAAAACAAAATTGAAAGTCGTCTAAGTAAGTAGACAATAGTTTTGCACGAATCCTTCGGTCCATATTGAAAAAATATTTCATCAGGAATAGAATTAGTTATACTTATACTTAATAAAAAAAAGAATTTGTTTAACTTTTATATTGTCTAATTCCCCAGTCTTGAGTAATCTTAGGTAATCTGAGGATTGTATAAATCGCTACCTCACAACAAGACTGTCACAACTAAAAAAAAGTGAATTTTGGGAAATCACGTTTTAAAATTCACTGATCCTTAATGGTACTTTACTTTTGATATTTAGAAAACTGCTAGATATAGCTATTTATTGCTAGATCAATAAGATATTACACGGTTAATAGTACTTACTTATTACCATTCTTCTATGAGTTTAGTAAGAATTCGATATTTTTTGAGTTGTGACAGTCTTGTTCTGAGGTAGCGAAATGTGACAAACTAGCAAACCTAAATTTCACTTTTGAAATTTGTGCTGACGATGACGTAAGCCGAAATCGGTATACATATTTTTGTAGAATTAGACAATAAAGAAAAAAGTTAAACACGTTGTTTGTTTTTGTTTATTTTATTAGCTTTCCACAGATCGCAGAAATGTATGTAAGTGAACATACCCTCTGAAGGCAGGTCGAGAGGGGCGTGTGCCAATGGGAGGTGGATGAGAGATCATCCTCTTGTAGCCCCGCCTAGCTCCCTCCCACTGGTACAGACGACGACCTCCCAGGTCAGAGTGGGTCCGCCGCACCCCCGTCTTCCGAGTCTGCAGTTCACTCTGCACAGAAACGGACAGTAACAATAAGCAGAGGTATACATTTAAATTATGATTAATGCAAAAATAATTATGAAAATATTCATAGATCAAAAAAGGATTCATGGAGAAGATGGAGGACTGGTTTCTAATATTATTCTTATAATTCACCAGGAACGAAACTGAAGACAAAACAAAAGGTACATTTGTACATCTTGTGGAATATATTGAAATATTAAGACTCATTTCAATGGTCTACATGCAGAAGGGGCTTTATTTGTAGATACAAAAGTAATAAATAGGTATGTCAAAACTTATATTTTGAACTTTTTGAACTTATATTTTGAATTTTAATTGAAATTTTATTTGACGAAAAAAAACATAGTTAAGCTGTGGGGAGAGAGGTGAAAGAAAAATAATTCCTAGAAAATAGTGCCTTTGCCAGGAATAATCAATCCCCCCCATGTATTATTAATTTTCAGTCGTAAATTGGCTTGGTATGAATGATGTAGTTTAATCGATGCAGTGCAACTTCAAACATACGTTTGTGGTCCGTTCAACAGTTCCTTATGTGAAAATAAAATAACAAGACTAACAGGAAGAAAATTTGACCTTCTATATGGAAACTTATGAAATATGAAAACTTATGGAAATACTTATTGATTTGATTTTTCACTACAGGTCCATTTATTCAAAGTTTCAGTAGCTACAGTAGTTTACTAGAATGATAGGTCTCATAAAACTCGTTTTACCATCTTCGGCTTATGGAACCCTAAAATTTCCCATTTTATTTTCTTATTCTTTATATTAATACAAATATACAAAATATAAAGGAGGTACAAACCTTGAGTCTGTCTATAAGTAGTTGGTTGATGACTTCCGAACTGGGACGAGTGACTCGGCCTTCTGAGGAACTGGCTCGACCTCGTCTTCGAACCTGTCAACAAAAAATCTACAATTTTAGACATAACCAACGAGATTTATTTATTTTTTTTTTTACAGAGACAGAACAAAATGTAGAATATGCAGAAAATTATGTAAACTGTTGTATTTATTTTTACATTAGACTCTCTCCTACCTATCTGACGAATTTGGAAGAGGCATGATTACAATAGTTACAAATATGAATAAATAGTAAGATGTGCATTTACAAGAACATTTTTAATATAAGATGCATACGTATGTATGTACATATTCATGAATTCAAAAACTAAGAAATGTACCTCAATTCTACATTTTTCCTAGCAGTAAAATGTTGTATCATCTTCTTGATTTCGTACCAGGAAACGTTATTATTTATTATTTACGTTATTAGTATATTTTCTGTTTCAGAGTGGCTAATGACATCTGTATCGGAGCATTCTTCATCTTCTTCAACATGTTTTTAATGATTACCTTAACATTAAATAACTCCTATCCCATAATGTGTTGGTCAATGTAACCCATTCATTAATGTCACCCTAAGAATTTTTGATTCTGGCACGGTTAAATTAAAGATTAGTTCGGAAAAATCAGATTGTTCGTGCCACGTCCCTCCTGCTCGAGGAGGACCCCTGAAGAGGCGGTGTTGCTGACCTGCCACTTCATCAAGAGACTCAAGTGACTTTTATTTACAGCCCGTCCATATTTTCTTATTATATGTTTATAGTTAATATTTTGTTAATAACTGTCAAAAACAAAATAGTAGTAATATGGCGGATAATAAGAAATTACGGCCAGAGTCCACTGAACTTAATTAAAATAATGAATAAATAAATATTCATATATTTTAGAGTACTTATTAATTAAAATAGGAGAGAAATTAAGCTTAAAACATAATATGATTGTCAGGTACAACTCCAGGAGGTTGACTCATTTCCGTAACTTTCTAGTAAATTTCATTTAGGATTTATTAAGTTCATTTTTAACAAAAAACTATTGAACTAAGAATGATAAGAATACGTGTCAAGCAATAGTGGGGTCTTCGAAGGATTATTGAGTTTCAAATTATTTCTTCAAGAAGTTTTAAACGCTCTGGTAGCAATGAGCTAATATTTTCGTGTAGAATGTTTAGTAAAGAATATACTCGTATATTCTACTGATCCTACCCTGGTAACAACTAGATGAATGGTCATATAATTATCTATAGTTCATAGTAAATAACATTCCCCCTCCGAGGCTGTGAACCGTGTTACCTCAACCCCAACGCCCCAGGGTTGTTAGGGGAATCTTTGGCTTGGTAACAGAAGGATAGTGGTAAGGGACTAGGGTGGGGAAATAAGAACAAACCAGAGCCTCAGAGTGAGGATTATTTCTTTGGGGAGAGTTAGCTGGAACTTTATGCACTTAGCTCAACTTCTTCCGAATAAGTAAATATTGTGTTAAGGTACACTACGTTTATTCAACACACAAAGGAATAGGAATCAATTTTAATAATAAAACACCATATGTATAGAAAGCAGAATGCCAACAGATGCATGTTTAATATTTCAATAAGGAAAATATGAATTTTCTCGAAAATGATTGGACTAGAGTAAATTTTCCTCTCCACAATATGAACTGTCAATCAACAAGAGAGAGACATTGTTAAATATTTGCTCAAAACGGACGTGATGCCAAATTGATGTCATTCATATTTTATTCAGATCATCATTCTAATTTTAACTGAGTTTCAAGGGTGATTTGTTAGCTCATTGATAATAATGTTAAGCGACCTTTTTCAAAAACACTATCATCTCTCTTATAAGTTCCACATTTTGTGATTAAAATAATCGATTTAGGAAATAATTGTTTTCTTTACAAGTTCAACAATACAATAAAATCGTGTTGAGACAAAAGGCAAGAATAACGATTCAAAATTTATGGTCAACTGAGAAAAGCACTAAGAAATTCACTGAAGGCAATCAAAATTAATCAAAAAACAGAAAAAATTAATACTAACTTGGATCACGTCTCATGTTGGCATTCCTGTGAAAAATCAGACATGCTGCACTCTCCCCCTACTTGCCCCAACAAACAGTTAATACAGCACAAGACCTTTCGACCTACTTCAGAAAAAAAATTGAACAACACTGGAACGATGAATGGACTCATGGACTCGGATGGAAGACAACAAACTTCGAAGAATAAAAGAAGAAAAAATAAAACAAGCCGTGGAAACCCCCATACACCGTGAATAGACGAGACGCGGTGATCATCACAAGACTAAGTCTTGGACATACGAAACTGACACATTCCTACCTACTTGTTGGACTTGAACAGCCGACATGCTCCTGCAGTACACAGAGCTCACAGTACAACATATACTGACTGAATGCACAAACTACACCACACTAAGGGACAAACGCCAACTGCCGACTGACATGAAAAAAACTACTCCAAACACCCACCGACGAACACAACGGACTTCCTTAAAGACACAAAACTCTACGAGGACATGTAGACAATAGTCGTCGGTTTTTTTTTGTTTTTAAAACATATTTCGCTGCGTGTAACCTGCGGAGAAGGCGTGTAATTGCCCCGAAATATCATACAGAAAGAAGATTTATCTTAAAGTCTAACTCTCTAACCTATACTCCATGATTTGATATCGACTGATTTATATAATTTATAGCTGTAATGTACAAAACTGTACGACCTATCTAATTACCATGTTAACGGAAATAAATATAATTAGTAAAAAATCTGAAAACTAAATGACTTTTCGTAGAGAAACGATTAGATCCTTAATTATCTTAAAACTGAAAATTTAATTCAACATACTTCGAAAACCAGGGTATTCTGGCTTAGGAACGTTTCTATTGACTTTATTGTCCTCTGTTCCCTATCTGTTTCTTAGTGCGCAGGTAAAACTGGGACAAGGGTGATGAAGAGGATACCAGGCTGCTCTTACCAGAGGAGGGCTGTCGAACTCGTCCTCCGGAGGCTGGTCTGTGTCGTGAGACTCAGAGGAGCCGACCATCTCCACCTGGATCCCTGAGTCGCCAGAGTTGCACTTGGCAGACCGGGCCGCTCGCTTCTTCCGCTCTTTGCTTGACCTCCACACCAGTGGACCAAATCTGCAACATTTACAATTTTAATCAGACTCTATCTCCTCTATCAACTAATAATAGTTTATAGATAGCTTAATTCAAACGAACCTATATTCACAATTTGTTGGTATTATGATTATGATTAATCAATTGATACATTGACTAAAAAAACAACTCACCTAAATTTTTCATTAATATGGTTTTCATCTTTGGCTGGGATAGGTAAATCTTCTGGCGGTGAATCTTCACTTCCATCTTTTTTATGAAATCTTAAAGAAAAACTTTTCCTAAACTTCTGCAGTACGCTTTCTAAAATAAAAACAAAACAAAAATGAACATAATTAGACATTTCATATATAGAAATTTATAAGTATTGTGAAGTTCACTTTAACAAGGGAAGGAAGGAGAGAACGTATTGTTGAATATATATATCCAAAGATGGATATGGAACAAGTATGGTAATAAAATGTGACAATTAAAAATAAACAAAAACCCTAACTGGAAAAAAGTCAAATAATACAACCCAAAAAACAGTGAAACATGAAAAAGTCTATAATAGCATATGATGTCTAGAGATAACAAAATACTAAATTCGAGTATATATATACAGTAGGCGATATGACCTCGTAGTTGAAACCCGAGCATGTCACAATAACTATATTTTTTTTGTAGAACAGACAATATTTAAAAAAATAAATTTGTTTTATCTTTTTATTACAAGTTTCTACAATATGTCCGCGTTTCGCAACTTATAGGACACTCGTAAATAGAGTTTGACGGAGCAGAGGATTTTAATCTAAGGAACCCTAAAAAAACTACACTTGAAGAATGAGTAGGTCCCTTGCCTTGCATACGAACCCAAAAAGTCTGAGTTCATAGACAATATTGTGAACTTATAATTTATATGGCGGTAAATCCTTGGATATAGGACGGTCTCATCTGTGATAACCCGCCTCTAAAAAGCACAGTACAGTAGAGCGTCGCAAATCCGGATCGGCTCGGCGGTGAGAACAGGTGGGATGTGGGATGTGTATGGTTAGAGAGGCAACCTGAGGGGACGGCGACACAACTCCTACTTCTTAAAAGACTGAGAGACATGGCTGCAAAGGAACGTACGTCAACTCTTGTACAAAAAACAATTAAGGACTTTTTTACTCAGTAAGTTTCCATTAATTAATGTAGATTCTTGTTTTTTTTTTCTATAGAGTATTGTAGAGTTACTAATCTAAATTACATAATGTACATGTTCTTATTCAATATACTTTATTAAAATATTTTGTGTACTGTATTTTTCTTCTTACCTGATATATTTCTCCTACAATGGTTCACTTCCTTAGGCTGTGTGAATCGGTGAGCTCGCCCATTCACCAAATTGTTATCGACAACTTCAGTCCAATCGCTGTAATCAACACCACATCCCATTTAAATATACTAATAAACTTTATTTAAATTTAAAAAAACAACAAAAAAAAAAAAAAACGAAAAATTCAACTGTTTAAAAGTTACAAAACACTCCAAAAAAGAACTAAAAAGACTAAAATAAAATCATAATTTCTAATTTATGTATATAATATTTTTATCACAGCTACATTTCTCATTTTCAGTAGTGTTTAGTAAATAAAAGCCTCAACTTTTGCTTTAATTTGTATTTTCTTGACAGAGATCCTCCCCCAATATCCTATAATTTCTTTCGTAATTACTTTTATTTAATATTTTTATAATTAACATACATTTTTATTTATTTATTTACTATTTACTTTATTGTTTTTATATTCATTTATATACATATTAATTATATTGTCTAATTTCACTAACTATATATACATGGGAGTACTTTCGGTATTTCTACCATCCTCAGCCAAAAGCATAAGAGATAAGACTAAGTTAATTTTCAGAATGTCAGCCTCTCGAGGAACCCATTACCCTCCCTACTGGTGTTCCCCATGACGTCAGACATTCCTAACTAAGCTAAATTGTCAAGCTGTGAGATATTTTATGACAAGGCGGTCCCCATATTTCAAATGTGTGACCCCTTCTAAGATCTAGGTATAAAGCATTAACAATGAACAGGCGAATAATATAACATTAACAAATCAAAAATATTTGGTTCCAGTTACAACTTAATTAAAATTATTATACTGTAAATTATATAAATATATCTATTGGCAAGATTCAGATAAATCATATATATATATATATATGATTTTTTCGCAGACATTGCTCAACTCATTAGCACATTGCTCAACTCATTAGAACAATTAGAAATAAACAGAACTTTAAAAGATGGAAATTGTATGAACGACCTAACCAATCTAAAATATTCCCCTTTACTGTCACCAATAATATGACCCTCCAGTCGATGTGCACAGGTACGTTTAAATATACATAGAATTTACCAATATATATATATATATATATATATATATATATATATATATATATATATGATTTATCTGAATCTTGCCAATAGATATATTTATATAATTTACAGTATAATAATTTTAATTAAGTTGTAACTGGAACCAATTATTTTTGATTTGTTAATGTTATATTATTCGCCTGTTCATTGTTAATGCTTTATACCTAGATCTTAGAAGGGGTCACACATTTGAAATATGGGGACCGCCTTGTCATAAAATATCTCACAGCTTGACAATTTAGCTTAGTTAGGAATGTCTGACGTCATGGGGAACACCAGTAGGGAGGGTAATGGGTTCCTCGAGAGGCTGACATTCTGAAAATTAACTTAGTCTCATCTCTTATGCTTTGGCTGAGGATGGTAGAAATACCGAAAGTACTCCCATGTATATATAGTTAGTGAAATTAGACAATATATTAAATAAACAAGTTTTATTTTATTTTTCAAGTCCATTTGAATTATTTCACAATATCTCTGCAATAATGTCAGTTTCATTATATACATATGTATGTACAATTTTTTTTTGTTCATTTCGCACTTTTTTCTTCTTCTTTTTAATATATAGCTTTTTGTGACCTGAAGAAGAACATAATACAAATGTAAAATTGTTATAATCAAAAATATCAATACACCCCATTGTATTAGAAATTTTAATATATTTATCTACTATTATTTAATTATAAAAAAAAAACTATTATTATTATTCTAAGATTTAATATCAGTAGATGTATACAATTAGAAGCTACTTTGATGTACAAAATTGTATGATATATATTCAATTAGCATAAATAAGTAATTAGATTTATCAGTCCAACATATTTTTTTATTTTTATTTTTACCACAACTTGTTTCGGCAATTTGCCATCTTCAGGTGGTGAATCTTTATAGGGGAGAAGAGGTCAAGGGACACGTTCGAGTATCATCAGGGACCAGCTGACACCTGATGATACTCGAACGTGTCCCTTGACCTCTTCTCTAGAAAGATTCACCACCTGATGATGGCAAATTGCCGAAACTAGTTGTGGTAAAAATAAAAAATAAATATGTTGGACTGATAAATCTAATTACTTATTTAACAAGTTAGTCCACTACATCTGCCTACCTCCAAGTAAGATATTCAATTAGCATGTTATGGTTTAACGAAAATAAATATTAGTATTATTATTATTATCAACATATTTTAACACCAACACTGGCTTTAGGTTTAATTTTGGACCGGTTTCGGCATGTATCTCGGAAACCGGGCGACCTGCGAAAAATTTTATATGATATAAAATCTTTGTTTCAGTTTTCTCACAACAACAACTTTCACTTGGAAAGATTTTTTATTAGGTTACACCTAGTTACACACACAGATAGACATCATCGCGAAATCAAAACGTTATCAGAGGACCTTGAAACGTGAAAATCCTTTAAAAACTCGATATCGGATTTTCGCACGATTAGAAAACTACCTTCTATTATAGGTATAGGAAAGTAAAAAATAAAAATAGGTTATCCAAGAAAACTAACCCAGGAAGGTCCCATCCGGAAGGCTGCGGGTCCAGAAGAGGTGTGCTACAGAACCTCCCCGATCCTTCCAAACTTCCACATTTAGCCCCAGTCAGCTCTCGAACTGGCTGCAATAATACAAATAGAAATGACGTATTAGTTAATACAATAATATATGTGATTTTTATTTGCTAGGCTCTCGCGTTATAATTAATTCATATATTGTAATAATGAATATACATGGTGGCCTCATTTTCTCAAGACCCAATTTCCCTGACTTTTCCCGGTTTTCCAGTTAATATTTGAGTTTTTTCCCTGACGACGTTATATTATGAAACTATTTTAAAATAAAAAAAAAAAAAGTTAAAAAATAAACAGCCCATTAAATTGACTGATGTATGTATATCAATGTAAACAACCTATGTAAAAAAGTATTCGAAAATAAAATACGATGGAGACTTTTTACTGTAAATACATTCCGTAATAGCATTTCCTTAAAATAAATATTTATTGCAACAAATAAAGATTTGCATCTTTCAGCAGCTCATCGATCTGAGTAGAAAATCATTAAAATCAGTTCTTAACTCAAGAACTTCCGAATAGGTCGAGAATTTATACGCATTTCGACTGAGCTGATTTTCATGAGAATATAATTTGAATATAATGGATGAAAAAATTCCGTGATTTCAATTAAACTTCCCTGACATTTCCCTTACTTCCCCTGAATACCTAAATTCCCTGACTTTACCGAGTTTTCCAGAAAGTGGCCACGCTGACATATTAGTACGCCTTGGTCACCACAGACCCATATCCTAATAATTCCTGGGTAACCAAAACGTTAGGATCACAGTGAAGTCGGGCTCCTGTCCACCAGATCGTACTGATAATAAGCGATAACCTTGTAATTAAAATCCGGACATGAGTCACAAAGAAAAAGAGAATGGAGAACTCAAAAACGGTTGATATATTCACGAAACTTGGAGGATACTTCAGGGAAGGTCCAACTTGGAATGTAGGTTATGTGGCATCTCAAAGTTCTGAATAATATGAGGGGGGTATTTAGGGGCCGGGTACAGAAAATGAATACTAGATCTTGAACGGTTGCAACCTTATAAGCCCAGAATCACGCGACATCTCAAAGTTTTAAACTTAATTTCGCTGAAAATCATTAAGTTTCGGTCGTTCCATGGTGTGCTGGGATACACATAAAAAATTTGATGTCTGTCCATACATTCATTCAATCGGGAGTTATCGTGTTCACAGCCACACAGATTTGTTTTTCTTTTATGTCTCAAGGTATCGAAAAACATAAAATTCCGTTGAAAACTCCGCATTGGATTGTTGACCGATTACATAACTTCCCCTATACTTTACTGTGAAATTATCTTCACAAGAGATACAACGGTAGTAAAGCGAACATAATAACACTCAACTCAGCTGTATCTTTACCGTGGCGATGAACTTTATGTTCCAACAACTTAGTTTACAGTCTCATAGCTTGGGATCCTTCCTCGAGAGTTTTGTGGTCCTACAGGAACACACATTCAGGGCTATTGTCAGCAGTATATTCGTCAAACTATATACTATTCGATGCTGGAGAATATTTGACGAGGCATTCCTCGTCCCAAATGAGTCGAGAAAACAAAAAATTCGAATGGATCCTCTGCTTCATTAAAGAGGTGGGAGTCTAGGTAGTTAAATACTAGCGCGGAGCTGTTATATGAGTCTACAGGCTTTAGATATCATGGGTACAAAACCCACCCCTGCAATATATCTTTAGAAACTATATATAAAAAGGCCGAAACCTGATCGAGACCCTTAGTTTTTTTAATTGGGAGGTCTCGAGTCTCTACGATCCAGGTATTTGTGAATGATCCATACCATAAGTGAATAAACCTGAAGCAGAATCGGGCTCATGTCCACCAGAGCAATATGGTAGTAGGAGAGGGTCCTATATGACCTTATAGTTAAAGCCCGGGCATGAGTCACAATAACTATAAAAAATTTTGTGCCGATTATGAATTACAATATGGGGTATATGTTACGTGTAAAGTGTAAACCTGGTTGTTTTATAACCTCACTGGATAGTTCATAAACTAACTGAACTCTTGGTTATTTTAATAGAAATATCTCAGCTAAGGTCAAGTTTCCGCCTAGTGTGAATTCCTTGGACAAAATACAGAAGGAAAGTTCATATTAACATAGAAATGCGAATTAAATACGAACACGATCACAACTCATCGGATAAAAAAAGTCAGAAATTGTAAAAAATTATTTTTCAAAAAATACAGGTAAGATGAATATATTTTTTAGGGGGACGCTTCTCAAAGAATTATATCGGGTCGACGAGCACTTCATTCGGTCAAAATATCGATGTCGATTTTCAGCTCCCTGCTATCAAAAATTAAAAAAAATCGTGTCAGTCTGTGAACACGATAACTCCCGGTAGAATGAATGTATCGAAAAGAAATTTTAAATGTATATCCAGACCGGAACTTATTTTTTCACCGAAATCGGACAAAGTGAAGGGGGATCTTAACACACAAACTCTAATAACTAGGGATGTAATAAATGTTTCGACAAAAAATTAAGTATGAGGACTTGTTTTATAAAGAGAGTGAAAACTAAGTTAATTAATTCGTACTGAGGAAGTACATCACCGATGATTCACCGAGATTTCTTCTTATATCTCTCATTGTTTCAAAATGACGTTGAAATAAAATATTTTCTTTATAAAGAAATGGTAATCTCCAGTCACGCTCACCCTAAATGTCAAAAAGATAAAACATTCCCTGGATAAAAAGCCCTTCATGTTTCACACGACCATTTTTAGCAAAATGAAAAGCCTAGACTGCTTCCCTGCAATTTTAAATTCACATGTGTCGTTATCCCCAAAAAGTCATACGGGTTCAAGTAGAATCTCATTTCCAAGGAATTATTTTTAAGAAATATAAAGTACTGAACAAGTTTTGTCATAAAGGTTTGAAGAATAGTCGTTCTGGTTCAAAATGGCGGCACTGGACCTTCAGTAATTATAATGAAATGAAAAATAATCTTTATTCTGGGACATGTGTCCCCTAAGAATAAAAATAAAATAAAAGAGATCTCTAGGAATAAATATTAAATGTTAAAAACAGGCAATGAGTGAAACAATATAATAAACTAGTGAAAAATGATAAAGAGAAATAAAAAATAAAAATTAGAAAAACAAGTATGAAAAATAATGTGAAACATGATAACAATAAAGATTGTATATGAATCGTAAAAAACTGGACTGATGAAACAGAAGAGTGACAATCTGTCCAGTTGGAGTGAGAGACTTATAGGAAGACGAGAACTATCACATAGGAGCCAGCCTTAGGAATCAGAGGTTTGCTGACTTAGGAGATAATGGAAAAGTAGGGACTTAATTGAAAGGAGAGTAGGAGCATGGCGAATCTGGAGAGGGAGAGAGTTCCAGAGGGAGTTAGCCTGGATAAGGAAGGAGTTTTGGTAGGTTGTCCTGTGGGAAGGGAGGTAAACATCAGAGGGACGGGATTTAAATTGAAGCGTTTGGAAGATGTAGGAGGGCTCATTATATTTAAGGATCCCCGCCATACATATCAATCCTTTTGAATTAATCAACGTAACTATGCAATTATAAAAGATCAGGTGATTTAAAGAGAAAAAAGTTGTCGGTGATACACCGGAAATGTAGTTCTCCAGAACGAATTCATCAACTACGTTTTCGCTTTCAAAACCAATCTACCGTATAAGCTAATTATCAATAGTTAACTTATATACAGGACTTATGTATCCTTACACTAAATGTTGTGTTGATACATTCATTACATCGGCAGTCATCAGAGTTTTTGAGTTGAGCTCTTTCCCCTAACCTCCGTTCCTTTCGGCCGATTCCGCTGAAACTTAATTTGTGTCGTCTTCAGGAGGTTCTGGGAATATATAAAATTTCGATTTGATACATTTATTCTGTCTGATGATCACTGATAGACAGAAAATGTTCTTACACTTTCGGAATCAGGGGGTCGGAAAACATGAAATTTCGTTGAAAACTCAAAATGACAGATTTTTACTTCTGATTAATTACATAACTTTCCTTATACTTTATATAAATCAGTACGTAAAAAAAAAAACAAGACAAAAGACAATTAATATTCAAATATACGATGAGCCAGGGTTACTTCTTTTCAACCCCTATACAACTAATGGAAAATACAGATACAAAAGAAAAGTAATTAAAAGTATGAATAAATCTGGAGAGAAAAAAAGGTTATTCATAGGTTTATTCATGGTCTCATTTCGAAATAGGCAGAAATCATGGCAGCGAGGTGACCCATTTTTCTTTTTCTCCACTATTTTCTCAGCTGTGCCTGTTAGATTGTTACCAACTTGCTACGTAACATCCGCTCTATCATTCGTTTCATCTTTACAAATTAAACACAATTACGTACAATAATTAGATATAGAGATTAGTTTTACCTTCCCTATATGAGAGATCAATCCAACCCTAGTTAGGATGGAGAATACTCGCTATTTTTTTCTGTTGTGGGCAACAGGTTTTTACTTATCCGAAGTATAGGGGTAGTTATGTATTCGATCAGAGGATTCGATGATGAGTTTTCAACGGAATTTCATGTTTTCCGACTTTCTGATTCCAAATGTGAAAAAAAAAAAAAAATGTCTTTATATGTATAGAATCCCATAAGGACGGCACCATTGATTTTCAGCCATATCGACCAAGGAGAAGGGAGAACCCGGAGAAAGAGGTAAGACTCAAATACTCTAATTTTGACAACTTTTTACTTTCTTATACCTACTAAAGGTTAGTATGACCTATACTCAATAAGGAAGAATCGTAATCCTGCGAAAATCAAAGATAGAAATTTCAAAGTTTCACGTTTCCCCTGAACACGTTAGTTAAACCAATTTCGCGATGATGTCTGTGAGTAAAATCCGAGGGCATTTGAGACTTTGTGAGAGATATAACTCAGAAACGATTCTTGCAATGAACATTAGATATGATTGCATTTTGAACGAAATCAGCGGAAAATTGAAACCGCTTTGGAACCTAAGTAAATTTTACAAGATACATTCTGTAAAATGAGACGTTCGCTTAATTGATGAGAAAACTGATAATCCTATCAAAAAATGGGACTTTAAAAAAAAATATTTCTTATTGAATATCCAAAAAATAACAAAATGCCTTCGGATGTGAGATAGGACTGTTACGACTAATGGTATAGCGCCCCAAAGAATGTACAATAAATTATCGTAGAAAAAAGTTCAAAGCAATGTTTTAATTGTAGCGCCTGTCGCCGAATTTTAAACTAAATTTTAATAAAAAGGTATATTTATGGGATGTGGTCATAACAGAACTATCTTATAACAACCACGTTTTTTCAGATCATTCTTCCCCCATTTCTCCCTCTCAAATTAATTTCAAACTGGCATTATTGGATACAAGAAAGTCACTCTCAGAATTAAACTGTACAAAGATGCTAACACATTACTTTCATAATCAGTAGGTAATGCCATTTCGAAATGATTTGAGAGGACGGAGGGGGAGGGGAGAGTAATTTGTAAAAACGTGGTTGGTATAATTAAGTATCTACTGTTATGGCCACAGATGCTGCTAATTGTCCTACCTACTCACTAAAAATTAATTAAACTTTTCCAACAAAAAAAACATTCTCTCGTTTGTGTACACGATAACTCCCGATAGAACGAAAGTATCGACGCGAAATTTTATATGAAAATTCAAAACCCCAAATGGATGACACTAATTAATTTTTTACGAAATTGACTGGAGTGATGGCGAGAATAAGAGGAGGGGGGAGGGGGCAATTTTAAAACCCCTGATAAATGTATCAAAACGATATTCAGTATTTAAAATCAAAACTCTATAAGGACGACCTCTCTTAATTTTCCGCGAAATTTGCCAAAGGGAAGGAAGGGGTCAGAGGAGAAAGTCAACTCAAAGACACTAATAACAGCCGATGTAATGAATGTATCGACACATAGAAGTCCCTGTGTGAGATTTTTAGTCAAAACAGTCTATTAATTTTATTGGGACAGCAAAAAGTATATTTAAAATGAAAGAAGATTGGTGTAAAGGAAGGACTCCTTGTCCAGGGAAAGTTGCCTTGAGAGTTTCACCAAAATCGAACAAAAATTGCACCAAGATAGTGGTGACATCTGCAACATTGTAAGCCCACTTTTTGAAAAGAATCGAGAACATTCTTTTAACATATTTTAATTTACTTACATTTGCTGAAAATTAATGTAAAATATATAATAGAGAATGTTTGTGTGTGTATCCAGGAAATTCCCAGCTATACCCAGGAAAACTGGCAAGCAGAAAACTGGGAAAATTGAAAATAGGAGACGAGATGATTGGAGACAAAGCTATAGGCACACCAGTAAATCCTGATAATGAAAAATCGAAGAGCGATCCGGTTTTCAGCAGTATCTTTCGCTTTACACGCCAAAGATGAACCTCTGCCACTGTATCCACTATATTTTATAGTTTATGATTAGGGCAATTAAAGGTTTTTAAAAAAATCTGAAAATTATCGTCACAGATGACTAAGGTAGTCATGAAATTTCATGCGAAGCATCCTTATAAGCATGATTCAAACATACGCCCTGTGACAACTCAAATGTCTGAACGAGAGAGGGGGTTGTGGGGGGACTTAAAACTTAAAATGAGTGCAGCTCTTCAAAGGTTGATCAGATTTTCATCAAATGGCGCATGTAGCTTCCTAATAAGCATGGTTCGAACATAGACCGTGTGACATCTCAAAAGTTTGGACGAGAGAGGGGGTTGAGAGGGAACCTAAAATTTCAAATGAGTCTATCACTTTAAAGAATGACTGAATTTTGATGAAAGTGGGCATATAGCATCCTTATAAGCATAGTTCACATGAAGGCCGTGTGTAACAATAATCAGCTCCAATATAAACAGAGCTATAGCTGAAGATAAAGAGAACTTTTCATCATCACTAGCAGATTTATTAGATCCGCCTGGTTAATAATTTTAAAGCAGGTTAACTTAAGTCAGACGATTTTAGAAATTAATTGTAACGTTCGATGATACTGAGTGCAGAGGTACAGTGTCAATTATCGCTCCAATATATAATTCATAAATTGAATAAAAATATAAATTAAATAAATATATAAGTTAAATAAATTTATAAATTAAATAAATATATAAAATTATGTAAGTATACATTTAAATTTTGGTTCACATAGCTTAGGTAAAGATAATTCTAAAGATATGGAATTATATAACCGAGGGCATGTGCACCCGACATTTTTATTTGTGCGAAACGGGGAGTGACACTTTCTCTACAAAAAAACTATTTGAAAACGTAATTTTTAATTTTTTAAATAATTTTACCTAAAGTTACTACCGGGCAGTTAACGTTACTAACCTGCTTAAACTTACTAATCGGGCTAGGCCGGGTAACCTGCAAGTAAATTATCAACAAGCAAAAATAAAACATAACGAAAAATTAATAATATATAACACAAAAACAAGGCAACAAACAATAGGATTAATGTAAATTGAAATCTTAGAAATTATGCTGGAATGTCTTACCTTTTCCAATTAATGTAAATATCTGAAATTTTTTTTAGTGTAATGAGATGTACATAGTAACAAAAAATAAATAATAAACAAATAACCAATCTGATGTGCAATCAAAATATAGTTGCTGTAGCAAATCCTGTAACAAAGCTGCCATGCACCACTTTTAGCTTGCATTAAAATATAAATATTTTTTAATGTATACCATTTGAACTAATCTACTATGAAAATAAATAAATTACGTTTCGGCTAATATTAATTGAAACTAACCTAATAAAGTATACTACTGATGATGATAATACATTTTTAGTAATGATTAAATGTATGTGTCGGCTAAATAAAAAGAAATCATTGAAATACATAAACCCTTTGAAAATAAATACTAATTCGGATATTTAAACAAAATACGAAAACATATACGAAAAAATATATAAAAAATAATCTGTTTTTTTGTTTATTTTAATATTGATACTAAAAAATGTTTACAATATGACTTATTGAACCTGTTTTTTTTGGATTCCAATAGGGAAGATTTTTTTCAGCTTGTGCCCCACTTGAGCATTTCTGAAGAGCACATATATATGTATAGATAGTGGAAAACAGTTCAGATTCATTGCCTTGTTATGACAGTTCATGTATTTTTCTCTATTGTGAGCTCTCAACTGGAAGAAAATGTTAGGATGATGTTTGCAAGTAGCCCATACGTTCACAATGTACATTGTACAGGCATTCTGCAACAACAATAATATTGTGTGTTTTATGATTCTATACTATTTCAAAATATAAAACCAAAAAATTCGAAAGAAAAATATAAAAATCTGTGTTTTAAAAAATAAATAAGAAAAGAGATTAGCTATTCATTACTCACCGAAGGATTCCAAAGTTGCAGTTTCTATGACATGCATTTCACATGATCATGCTTATTGTAAACAAAGATTAAGGATAAAATAAAACATTGTGTGTTATAATATTTATTTTTATGATTTAATAATCATAAAATTAATATACAAGCTCTTTTAAAGGAAGGAGTAATCTCAAGAAAATTATTATACATCAGGCTTATTTAAATAGTACATTATATACACATTTAGATAATGATTATATTAAAGAAGAGTTTTATTGATAATACACTTCAATTTATGAATAAGTTTACTTATTATATTAGTAGGCACTCAAGAAATAAAAATAAATATTATTATCCTATGGATATAAAACATTTCGTCCAAGAAATTAACTTTTATGTATTTATATAATATTTTAAGTATATGCACGATAGCGTGAGTAATAGAAATCGTTACCGAGAGTAATAAAGTAAAGTGTATATTTGTCAAAGAATTAGCCCTCAAGACATCTTTAAGATAGACAAATCCAAGAATTGAAACTTTTTTTTTTAATTCAAAATGTGTTCAAAAAAGTGATTGAATGTATACACTCACCAGTGTAGCTCGATAACGAAATAAACTGGCCTCATGTTGCTCACTTCCAGAAGTGTACTGTTGTTGTTTATAATATCATTTTAGTTGTTGAAATGTGAATAATGGCGGGAACATAAATACGAAAAAGTAAAAAATGTATGCAGTTACTCAATCTACACTGTATCACATTAATCTGTCCTTTTTTTTATACAGATCTTAGAACTTGCGCAGGTAATGCGAGCCATAAGATCCATGAGGAGTCCGTAGATTGTATATAAGTAGCTAGTAATTCCATTTAATAAATGGATAAATTAACATTTTGACGATGTATAGGAGACCAACGATGTATGTAACAGGAAGGGGGAAGATATATATATGTACATTATAGGAATAACCAGTATGTATATAGGAATAACCTTTTATAAGTTAAATTGAGTAAAAATAAAAAATGTTACTACTAAAATTAACATTTTAAAAATAAAACAAAATATATTACAATATTACTGAAAATGTGTATACATACTAACTGCATTCCGTATGTTTTTATCAATGAGAAGCCTGATATTCCACTTCCTCATGAGTTAACAATGGAGCAAAGCCCAGCAAACTAACCTTTTCTTACATACTAATAAGTAGGAATATTTCTGTATATTATAAAGAGGCAATATTTCTGTAAACCTTACTTAAAGAAAGCTGAAAAAAAAAATATATATATATATATTATACAGAAATAGTCCTCATTCAATATTTTCATCTACCATACTCGTAACTAGACTACACAATATTTAGAATACTGTAAGTCTATCCAATACAGAAAAGTTGGTTCAACAATAATTTTGAAAGAACATTCCATATTATCATAAACATAACATGATTATCATAAAAATATTGTTATAAAAAATATTTTTACACAAATACACAATAAGAAATTATTTTTAATATAAAATAATTTTTTCTGAAATTAAGTCACAGTAAACTCTCGCTAATCCAAACTAATAAATGCGGCAGGGTTCGTATAGGGAAAAAGTTCAGATTATCGAACAAAAACAATTTTTTTTTATAAAAACAGATTTCTTTTATTTAAAACACAGATTCTAGAGACCAAAATGTGAAGGAAAAAAAGTTCCTATAAACATGGGTTCGAAAATGCTACCTTGAAAAGTTATTGTCAAAAAACAATTTTTTGGGGGACTAATGAAATATATATCTAAACAATTTTCATTTCAGAATAATATAGCTTCAGGTGAATGTTGCAGAAGACAAAATTTAAATAAAATTCTTGATCCATCGTTATGTTTAACAAACTCAAGACATTTAAATAAACATTTTTTTTCTAGAGCATAAAACCGTTTGAGTTACGTTTCATTATTCCTCAAAAAATGTGATTAAAAAAAAAAAAATATCATGGCCATAACTTTTTAAAGAAACAGCGGTCCCATGTTTATGAGAATTTTTGTTATCAATGATTTAGCAAAGCATAGGATTTAGATTTACCAGCAGTTGATATGTTACAACAGTTCGAAATAGCGAAAGTGTACTGTTGTGTACTTCAAAAGTGGAGACTAACTAATATTTAATAAGGTAGTCCTAACAAGGCGGGCGACCTTGGAACAAGACCAACCCACTGAGTGCTAAGGTCATTTCGCCTCCACTGCAACGTCCTCATCAAAAATGGGTACAAATGTAGATGAGAGAAGTCAATTCACCAAGGGTGGTAAAAAAAAAATATATACATATATCTATGGTAAAAAAAAAATATATACATATATCTATTATACACCACATTTTATGAAAATAATCACCCAGATCTCAAAATTAAAGTTAATAATAAAAATTTCGAGAATATTAAAAGAATATTAGCGGCAAAAATATCAAAGAGAAGGGCGTATTAACAAAAAATATTATGAGAAAAAATCATTTGGTCAATAAGAGAATCGATAAGTTGAACGTGTTTTGTTATAATTTATAATATAATTTATTATAGGTATATTGAGAATGAGAAAAATATATTTTGAAAAATTTGGTGAATCCACTACCACCATTCACATTTTTAGAAACCAAGAAAAAGTTAATTTTCCCAATTAATGAATTAAGAAATCATTCGGTACATGACTTTGTCAAAATTTCAATAAAATAACATAAATTTGTGTCTACAATTGTATATTTAGCAATTTTTATTAATATTTACGATTATTATTTTGCTAACTTAATGTTTATTATACATCAATCTACGCTAGCGATTATTATTCAAAAATATATGAAGCGAATGAAAACAATCTCAACAAGAAGCATTAATTTCCATTAGATATAGTATTATTAGAAAATCTGACTAGGCACAAGAGATCTTCCTTTAATACATATTTCACAAAAAAATAAATATATAATTTACATATATTATAAACAATCAATGAAGAAGAGATCATTATGAGACTCATTGATGTCTGTACACAAATAAATGCACTATATTTATTCCATTGAACAGGAAAATCACAAAATATTTTAGACTTCCAAGCATCAAAAGCAAGGATATTTATTGTTTGTGAAACAATCGATTATTTACAGAACAATTTCATTGAGATTTAGGACAACTATTATCACGTTCCCCCCACATTAACATTGTGATGGCACTGTTTAATATTACAAAATGTAAATTAGAACAATTAACAAAAAGAGGAGCGAAAATATAAAATATTTAAAAAAATTTATATAATTAAGACAAAATAAAAAGTGTGCATATTTCTTTCTGCTGATCAGTAAAAAGAAACTGGAATGTTGAATCAATACAACAAATATTTAATTTTAAAATTCTTCATCGTCCAAAATTCAACAAATTCTAATGAGTAAAACAACCGATCATTTATTACGTTTTCCCCACTTGTTGAGCTTCATTTATAAAAATTAATATTTTTCTACACTAATTATTACAATCTACATAAATAGGTTATACTTGTTTTTATCTCTTCAACAATGATAATAGAAGAAAATTACTGAAAAATGTCTGATATGATTACCACTATATTTTAATTTGTTACAAATCCACAAAGCGTAGCACAAACATGAAAATTATTCATGATAACATTTTGTTTAATTATAGGGTATCTAATATGAATAGAAACTGCACTGACTTCAACCCCCCTATTTTGTGCAGCTTATACTTTCATATGTATTTAAAAAAATAACTTCAAGAGGGCGCCAATAGCTCAGCGGGTTCTTGACACTGCTGAGGCCCTTAGTTTATTTTATCTGGGAGGTAAAATAAACATAAGCAGGCCGTCCTTCGTATGGGAGTCTGCAGGATGTCAGATACTGGGTAAAGACTCCAACCCTAGGTGAATAAAAATTTAGGGTAGGAAAAATTTAAGACACCCATAGTTGAGTCGGACTCAGTGACGAAACAGCGCTCTGGTAAGGGGCGATATGACCTTGTAGTTAAGCCCGAGCGTGAGTCATATTAACTATTTAGTTTTTTTACTCATCAAACTAAAAAAAAATTGATATATTTATTAAAATGTAACCTTTTTTGGAACGAAGCTAGTAAAACCAGCGAAATACGTGTAAGGGATGGAGCCAGGCTGTTGAGAGATGTGTAAAGACCTCCGAGGGGACGAAAAATGACTCCTGCTCTATGCAAATACATCCCCAGCTAGTTATGTAAATGGGTCAGAAATTCAATGTTGAGTTTTCAAAACGGAGTTTCATGATTTTCGCCCCTCTGAACCAGAATTTTAAAATCATGTTTGTCTGGACCCGATAACTTGAGATAGAATGAATATATCGACACAAATATTTATTTGCGTACCCAAAACAGAAGGGGGAGGGACTTGAACAGAAAGTAGACATTTTTGTTTTCTGGCAAAGTTCGGGTTTTTGTAGATTCATACAAGTGCATGTTAATTAGCACCAAAAATCTGCATGATGATATTTTATCATCTTTATGCAACTCGAGATGTACCTAATTATATGCTAACATTAACCATTTTTTTTTTCTTCAGTTTTTCCTAAATATCTCATTATCTATTGCTCTTGAGAAAAACAGTTTCCATACAGAAACGAAGAGGATGAAATTATCTAAAACAAAAAAACTGGCTCATTCGAAAGGAAGTTTCGTCCCTTTCAACGCAACTCCTTGTATGTCTTCGCTGATATGAATGGCTAATATTTCTCCGGAAACGATTATTTTTTCCAAAATTTGAGTGGAACCTCTTTTGTAACAAATTTCATGCTCTTTAATGTGGAAAAACTATTTCTCGTAAGAGCAGTAGATATTTATGAAAAAATGAGAAGAATGCTAAATTGTATCGTACAACTAGCTATTACTCAATTTAAACTAAAAAAAAATTATCGTATAGATTCAGAGTGCTAAACAACTTCTTAAACATAACCAGTACAGGAAAAGTAAAACGATAGTAAGACACCATTTGATTTCAAGCAAATCGGTCAATTGGGCTTTAGAGAGAGCAAAAACTTACTTGATTAGTTCTCGCTGGGGAAGTATATTGCCACTGATTCACCAACAAGTTTTTAAAAACTACCCTTTGATTGTTGATATTCGCCCATATAAATCTTACAACAAATATTTAACAATTTTGTAATTTTTCATATATAATTACACGTATTATGTACTTTACAACAAATAAATAATTCAAAAAAACAACAACAATGAACATTGTATACGAACACGTAGGTTGTATTAATTTTAGAATTTTCGCACATCACTTGATTATTCAACATTAACGTTAAATAACGCAGATTTAGAATTCAAATTTCAACTATTTCAAATTTCTCTATAACTAGATAATTACCCTTATTAATTAAAAACATACTTATATACATATATAAATGTTTACATAGAAAATTGTGATAAATGTTTCATGAAAAAGGATTTATTTGAAAGAGCTGTTTGAAGTAGGGGAAAACCCATATTTGTGCGAGCATTATTATTACATATTTTATACGAAAGTTCTTTGGTCTTTTTTCATAGAAGCACTGACCCATACATGATTTAATTTTTCACTACTGAAAGACATAACAGTTGAATTATTTACAAAATAATATAATATTACTTCTAATTCTAAACGCTAAAATTCAACTAATAAAATATAGTTATTAAAAAAAAAAAATGTATTTACACTACCTATTAAATACATTAAATTGTGGTAATGCACTTTTGAAAGTTCATAGAATAAATATGTACATGATTGCAAGTCATATAAAAGTAACAATCCGTATAAAACATGACGTTAAATAGCAAATGATATAATGAATTTCTATAAACACCTACCATCAATTCCAGGCAAAATTCAATGAACCGAATTACAACTTAAAAACGAATAACTATTTCTCTTAATGTAAGGAAAATTGAAAATATTTCAGAAGAAATGTTACCTAGCTTCACAAAATTTTAAATATAATCAGTATTTTGAGTGAGTAGATTTTGTTGTGTTAATCAAAGGTATATATTTTTTAGTTAGTTGACTAATTTTTTTTTATCTTCATAATTTGAGTGTTCAATAGGATATATTTGGCCATAGGTGGGGAAAAATATAAATATATTTTTTTTCGGATTTAAGTTTGTTTAAATTAGTTTTATATATTTACGAATTGGTATTTTATCAAGATATATGCAACAAGCAAATGCGGTAACAGGGAGAAAATGGCAAGGTCAAAATTTAAAAAAAAAAAGGAGAGATCACCCAGTGGTGACACTTCCTTGGAAATGAGTTGCACTCATTTTTAACTAATCACGGCCACCTGCTGACACTGATAAAGTCTCAAGGCCATTGGCTCTTAAGGCATCGTTGAGGAAGTGTAGCAGAATGTAGGGCGTTATTGCGGAAAATACTAAGAGAGGAAAATACTTTTTTTGTACCTTTTTTGATTTAGCTAATAAAGAGAAAGTTGAAGTGTTTGAGACGTGATAAAGAGCACTGAATTACAAGTCCATAAAAAGGTTGAAGTGCTCTCTTGTATATTAGTCGTTTTGTTCTCAGGATTAATTTAGATCTTCATCATCATCAGGCTGTCTACAAAAACTCATTTAGAGAAAAAAAGGTAAAAAAACAAATAATTCCAGGGGTTAAAATAAATATATAACAATATTATCTATATATGCTAAAATGAACTGCTTAAAAAAAATTTAAATAAATACATTCAATAAATAAGTAACATTAAAGTTTTTTATTTACAATTTAATTATTTTTTTTTTTTTAATTTTTATGAATACTTAATTTTAGCATATATAGTCAATATTGGTATGTATTTTAGCCCTTAGATTTTTTTTTTTTTTACATTTTTACTAAATGATAAGTTCTTTGTAATAGAAGATGAGGAGAACCTCGAAAGACGGCTAGCACAAAAAAAATCGGCGAAAGACTACGTTTTTATTTTATAACCTGCGATAGAATCAACTGGAAACGAGTGGATTCGATGGTTGAGGAGGATGACGTCAGACTTGTATATTGTATAGAGGATAGGGACCCAGAGTTCCACCTTGAGAAAGGGGAAAACCCTGGCTTATACAAAAGAATCTTTACGTAAGGAAAGATCTTAGGATTAGGAAGAATGTGTCCTCTGCTATATAGTTTAATCAGAAAAATATATTGATTTTTTTTCTATCCTGAATAAAATAAGGACCACCCTAATATTTAGTATATGTTAGCAGGTGTGTAATGACTTCTTCGGAGTATAATAAACATTTTGTAAAAAGGTTTAAGTAAAGAATATTAGAAATTATATAAACATTATTTTTTGTATAACTTCAATACTGGTCTTCAGACAGATCAGAATAGCGAAAGGAACACTTGGAATAGATCTATTAGAAACAAAGACACCCGATAACTTCCCACAGAGTATTTAAATTACATATTTATTCTTTAATATTAATATTGCTGAATACCAATACTCCCTTCTTCCTCACTAAATTATAATTCAAAACTAAATAAGAACTTCTGCACAGCATAGCTCTCCATCATTTATAATAATATCATTTATTCATAAAACAGAAAAAGTGAGTCAGGAGTTTAATATAAAAAATAAATTTTTCTCTGGAGAATAAAATTTGAGACCAGTACGAGAATCGGATGATGTTAGGGAGACATCGAAAGGCCAAATTAATTTAATTTAATACTCACTAAAATCCTTTCAAAAAGCCATCTGAAAATAGGAATAAGATTCAGATTATACTAAATCTAGAGAAACTATCAGGTCATCCCATAAGAAATGTCGATTTTTGTACTCTCGGATAAATAGTAATGAAGCTATATGTGTTAATTTTGAATGAATGGGATGTATTTTCAAACATTTCTTCATCTTAAAAAAACCGCCCTTTCTATCTCTTCCGATGAATCCATCCGCTGGCCAATTAGAAAGTTTTGGAAACGAAGGAACAGATGGTTATCTGAAGAGGCTATGTCGGGAGAATACGGTGGCTCACTTACAATTTCCCATTCCGATTTCATAAGGTGTTTCATGCAACGTCAGCTATCTCATTGTTCTGATGGAGCGAGAGCCTCTTTCGAATAATGTATAATTCCTTCCATATCCCACCAGACAATAACATCTTCGGCGGATGGAGGCCTCTCCCAATCAGCGACATTGGGGTTTTGCCGGCGTTAAAGTCACTGCCTCTCACCAATCAACCCTTCTCCACTTTTCGGTAAATCGAAGCCGCATTCTTGCCTTTTTTTAAACTCCCACACCATAACATTCGAAAGATGCTCACATCCCATTTCTATTTGAAAAATAGAAGAAAAAAAAATCTGTATTTTTCCTCACCATAGTGAGATGAAAAAGATAATTATTAATTCATTTTCAAACTCGGAGGAATTGATCTAATAAACAAAAACAATCAAATAATTTCGAAAAATCGACATTAATTATTGCCTGATAAATATACCTGATATTTTTAAAACCTACCAACCGAATCCTTTCTATAATAAAGAATGATCGCTAACTAGCAAATATGGGCTTGAGTACACTCAAAACTCTTTGGGGCCTTCCCACAGGAGCGTTTTTTAGTGGTCAAGGTCGACGGATAGAAGTGGTATATAGGACTGTGCAATCGTTGTCTAAATATGTCTATTTCCAATGAACGGTTCTGGTTGACTTTGACCACGATTAACGCTTCATGGGAAAGCCCTTAAATTATTATTTTATCGTTAGTATACAATTATTAAGTTATAAATCTATATTTTCTTTAAACCCATTTTTATTGAAGGTTACTCAAAACACTTTTACTCTATTCCGTTCGTTTAAAGAAACACTAGATTTCATCTACTTGTTGAAAACATACGCTGAATTCCTAGCAGCTTTTCGACATGAATAACATTGGAAAAAAACAATTGCTTGAAATATCACCTTGATACGTTCAATGCGGAATAATGACAGATTTAACACCATGAAAAATGGTGGTGTCCCAAAATTGGCCTTGAGAAAAGCTGGTTGTTTCAAATAAATTTTTTATAATTTAGGAAGTGATATAAATAATTTAATTTTTTGTTAAAATAACGTAACTTCACTATTTTGTGAACTGTGTACGAGGAGAGGACGTCTGCGTTGTGTGGTTGAATTAAGTTGCTGTTGTTGATATTTAGAGGGAGTTTGTGAGGGCTGTTACACGTAGAAGACCCATCCGTGATCCTTGACAAATATGGCAAGAACAAGAAATATCATCAGAAAACTGGGTTGGCTATCTATGAATCGTTGCTACTGACGAGGGTTGTGTTGCGAGGACCGAGTGAAGGCTCAGCTAGTGTTGAATGGAGTGATGCCAAATTAGCAAAAATATGACTAAAAATTAAAATCTGACCTGAATATTACAGGATATGAAAGCTCAATTGAAATTCAGCGAGTGTCTCTGTTTGCTGTCTTCAAGAAACTTTAACATAGAATGATGACATGGATTAAGGTGATTAACAAGAGCCGACTGACGACTACAGGCCCAGTAATTGTACTTTCAGACGGGAACGGGAGGTGTGAGCGCGAATACACAATCTACTGAAAAAAAAATATAGTGTCAGAAACGCAGGGGGAATATTAGTTAATTTAATTTCGATTACCGTTATCCAACATGCCTAACAGAACAAAACTTTGCAACTGTTGCCTGGTATCATGCCCATGTCTGTCAAAATGTATAGATTGGGCATGCCTTTTTTAAGGGCTGTCCATCTAAACTGAGCGAGTTGATATTATGACTTTCCTAAAATTGACACAAGAAGCCGATTGCTATCATTACGATTCATTGTATTAGTTAGTTATTATGAGTCATGCTCGAACTCTAACAACGAGATCATATCGCCTACTACCAGAGCGCTCTTTTGTCGCTCTGCTGAACATGAGCCCGACTCTACTCTGGGAGTCCGAAATTTTGTCTACCCAGCAGGTTACTGGCTGGGAACCATCGCCTAATGTCCCATCTGAAGGACGAGGTGCTTGAGGATTTTTCACCTCCCAGATTAAAAACCTAAGGGTCTCGGACGGGTTTCGAATCCGCGATCTTTAGCTCAGTAAACAAGCACTGAGCTACCGCTCTCTAATATATTTAGGGGTGGGAGGGGGGGGGGGGGGGGGGGGGGGGAGTAGGAGGCGCCACGGAAGTAGCGTGCTAGCCTACGAGGCTCATGTTCGAAACCCAGCGAAGAGGTTTTTTAACTGAGAGGTAAAAAATCTTGAGCTCGCCGTCCGTCAGATGGCAAGTTAAGCGGTGGTCCCGAGCCTGTATGAAGTCAGGACTCATATCTCTAGCTAACTAAACCTGGGTAGGCAAGAGATAGGACTCCCACAATAGATTCAGGCTCATACACACTTGAGTGACGATAGAGCGCTTTGGTAATAGGCGATTTTGACCTCGTAGAAAAAGCCAGGTCTTGAGTCACAATAACTAATCATTCCAAGATTTTATCGGTTGATGTGTTTTATTTAATTTATAGGCTATTTTGATGTTTGCAACTGTATGACGTAAGCAATTATGTAATGGTTTAACGGAAAGGAATGAAAATGTATATATCAAAAAAAGCCCTAATTTCTGAGGTAGGTAGGTACTAGGTTAAGCAGGACTCCGTAATGTCGACATAGACTTGCGCGGTACATTCATCTTTTGAATTTCTACAGAACTGCCTACAATAGTATATTTAACTTTATACAAAATCCTCCGATATTCTAACACTAGGTTAACGGCGCTGTAGGTTCGGCTATCACTAAACTTTCAGTTACTATTTACCAGAGGGTAACCTAGGAATCCCTGCAATTATTGTTATGAGTCAAAGCTTCATTTTCTTAGGTTGAATTTCAGTCATTCTGGCGGCACTATGGACAAGAAAAGCATAGAAGAGAGCGGTCAAAATGCGTGACATCATGTCGACAAGAAGCAGCGAAGCGATTCACAGTAGATCCACTTCCGGTTTTTTCTGAGACTGGGACGCGACCTTGCTGTAGACAAGAGAGAAGAAAATAATCCCTTAAATAAATCTCAAGTTTCTTAAAAAAAGGTGTCGGTGAATCACCGGCTATGAACTTCCTCAGTACGAATTAATCACTTATGTTTTCGCTCTCCCTCCAAAGCCAATCAACCGTTAGAGCTAACTCAATATTTGACTTAGATAGTGGTTTCTGAATCCTCATACTAAATTTAGTGTCAGTTTAGGGTATTTAAGTTTTTGCCCCTCTTCTCAGATCCCCTTCCTACCTTTGACCAATTTCGCGGAAAATTAATAGAGATTTTTATTTTAAATATAAAAATTCATTACAACGGTAGTTATTAGTTTTCGTTAAGTCACCCCATAATCCCCTCCTTCCCTTTGGCAGATTTGGCTGAAGAGCAATAGGTTGTCCTTAGATGGTTCTGGATACACGTATAAAATTTCGTGTCGTAAGATACATTCAATCTACCGGGAGTTATCGTGTTCACATGTGGTTGGTATAAGAAAGTCCTGCAATAGCCATGTCACATATATATGTATAAATAAATATTTCTTTTAAGGTGACCTTTGGGTAATATTCATACAATAGTTCAATTTATATTATTTATTACGCTTCATTAAAATTATTTAAAAAGTTTTTTATTATTTAAACGAGATGAAGCATATAGGACAAGTTTACAACCGTATATTTGCTATATAATAGATACGATTCACATAAAACCCTCAAAAAACCTAAGTGGAGCTTCAGTAAAGTTCTTCTATGTATAATTTCTTTCTCATCTCTGATAAGTCCCCCCCGGTCAAGTCAACTTCGAGCATAAGGACGGAAATAAGAGATGAACTTTGGTTCAGATAACACTGACAGGACACGGAGTTATTGATTCATTTTCATAAATAGTTCGAAAACGTTTTCAGATTTACATACATAGGTTTCTCATAAACAAAAAAATGAATAAACAATAATAATAATGAATAACGAAAATTGAATCTGCGATAATTGCAGTATAAGTAAGGTACAGTATTGATACAGAGAACCGAGTGAAGCAATTTTTGTTCCTTTCGAAGTTTAGTTGATACCTGAGGATTCGGTTCATTATTCGTTTTTTGTGATTTCGCTACAAAGTCATAACTTTTGACTACAAAGTCATATATTTTTTCGCTTCATTATGTTTCTTTTGCTTCAATAAACTTTTTTGTTTCACTACACTTTTTTTTTGTTTCATTATACTTTTTTTTTGTTTCATAATACTTTTTTCTTCTATTGCTCTGTACATACTCGTTTCCCTTTTAGTTTTAGTTTCTTTTCTTTGATTACTCCATTCGTTTGCTTTTCTCATCAGTCCTTTTTGGTATCTTACTCGTTTTTTTTCGTATCTGATGGGGATGTGGTAAATAGTCAATACACAATATCTTCCCTCTCTGAAGATCAGAGCAAAAAAAAAAAAATAATAATACTCCCAAAATGTATATACATTTATTTGTTGCTGTCAGATTTATGCACCTGAATCACAAAAAGCTTGATGTAATATATAAAAAATAAAAAAAAATGATTGTTCAACATTCTGGCTAAAAGAATATTAATTTGGCACCTTTTTTTGGATAAGTAATGTCGTCAGCGTACAAACGTAAATATTCAAAATTAGCGAAGGTAAAGTTGAATATATGAAAAGCCTTCACCCGATCACAGCAACAGCAACAAAAACATAACATGCAACAACAACACAAAAACATGAGGACGAGATCAACAACAGACAACAAAATGACAAACAGCACGACAGTTCAACCAGACGCATAGAATTGCAATTTTGTCAGTATAAGATCAGTATTTTATTTGTAACCAGACTGCGTGCATTAAATAGAAGTAATAAATAAATGAATCAACATCGCATTCACAAACCAAACTACTACCAACTGTAGAAAATAAATAATAAAATAAAATAAAAATATGATAAGCTGATGAAGAAGGCAAGATAATGCAACTGTAAATGAAATGGACGGTGTCTAGAGCAGCGGTTGTAACCTGGACACTTCCCTGAGCTACTTGGTGGAGATTTTATTTATTACTGAACAAAACAATTATATAGAATTATATTTTATAAATCGTGATCAAAAATATTTATGTACCAACAACCTACTTAATTGTTTGTGTTTTCTTTTTAATAACATTATTGATAAATTAGATAACAGTGATAAATAATAAATGGCAATATGTACAAGGATAAGTAAACGTAAGAAAGAAAAATAAATGGATAAGTAAAATAAATAAATAGGTTTCTATAAAAAGGTTAAGTTTATGCACAAAATAATATTTATATACAATAAGTGAAATATAAACAAAATGGTAATAATAAAAATAAAATAAAAGAAAATAATAATAATAATAATAATAATGTTTAAAAAAGTAAATAAATAATAGTAAAATAAATAAATTCAGCTCGAGTTCCCCTGAAAGACTTAATGGAGATGGAGGAGGTTGATCCCATAAACCACCTCGTTCTGCCAGCCTCTGGCCATCAGTGGTGGCAGACCGAGAGAGACAGGAGCTGAATTTGAGTGAACAGACACTTGCCATTGCCAGCACTCCCCAAATAATAGCTACTTCAATGTGGAAGGTCTCTGAGCCAGCACCGCCTCAATTTTCAAGGAGGATTGTTGGTATGGGAATGAGAAGTGGAGGGATTAATGTTAAATTTAATTTCTATTCCACAAACATTGTATACATATAACACAAGTTTCGGCGTCAGTCAGTTTTAGTTATAAAACTAAGTTAGCTTGCCTGAATATGAACCATTCTAATATATCAGGTAAGGAAAAGAGATGGAATTTGAACTTTAAAATCCGTTGGAATAGACAATATTTTATTTATTTATTATTGAACGTTATTAGACACATTTCATCATATTTTGAACTAAGTTGTTACATTCTAGGCGAAAATATTTCAGCAAACAAATCTATTAAATAACTTCGATATTTATTTTTTAATATTTGCTGCACGAAATGAATTACTTGTCAACTTAACATTCAACAAATTCCAATGTTTGTATATACACAACTAAGGTTTATGACTTTAATCAGGTGGTACGCCAAATAAAAAGTTTGAGAACCGCTGGTCTAGAGTTAGTCATTGGTATTTAATGCATACAACACAAACATACAATAAACTTCAAAATATAATGAAAAATAGATAATAAATAAACACAATATAAAAAAGCATAATACATAGTCCCGTTCTCAAATGTATGTATAGTAGGTACATATTTGTTTTGTTAAAGTATTGTGTTCATTTTGTATTTTTCAAGAAAATCACTACTTCATGTAGAGTTGTAATTGGAAAAGGTAAGGCATTCACTTATCAAAATATAGTGTATACTTATATACATGTATAGAAATAATAATAAAAAAAATGTATAAACATGGTATTAAAGGCTCTCAATTCACGTAAAATCATCTAAATGTCGTCACGGCTAGGATTCTGTATTAGATAGATTGAACTAATATTACGTCTCATTACTCGTAAGCTAAAAATAGTTAATTGGATATAATACGACGCTTTTTTAAAAATAATTAATATTAAGAAATTCTTGTTCTAATTTGATAACGTCCTGAGCTCTCTAGAAGAGTGGTAAATAATTTAATTTAAAAAATTATAAATTGATTCTTCAGTCATATTTTTTCACAGGTCTTATTTTTTTTTTTGGACAATATTTCGGGACATTTCTATGTCCCTTCTTCTCGTCACTATGAACGATCGTTCCAGAAGAAGAAAAAATCTCCGAAATACTGCCAAAAAAAAAAAAAAAAAGAAGACCTCTGGTAAAAAATGAACGTACCATCATCCCCGAGAAGCTTAAGGAACACAAAAAATGAATACTCCAGCATTTAAAAAACATAGCCCTAGGGATCATCAAATTAATTGCAGATAACTACTATTTTTCTATTTATATTTAGTGAATATTTTATTTTAATCTCTCACACTTCCTGTGATATATGCTACTATTCTTTTTCAACTTCAAAACTATTATCAAACTTGGAAAAAAAATACTTATATTTAATAGTCATTACAGGAAATAGAGTTCAAAGCCAATATGGAGAGAAAAAATTCCTGAAAATATGCCAATTTCAATCATTTAACTATTTTTAGCGCAAGCACAAAGAGTCATTTAGAAAAAAAAAAGTTTAGATTCATCCAAATTTGAGTCTTAGCCGTGAAGATGATATTACGTGGACTGAGCCACTATTATAATTACTCAATGGCGGCCGATACAAATCAAACATGATTCGTATTGATATATTATTTGATTTTCATTTACTAAATTTTCATATAATAAATAATGAAGAAATAAATAAGATCGAAAAGGAAAGCTTAATGATTTTTCAATAACTGAAAATGGGTCTTTTTATATTCTCATTATACATCGATGACTTAAATCCAAAACCTAGTAACTAGAAAAATCCAAATTTTACAAGATAAGAAAAAAATACTATCTTTTAAATAATATACATATGTATATCACACGTATTATTTTCTTTCGAAGAAATCCCCAAAACCTGTTTAGTAACTTAGGACAATTTTAAATACAAACTTGAGAGTACCCAAAAATGTTGCAACAAAATAAAAAATAGAAAACAAATAAGTTTAAAATGAAACTTTCAACACAGTAATACCCAGAGTTAGATAGTTAAAACCTAAAACTTCTGGTGGAATATGTCTGCTTTTTCCTTTCTGACATTAAGACATGAAAAGGAGAGACGGATAAGGATTTAGAGCGAACAAATAGGAAGTGAATGTAAAAGAAAAGGATAAATCCGGTACTAACGAAAGGATTTACCGTGGCTCTGACAAGCAAAGGAGGAAAGTTCAACACAGTGAAGGGAGAAGAAATCGATTTGTAAAACACAATCGACAGTTCTTAGTTAGGTGACTAACCTTTAATCAAGTTTATTCAAACATTAAAAAAAACTTTTGGTGAAGAACTTTCCAAGTTGAATACGCAAAAATGATTCCAATTTTAACTGAAGAAACTTATTTCATACTTTGAACTTTGCAAGAAGTTCAACGTCAAGACAGTTCAAAGTTTAGCTTTTGTCATAATCAAGAACGGTTATTTACGAAACAAAAATTACACTAGGAACTTTTCCAGAATTTACCAAGAATAGAATTTTGATCTCCCGTCAGACATTTTGATGAACAGAGAGGTTAGCAGTTTTAACTGAAATAATAAAATGTCAACTCTCCCCGTCGTTCCTGTCTTTATCTACGTCATCTGTATACGTGAAGACCGATTTAACAAACCTTGAGAAAATGTACAGGTTCACTAAAAGGGCCGACGCACAGTAGGACTAAAATGAAAACGTAGGCACTTAATTTATTTTTTATAATGTTCTGAAAGTTGTTGTTGCGAAACGTTATTTTACTTTTACTGCCACCGTTATACAAAGTGTAGGGGAAGTTATGTAATCGATCAGAAATTCGATGCTGAGTTTTCAACGGAATTTGACTGAAAATTGATAGGTGTTGTCCTTGTAGGGTTCAGGTCACACATATACAGTTTCGTATCGATACATTCATTCTACGATCAGTTATTAGAGCTTTTTTGGTCACCCCCCTTTCCTTTGGTCAATTTGACTGAAAATCAATAGGCGTCGTTGATGGAGGGTACTGGATTCACATATAAAATTTTGTGAACATAAAGACATTCTATCGGGAGTTATCATGTTCACAGACAGACCGACAGAATTTTTGACCGATTACATAACACTATACAAAATTTTAGGTGGGCTTTAGGTCTAGCATCGACATTATCACTGAATAATTTGCTGATCAAAGGCCATAGAAAACCTTGAACGCCGATTATTGTTTATTTTTTAGGGCACAACTTAATTTATTTAAGGAAAAATGGTTTATTGGACAATATTAAAATACTGTTAAGGTAGGAGAGCCTTGAGGCAAAGAGTTGAAAGAAGTTGAGGAATAAAATATGAGATTGGTATACAAAGTATATTCTCTATCCAGTATCCAAACAACTGAACCCATAAATAAATGAATAAACAACGTGCGAGTGGAAGCCTCGGTGAACCACCTGATAGTGGGGATCTTGGAACGTCTCCGAAATTTGTCCAAGCAAGGAAGAAGCATACGTCTCGCCTGGGTGAGGGCTCACTCGGGAATAGTTAATAATGAGATGGTCGACTGTTTGGCGAAGTCAGCTACTAAGTACCAGGAGGTAAGCTCTCGATATAAAGTCCCAGTGACTGACTTATATACAAACTTTAACCAAGATCTCAGAGCCGCTTGGCAAAGAGAATATGATGCAAGCGCTAAGGGATTATTTTATAAGTCAGTCAATTCACATGTAGGCATACCATCCTGGTTCGGGAAATCTTCAAGATCACGAAGATTTGTCAAAAATCTCTGCAGAGTCAGATCAAACCATGCACTTTGCCGAAAATATTTGCATAGGATCGGCAAAAGTGAGACACCTTTCTGTGAGGACTGTGGAATGACCGAGGATCCAGAGCATGTCATTATGTGGTGCAGAAAATATTCGTATTCAAGGACCAAATTTATAGAGAAGGTGCGGAAGATAACAAAGGATACCCCAAGTTATATGGACCTGCTCAGACTTCCCAATCTCCATTCCGAAAATTTACATTCATTTTTCCAAGAGATAGGCGTAGATTTTTAAATTTCACCTTTTAAAGGACATTCATATGTAAAATTGTTTTTTCTTGAAGTGGCTAATGGCTCAATGCTAAAGTCAAAAATAAAGGAAAAAAAAAAAAAAAAAAAAAAAAAAAAAAAAAAAAAATGAATAAACGCCGCAACATGAATGAAGTTAATCAATGATTTAATGAGATGATTAATTTAACACAAAAATATAATTTAAAGATGATATAATAATGAATGTTATAACAGAGAGGCCGCCATTGATTTGAACAATATAATTTCAGATAACTTACAGTAGGTGGAGCTGTTCTGGTGACCTCAGGAGTAGGAGGACGTAGAAGAGGACCCGGCCGCCTTGGCCACTGAGCTCCCCTAGAAACAAAATACTATAATCAGTACAACACACAAAAACAAACTTAAGATTTAATTATAAAATATAATTATATTCATTTTTATTAAAGTAGGTATCAAGTGACTTCTTCATTGATAAAAGTCAGTTGTGCATTAAAAATTGTTCAAAAAATAGATCAATGTATGTGAAACATTTCTGATGTGAAACATTTCTGATGTGAAACATTTTTGTCGATGAACACAAAAAAGGCGTCAATCAATCACCAGCAATGTACTTCCCCATCACTACAAAGTTTAGGTAAAGTTATGTAATCTGGCAGAAATTCGATGTTGAGTATTTACAGAAATTTCATGTTTTCCGACCCCTTGATTCCAAAAAAATGAAAGAAAGAAATGTCCTGTGTATCTGTGAACACGATAATTCCAGATATAATGGAATATATTGGCACGAAATTTTATATGTGTATCCAAAACCCCATAAGGGCCCTATTGAATTTCAGCGAAAGGAAAAGGCGGGATTAAGAAAGAGTTTAGACACAAAACTCTAAAACTGCTTACGTACTAATTGTATGGACACGAAATTCAGTATGATTCAGAAGTCTATTTCTAAGTGAACTATTGATTTTTAGACAAAACGGATTTAGAGGGAGAAGCGAAAATGTATTTGATTAATTCGTGTTGGGGAAGTACATAAACGTTGAAAAACAAAAAAAATGTTTATTCTTATAATACCGGCTTCGCCATTACAACACCAGGTTTAGTTATAAGACAGTTTGCTGAGTGCGCGGACTATGGCCGGTAGGCAGCGTGACGGTCTTCATGTGTGGCAACACAACATGAATAGGCGCAGAATCGTTGCTGCGGAAGTACGGCACCTGGTATCCCAGGAGAACATCCAGGTACTTGCTCTCCAGGAGCCATATTGCGTTAGAGGCGCCGTGGCAGGCCTAGGCACCGGCCACAGGATTATGGTTGGGGCGAGGGACAACCAGCGGCCTATGGCCGCACTGGTTGTGACTGACCCCCTGATGGACGTGATGGCACTCCACCATCTGTCTACCAGCCATATGGTAGTGGCCTGTGTCAGGCATGCAAACGTGAGCTGCTATGTCATCAGCGGGTACTTCCCCCCTTCTGAGGACATAGAACGACAGTTAGGCCACTTGGATCATATACTTGATGAACTCGAGGGGGGCAACGTGATCATCTTGGCGGATGTTAATTCCTGGTCAGTCGCCTGGGGATCGGCTCGCACCGATCGCCGGGGTGGCAGGTTACTGGATGTGATAGCCCGCCATGATCTTCGCATTGTCAACGACCCGGACTCCCCACCCACATTTCGTGGTGCAATGGGAGAATCCCATATAGATGTCACACTTGTGTCCGGCGGACTAGGCCAGGCTGTGGGAGGATGGCGTGTCAGAGAAGTCACATCTAGCGACCATTGCGTCATAGATGTTCAGCTCTTTGACCCGGGTCTTCCAGTGGTCAGGCCTAGAGACCCGCGCTTTGCTACACGCAAGGCCATCTCGGACGCCTTTGTGACCGCCGTTGCTACCTACTCCTGTGACGAGGATTGGGAAGGCCTCGGGAGCGTTGACCCTGTTGACCAGATCGAGGAGGGAGTCGAACAGCTCGGAAGTATATTACTCCGAGCTGCCGATGAAACCATCCCCAGGAAGGTGAACAGGCTCAAAAAGGTTCCCTGGTGGAGTGAGGAGCTTACCCTCGCTAAGAGGGTTGTATACCGCGCCAGGCGTAGGTACCAACGGTGCGGGAATCCCCTTCTGAAGGTGTTAAGGCGGGAAGAGTACCGACAACTGAATAATGCCTACAACCGAAGCATCGCCACTGCGAAGAAGGTAAGTTGGAGGAATTTCATAGAGGAGGAGAGTGTCAGAAACCCGTGGGGGATCCCTTACCGGGTCGTCACCGGGAGGCTCAGGCCGGTCGCCCCTGTGGCCTCCATCAGGGACGGGGACGTTTACGCCTTGTCCCTGGAGGAGGCAGGACGGATGTACCTGGGAGTGGCCTTTCCGGCGGACGACCCGACGGAAGATACCCCCGCCCAGGTAATAATCAGAGAGACTGCCCGTGCCCTGCCGGATACGGAGGACGCTCCGGACTGGGACGAATTAGATTTAAGTCTGGCGGTTGGGAAGCAGAGGAATGGCGGCGCCCCTGGGATGGATCTCATAGACGCCGCCATGATCAAGAAGGCATTCCCGGCCATAAAGGCGGATCTTCTTCACCTGGTAAACTCCTGCCTAAGGACTGGCCACTTCCCGAGTGCTTGGAAACGTGCACTTGTGTGCACGTTTGTCAAGCCTGGGGACAGGGACCTCTCCTTGGTGGGTAGCTATAGACCGATCAGTCTACTCCCAGTCTCCGGCAAGGTGTTGGAGACTCTGATTCTCTCAGGAATTCGAGCCCGGGTACAGGCCTTCGTATCGCACAGACAATTCGGATGCATGAGGGGCAGATCCGCTGAGGATGCGTTGAGGATGCTGAGGGCGGATGTCGGGGAGGGCAGAGGGAAATACTCTCTCTGTATCTTCTTCGACATAGCAGCGGCCTTCGACTGCGCCTGGTGGCCTGCCATTCTCTTGCGACTACGGTCTGTGGGAATTCCCAGGAACCTATTCGGGCTCATCTCCAGCTTCCTCAGCGAGCGCTCTGCGACGGTGAAGCAGCAATTCACCAGCACTACAGCGAACGTCACCAGGGGGTGTCCCCAGGGCTCGGTCCTCGGACCAACACTCTGGAACATCCTCTTTGACGGACTGCTTCGTGACCTCGAGACTCGTGGACTCAAGGCAATAGCCTATGTCGACGACCTAGTGGTCACGGTGCACGCTGACAGTCGAGCTACTTTGACTGCCCGAGCCCAAGCCGCGATTGACGCTGCGGACACATGGTGCCGACTGAACAAGTTAACCCTCTCTCCCAGCAAGACAGCGGCCATGCTGATGAGAGGAAAAACTGACGCCCGCCACCCCCTGGTTCTTGCAGTGTACGGCCGACGCGTTGAGTTTCCGGCAGTGGTCACGTACCTAGGTGTGGGGATTGGGCCGGGATTCAACGTCACGCCCCACGCAGTTGCCATCAAGGATAAGACAACAGCTACCTTTAGCGCTCTGAGCTACCTAGCCCGAGCGACATGGGGCCTCGGGTACTCCGCGTGTAGAACTATTTACGCCGGGGTCTTCGAGGCCGTAGCAAGATACGCCGCTGCCGGATGGTGGCATCACCCCACCAAACGGCAGCGTACGTTGCTATTACAAGCTCAAAGAGCGGCCCTCCTCAGGGTTACCAAGGCCTACCGTACAGTTTCCACGGCTGCGCTGCAGGTGCTGGCGGGGGCTCCTCCCATAGACCTAGTCTTGGATGGAGCCGTCGCCTCTTACTTCTGTAGACGCGGCTTACCACTGGAAGCAGACACGGACGTGGCCTTGCGTCAAGCCTTAGAGGAGGGGATGCAAGGACAGGCGAGACCGGAGCGCCTGAGGGGCATTGTCCAGGCATGGATTGTGGAAAGATGGCAACGGCGTTGGGCGCAATCGACAGATGGCCGAACCACCTTCGCCTATTTCTCGAGCGTCCGGACGCGTCTTGACTCTCCATGGATACAACCAGACCACTGGATGTCACAGGTGCTATCAGGTCACGGTGACTTCAGCGCCAAGCTCTTCTTCTTTAAGAGGAAGAACAGCCCTGCCTGCTCGTGTGGCGGCGTCGAGACTGCGGAACACGTAGTCCTCGAATGCCCGCTATACGACGGGCCAAGGGCGGCGCTGATTCGCCGGACAGGATCGTACCTGGGACTGAATCTGCCGGGACTGATGACGGAGACTGGCTACCCGGCTTTTGGTCGGTTCGTCTCCTCCTGGCGAAAAATTAAGAAAGCCTTCTAACCCGGTGCCGGGGGCCCCGCCGACCGCCGACAGGCGCTGCGGTGGCAGCCCCCGGCTCCGGGAGATAGGCAGACCAGAAGCCACCGAAGAGTCTCGAGCTCATTCGGCGCAATGAGGCGGCGAGGAACCAAGGACGACTGCCGACCGTAGCCATCGAGCCGGTCCACAGCCGTCCATAGCACCAAAAGTAAATTGTGAATAAAAACGGAGAAAGGTTACCCATTTCCCCGCCGAACAAATAGGGTGATGTGACCGACCCCCCATCAGGGGGTCAGGGGCACCCTAAAAAAAAAAAAAAAAAAAAAAAAAAAAAAAAAAAAAAAAAAAAAAAAAGTTTGCTGAGTGCGAATCATACATATACATCAGATGTGTACATCAGATAGGTAAGGTTTTTCTTAAAAATTTAATTAATGTCTCTACCGATAATATCGCTGCCTCATCACTGATAGTATTCTTGGAATCTCTGCCTGTTGGCTAAATTTCTTACGATGTGGAATCTACACGGTCTCCAGTTCGAATTTTTACAGTAGACAATCTCTATCTTTTTATAATCTCCCCAGGCTGAGATCCATTGCTCTTCATCATCTCTGCTTCCCTAGGGTATCCTGGAAAACTGATGTTCTACCATATATATATATATAACATTTTTTTGCTGAGATAGACCCCTTATCTGAGACACTCCTCCCATCCTCCAGCCCCAGCTATAAGAGGGAGAGAGGGTGGGTACAACAGGAAATGTGTTGGAGCATCCGGAGCTCCCTCCCCACATCTCCTCCCTCCACCTGGTTCCGGTAGGTTATCTGTAGGGGTAGTATGCTTCCTAGGATAGCCACACAGTTAACCAACATCAATTAGCCAACCACTTAACCGAGAATTCTCCGGGTGGAAATGAGAACGATCACATTTCAGTTAATTTCTGGTTAATGAATAATAATAATAATATCCATTTCCAATTAAACCATAACATGGTAATAGGATACATCATAAAAATGTATACATCAAGATACTTATCTATGAATTATATATTTAAACAGTTATTAGGGCGCCGATAGCTCAGTGGTATGGGTGCTTGCTTACTGAGCTCAAGATTGCGGTTACAAAACCCGGCCGAGACCGTTTATTTTACCTGGGATATAAAAAAAAAACGAGAGCACGCCGTCCCGCGGATGGGACGTTAAGCGATGGTCCCGACCCTGTACGAAGTCAGGTACTCGTTAAAGACCCTTGCCCCAGGTAAATAGAAATATAGGGTAAGCAAAATTTAGGACTCCCACAGTAGAGTCGGGCTCATGTCCACCAGAGTGACGAAAGAGCGCTCTGGTAGTAGGCGATATGGCCTCGTAGTTAAAGTTCGGGCATGAGTCATAAAACCTAACCTATAAACAGTTATTAAATCTTGGAGTCGGACATAACTGAGATTAGTAATAAAAATATTATTAACAACTTTTTTTTAAATTTACTTACGTTAAACAACACTTATATAAACAAAACTGCACAACCAGCGGCTGGCCTTACATATATACATAGAGAGAAAAAATAAAGTGACATGAAAGGCTTGAGAGAGAGAGGTACAAACCCTCATCTAAATATAATTGGACGTAAAATTTTGCGAACTTTCAGATTCGTATGTAAATAAATTTTAGATTTAGGCATTGTGTGATTAGTCGGAGAGTATTGAATTGAAATACATATATCTCTATTCTATTGATGTTTGAAGCCTTGGCTGCACCATATATTTGTAAGCACCATATGATCCAGAGAGGTCGGAAAAGATAGATACATATTACAATTAAGTTTTTGTCGAATAGATAATTTAGTAATTTGAAAATCTTCTTTGTGTCTGGTATCGTAATCATGACTAGTATTGTTAAGAGGGAAACTATTTTTATTTTTCTTAATAACCATTAAAGGCAAGTTTTTAAACTTCTTAAATATTTCTCAGCTTGTTCTTCGATTAATATTGTTTATTATTCTTTGTGCTTTCTTTTGAAGTCTAAACATATTAATACTCGAGCTATGAGCTCCCAAATGTACTAAACCATAATTGATTATAGAATGGAAATAGGCGCAATATAGAGTAGCTAGCTAATGTTTTCTCTTTGAGTGTCGTATCGTCAGTATGTGAGGGTTCCAAGTCAGCCTTCTACCGAATGTTAATTCTTGATATTTCCTTGAAGAATTATGAGGCAGGTAAGAGGTAGTAAAAATAAAATAAGAAAATGAATACATAAAAAATATAAATAAATAAGTATAATAATAATACTAATAAATAAAGTTTTTAATTATAATTTAAATAAATGATACCAATTTTTTATAATTCTTCCAAAAGTGTATGAGACCTATGTTAGTTTCATATGCAATTTTTTTGTAACCAAGATCAAATCTTTCCAAACCGCATCAATATTTTCGGAGGCCAACTCAATTGGAATTTTTTCAGAAGTTCCATTGTTGCGCAAATAAAGAAACTAAGTTTAATAATTTAGTGGATAAGATTAGAATGGAAGAAAACTGTGGGATGTTCTTGGTAGCAGCTCGAGTATAATTAAAATGTTGACATAACATTTGCAGACGTTAGTGCCGAGAAGACTGGAAATATGGCACGGAGCCGAGCAGTTAGCTTAACTACACCTCGATACACACTGAAATGAGAAGTACATATATATGTATGTTGTCGGCAAATAGTATTTTCAGCCAGACAATACCTGCCTCGGCAAATGGTATTTCTTCGGGCAAATAGTTATTTCTCTTATTTTTAGCTTTCAAAGTAATTTAACTAGGCCTAGTTGCCTTTTTTAAATAGTCCTAAATCATTAAAATAATATATTTAAAAAATGTTTATTCAAGTTTCATTTTAAAAACAAGATTATTATTGAAATTAATAAATTATGTCGGAACAGTATTTGGTTGATGCATGCGTTCTTAAAGCCACAGAAACAGAAATGTTACCTTACGGCGAGGTATCGCAGTTTGTTTAACGAAACAGAGAACCAGTACTGCGGTCCAGTAAGGACTAAGTTCCTAATCTCAAATAGTAAATTATTAAAACAAAACATATATGATTAAACAAGGTGGTCTCAAGAGCGCAGGCGTCAACCAGTAAATCATTTTAATTTGTATTTGCCTACCTAACAGTGAAGCTAATGAATTTGTCTAGACGAATGGCTTTAAAAGTCGAGAGAAAAAAAAACTATTAACGATTTGCACGGGCAAATACTATTTGCCTACGCAGATACTATCTGCCTAAAAATATTATTTGCCTAGGCAAATACTCCCTACCTGAATATATTATTTGCCAAGGTAGATACTATCTGTCCAAAAATATTATTTGTCTACGCAGATAATGAGTGATAAATGTTGAGATTTCATCGAAATTTTATGGTTTACCCTAAAAATAATGCCTGTTTGTGGATACTTCCCGGTGGAATTAATATATCTGAACGACATTTTGTAAGTGTATCCAGAACTGCATAATGTCAACTATTGATTTTCAGCCAAATCAACCGAAGGGAAGAAAAGGATTAGGGAGGTGGCTTAACACAAACTTTAATAACTGCCGTTGTAATGAATGTATTGACACGAAATTTTAAATGTAATATATATATATATACACACATATAAGGGGGCGCCGATAGTTCAGTGGTATGCGTGCTAGTTTACTGAGCTCAAGATCGAGGGTACAAAACCCGGCCGAGACCATTTATTTAATCTGGGATGTAAATAAACGTGAGCACGCCATCCTTTGGTTGGTATTTTAAGCGATGGTCCAGAGCCCATCTAATATGAGGATTTAGAAGTCCCTGTGTAAGTCAACATTGATTTTTAGCCAGAACGATGCATTGGTTGGTATTGCGAGTACCTAGTTTATTAATTCCTGCTGGGGAAGTGTATTCGATGATTCACCGAAGCCATTAACAACCAAAAACAGTGTTAAGCTAGAGCCTCCTAGGTGATCAGTTGTTAAAATATATGTATATGTGATTCGTTGAAGACATTTTGGCACTGTTCCAAGCTAAATGAGAAAAAGAAAATAGAAAAAAAAAATACAATATGATACCTACATACGTGAAAAACGTTGCTTTGCCAAATTTTCGGGAACTCAACGAATGAATCTCAAGATAAATTTAAACAAATAGAAAAACTGGTCAAAGAATATATCATGTTCACATAGTACCGTGAACTCAACTCATTCTTTTAAAATTCCAATAAAAGTCACTCCCATCATTGTGCAATTTGAAAGTGGGAAAAAGTCGTCGGTGAATCCACTAGCCATGTACTTCCCCAGCACAAATTGAACAATTAAGTTGTGTCGATACATCGGGGGTCGATACATATAAGGGTATCTGAGTTGAGCCCCCCTCCTCTCATCTCAACCTCAATCCCTTTGTCGATTTGCATGAAAATCAAAAGGTGTCGTCCTTACGAGGATTCTGGACAAATATAAAATTTCGTGTCGATACATTCATTCTATCGGGAGTTATCAAGTTCACAGACTTGCAGGCAGGATTTTTTTTTCTCTCAATTTTTTCAATTCAAACAATGAAATTCCAGTGAAAACAACAGACAAATTACATAACATCCTCTATACTTCATATAGCTGGAGAAGTAATTTATAGAAAACGTTTGAGAGTTTAATTCAATCAGAGAGTCGATGATGTAACTAGCCACAAAACCGCAGACCGTTCCAAAGACCGTTCCTAGAAAAAGGGGAGAGAAATTATACATATAGAGAATTTCACAGAACCGACTTCAGAAAAAAAAAAACTAACTTTTTTTAAGTGTTTCAGTGAATTGTAATACGTACAAATGATACGCAAATTCGCGGTTAAAATCCTGCCCTGTAAGCCCCATCTCTTTTAACCAGTAATTACTGAATAGTGATAATAGCACTTCTTAGTTACAATAATTGCCACACCAAGCGCTAGTTACGTTAAACACCTTATTAATTTAATTATTTTTATTTTCAAGAACAGAAAATTATCGGATAATAGATACTAATACAAACAATATCAGAATTGCGTTTAGTGAGAAAACGGTAGGTGATACAGCAATTTCGGATTCATTTTCGAATTCAGCAGGCCAAAATTTATAGAGGAAAGGTAAAATAATCAAAAACGTTTTTTTATCCCTGGCCTGTGTAATCACAATAATTAAATAATGGTAAAATAAGCGTAATGGAGTGTACTGGAAAAAAAAATCAAGGATTTCAATGTGCGTAAGGAGAAGATGGAATATTGGCAAAATAAAACTTTTTGTGGAATGAGAATTTAAGGTTAAATCCAAAGTCATGGATAGAGGTTACCAGAGAGGTTGCCAGGGTATTGGCTTAGTGAAGGAGGAAGCAATGGATAGAAAAGACGTCTGTGAAAGGTCGAGAGGAAGAGGTGAAGGTTAAATCCAAAATCATGGATAGAGGTTACCTGAGAGGTTGGCAGGGTATTGGCTTAGTGATGGAGCAAGCAATGGATAGAAAAGACGTCTGTGAAAGGTCAAGAGGAAGAGGTGAAGGTTAAATCCAAAATGGATAGAGGTTACCAGAGAAGCAGGGTATTGGGTTAGTGATGGAGCAAGGCAATGGATGGAAAAGACGTCTGTGAAAGGTCAAGAGGAAGAGGTGAAGGTTAAATCCAAAATCATGGATAGAGGTTACCAGAGAGGTTGGCAGGGAATTGGTTTGATAGCGGTACAATCACTGGATAGAGAAGAGTGAAGGAGGCAGCTAGAAAGGAACTGACAACAAGATGTTTGCTAGAGTGACGAAAGAGCGCTCTGGTAGTAGGCGATATAACCTCGTAGTTAAAGCCCGGGCATGAGCCATAAAACCTAACCTAACCTAAGATGTTTGCTCGGGGAAAACCACTGTAGATGAAATAAAAACTTAGGAACCTCCTAGATAATAGACACTCTAACAGCTCAGCCACCAAGGCTCCTCACAAACAGCTGTTAGAAGAGATTGAGTAGGGGCTAGAAAGAACGAAAAAGACCAGACCAGCTGTTAAACAGTGACAGTGACAGAGGCAGGTGGTAGCCGAACAAGAGAGCAACAGCAACACGTGCTTCCCAGAGCCGACCTTCTGAACAATAGAGCCACCCACACAAGGCTGGCCAGCTGGCCTCCGAGGACCCAACATCAACAAGTTAGCGGGGATCCACTGAGAAGCAGATAAACCTAGGTCAGGTTTTAAAGGACTTGGTAAAAAGAGTTTGAAGTGTTTGCAATCGCTATAACCGTCCCCTTGGGTAACTATCACCCCAGTAAAGAAGTATATGTGCACAAACCTAGAACTTGACAAAGAAAAAGGAAAGCTTTCTTATGTCTTCAGATAGGTTCTCGAATTGATGCCATGCCTTACTCCACTGGGATAGAGTAGTATCTTATTCAACACAAATCTCGAGGCTTTAAACGGGATATAACTGAGTTTGTCTCCAATATCTAGACGGGTAATCGACGTCAACATCAATAAACTGGTTATCCCCAAGATTTTGATCCACTGTCAGTTATCTGATTTCGTTCAATTCTGATTAAATTGTCTATTGGCATCAGAAAGATTTTTAAGATCAAACTTCTGTTGAATCCCAAGTCACTGACAGCATGTTAATTGCAATAAAGACATTAGAATGACAGGAGTAAGAGTACTACTATACTATAGTCTATGAATCTTGATCTTGCCATGAACGCTACTGATTACACGCCACATTTTACTTCAGTACTTTGAGAATTATGCAACTCATGATGGAGTCGCTGACAATGAGCTTGCGGGCTGCCTGCCAAAATGGACTACTTTTCTCAGTATATATTCTATTAGTATATCATATATATCACAGGGTACTATATATCATATATATCACAGGGTACTATATATCATATATATCACAGGGTACTATATATCATATATATCACAGGGTACTATATATCATATATATCACAGGGTACTATACATCATATTCTATTATATATAATAGATAGTCATATATTTAAATTCAAAATCCTTTAAGGATTGGAACTATTAATTTTCCACCTTATCGATGGGAGGGAAAGGGGATCAATAATGAATATATCGACACACAATTTAGTATTAGGATTCAGACGCCACTATGTAAGTCAAGTATTGAGTTTTAGTCCAAACGGTCGATTGGCTTTGCAGGGAGAGCGAAAATGTAATTGATTAATTCCTGCTGGAAAAGTACATATATTTTTTTTTTTTTTTTTATTGTTTTTTATATTATTTTCGCTATAATTTATAAGTTAAAAATGTAGGTCAAGTTAAACATGTGCATCACGTTCCAAAGGATCATAGCAGAATAAGTCCACTTTCGAATTTCATGGAAGGAACGCCTATGAGATATTCATGAATCCTTGCGCTACTCAACTAATAGGAAATCAACATAGTTTACGTGATATGAAACTCAAACAGTAATAACCTTGGCCTCGTAGCTAATGCTCCCTTTTAAGGCACCGTCAGATGTACCTAAGTCCATCAACTTAACCATACAAAGTTTCTCAGGGTCCAAATAAGGCGCCTGTCGGTCGACCTCACTCCTCGTCTTGACAGCCTGACACATAGCCAATAGACTTAGTGGAGTGCATTATCCTGATTTGCATTTACCAAGTTTCCTCTTCAAGTGATTAGAGATCACTTAGAGTTGAGATTCCAGTGAAACTATACGTTAGGATGATCTCCCACAAATCTACATAATCTTAAACGTCATCGATGAAACATCAACAATGTAACTCCCCAGCACAATATCAATCGATCGTTTTAATCACTACATTTTGTGTCGATAGATTCATTACATCGGCAGTTATTGGGGTTTTTGAGCTGAACCTCTCCTTCCCTCTCGCCGATTCCGCTGACAATTAATAGGTGTCGTCGGTATAGGGTTTTAATTTACATATGAAATTTCATGTCAATACATTCATTACAAAGGAATTTATTAATTAAATAAGTAATAAGATGTATCAGTCCAACATTTTTTTATTTAAATAACGACTAGTTTCGTCAGTAAACTGTCATCTTCAGGTGGAATCTGGTTAAAGAAGAGGTCAAGGGACACATACTAGTATCAGGGACCAGCTGGACACTGTGGCCAGAAATCCAGTGTCCAGCTGGTCCCTAATACTCGTATGTGTCCCTTAACCTCTTCTCTAACAAGATTCCACCTGAAGATGTCAGTTTACTGACGAAACTAGTCATGGTTTAAATAAAAAAATGTTGGACTGATACATCTTATTACCTATTTAACAAGTTAGTCCACTACATCTGCCTACTACCAAAAAATATAGAAAGTTATTAAGTTTTTTGTGTTGAGCCCCTCAAATCTGCGTGGTTCTCCTCACATTTTGAGTGTCAAGGTCTTTTGAGTGGCCGGGTCATTAAGTGTGTACAATTGGAAAATAAAGAATAAAGTGTTACTGAATTGATTATTTATTAAGAAATAAGAAGACTCGAAAGTAAGGAAGTTTCTGACAGTATTATAATAAAAAACTGAAGAAACGAACCTCTTTCCCTCTGAAATCCAACGTTTCATTGTCATCCTAGCGGGGGCTGATGTGTGCTGGTTGCTCTGCTAGTGTACTGTCCGAAGGACGAACTGAGACTGGGATTGAGGACGGAGGCAGGAGGGCAGGTGTGAAGAGGGTAGGCAGATGTACCCTCCGTCTGGAGTCTGCATCCTGGGGAGAGGACATATGGCCGCGAGCACCTGGCCTTCCCAGGGGGCAAAAACTGAGGTTTGAGGGCCAGGCACGAGCCCCACAACCCGTCTCTAGTTGCTGCGGTACCCCATGGTGGCGACTTTAGGAAAGAGGGCAGAATATCGTATAGTCCAGGGATGGGCAAACTGTTTTTAGGTGAGAACCATATAGGAACAAAAATCCAAACATTTGCGGATCCAATAATTTTTGCCGGATTAAAAATAAAATGAATATTTCCATTAACAAGATCATTATTACTGTTGTCTTAACTTTCGTTCTAACTTTCGGTCCACCGGTTTCCAAACCGTCGTCACTGGCTGCTGGTCGAGAGCTTTCTTTTAATGTTATACAATAGGGTGGAACGAAAATGGCCTTTTAAAATTTTTTTTAGTTATTAGTTTGGTAATAGTGGAGAAAAGTTGCCTTTTTAGTTCAAAAAGAATAAAAAAAAAATTGGTTGCAATACTACAACATCTTGAGGTGCCGCAAAGAGCTTAAAGTTTGTAAAAAAATTGAAAAATTTTAAACTTTGATAAATTATTTTTTATAAATTTCTCGTACATATAATGTTACAAAAGATGGTTTTAAATACATATATAAGCATTAGAATAGGAAAAAATTATTAATTATAAAATATAATAAAAATAAAAAATATTTTGTAATGTCAAACTTTGTATTTCTTACTTCTGTATCCTTAATGACTACAAATGTTACAGCTGCAAAATGTTTGTTTCTACTTCATTGCCACATTAAACTGGTCCTTGCGGCACCTCAAGACGTACTCCAATATTTTTCATATTTTTAATTTATCTTATCTACACTAAAAGGCAACTTTTCCGCGCTATTGCAAATTAAAAATCAAAAGGTGATTTTTTCGTTCCACCCTATTGTACAAAATTAACAGTGGCTTGAAGATGATGTCATCACATCGAAAGCTGTCGACCAGCAGCCAGTGACGACGGTTTCCACCGAAAGGTATGACAACAGTAACATATTTCAAGTTTATGGCTGATTTATGCAGAAAACATTGGTCTATAGTACAATCTAAAAAGGCGTAGGTGAATCACGAATCTACTTCCGCAGCACGAACTAACAATTACGTCTTCCCTTTCCCTGCAAAACCGATCGATCGACTGTCTGGGCTGAAAATCAATAGTTGACTTGCATGGGCTTACTTATAATACATTTAGTGTCGATACATTCATTACATCGGCAGTTATGAAGGGTTTTGTGTCGAGTCGCCTTTCTCTTCGAGCGATTTCGCGGAAAATAAATAGGCGTCACTCCTATGTGTGTAAAATTTTGTTTCGACAGGTTCATTCTATCAGGAGTTATTGAGTTCACAGACATACCAACAGGAAATATTTTTTCTTTTTAGAAATTAGGGAAAACATGAAATTCCGTTGAAAAATCAACATCGAATAAACTTCCAAATATGTAACTCAAATAGCTGTCGAGGTAGAATGAAAATATAAAAAGCTATCAGAGATAAAGTGACATGTGAATAATTGTATTGGTCAACATCATTAAATAGTTGGCAGATAAATATTTCATAAGCCAACCTAATAGCCAGAATAAATATACACAGTATAATTACATTTACCTTTAATAAAAGACATACAGTCTTAATATTCCCGCGAATATGAGTAAAATCATTCATCATTATGTCAAAAAGAATAAATAATACTAAGCCAAGTACTGGGCATTGTAATTCACAATAGTTAATAATTTAATTATGGCAAAATTAAGGTCTTATTGACCTTATACAAGGCAAAAGTGAATGCATATATAGTAATGAAAACAGAATCCTTAAAATTTCCCCAGCAATAATAGTGCAGTAGAGTTATGTAATCGGTAAGAAATTTGATGTCGAATTTTCACCGGAATTTCATGATTTTCGACACCCTGAATTCAATAATGAAAACATAAATTCCTGTGTGTCTGAAAATAATAACTCTGGATTGAAAATGAATACAATAAATATATAATTAAAATTTAAGCTTTATAATTCTCCCAATTGTTTTTTGGTTTTTACAACGTAGTAAATATAGACGTTTCGGGAAGGATTCCCATAATTTATATCTATCATTTATTCGCTCTTCCATATTCTCTTATATTGATCAATGATCAATTTGATCATACTATTTTTTTTGCAAAACATATTTATGACCTCTGTGTTATAACTAGAGCCCGGATTTCGTGCAGTAAAAAAACTAAACAAACTGCAATAAAAAGCCAAAACGAGCAAGAAAAAAATAAAATTCTGCCATTAACTATTTTTCTGCGAAAACAAAAAAAAATTGGATCTAATACGTAAATTAAATAACTCTTTTTTCAGAATAAAATTGGGTAGGGTTTAAAAATAAAACGCCTGTCTGAAAAACTGTGCCGCCTGTCGCTAAGTATGTGTTTTAGCTGGGAAAACGATCTCTCGACGCTGACGCTTGTGATGGGGCATTTTTTTTTTACTGCTTATAATGCAGCTTGTAGATACAATCCAATATATTCACTTATTTATGGCCACATTGTACTTTTTGAGTTGGTCATATCCGGGATTTTTTCTCAAAACTTGTAAATTTGTCGATTAACAAATGTATACATATTCAAACTAACTTACATATGATTTTTCTAATTACGACAAAAAATGCAATTTTGTGCAGTAAAAACCTAAAACCTGCAATTTTGACAAAAAAGTTAAAAACGTGCAATTTCGTGCAATATAAAATTGTTGTATATTAATCAGGATGCCTTAATTCGTAAAAATAAATTGTTATTTAATGATTTCAAGCAAGCAAAAAAAAAAAAAATGCAATTGCACGGGAATTCGGCCTCTAATTATAACCCTTAGTTAAGACTGACCAATGTTACCAATTAATTTATTATCAAATGTTTTGTAAATAGATCTATACACATTCAGACCGACAGAAAAGTTAACTTTCCCAGCTATACGAAGTATGGGGGAAGTTATGAACTAATAATTACCGGTGTAGGGAGGACGAAAACATTATTCATAAATTCACGTTGGGGAAGTAAATTGCCGGTGATTTACCGTCTTTTTTTTTTGTGGGCATTTAGACAGTATCATTTACCTTTGGATTACTGAGGGAGTTTAGTAATGTAAGACACTCCACTGGAAACGGTTCCTTATGTCCGTAATCCGTCGTTGCTTAATCTAATTGGTCCCCAGAGAGAGGGGGATCTACAAGGAGACCACACGCACCCTGTGAATTCTCATTACACTGTTTCTGGGGAGTCTGGTTGTGATCCTTAATACATTGGATCTCCATTTTACTATCTCACCTTCCATATATCCTTGTGTCCTTCTTATACAGAGTAGGAAGGACATCACAAAATATCTAAGAAAAATATGTGAAATATCCTACCCCAAAAAAACAATTTCTACGACCGTGCAACACGGTACACCACAAAAGAAAAGAGAATTTTAAAGTATGTTATCAGGATAGCTTTGGTCCAATTGATAAAAGTCATCAGTGAATCACCGGTAATGTACTACCCCAGCACGAATTAATCAATTAAGTTTTCGCTTTCGCCCTAAAACCAATCGAATGTTTTGGCTGTTTTAAAAAATAGTTTCTAGAGAACTTCTGAATCGACATTTACATTCGATTCATTTACGATGTTTACTTTCCCAGCTATACGAAATATAGGGGATGTTATGTAATCGGTCACAAATTCGATGTTGAATTTTCACCGAAATTTCAAGTTTTCTGATCCCATAATTCCAAATATAAAAAAAAAAATCTGTGAAAAACGATAACTCTCGATAAAAATAATGTATCGACACGAAATTTTCTAATTGAAACCAAAAACCCATAAGGACACCTCTTGATTTTCAGCCAAATCGGGCAAAGGTAAGAGGGAATTAGAAAGGGGCTCAACTCAAAAATCACAGTAACTGTCGATGTAATGAATGCATCGACATGAAATTTTATATTGACATTCAAAACCTCATAAAGACGACACCTGTTATTTTTTCGTGAAATCACCCAATGGAAAGGGGGGATCTAAAGCTAGTACAGACATGCGAGCAACGAACCGAGCAGTGCTCGGCTCGTGTTCAGTTTTTAACGAACACACTCCAAGCCGAACAGAGACGAGCCGAGCATTTGGATGCTCCACAACCATACTAACGAACATAACCTGCACAAGTTAACCTGCAGATAAAAAATTTACGTTTATTTGTATTTCATTTTATTGAGTTTCAGTCAACAGTTGTGGGCATCTATCGATACATTACAATCGTTTTACTTCTATTATTATTATTACTACAAAATGAATATGAAATAGGTTTATTAACAAGCTTACCTCTTCCTGTGGCTGTATACACAATACACAATGTATTTCTTTTCTTTTTTTCTCTGCGAAACGTTGCCTGAAGAGACTCCCATTTACTTCTTAATTGCATTACTGACATGAAAAAGTGTTTGGATAATTCCTCCCAAGCATCCAGTCTCTTTATTTTATTGAAATGTAATTTGTGTTTTAAATCCCATATGACTGGGTACTGTCTCATAGCCTGAGAAAACTCAATTTGAAGCTCCTGAGGTCTTCAGAAGCCATAATAAAATATAATTAATTGAATAATATTTAAATATATAATATTTATACATAAATATTTGAAAAGGTTATAAACAACAACAGTGCTCGGGTCAAGTCGGGACGGTTCGGCTTGGTACCAGTCTACACACACCGCAGCCCGAGCCGAACATTCCTTTGATGGTTCGTCAAAAAACTGACAACAGGTGGAGCAGACCCCGAGCCTACCTTGTTCGTCTAGCGCCTGCGCACTTCATCCCCAGGCATGAGCACTGACTAATGTTCGGCTCGTTGCTCGCATGTCTATACGCCTCTTAAAAAGGAGAGCTCGACTCAAACCTCAATAACTGCCAATGTAATGGAGTGTAGCGACACGAAATTTAGTACGAGGATTCATCCATTTTTATACCAAACGATTGGTTTTGGAAGGAGAGGAAAACTTAATTGATTAATTGTTGATAGGGTTATACAATTCCAATGATTCAACGCATTTTTTATTTTTTTCGTTTTTGGAATGGAAAGATGAAAAACATGAAATTCTGGTGAAACTCAACATCGAATTTATGATCGATTACATAACTTCTCCTTTACTTAGATTAGAGGGGGGGGGGGGGGGGGGGGGGGGGAAGTAAAAATCAGTGGCAGTCATCCAGGAAAAGTAATAATGATACACCACCATTCGGAAACTCATGTCAAGTAGCAGGGCAGAATCCAGGAATTATATTGTGTTGGAAACTAATTGTTGAGAGAACTCAATTAATTGATTGAAACTATGTTCGCAATTAAATTGCATTGGAATCCAATTAGCTCAATTCCAATCTGCCTTTGAATTGGGAAGCTTATAATTTAAAGTAGACAAACACGAACAGGAAAACAATTCAAAAGGTTATTGGAATTCAAACTATAAGAGCATTACGTATACACTTCTGATTGGTTAGCTGAAAAAATAAGGTCGCTGGTGTAAATAATCAACTAAGTTTTCCCATTCTTTCAAAAACCAGTTGACCGTTTGGGCTAGGGGCTTACCGCTCATCCTTCAGGATAAATGAACATGGCCGCCTATAAAACGATGTTCTACTCAATACTGTTCAGTTCAAAGCTCGAAACATAGCAGCGCCTTCCCCCTCTCGAAAGATATTCATATGATCCAAGGGAACTTGATTTGCTACATTTTTGGTTTTATGCATTAACCTCGAAAAGTAAACAGTTAAAAAGCTATTTCATACTTTGGGTCCCCCAAAATGGGACATGGGACCATCACCCACTATGATTTAATTGGGCTTATAAGGATGCAATACCTACATTAAATTTCATCAACATCTGTTCAAGAGGTTACTTACTTGTTACAAACACAACAAACTACCGATATTAACAGAAAAGAAAGAAAACAGTGAGCATGACCTTGACATTTGATGACGAGCTTTTTTGGGTGTTGGAGAGGATTTTGTCATCTTGAACCAGAACTCGGTGTTGTATTTGATCCTCGGTCAGTAGTCTCTGGACAAACTTTGCCGCCACTCAGCGGATCTGCAGTTGTTCAGTTAACAATTTATTGACATGAGCCAAATGAAATGTTGCATTCCCCTGCCAGTTCACGGATGGTTAGATTTGATCGCACGAGGACGTTTACTCAGGCAACATGATCGTCATTAGTCGAAGTTGATGGGCGTCCTGAACGTGGATTGTCTTCTGATGAAGTCCGGCCTTCTTTGAACCTTCTGTACCACTCATGACACCGTGATCGACTCACGACATTCATCCCCAAAAGCCTGTTGCAACATTTGAAAAGTTTCCATAAAAGTTTTACCCAACTTCACACAAAATTTGACACAAACGAGTTGCTATTCTTTTTGAACAGCCAAACCCGAAAAACTTGTTTCACAAAGAGGCTGTTACTTCACAAAAAAGTCCTGGAACTTTTTGATCACCCCTCGTACTGAAAATCATGCAGAAGCCGATATACTAAATTTCGAATGAATGTTTAGAGTATGTGTATTTGCTTTGTTGAATGTACACAATGGCCATGAGGCAATACAAGGCATGCATACATTATCGCAACATTGGCTAAGCCATGAAGGAGCTATTGTTCTAGACCCTTGATAACCCATGTTCATGTAATTTGGCATTCCTCTACAATCTGATATACTTTTTTTAAAAATCCTATCATTTTTTCGAAAAGCATCATAGAGTGTTTTCGAAATGGAATTTTCAAATTCTCCATGAATAAGGAAATCGCCGGCAAATCAACTGTTAAGGCTAAAAAAAAAAAGTTGACTTACACAGAGATTTCTAAATCCTCATACTAAATTTTGTGTCGATACATTCATTACATCGGCAGTCATTAAGGTTTTTGTGTCCCCCACCTCTCTTTCCCCCTTCTCTTCGAGCGAGTTCGCGGAAAATTAATAGGCGTCATTCTTATGTATCATTAATAGAAAAGTACAAATAAATAAATTAAAGATCCGAGAACAAAGAACAAAAAAATTAATTCGATACGAACATATGATAGGTTTATTTCGCCTTTTTAGAGCGAGACAAGTCGGAAAATTACACAGCAACATACCTTCCTCCATGGTAGATTCGTGAGGTTTTCCCTTCCCCCTTCAAAATCTGCGAACGTTTAGACTAAAAAAAAAAAGTTGACTTACATAGGACTTCTAAATCCTCTTACTAAATTTTGTGTCAATAAATTCATTACCTACATCGGCAGTTATTGGGATTTTTGAATTGAGTCCCTCCTCTTTCCCTACGGCCGATTCCGCTGAAAATTAATAAGTGTCAGAATTTTTATGTTAAATGTCACCCCTAATCTCCCCGCCTTCCGTTTGGCCGATTTGGCTGAAAATCAATAGGTATCGTCCTAATGCAGTTCTGAACACACGTATACAATTTCGTATCTATAGATTCGTTCTCTTGGCAGTTGTTTTCACAGACAAACATACTTATTTTTTTCAATTTTGGATACAGGGGGTCGGAAAACATGAAATTCCTGTGAAAAATCAATATCAATATCTGGCTGATTACATAACTTCCCCCACACTTCTGCTGGGGAAGTAAAAACCTGCATCATGATCAACTAGAAGAGAGAAAGAGAGCGTGATGAGATTGGGCGTGCTGACTATAAAAAAGGGAGACAGACGAGTGTGGTTAAGTCAGGATGGCCACGCGACATGTAACTATTTCTGGATGACATTAGACTGGAGGCTCTGGCATATAGTTGACACAGAACTATCAGAGAGAAGACAACCCAGCCTGAGTTGAGATAGAGACATTGTGGGCAGTGAACTTTCAATGTAGTGGTTAGCGTTACTTCCTACGATGCAAATCTACACTAGAAATAAGAGCATTTTTGTTGACCCATCATGAAAACACTATGGCAGCCTGTGAAAAACTAGTTTGTAGCTCCAAAATGATCTGTTTCAAAACAGAGAGAACCATCAAGTGAAGGCCAAAAACTGAGACTCTCTGTTTGTGAGTGAATTTGATTGACACTTTGTGAGCGCTCGAACTAATAACACTAAGCTACTAATTAGATCTGAATAAATTTTGGCCAAAATTATTCGAAAATTGAGACCACTTTACTTCAGAGCCTGAGTAAACTTAACAAGATTACATTTATGATCTAATCAAAAATATGTTTGTTTGGCTCAGAGGTAGCGTGTTTGCCTTCTGAGCTCAAAGTCGCGAGTATGAATCACACTAACACAAAAATTTTTTAGAATGAAAGTTTTAAGGACAACTGAAAAGCACATTTTACATAAAAAAACGTCCAAAATGTCTTTTTGAAACTGTTTTTTTTTATACGTTTGCTTGATATACGCGAAAACGGTTATTCCTATTGAAAATTGGTTCCACCCAAAAATGATCCTTCCTCTGATTTCCAACAGACGAAATGAATAGAACATCAGAAGAATTTGAGATAGGACCAATACGAACAATGTAATAAGGTTCCAAAAATGCAAAACAAATTTCCGCAGAAAGAAAAAAAATATATATATATAATGTGAGCATAACAGGAATTTCTTATACCAACCCCATTTTTTACATGTCACTTCCCCCCACCCCCCCCCCCCAATTCATTTCATACTGTCATTACTGAGTATAAGAAAGTCACACTGAGAATTATGCTGATTCGAGACAGTGTAGTGTAAAAAAAGGTGAGTGACATGGTTGAATGTCTCAGACAACTTATTAGAATGCAGAGGAGTTCATTCTCCCACCGTCTAGACGTCTCAGTAGTTGGAGAAACATCAAAAGTTGGAGAAAATGAAGGGTTGAATCCAAATGAAATAACGGTGGTCAGAGGGTTTTAATTCCTACTATTATTTATTATATTATCTTTACTCCTATAAAATACGATTTCTGTGTGTAGCTGACTATCTTTGTGTAATTCCGATAAACTTCGGAACCCGTGAACAGATTTCGATGCGATTTTCGCCTACATTTAGAATATTTTTCAAGGAAGGCTTTAGGCTACATATAATCACGCTTTATTATCCGGAGACGTTTGTAATTTTGCACATTTATTGTGTTTTTGATACATTCAATACTTACGTTCGGTTTTCAATCCAGATTTTGGTTTATTAATGTGTGATTAGCAGTTGTAGCAATTCGTAAGCAAAAAATCGTAAAAAGTTATCCATAGTCATATTGATGAACACCAAGTCTAAATTTCTAAATTAAAAATTATTTTAGAACTTCTCTGGGACAAGAACGGCTATCTGACTTATCAATACTGTCTATAGAAAAAGAAGAACTTGAGAAACTAACACTTCAGCTATGGATGATATAATAAATACGTTCCCCGAAAAAAAGGCAAGAAAAGTACCTATTTAATCGCTAGAATATTTTTCTAGTTGTTTTTGTTTTTTTCAAGTATATTTTGTTTATGTCAGTGTTTTTGTTTATTTTCCGAAAACGTTTCGAATAGCTACGCCACTGGTAATTAGTCACATATATTGTGCTTTTGTTACATTTAATACTTGCGTTCCGTCTTCAATTCAGGTTTTGATTTTGTTTCGAAAGAAGTAGTACTGAGCCATTTTTGTGAATGCGCTCATGCATTTGGTTTCTATGTAATTTGGTACGTTTATTGGCTTTGGGTACATTAATTACTTGCGTTTAGTTTTCTATACAGATTTTGCACATTTATTTTGCTTTTGATAGCTACACTAACCTATTTCTCTATGCACCCGAAGGTAAAACTTCCAACATCGTTTACACGGAAGACCTTTGCTGATTTTATTCCAACCTATTTCATCCCCTCTTTGTCCTGCTCCTGGTACTGCAGCTATATATTATAATTATTTATTTCTGAGCCCCAATGAATGTCTTAAGTAGATAATGAAACTGGAACAGTCACTCACGGAGAAGTTGCAGTAACTAAGGAAGTGGTTGTTAAGCGTAAAGTTGACAAACTATTAAACGGTAATGGTGAGAGGTAATGGTGTCTGAAATAGCCTCGGAATGTTCTCTAAATGGATGAGAGTGGTTGAGTTATCGACAGTTGGTTCGACCACAACCATGAGACAGTGTCATCAGGGGACCCATCTCAGTCGAGAAGCTAACAAATCTTGTCTTCTGTCAAGGGTCCATTTCACTTAATTTAAATTTTGTCAACAATATATATTGCTGATTATTATAATATATATGCCAACTATACAATATACAGGATGTATCAAACTGAGGTCCGCCAATCCAGGATATAGGCATTACATTTCGAGCAAAAAATCACCGGCTATTTCACCTCAGCACGAATTAATAAATTACGTTTTCGCTCTTCCTTCAAAGTCAATCGACTTACATATTGGATTCTGAATCTGCTTACTTAATTTTGTATCGAAACATTCGGCAATTATGAGGATTTTTGAGTTGACCCCCCCCCCCCCCCCTCCCCTTCTCTTTGGCTGATTCCGCTGAAAATTGTTACATGTCAATATATCCAAAACAAAGGCAGATTATTGTCAGTTTGTGCGTTGAGGCCCCTCTTCCATTTGGCCGATTGGGCTAAAAATCAATAGATGTTGTCCTTCTGGGTTCTGGATACACAAACATAAAATTTATTGTCGATACATTCATTCTATCGGCAATTGTCTTGTTCACAGACACACACAAACACACATTTTTTTCTTTTTCATTTTTGGAATCAGGCTTTCGGATGTTATGAAAACTCATCGAATTTTTTATCGATTACATATAACTTCCCATATAAATGGAGAAGTAATAAGAACGTTTTCCTTCACGTTTTCTAAACTAATTGTAAGTGAATAAAAAATCTATTACATTCCTTAGTTAATACAGTGTTTTTTTAAAGAAGTTATTAAGGGTAAAATTTCCTATAAACAGGGGACCGCAAATGCATACTTCAAGAGTTATAGGCAAAAAACTTAGCAGCCGGCTCAGCCTACACAATATCCACATTATTGATGAAATTGAAAGCATAGAAATAAGAGTCGAAACGAGGAAGAAAGTCCGCTATCCTCAGTTCTAGAGAGGGGATAAGTTATCTGCCCTCATGTAATCTTATTTTGTCAGAAGTGATAAATGGGGAAAAACAGAAACGTATGAACTCTTAATTGTTCAGTAGTTTATTTATTTATTATAAGGTTTTATTTAATGTTTTAAAAATGTCATCTTTAATTTACCTGAGAAACAATAAACCATTTTTTTGGCACTAAAAAGTGAAGCAACCCGACCCGTCCGCCCCCATAAAAATAAATACTTTCTTGTTTTGGGTGGAAGAGTCGGGTTAGTTCATTTTTCGTGCCAAAAAACGTGGTTTCTTGTTGTGGTTTGTCTGTAACTCATGAAGCATCTGCGGACCCATATCTACCGTACCAAATTCACAAGTAGTGTGACATCATAAATCCAGTTTACAATATACCCATACATTTTTAGAATGGGGTGGGCCTATTAGTAGGAATAGATAATAAGCAATTGATACGACATTAAATCCAAAAAGAATGAGACACCATGTACAAGGTGTACAATCGACAAAAATATTTTTAAAAAAACACAATGTAAACTAGGAAAGGATTAGGGTTTTAGGGTAATCAATTAGGAACGTTTGACTTATTGCTCAACGAGTAAAGAGAAAAGGGGATTAAGGATCAGGGACTCAACTGTAAAGCTCCCGAGATTATAACGCTCCAGAGAGAAGGCAGAAAGGTGTTTGTTCAACGAGAAACAATCACCTAAAAAGCAGAGTTTACTCGCAGTCTGCAATTGGAGGCACTCGCGTGTGAAACCCCCCAACATTTCCTCTCGACTAGGACTGGTCTAAATGATCAGGATCTATTTTATCATATTTACTTCCCCAGCTGTACAAAGTATAGCGAAAGTTATGTAATAAATAGGTCAGAAATTCGATGTTGAGTTTTCACCGGAATTTTATGTAGTACCCCACCTCTTTAAGCATAAAAAATGAGAAAAAATCCTGTCGATCTGATTCTGTGAACTGGATAACTCCTGATAGAATGAATATATATAATAAAGAACGACTCCTATTGTTTTTGAACCAAAAGGGTTAAGGGACGGGGCTGAATATAAACAGTAAAAATCGTCTAAAACCCGACCGAGGCCCTTAGTTTATTTTATCTGGGAGGTAAAATAAACTTAAGCACGTCGTCCTACGGATGGGACGTTAAGCGATGGTCCCGAGCCTGTACGATGTCAGGTACTCGTTAAAGACCCCTACCCTAGGTGAATAAAAATTTAGGGTAGGCAAAATTTAGGACTCCCACAGTAGAGTCGGGCTCATGTCCACCAGAGTGACGAAAGAGCGCTTTGGTAGTAGGCGATATGACCTCGTTGTTAAAGCCCGGGCATGAGTCATAAAACCTAACCTAACCTCGTTTAAAAGAACACCGGTTGTAAAAAATTATCGATTATAAGAACGAAATTTCTAGTTCCCGGCCAGCTTTAATGCAACTTAATGTAAAAAATATCTGGTTATAAGAACATGGTTAGTAAGAACATATCGCTTTTAGTGACCTAAAGTTAACGGATTTCTGACAAAACAAACCTTTTATAAGAACTTCATGAGAAAACAAATCCCTCGAAAGAGGAGTTCAGACATAAAATAGTAATCAATTATTTTCATGGAATGTTGTTTACATTATTTTCTGACTACACATTCTCTCTCAGTTCTCTGCAGTTGTTCAAACAGGACGGTGCAATGAGTGAAAAAAAAACAAAAAACCTTTACGGTGGAGGAAAAACTCCATATAATTTCTCCTTTGAAAATGACACCGGCCGGCTACTGTTTACTGGGCGAGAGTGCAGGTAGCTCAGACATAGCGTGCTTGCCTTCTGAGCTCAAGATCGCGGGTTCCAAACCCTCCCATGGTCCTTAGGTTTCTTAATTTAAAAAAAGCGCTCTGGTAGGAGGAGATATGACGTAGTTAAAGCCCGATATGTGTCATAATAACTAACTACGGCTTACTGGTGGGAGACAATTTATATCATATTTCAATGCGAGAACTGACACGAAGACCAGAAGATGAGATATGTCTGTCAGTATGAATGCCATTTATTGTCCGGCCGGTAGATGTTGTCATTTGGCATGTATTTGCTGTCATGGGTATCATGTCATATGTATGCAACATGAGAACTGCTGTATCAGACATGTTTAGAACACAAATGGATTCAGCACTATTCAACTTGCCTAAGAAATATTAAAATCAATTCTCCTAAAGTAGAATTTTGCGGTAATCTACTTCCTCTCTATGAATTAATCAATAAAGCTTTCCATCTCTCTCCGAAACCAATTGATCGTTTGGGCTAAAAATCTATAGTTGACTTACATGGCGGCTTGAACTAAATTTTGTGTCGAAACATTCATTACAACGGCAGTTATTTAAGTTTGTGGTAAGCCCTCCCTAATCCTTTCCTTCCCTTCGGCTGATAGAAAGTATCCACGAACAGGCATACTTTTTAGGATCAGGTAGTACAACAACGACAACAAAATTTATTTGGACCAGCAAAATATGTGCTATACACAAATATATAATAAAGTAAAGAGTTTAAAATAGGAAGTCCTGGTACAGTCTTTGTTTGAGTCGCCTCCCAGGAGTAGGCGCTCCTAGACTGTAATGTACAGCCCCGGAACAATGCACAAGGCCTTCGTGGTGATTTTTCACAAGTTTCTCGATGTGAGCTGCAAATAGAGGAACTCCCAGTTCTTCGTGGATTTTGTGATTCCTGATGAACCAGGGTGTGTTTGTTGCTATTCGGAGTACTTTATTTTGAAATGTTTGTAGTCGTTTCATGTTAGTGTTGCTGGTACCGATCCATACTGGACAGGAGTATGTTAGAAGTGGAAGTAGGAGTGTCTTGTATAGCAGAATAGTACACGTGTGTTTAAGTGGCGTGTTTCAGTTTATGAGAGGGTAGAGGGTGTTAAGTCGTGAATATGCTAGCTGTAGTTTTCTGTTAATGTGTAGTTTCCATGTGAGTTGTGTATCCAAAAGTACTCCAAGATAGCGCACACCCTGGTCCTTGGGGTTCCAGAGAATTGGGAGGTCATCAATTTGCAGCTGACTTTGTTCTTCTATGGAGAATCTGCGGAGAGCGAAGATTTTAGCTTCAGTCTTCCTTAAATTAAGTTTGAGTCTCCATTTCGAAAACCAGAGAGAAACTTCTGTCAGGGCTTCCTGGAGCTGTTCAATGGCGATGGAGAGGACACTATGCTGACAGGCGATCATTGTATCATTTGCACACGACCTTGGTAAGGATCAGGTAGTAAAACTTGAAATTTCGATGAAATCTCAACATCAAATTTCTCACCAATAACTTCCCCAATACTATATAGCTGTTTTTGCATCTCTCTGTGTCAATGAACACGTTAATCTACCATAGAATAAATATATCGAAACGAAAGTTTTTAAGAGAATCCATGACTCCGTAAGTAATGAGGTCATTTATTGATTTTCAGCCGAAGCAGTAGATTGGTTTCAGACGAAGAATTGACTAATTAGAGCTGGTGAAGTACAATGCCTATGATTCACCGATTTCATATTTTATTCTCTAAAGTATCTCTCTCTCTCCCCCCCCCCCCCCCCCCCCTCCCCCCACTTCTTACAAAATTACAGCTATTGCCCCATTCCTCCCCTTTCCCCTCACCCTACAACAATTTTCAAGTCAAATGAGATGATTATGTGTACGATGCCATACAATCAGCTGGATCTCCCGTTCTCTTGTCAAAAATATCTATGTTAAGCAGCGTTTACACTAAGTAGCGAAACAGCTACATAGCCGAGCTATGTGTAGCTGAGCTATATAGCTATGACTAAAAACGTTTCGTTGTGTAGCTGCAGCAGCTGTATGAGCTTGTAATTGATGAAATCAACCAGTTTACTTCGAGATGGTGATGACAACTTCGGCGGACAGCTATATAGCTGTGCTGCAACAAAAAACGCGCTTCCAGCCCGGCTATATAGCTCAGCTGCATAGATCACTTTGATCTTACCGACAACCGATGGGAAACTCATTTCCTGCCATATAGCTCTTGAATTGAACTATATAGCTGTTTTCGGGTGGCGTTTTCAAAAACTTGTAGCACAGCTACATAGCTCGGCTATATAGCTGTTTTGCTACATAGTGTAAACGCGGCATAAGAATTGATATGTGAAAATACGTTAAGCTGAACGGTATTCAGAGCCACCTTAGTCATAAGCAGATATATATTAAGAAAAAAATATTTTAAAAAAATCTAAAAATAAACATATTTACCAGAATTTAGCTCTGAAGACAAGACAGATAAATACGAGGAGGAGACCGAGGTAGAGGAGTGTAGGGGACATGGGGACCACATACACGTCTGACACATCCGGGGGTATATTTCCGGAGTGGTTAGGGAGGGGGGGGGGGGGGGGCTGGGTGGGGCGGGTTTTTATAGTGCCGCCCCCCTCCCCACCCCCTTAGCGTTCACTTTAATTTGTACGAGAGGTTTTTGTTTTGTTTATCCATTGAGAACTGTACATTCATTTAAACCGGAACCAGCTTAATTATGAACAACCTACAAAAAGAGATAATTAAAAAAAACTGTCGGTGAATGACCGGCAGTGTACATCCCCTGCGCAAATAAATCAACTAATTTGTCTCCTTCTTCTTCTCATACCGATTTGGCTGAAAATCAATAAGTGTATTACATAGGGACTACTGAAAGCTTAAAATTAAACATTCGCTTCATCGGATTAATCAATAACATGTTTGCTCTCCCTCCAATACCAATCATCCGCTTGGTCTAAAAATCAATACAGTACAATCTCGATAATCCGACACAAATGGGACCAGACAACCGCCGGATTATCGGGGGAGTAAAAAAAAAAAAGTATTTGTATGTACATACATTTATTTGTATTTGAGAAAGATACAAATATCTACGTTCATGTGTACATATAAAACAAAATATTTACCTACATACTAAGAACAAATAAAATTTTAAAAAAATAACTGAAAAATAATCATTAATTGTTTTTTGTTTCTTAGCTTTGAACATTTTATCAAAAAACGTACTCTTGCATCCTTTTTAGCACTAATAAATCATCACAATTCTTCTGCCCATTTGCTTAGCTGTTGGTCACAGTTCGCCGAGTTGAAACAGCCAGGTCATCATTGGCTTCGTCGTCATCTGTGGAACAAACTGGAGGATTTTATCGCGGTTGATATTGATCTCGTAGATGGTAGGATTATCCAACGTCATAAGTTCGTGCCAGGTTTGCCGTGGTTTCTTCCTTTGTCAAGTTTCGTAATAATCTCCTGTTTTTGACACAAACTTAAAGTTATGTGTTTCCGTTTGAGTGACATTGCACACTGGTTAAACAAAACAATAGCGGAAGAAGAGGTGATCGAGCGCAAGCCGCGAACCGAATGAGTAGATAGGGAAAAGTGGGCATGTTTGTTTACATCAGGCGCGGCGCGAAGACACAGAGACAGTACGTCAGGTGTTTCACCAGAGCAGAATAACAGGAATTCTTATATATATACTTTATTCTTATATATACTTCTAAGTAGGTATATATACTTTTTCTTTTTTGTTATCAGGCTTTCGGAAAACTTTAAATTCCGAAGAAAACTCATCGAATTTCTTATTGACTATAACTTCCCCTTTATTTCGTACAGCTGGGAAAATAATAAGAACTGGTAGAAAACATTTCCAAATCGAATTTTAAGTGAATAAAAAATGTGTGACATTCCTTCGTTAATAGACTGTAGTACAAGAAGAAAAGAGAAAAAATGTGTAAATCAAACAATAAATTTGCACACGATAGCATTTATAGATTACACAGGTGTAACTAGACAGATGTCTTTCAAGACAGAAAAATTGTTGTTTTTGTGACTCATGCCCGGGCATTCACTAAGAAGTCAAATCGCCTACTACCAAAGCACTCGCTCTGGTGGACAGGAATCCGTCTCAAGTGTGAAAATTCTTTAACGAGTACCTGACCAAGTACAAAGGCTCGGGACCATCAGCTTAACGTCCCATCCAAAGAGCCTCGGCCGGGGTTTGAAAGTCGGCACCAGAAACCAAAGATCGTGGTGAGAGGTAATGGCCGATTTCTCAACGAATTTAAATGTTACGGACATACCAAAAAAACTCTAATAACTGCAGTTGTATTGACCAATTTACATTTAAATTCAAACCCCAATAACGATGGCACCTATTAATTTTCCGCGCAATCGGTCAAAGGAAATGGAAGGGGACCAGAGAAGGGGGTTCGACGCAAATACCGAATAAATTCTGACATGGTAATTATCTGTATGAAGCCATACGTGAAGCATATTGTAATTTTAGTCGAGGTTGGTATGGGTGTGTCCCCTTGCGGTTATATGCAACCACCTTCTGTTTATATGATTTCTAAAGAAGTCAACTTAAGTTTTCACCCGGTCGGTAAGGAGATCCATGAGGAGATACATCCTCTTAGGCCCTCCACTTCAAACATTTTCCCCAGAACACGAATTGAGGGGATGTTCAATTTCTTGCGAGTTGTATCTTCCCGCCTAATTTTCAATTGAAAAAAAATCGTCGCTGAATTTCCTACAATGTACTTCCCCAGCGCGAATTAATCAACTAAGTTTTTGTTCTCCCTCTGAACCAGTCAACCGATTTGTACTAAGATTCGAGATAGGACCAATATGACCATAGTTATAGCGTCCCAAAAAATGTACAACTAAATTTTCTTAGGAAATATATAAATTGTTCGTAACCCGTTATTTTATCTGGGAGATAAAATAAACTTAAGCACGCCGTCCTTCGGATGGGACGTTAAGCGATGGTCCCGAGCCTGTACGATGTCAGGTACTCGTTAAAGACCTCTATCCTGGGTGAATAAAAATTTAGGGTAGGCAAAATTTAGGACTCCCACAGTAGAGTCGGGCTCATGTCCACCAGAGTCACGAATGAGTGCTCTGGTAATAGGCGATATGACCTCGTAGTTAAAGCCCGGGCATGAGTCATAAAACCTAACCTATAATTTGTAACGCATAGTAACAAATTTTAAAAAATAAAGAAAAAATAAAATATGTGACGTGGCCATAAAAGAATTTTCTCATATCAACCACTGTTGTACAGATCACTGTCCCTTCTCCTCTCTCATCTCCAATTCATCTCATACTAGCATTACTGGGTATAAGAAAGTCACACTCAGAATTACCCTAATAACTGCCGATTGTAATGAATGTATCGCCTCACAATTTAATGCGACGATTCGTATCGGTCAGAAGCAAGGAGCATTCTCAGTGAGTCACCATGGGTTGCTACAAGGGATGTGTATGTTACTGTTGGCCCTCCATACCCTCACAAGCCCGGGACATGAACAGTCCAGAGACCCCGGCGGTGCAACCCTTGGCTCCCAACCTGGAACTCCACAGCCCCGCACAGAGTTAATAATGTGTATTTCACTTAGTGATTTCTTTTAAGTTATTTAAGTGAAAATCCCTAGGTAAGTGCAACCGAATTAGCCTTAGTCTTGGAAAAATTATTTTTCTCTTTTAAATTATAGCTTGATGTCCTAGAATGTCTTCTGTGAATCACGATTAATGTACTTCCCCAGCATTAACACTACTTTTCCGCTCGCTCTCTCTCTCCCTCACTCCCACCCTCTCTCTCTGTCCCTCCCTCTCTCTCGCTCACTCCCTCTCTCTCTATGTTACCATCCTACCGATTTGGTTTACAATCAATATACCTCTCTTACTCATGGACTTCTCAATCCTCATATTAACTTTCATGTTGATATATTCAATACATTCATAACAAACCCACTTCCGCCCTGGCCGATTCGGTTGAAAATTAATGGCGGTTGTCCTTACCGTATTCTGGATACACGTGTAATATTTCGTGTCGATATATTCATTCCGAATTAGGAGATTGGAGAAAATGAATTCCGATGAAAACATAACATTACATAATTATTCAGGAACTAAAAAACAGATTCAAGTTCTGAATATATGAAACGTTGTGGAAACATACAGGCTATTGGTAATTCATTCTGGCAAAGAAAAGATAAATAAACTTTGAAAAGTTTATTTACACTTCATATATCTTTATTCACCTCTGATTATATATTTATATTTTTTTTTTATTTACCCATTAGTAATGAATATTATATATTCTGAGTTTTCACCGGAATATCATGCTCTCTTATCTCTGATTCCAAAAATGAAATAATAAAAACGTAACTGTTGAGGTTAGGTTAGGTTTAATGACTCATGCCCGGTCTTTAACTACGAGGTCATATCGCCTACTACCAGAGCGGTCTTTCGTCACTCTGGTGGACATGAGCCCGACTCCAAATTTTTATTTACCTAGGGCAGGGGTCTTTAACGAGTACCTGACATCAGGCTCGGGACCATTGCTTAACGTCCCATCCGAAGGACGGCGTGCTTCAGTTTTTTTACCTTCCAGATAAAATAAACTAAGGGCCTCGGTCGGGTTTCGAAGCCACGCTTGAGCTCAGAAGACAAGCACGCATACCACTGAGCTACCGGCGCCCTCGTAACTGTTGATGTAATGAATGTAAGGACACGAATTGAGTTTTAGGATTCAGAAGTCTCTGTGTAAGTCACCAACTGTTTTCAAGCCAGATCAATTGATTGGTTTCAGAGGCTAAGCAAAAACTTAGTTAATTAATTTGAGCTGGGATGATTCACCGAGGATTTTGTTTAAGTAACCTTCTGCCAGGTTATCTGGAAGAGATTCTAGACGAAGTGTGTAAGTAGGTTTAGCAAATATAATAGTGTAGTGATGATATCAAAAGACTATTGTTTAATTATCTTCACGTATGAATTTAAGAACTCACAATTACAAGTAGGGCACCCAAATAGGGAGTTGCTTACTGTGACTCATGCGAGGTCATACATCGCGTTCTTTCGGGCACCTGAACGTGACCTCTACTGTGGTAGTTCTAAAGTTTGCCTACCGATAGGAGTCCTTAACAAGTAGCTCGTACAGGCTCGGGACCATCAAATGTTGAGTCAATAAAAAGGAATATAAGTTGAGATATGAGCACCAAGATCATTCCTTTTTGCCAATTTTTGTCTTAATATACAAAATAAATTGTAAAATTTGTCGGTGAATCACTAGCTTTGTACTTCCCCAGCAAGAATTAATCAACTAGGTCGCACTACCCCAATACCAACGAATCTATCGTTCTAGATAAAAATCAATTGTTGACACACAGGGTTTTTGCTTTCCCTGTATCCCCCTTCCCCTTTATCCGATATGGCTGAAAATCAATAGGTGTAGTCCTTAGGGGGTTTTGAATAGACAAATAAAATTTCGTATCGATACATTCATTATATCGGGAGTTACCGTGTTCACAATCACACACACAGGTACACAGGGAGACAGTTCTTTTTCCCATTTTTTTAGAATCAAGAGGTCGAAAAACCGCAGCGAATTTTTCACAGATTACATAACTTCCTCTATACTTCGTATAGGGAAGTAAAATATATGAGACAATTTAAAAAACATATTTAAGTGTGATTTTTCGGTATCTATACTCCTCATCGAGTAGTGTAAACTCACAATCTGGCCCGTACGCTAACTGTTCTAAGAAAGAGTTTAGTAATATTTTTTTTGTGAGTCATGCACGAGTTCCCACTGCAAGGTCATATTGCCCACTACTCAAGAGCTCTTGTAATATTTGTTGATGACTTTACGATAAGACAGCATTAAGATAAGTATCCATCCATGCCACCCGACATCATCATGGCTCGTGCTCTGTTCTCCGTATGTTGGAAACAGATGTGAACATATGGTCCGGGCCTGTGTGCATACTCCCTATCAGTCCATACTTTTAAATGTTATCCGAAAAAAAATAATTAATTTAACTTCCCCAGCTATATGAAGTAGGTATAGGGGAAGTTATGTAATCGGTCAGAAATTCGATGCTGTGTTTTCAACGGAATTTCATGTTTCCCGACCCCCTGATCCCAAAATGAAAAACAAAATTGCTGGCTGTAAGTGTGTCTATGAACTCGATATTTCCTGATAGAATGAATGTATCAACACGAAATTTTCTGTTTCCAGCACCCCATAACGACGACACCTATTATTTTTCAGTTGAATCGGCCAAAGGGAAGGTGGCTCAGTTCAAAAACCCCAATAACTGCCAATGGAATGCATGTTTCGACCTGACATTTTATATTTAAATTCGAAATCCCGTAAGAACGGCACCTATACATTTACCGCGAAATCGGGCGAAGGGGAAGGGTAGATCAGAGGGGGGGGGGGGGGGGGGGATTCGTCACAAAAACCCTAATAACTGCCGATATAATGAATGTATCGACACAAAATTTAGTGGATAATTCAGAAGTCCCTATGTATTCTGATATTTTTTATTTCCGGGTGTTCCAGACCCCTGTGGGGCCACACCCGTCCGCCACGTAGAGGGGAAATAGGTCTGATTTTTCGTTGTAATTATTAAACGATAATCTTGGTGCTACGGCCGGTTGCAGGACCCCACCTCTCGCCGGAGAGATCGGTTGGGTCCTCTAACCTACCTTATCGGCGTTTCCCAAGAGGGCTTCTATGTTTTATGGCTGCGTTGCGCCGGGGATGGTCGCATATGGGCCATGTTACAAGCACCCAGCGGTCATCCCCGGAACCACCGCCAGGAGACGACGAATCGACAGAACTCGGGGTAATCAGCCTCTCTCATCAGCATCCGAGAGTTCAGTCCCAGGTACGATCCTGTCCGGCGTTTCACCTCCACCCTAGGCCCGTCGCACAGTGTGAAATTTATGATTTTTGATTTTCAAAATTCGAGCCTCCGCTCAATTTTTGATCAATTTGGATGAAACTAGGTGCAAAATATTTGTGAAAGCTTTTTATCTAATAACTGCGGTTTTCACAATCACAGTATTATATTATATAATATTTATATGCCAGTGGCAAAAATAGCCAATATATTGAATTTGGACCACTTTAGACCACAATGACAACATTAGGACAACTTTTGGCTAAAATAATAATTATTATTGAATTCGGAATCAGCGACCCAAAAAACATTCATTTAAGTTGTAAAAATCCGTTGACAAAAACTTACGACAAAAAAAATTAAAATTTTCGCGGAGTTTTGGCAGCTGTCAATTGGCATATAATACCTTGATTGTGAAACCCGCAGTTACCTGATAAAAAGCCAGCTTTCAGAAATATTTTGCACCTAGTTTCATCCAAATTGATCAAAAATTGAGCGGAGGCTCGAATTTTGAAAGTCAAAACTCATAAATTTCACACTGTGCGTCGTACAGAGGGCATTCTAGAACTACGACGTGTTCTGCAGTCTCAACGCCCGCCCCCGCTTTGGTCTTAAAACGGTTCTCTTCATGTACGTCGGCTATCTACCCTACCGTTATTCGGGTTATCTTTCCCAAAGTCCAGATTGCTGTCTAAAAAAGCTTTTGGACTTTGAAACACTTGTTTTAAAAAAAAACTTTTTTGTGTGCCTTCGGGGTTGTTTCTACTTCAATACTGGAGGAACAAAAGCAGAGAAAGGGATAACATGAATAATCAATGGAAGCCTTTGTAATTAATTAGCAAGATTTTCAAAAAGAGGCCTGAATTATTTATTCTGCAAGAAAGCTGCCAGCTGCCAGTAAGGATGGTTCATTAATTATTTATAACATTTTCTTTCTTATTGCTTCGACATTTGGTAATCTTGACTTCCATAATCTTGAAATGGTTAGAATTAAAAAAAAAAAAAGGTGAATCACCGGCTATGTACTTCTCCAGCACGAACCAGTTTGACGCTTGAGACAGATTGATGGAAAGTTTGAATGACTCAAGCGGCTGGGAGGAGCGCTTGATAGTCTAGAGCAATTTCGATCAATCATTGCGTCAGTCACCTGCTCGACATCAACGATTGTATTGAACAGGAATCGCTTCACGCAGTTTTGTATCCACTTTCTCTATTTCGGACCGTACAACTCCAATAAATGATCAAAACTCTCTTGGTCCATTCTGATAAAGTTTTTAAAGTCTTCCGGCTCAGTTTCAAGCAGAACTGTCAGTAAATTTTCGTGAGTGAAGCGGTTCTTCAATTTATACCACTCCTTCGACCAATGTCGTTTCCTCTGGATCTTTTTTTTCCGCTCGAGAACAACAAGTGTCAAGATGAGAAACCCCAAATCCTGATTTGAAACCATGGTATCTACACAACACCGATTCACTACAGTCCAGGAGGAGCAGTTCTCTAGTCGAAAACTCCTCTACAAATGAGTGTTGATGAAAAGATTGATGGGATGCTTGATGCGCCCCAAGGCTGCTTGAAGCGCGTGTCAATCAGCTGGACGCGCTGCTTTGATCAAGCGGACTGATAGTGCAAGGCCTGCTTTATGTTTGACCCCCTGTGGTTCCCTCTTGGTGAATTGAAGTATTTATTCTTCGCTACTTCGTAACAATACTCGAAGAGTGACGATACCCTAGAAGTTTATCGCACATAAAAGTCACATCATCCGTTATGAGACTTCTGTTTTGTAGTGGTCGACCAATGGAACCCTGATAAAATGATTGTTGACACGAAATGAAGAAACCAGGATATAGAGATTGATGCTCCATTGTCCAATGCTGAACAGTATTACAAGGAAACAGGAAGACACTGAACGATGAGGAGAGAGAAGTTGACAAAAGTGGATCTAATGATGACGGCCAGACATCAGACTTGAGAGATGTAGGCACATCATCAGAAGCAGCACAACCTGCTGATAGTTAACTTCATCATCATTTAAATGATTAAAGCACGTCATCAAGTTTCCCTCCTCCAGGAAGGAAAGCTAGTGAAACGGACTGTCAGTCATATAACTACTTGATATTAATTCAAAAATAGATTTGCATCTTTAAACTTTACACAGAATTTAAGGTGTAATAAGACTCTTTGTGCTGTTACTAGATAAATATAAGTAAAGTACCTAGATGACTTGTTGATGTGTAGGATATTTATGAAAAAATGTTATTAAGAAAATCGGGATGTACAACTTATCTGGATGAGAAAAAAAAAGTCGGTGAATCATGTACTACCCAAAGTGACTTAATCAAGAAGTTTTCGCTCTCACTCCGGTCAGACACGAAACGATGTTTTCATTTTTTGGAACATGAAATTCCGAATTTCTGACTGGTAGCTCAGGGGAAGCGTGCTTGTCTTCTGAGCATAAGATCGCGGGTTCAATACCCGGCCGAGGTCCTCAGGTTTTTTATCTAGGAGGTGTAATAACCTTGAGCACCGAACGGCTCCTTTGGATAGAACATAAAGCGATGGTTTCGAGCCTGTAGGGGGACTCATTAAAAACCCCTACCATAGGTAGACAAAATTAACAACTCCCACGGTAAAATCGGGCTCATGTCCACGAAAGCGCCGAAAGAGCGGTGATATGACCTCGTAGTTAAAGGCCGGTCATGAGTCACAATAACCAACTATATGAGTTCAAGAGATCATTTACAACCTGGCCGCACCCATTGTTTGTTTAACTATAAGAATCGATTGTATACGTTTGTTCGGATATTTTTTATTAAAGTATGACATCATCATGTTTTGATTTTACTGACCTGTCTTCAATAAACATTTTAGAGGCGGCTAGGTTCACAGTAGTCGCACCAATTCCACAAAGCTTCGTTTCACTATACAGATAGTTTCTTCTCTGTATACACCTATAAGTTATACACAGGAAAAAAAATAACCAATAATCAACTTTTACTTCCCCAGTTAGTTTCAACGGAATTTCATGTGAATACTACTAAATAAAAACTTAGAACGAGTCAAAAAAATTCCACTATATTTATATGAAAAACACAATATATTTCGCTGGTTAGAGCATTCTCAAGTGTACAGGATACAGACTTATGACTGGTGGTCTGTATCCTGTACGCTTGACAATGCTCTAACCAGCGAAATATATTGTGTTTTTCATATAAATATAGTGGAATTTTTTTGACTCGTTCCAAGTTTTTATTCAGTAGTATTCACAATGAACTTCCACAAGATCTCTGGCGAAAACATCTCTAATTTGGAATTTCATGTATTCTCACCCCCAGATTCCAAAAATAAACAAAAACAATTGTCTGTCCCTTTATTTGCTTGGGAACAGGACAACTCACGATAGAATGAATATATATCGTGTATCCAGAATTACATAAGGACGACACATATTTCTAAATCGGCCACAGGGAGGTGGGAGGTTCAACATAAATGCATAAATGCCGAAGTAATGAATGTATAGACACGAAATTGTATAAGTAAATCCAAAACCCCATAAGAACGAAATCAATTTTCTGCTGAAATTACCAAATGGAAGTGATGGATCATACATGATCCAGAAATAACTTAGACACCTATTGATTTTCAGCATCAGGGTTCAGAGGGAGATCTACGACTTTATTCTTTGTTAGAGTTGAACTTGGTCACTGATGAATCCCCTCCGCCTTTATACCAAATGGTTCGTTTCTATTTTCTCGTTAGAACTTCACAAAATGAGCTAGTTTCATGAAGAAGAGACATAGGTTTAAACAAAAAAATCTAATGAAACCATGGCATGAGATCATCTGAAGTAGCTCTTCTTTGTCTTAATTCCAGCTCAGATTTCTTGATTTTTTTTGTTCCATGATTTCTTCTGTAATCCCTTCTGCTTTGTATTATTCTTCACATAACACAATCTACGGCAAAATCGTATAAATAATATCAAAAAATAAGAGGAAATTAACTTTTTCATTCTATTTTTTCATTTAAGGTGAAATATTACTCTTACTTACCCAACTATAAGAAGTGTAAGGGAAGTTATGTATACGGTCAAAAATTCGAAGTTTTCCCCAGAATTTCATGTTTATCGACCCTCTAATTTCAAAAATGTAATAAAATATAATATAAAAATAATTTTCCAAACATATATGACAAGAACATGGAATAATTCTCAAAGAAAATGTAACTTTTGGGTTGAGTAAGAAGATTTTGAATTTATATATATATATATAAATTCAAAATCTTCTTACTCAACCCAAAAGTTACATTTTCTTTGTGAATTTATTTTATTTATTATATTTAATATATTTAGACGACTGAGAGGCCCTTAGTTTATTTTATCTGGGAGGTAAAATAAACTTAAGCACGCCGTCCTTCGGATGGGACGTTAAGCGATGGTCCCGAGCCTGTACGATGTCAGATACTCGTTAAAGACCCCTCCCTAGATGAATAAAAATTTAGGACTCCCACAGTTGAGTCGGGCTCATGTCCTTCAGAGTGACGAAAGAGCGCTCTGGTAGTAGGCGGTATGACCTCGGAGTTAAAGCCCGGGCATGAGTCATGAAACCTGGGGGCCATTGTGGCCGTGCGGGCTAGAGCGTAGGGCTTTGGTCGCATGGTCTCACCATGGTTTGCGGGTTCGAATCCCGTCCGGGAGTTCGTAGATAAAATTTATTTCGTAGATAAAACTCCCTCCCGGGGGCATGGATGTCGTAAATAACTAGATAATACACATTGACATGGCTAATATGCACCTAATAAGGCCAAAAAAAAAAAAATATATATATATATATTATATTTATCGCAGCTACATTTCGCTCATTTATTTTTTATTTTTAAAATCTTATTAGAACGTTTCGGGAAGCATCCCCATCATCAGTATCTATAATTCTTTGTTCTTTATGTCACCATTTTCTCGTCAATGAAAACACTCTTCCTACATAATATATATATATATATATATATATATATATATATATATATATATATATATATATATATATATATATATATATATATATATATATATATATATATATATATATATATATATATATATATATATATATATATATATATATATATATATATATATATATATATATATATATATATATATATATATATATATATATATATTAAATTGACCTCTAAGTCCAGCATCAAGTCATCATGACTAGGTTTTAAAATGAAAAAAATAAATGGGAGAAATGTATCTGATAAAAATAAAATGTATGATATATATCAAAGATCCACTGAAATATAAAAGTTAATTAGAGAAATTGCAATCAAAACCTTCAAAACACTCCTAAATCCTCTTACTAAATTTTGTGTCGATAAATTCATTACATCGGCAGTTATTAGGGTTTGAAATAGAGCCTCCTCTCTTGAACCCTCTTTCCCTTCGGCCGATATCGCCGAAATTTGACAAGTTATGTCCTCATTGGGGTTTGACTTCAAATATGTCGATACATTCATTACATCGGCAGTTATGGGATGAGATGAGCCCCCCTCTGATCACCCCTTCCCTTCTGCAGATTCCGCTAAAAATTAATGTTTCATGCTTATGGGGTTCTGAATTCACATATGAAAGCATGTATCGATACATTCATCGCAACGGCAGTTATTAGTTTCAGAGTTAAGCCTTTCCTTTCTTCCCTTTGAGCCATTTGGCTGAAAATCTATAGGTGATCTCCTTACGCGGTTGTGGATTCACATATGAATTTTCGTATCGATAAATCCATTCTATCGGAAGTTATCGTGTTCACAGACACATACCCACATTTTTTTTTTTTTTCATATTTGGGATCGGAGGTCGTAAAACATAAAATTCCATTGAGAACTCTGCATCGAATTTTTGACCGATTACAAAACTTCCCCTATACTTCGTATAACAGAGCAAGTAATAAACGTACATGTTGGTTGCCGGCGGACCGACCAGGACAGGACAAATGAAGACATCAGCTGAGTAATCTCCGGTTTAACCGAGACCCCATCATCAACTTACTTGGCAGTGTTCTACACTGTCATTTGTAGTACTTAGGAAGTGTACAATTGAAAGAGCGAAAGAGCCTCGCCCACTTCCTACAGATAGAAGGAACGAAGGGGTTCAGGACATGCGCGGCACATCCAACGTTTGGTTAGTCAAGTTTATAACAAAACCTGACGATGATGTAACGAAACAGGTAGTATATTGTTAAATGAACTGAATCAGTTATATATAACAATAGGTCATTTCATGTATTCCTTGTTGATCTAGAATGGCCTGGGTCAGGTTCTAGTTTGTGACCTTCATCGAACTTACTTGTTCCTTGTTTATAGATATACTGAGAAAGGGCGCCGGTAGCTCAGCGGTATGCGTGCTTGTCTTCTGAGCTCAAGATCGTGGGTCCGAAACCCGACCGAGGCCCTTAGTTTATTTTTCTGGGAGGTAAAATAAACTTAAGCACGCCGTCCTTCGGATGGGACGTTAAGCGATGGTCACGAGCCTGTACGATGTCAGGTACTCGTTAAGGACCCCTAACCTAGGTGAATAAAAATTTAGGGTAGGCAAAATTTAGGACTCCCACAGTAGAGTCATGCTCATGTCTACCAGAGTGACGAAAGAGCGCTCTGGTTGTTGGCGATATGACCTCGTAGTCTGTTTTCGTTCGTTTTGAGTTCAGAGGTGGTTTTTTTGATAATTTTTAAGTTGTTTTACTTTTCCAGCTATACGAAGTATAGAGGAAGTTATGTAATCTGTTACAAATATGATGCTGAGTGTTCATGTTTTCCGACCCCCTGATTCCAAAAATTGGAAAAATGTATCGGCAAAAATGTCGTGAATTGTATGTGGAACCCCATAAATATGATACCTATGCATAAAAAAAAAAAATGCAAAATCGGCGAAACGCGAAAGTGGATCAGAGGGGACCCCAACCTAAAAACCCCTATAACTGCTGATGAAATCAATGTAGAACAAAATTTAGTAAGAGGATTCAGAAGCCCCGTAAGTCAACTAACGATTTAGCCCAATTGGTCGATTAGTCTTAGAGGGCGAGCGACACGATTAATTCGTTCAAGGAAAGTACACTGCCGGTGATTCACCGACGAACTTTTTTTCTAAGTTTGATCCATCTGTGCAAAAAGGGGACCAACGTAGTCAAAGCGTTATTGTGACTCATGCCCGGGCATTACGTACGTATATAAATCGCCTACTACCAGTGAGCTCTTCCGTAGCTTTGGTCAACATAAGCCCAATTCTACTATAGAAGTCCTAAATTTTTTCTACCCTAAATTTTTATTCACCATAGGGTAGGGACTTTAACGAATACCTGATATCGAACAGACTCGGAAACATCGCTTAACATCCTATCCGAAGGACGGCATGCTCAAGAGTTTTCACCTCAATGAACAACTGTTCCATTTTAATACAGAGAGGGCTCAAAACTCCGACCTATTAGTTTGGTGGCGTGAGACAACTGTTAACTTAAAACTGTTATTACATTCATAAAGGAAAATTTCTATTCCACTAGAGTAAGCCTCACGCAGGATGAATACGAGTTGGGCATGCGTAATACATTTTTTTTACGAGTTCCTCTCTCCTAAAACTAAAATTTTATAACCTATCTGGTGGTTGTTGGAAATGTAGATCAGGAGACTTACCCACATACGTTACCCACTTTAACGTCTCATACTCATCCTGTATGCATCCCTCACTACTTTTATATGCCCGCTCCTAGGATGTTGTGCGGGAATTTTTCATTTTCTTATACCTTCGGGATAAGGAATTTTTGTAATTGTGTGAAAATACGAGATCGAGTTTTTAAAGGTTTCACAGCTCATTTCATGTTTCAAGAACCCCTTCTCGCGATGAGCTGTGTCCAATTCAAAAACAATTGTAGCAATGAATTTTGAATTTTAAATGAAGATGTTACATGTGCTAACTTATATCTGATTAGATTTTGACCGAAATCAGACGGAAATCAATACCACTTTATTTCGGGACCTATGCACATTTTACAAGAGTTAATTGGTTAACTATTGAAACTCATGCTCGGGCTTTAACTACGTTCATATCATATACTACCAGAGCGCTCTTTCATCGGCCTGCTGAATATGAGCTCGATTCCTTCTATTTAACTGGTTTTGTCCAGTAAATCCTTTCTCATAGCAACAATTTACAATTTTTCTTGCACGTTCTAGGAACAAAAAGGTGACAGAAACACACTGTCAATTAGTGGAATTAATAGATACTAAGAAAGGAAACCTTCAATTGAAGCTTTAGTGGCTACTAGCTGGGGCTGGCTACTTGAACTAGATTTAGCATAACCGTCAGACATACATAGGCAGCCTTGGGATTTCCCAACATGGTCCGTCCCACTTACAGGAAACTCCAAAACAACATAATTAAAAAGGTTCTTATATCTTATAACAGAGAGTCCATTATCGTAGACTAACAATTATAGGCGCTGTTTAGACAAATTATATTAAAATGTCAAGGGTGCACTAAACATAGGCTTCAGGCGCAAAGATATTATAAAAAAAAGTCTTCAGTGAATCACCGGCAACTTGCTTCCTCAGTATGAATTAATAAATTAATTGTTCGCTCTCCCTCCAAAACCAATCGTTTTGTATAAAAATCAATAGTATACTTAAATAGGGGCTTCTGAATCCGCCATAGGTACTAAATTTTGTGACGATACATTCCTTACAATGGCAGTTATAGAGATTTTGTGATAAGCTCCCAGAATTTGCCCTTCCCTTTAGCCGATTTGACTGAAAATCGAGGTGAGGTCTTCATGAGGTTCTGAAGACGCATGTAGAATTTCGTGTCGATACATACATTCTATCGACAGTTACCGAGAGTCACACACACACACATATAAAGACACACGCTTAGGGTTTGGTGGGACGGGTCGTAGAATGCTTGAAAAACGGGACACTAGCCAACAGGAACACCGGACTGGGGGCTTTATACTGAATATTTTATCTCCAGGTTAAAATGTGTATACTACTATTAACTGGGGTTATCGATTGTACAAGCGTTTACTAAACCCTAGAAATTTAAAAAACAAGAATACTACTTTTGAACACAAAACGAACGAAACAGGTTATTTGAATAGAACTCAAAGAAATCTATTTTGAAAGGAAAAATAAGTTTGAATATTAAGGTTACAAAATGAAACTTAATTCCGGACCATTACAACTAGATCAACATGAATAACCTATTGACAAACGTAAATGATTCAGTTCGTAAAAATATATAATAGTAAGAAATGCGGTTTATAAAACAGATGAAATGAAACAAACAGAAGACCGAAAGAACAAGGCTTAAAAATGGAACTGAAGGAGTTATTTATTTACACAATTGAGTTATTTATTTATGAAATAGAGTGGAATGTGTAATAAATAAATAAAACAAAAATTTTTTTTTCAATATTTTCTATGCTTCAAATATGTTTTTTAGTCAAACATCAAACAACTGGAAATAAACAAATCAAACAAAAATAATATTTGTATGAATGACCAAGTTTATTTCAACTACCGCCTTTATTAGAACCTTTGATTCACAGATGTATGTATTTAGTGGTCAATTCGACTTCAAATATCATTTATCATAGTCAATATTTTATTAGCGTTATTTGATATTTTTATTTTCTTACAATTACAATTTATATATTCATTGTTATTCATTTAGTTATTTTATAGACTTCAGATTTCAATTTTATTAATATTCTCGTCTAGTTATCATTGTGTAACAATTATCAAATATAATTTAGTTTATCTTCTAAGAATTAAATAATTGTATTTTTTATTTTAATTTTATAACTATTACTGAGAAAAAAGGAAATAAAACAAACAATTTCCTAACTAAAACGCCACGGAGATTTGCAATCTCTTCCTTATCTACCTGACTTATTAAAATGGTTCGCAATTTGCAAAATTATCTTAGTTTATAACTAATTATGGCGATGATGAAATCTCGAAACCGGTAGTTTTTGTATATTCTTTTTTTTTTTTTTGGAATAAATAATAGGTATTTAAAAAAAAAATTATTTATTTAATTTGAGGAAAACCAAGTTAAATAGTGGAAAACCCTAGTAATGAAATATAAAAATATTGATCCCAAGTTCCCTCGGGAATATCAAATATTCAACCACCTATTTCTATTTATAGAATCGATTCCGAGAATGAATTAAAAGTATTTTTTAAACTCCTCGATCTGTCCAGAACACAAATTACCAGCAGGCAAGCGAGGTCCGGTCCCTACTGCAAAAGAAACCACGCGAGAATTAATCAATCAACCAGGAAGCGACAAACATTTAAAATCTGTACGCCTATAGTAATGGTAGTAGTTGTGTTAATGCGGGGGTCGATTGCTTCATTTTTTACGCCATTCGAAACTAAGCGATTAAATCAGATTACAAATTGTACGTTGAGAAAGGAGGACATATGGGGGAAAATTGTAATAAATAATATTAATAATGTCATTTAAAAAGCGAGGAATCCTATTAATTTCCACCGGAATCAGCGGACAGAGTTCAAATTCGATTGCTTTGAGTTTTATTCAAATCTGCTTATTTTTATTGATCACATGTTCGTTTCGTGTTCAAAAGTAGTTTTCTTGATTTTTAAACTTATTTGGACAGTATCAGATCAGATAAAAATCGACCGATAAAAATTCATGGAAGTTCTAGGGTTTAGTAAACGCTTATACAATCGATCATGTTGGCTAGTGTCCCGTTTTTCAAGCATTCTACGATCCGTCCCGCCAGCACCCTAAGCACGTGTCTTTGTGTTTGTGTGACTCACGATAACTGTCGATAAAATGTATGAATCGACACGAAATTTTTATATATGTCTTCAGAGGGGACTCAACTCAAATACCCTAATAACTAACCGATGTAATGAATGTATCGACACAAAATTATGTATGAGAATTCAGAAGCCACTATGTAAGTCAAATGAGATTTATCTTAAATGGTCGACTGGTTTTGGGAGAAAGGTAATTGATTAATTCGTGGTGGGGAAGTATATAGCCGGTGATTGACCGACAACTTTTTATTGTTTGCAATGATTCCTAGGGTCAACGAACCATGAACTCATTCGAACTACAGTCATTTGTCAGTCCCTGCCTACAGGTTATCTGTTTGAAGCATGGATACCTACTGTAGTTGTATTGAACGCATGCAACCTCAGGGATGTTATTTCCTAAAGCCAGCTCAACTCGCCCAAATCAAGGATTTATAGGCCATTGCTCACGTCCCTATTTGTCATTTACAACAATAAAACATTGACAACTCATGTGTCTTCAGTTAAATTCGCAGTCCAATGTGTTTTATGCGCTTTAACGAAGTATGCTTTAACGAAGTACAATTAAAATAACTTTGAAAATAAAACGACTTAAAAAAAGCAAATTTTATATGAATACTATTTTTTGCTGATCTCAAAAAAAACTCATTTTCTTACACATATACTAGATTTACCTACGTGAAAAGAGTTAGTTCTACCGAAAAAGTTTTTTTTTTTTTTGTACCGCAGGGTTCTGTCTTAGCTCCTTTATTATATACAATATACACATCTGACATGTCCACCTCCATCCACACAATGACAGCTACATATGCCGATGACACTGCCATCTTAGCTGCTGCTGAACTTCAGCATATACGCCTCATTTACACTACAACACCAACTCACACAAATTGAAAACTGGTGCAACACATGGAAAATAAAACTTAATAAAGAAAAAAATAACAGCACATCACATTTACACTTCGACGAGAAACATGCCCCTCCCTCAAACTAATACTGTAAGATACCTAGGACTCTCATTAGTAGAAGACTGACATGGAACCCTCACAAGATGTTCTTGTAGCAACAACGTTTGTACAGATAACTCACCCTCTACCTCCAAAATTCATTTCATACTGACATTATTGGAAAACAGTTGACGTCAACACATTAATTTCATATACCCAGTAATGCCAGTATGAAGGGAAAAAGGGAGGAATGAGAGTGATGTATACAAAAGTGGTTGGTATAAGAATGTCCTGTAATGGTCACCACATTTTTTTTTTTTTTAAATGTTACTTCTCAATAAAGGATAACGTAGAATTTCAATCTTTTTGCGTTGCTTGGCACACTCTCCTTCCACGTGGCCCTGTCTATCACAGCTTTGAATAAAGATAACAAAGTACCAAGTTAGGAGTTTTACGAAGAACATTTTTCTAATGCAGTATTTCCGCATCAATTAAGCCAAAGACTTGCTTTTTCATTTTGTGTTATTTATTATTAAATATTTTAACTTCCAAAGCTATACAAAGTATAAGGGCAGTTATGTAACCGATCACCCTAATAAATGCCGATGTAATGTTTGTATTGACACGAAATTTTGTATACGGATTCAGAAGCCGCTCTGTAGACCAAAACGGTCGATTGGTTTTGGAGGGAGAGCAAAAACATAACTGATTAATTCGTGGAGAAATAAATTGCCGGTGATTCATCGAAGATTTTTTTTTTATTTATTGGTTAATATCATTTAACAATAGAGAGCAATGATTTCTTTAAAATTTATGACGGTATTATGATTATTTATATGATAACTATAAGAAAAAAGGAGCACTCTCGCTGTCAATATAATTATTATTCATAATTTAGCGATCAGTGAAGTATGAATGAGAAAATCGTTGAGGGTTACAATACTAGAATCATTGTTGAAAACGATGCCAATGAGATTCACCATTGGAATTTCAGATGTTATATTACGTCCAAAGAGTAGATGAGTTCCTCCCTTGGTTTGTGAATTAGCGAGGCCTGGTTTCATGTGTTCTCTAAACCTGAATGGCAGCGGTTCTCTCAACAAATGAAATCAAACCTGTTCACGTAGAACAACTTCGAGTGCACAAGTTAATGATTACCTGCTCAGTTGGATTTTATCACAGACTAGTGTAATTAATTAGATGGGTAATTTAGTATGTTAGCATTCCCAGTTGGTTTTGGGTTCTTGCTAACGAAACTAACGAAGAGAATCTTTGCGGCAAACAAGTGCTACTTTGGTCTCAGCAAGCACTTCAGAAGCAACCACATATCTAGGCAGACTAAATTCGTTCTATATAAGACCCTTATCCGCCCAGTTCTTCTGTATGGCTCAGAAACCTGGACAACTTCAAAAATGAGCGAACAGAGTATATTGGTGTTCGAAAGGAAGGTTCTGCGCAGAATATTTGGAGGAGTGCAAGTAGGCCATGCATGTCCCGAAGCAGTAAAATCTTCTGCTTTCTAGTGTCCCGCACTGGCTTAGAATATGAACCGGAGTCTCATTTTCCTCGCCACATTTCCTGCACAGAGGGCTTCTAGCGATGCCCATATTGTGTAGGTGTTCTTCATATGACAGTGTCCTGTGATCAGCCCTGCCATAGCTCTTAGATCCATTCTGCTCATATTCAAGAGCTCTCGGCTCCTTTTCTCTGAGGGTTCCGCTACAAAGAGTTTTGAATGTCTTTGCTTTGGGACTCCTCTCCAGAACTGGATGTTCCTGGTCAGCCAACCATTTATTGCCGCCCTTACGGTGCTCTTAGAGTTCTCGCAGAAGAGTTCAAAACGACAGTGATAGTAGACATTTTTCATGCGAATCCACATGAGTCTCTCATTTTACCATTTCCTTTTAAACTCACCCATTCCGAACAAATACTTCAATTAGATGATGAACAATAGATAGATGAAATGATAGGTAGAAACACTTCCTTTAATTTTCTGAATTCGCATGAGCACGAGTAGTCATTAACTTTTCCGCAACTAGGCAATAAAAACGCGACAATTTTTCACCTCATTAACAACCAAAGACAACAGGAATCCCCAGGTATAAACAAATTGGGTCCAATCAAACATTTTCAGGATGAACCATTTTAAACCATTAGCTGATGGAATGGTGTTTTAAATGAGAAACCCGTTTTGTCCATTATCGTCCAATTGGCCACCGATATGGTTGGATATTTCCAACGTACCGCACACCACTTTATCCAACATCTATGTTGTCCATCTCTACCGGGGAATATTTAAGGGGAAAGCAACCATTTAAATGAGCAACCAAACAGGCGATTGTCATTAGCAACGTACGATCTTTTTTAGACAAAATTAATTAGACGTGTTACTTGTACTAAAATGAAACTGACAAAAATTAATTGTTTATTAATATACAAATAATTATTTAATTAGTTTTCTTTCTTCTTTCGAGTGGAGTTATATATTGTGACTCATGCCGGGGCTTTAACTACTAGGTCATATCGCCTACTACCCAATCCAAAAGAGATGGAACCCTCCTCACAGTGATTCTGGGGCCCTCGACGTTCTGCCGAGGCCTTAAGTTTTTAATCTTGGAGAGATCCGTTCTGGGGAAGTACATTGCTGGTGTTACACCGACGACTTTTTGTGAATTGTGACGGGTTTTAGCTACTAGGTCATATCGCCTACTACCAGAGTGCTCTGAGCTACTAGTGCTCTCGACTAAGCAAAAGAGATGGAACCCTCCTGACAGTGATTCTGGGGCCCTCGACGTTCTGCCGAGGCCTTAAGTTTTTAATCTTGGAGAGATCCGTTCTGGGGAAGTACATTGCTGGTGTTACACCGACGACTTTTTGTGAATTGTGACGGGTTTTAGCTACTAGGTCATATCGCCTACTACCAGAGTGCTCTCAGCTACTAGTGCTCTAGACTAAGCAAAAGAGATGGGACCCTCCTCACAGTGATTCTGGGGCCCTCGACGTTCTGCCGAGGCCTTAAGTTTTTAATCTTGGAGAGATCCGTTCTGGGGAAGTACATTGCTGGTGTTACACCGACGACTTTTTGTGAATTGTGACGGGTTTTAGCTACTAGGTCATATCGCCTACTACCAGAGTGCTCTCAGCTACTAGTGCTCTCGACTAAGCAAAAGAGATGGGACCCTCCTCACAGTGATTCTGGGGCCCTCGACGTTCTGCCGAGGCCTTAAGTTTTTAATCTTGGAGAGATCCGTTCTGGGGAAGTACATTGCTGGTGTTACACCGACGACTTTTTGTGTATTGTGACGGGCTTTAACTACTAGGTCATATCGCCTACTACCAGAGTGCTCTGAGCTACTAGTGCCCTCGACTAAGCAAAAGAGATGGGATCCTCCTCACAGTGATTCTGGGGCCCTCCTCTACGTTCTGCCGACTTCTTGTGTATTGTGACGGGCTTTAACTAAGAGGTCATATCGCCTACTACCAGAGTGCTCTTTCGCTGCTCTGATGTACAATGAGAGTCCTAAATTTTGTCTGTCCAAGTTTTGTTACCTAGAATAGTGGTCTTTAACGAGTAGCGGGACCTTGGCTTAACGTCCTATCCTAAAGATGGCTGTGCTCAATGTTTTTACCTCGCAGATAAAACACCGAAAGGGCCTCAGCCGTGTTTCGATCTCACAATAGCAAGCACATGTGCTACTGTCCCCCTCAATATAAAATCGTGTGGGGACGCGATTTACTATTGAAATATCTGTAAAGATTCTCAATAGTGTCTTGTACTGTGTTTATCATGAGGTTACACTTATTTAGTTGTCATATCTTACATTTGATGAAAAAACTTTTATAATAGATGCTTTAGCCTAACCTAAATTTGTGATGAGCGATTTGAGCAACAATTTTAGGTCAACTTTGAATGTCTATACATAAGGGAATGAAGCATTTTTAAGAACTGTGAGGTTAAGGCTCTCGCAAGTCAGACTTAGTCCTAAATAGTTCGAAGTGTTAGTCTGAGAGGAGAGCTTGCAGAAAAAACTGCAAGCATGAATCTTATCTTAGTGTAAATGTCATATGTGATTAGTCCTTGTTAACATTTACTTTCCTGTGTGGAATTCAGCAATAGCTAAGATGCTGCCATGACACTGCTGTAAGTGGTGACGTGGTTAGGTCTATAACATAGGTCATAAAACAGACCCTAGCGGCACGAATGCCAATACGGGTTGCAACAAGGGATAGACCCTTGTCGGACGAAGAATCTGTGTGCTAAATATGACTATAGGATGAGATAGGATATGTATGGAAAACGCCTCTATTTGTAAAGAATTGTAAAGATACAAGAAAGCAAGATAAGGGAGATTATATTTCAAATATGTATATAAGGTTAGGTGGGAAGGGGGGGGGGGGGGGGGGGGGGGGGGATGTATTATACCTGCACGCTAATGCTGCCATGAACCTGCTGTCGTCCGCGTATGTAGCTGTATGAGCGACGTGGGCGTGTCTGAGTTGTTTAGAGTGTACAACAGAGTTCATAAATTAGATCCTTGCGGCACGCCTACCAAAATGGGTACCAACGAAGACAGCAGAGCCTTTGATATGACTTTAGGATGAGGTAGTATGTGAGTGCAAGTAATGAATTTGTAGAGAATTCTAAAGATATAAGAAAGTAAGATAAGGGAGATTATCCTTGGAATATATAAGGTTATATAAAGTTGGATGGCGGGGAGGTTATATTATACCTGAACGGAAAAGGGGCCCTCAGAAGTTGTGTACCCGGAAGTGAAAATCTTCGCCCTGGCCTAGGAACCGCACTGCACATGTTTGAAAAAAAATTAAAATTAAAATTATATGAAAACATAATACATTTTAAAAAGATTATATTGTGGTCTCATCGCACATTAAAGGGTTTCGTAGGTTCACAGTAACAAAAATAAGTGCAATTTTGCGTCTATTTCCTGTGCTAACATTGCTCAAAATGACTATTGTTTGTCGCAAGTTGATAATTTCAAGAGATGAAAACACTAATGCTTAGGGAAGACGTTCAAGGACCTTGACGGCATCATTTTGAAAAGGCTAGTAAACTTAGTCCGGCTTTAATAAGTTCTATTTGATATTCTACATGTATCTTTTGAAAAATATATATTTTTAGTCTAGATTTAGGCATATTCCGATTTTTTTAAAAAAACAGGGATATCAACTCAAACCAGGAAGGATGATGAAGCTAGGGTAGCCCCAGCTTCATCACAACTCAATGAGACAAGAAGGTTCTACTTTTAAAAGGAACAAAGTCATCACAGTCAGATTAGTGGAATGAACAGAATCCTACCAACAGGGACATCAACTCTAACCAGGAAGGCATGATGAAGCCAGGGTAGCCCCAGCTTCATCTCAACTCAATGAGACAAGAAGGTTCTACTTTTACAAGGAACAAAGTCATCACAGTCAGATTAGTGGAATGAACAGAATCCTACCAACAGGGACATCAACTCTAACCAGGAAGGCATGATGAAGCCAGGGTAGCCCCAGCTTCATCTCAACTCAATGAGACAAGAAGGTTCTACTTTTACAAGGAACAAAGTCATCACAGTCAGATTAGTGGAATGAACAGAATCCTACCAACAGGGACATCAACTCTAACCAGGAAGGCATGATGAAGCCAGGGTAGCCCCAGCTTCATCTCAACTCAATGAGACAAGAAGGTTCTACTTTTACAAGGAACAAAGTCATCACAGTCAGATTAGTGTAATGAACAGAATCCTACCAACAGGGACATCAACTCAAACCAGGAAGGATGATGATGAAGCCAGGGTAGCCCCAGCTTCATCTCAACTGATGTGGCCAGAAGGTTCTACTGTTACAAGGAACAAAGTCATCACACAGATCAGTGTAATGAACGGGATTCTACCAACAGGGACATCAACTCAAAACCAGGAAGGATGATGATGAAGCCAGGATAGCCCCAGCTTCATCTCAACTCAATGAGGCAAGAAGGTTCAACTTTTACAAGGAACAAAGTCATCATACAGATCAGTATAATGAACGTGATTCTACCAACAGGGACATCAACTCAAAACCAGGAAGGATGATGATGAAGCCAGGATAGCCCCAGCTTCATCTCAACTCAATGAGGCAAGAAGGTTCTACTTTCACAAGGAACAAAGTCATCACACAGATCAGTATAATGAACGGGATCCTACCAACAGGGACATCAACTCAAACCAGGAAGGCATGATGAAGTCAGGGGGTAGTCAGCACAGCTTCATCATGACAACCTGTTCAGACTATACCAAGGAAAGGAGGATCTAAGACAAGGGGGTTCATGTAGCTTACCTGAACGGAAAAGGGGTCCGCACGAGAAACGGGCTTGGAATGGAAATTCGTCGCCCTGGCCTAGGAACGGCCCTGCACATATTTTAAAAAAAAAGGTTAATTTATATTATCTGAAAGCAAAACATTTCCTGTAAAAGTAAATAAATATATTACCATTTTGTTATTTAAAAAAAGAAAATATGACTAATTAGTAAAATCTTTTTAAGATTTTTCTTTACAATTTACATCATTATAACCTTAGTTCGGAATAAATTGTTCACTGTACATGGGGCGTAGTGGTCGTGTTTATAAAAATGGGCTACCCCTCTCCCCTCCCGCCTCAGTACTCTAACAGTCCAAAGAAAAACATTTACAATAGAGGGTGGCTTTACAAAAAACAAAACTTCTATAACAAACTAAGATATAAGCAAAGAAATAATTTTTTTTTTTTTTTTTTAAATAAAACTAGATATTAATTCAATTTTCAAAGTCGTGAAAAGAACCATTTCAAGATGGACAGACTTAGTCTAAATGAATAGCTAGAGTACTTGGAACAACCAGGGTTGTGGACAGTGAAGAGAGATCAGTGGACCGGATAGTGAAGTAGGAACATCTCTTCTTGATCAGCTCCGGAAGACATTAAGAAAAGTGATGGAGTACCTAACAGGTCCACCACATGGTAAGAAAACATCTCTTTACAATCGGTCTTATTCCGGATCCTTGAGGATTCAGAAGTCCCTATATAAGTCAACTTGATTTTGAGACCAAACGATCGATTGGTTTCAGGAGCGAGAACGAAAACTCATGTGATTAATTCTTGCTGGGGAAGTACATTGCCGATGATTCAACGACTATTTTTGTTATTAGGCTATCGGAAAACATGAAATTCAAACTGAAAACTCAATTTCTGAAAGAGTATATAACTTCCCTTCTACTTGGTATAGCTGGAGGGGAAGTTAAAAGAAGGGTCTTCACCTTACAACAGACTTATCAATGAGATATAAATACAGGGAGAAATACAACAGAACATTAATAGGATAAAACAAAAGTGGAAAATAGACAACAAACTGATAGAGAACAGATGGTCACTAAAATAGACCATTGTAAGGTAGCTATGAACAAAATCGACCTTCGACTATTTGTAGTCGGGGTGGGGGGACGATTTATTGCAACAACCTGGGTAAATTTCCTCACTTAGTTTTAACATCAAGTAGGAAAGCAACAAAAAAAAAAAAAGAATTACACAATTAATAAGAACAAAACGTTTTGGCACTAGCATACATTTGAACCATATTTCGACTTTACTAGAAAAATCATGTTTGAAATGAAATATCGAACATACCTACGCAGACATCTTCTTACAATCCGAAAGACGGGACCAGCAAGATATGTAACACCAATATTTCTCGAAAAAACAAAAAACAAAAAAAAAACATTAAGGCGTGATCAAGGTCCACGCCATAGATTTTCCGTGAAAACGTCGGGATAAAATCATTTTTCATTTTCTTTTCGATGCTGCCGTAGCTCTTGCATTTGCTCGGCACTAGACTTTTTAGGTCTTTTAAATTCCTTTTCATGCGAGCTTTCCTTTGATTTGCGTTTTCGTTCGATGAGACATCTTTACTTTTTTTTTTGCAATTTTCAATTTCGATTTTTACATATATTTACGAATATTTTTATTGTTTCACTTTTGAGCCCTAGTAGTGCTCCTCAAGCTCTTTACAATGACACCCGAATCAACGTTCTATCTAAACGCGTTATCACGCTACACTAATTTCTAATTTTACACAACGCTAATTCGCAACAATCTTCCGCGCGCGCCCACACTAGCCCGATAACGTCACAGGCAAAACAAACACTACACAACAAACACGTACAGAAATTTATCCATTGTGACCTCAACCGGTTGTTATCGCATTATTAGTCTCGTAGTTATTATCGATTGAAATCTGACGGTATTTTGTAATACAAGAAAGTTTGACCGGCTATCACTGTGCTTAACGAGCGAACAGACGTTTTCACATAAAAAAAAAAAAAAATAATAATATTTTGAAAAAAGACGTAGGTGACTCATCGGCATGTATTTTCACAGTACAAATTAATCTTTGAAGACGCCGGTAGCTCAGAGGTAGCATGATGGCCTACTGAGGTCAAGATCTCTAGGAGATGAAAAAAGCGGAGCCAAATATGGCCATTATAGGACTTTCTTATACCAACCACGCTTACAGATCATTCTCTCTCCCTGCTTAGAATGCCATTCTTATAACCACATTTTTTGGGGAATTCAAGGAAAACGACATTTCAGGACGGTTTTCAGCATGTACGAGGTGTGTTCAGAAAATAACGGGAATTTTCGGTTTTTGAAAAGAATTTTATATATTCGTATATCAATGTTATCCCCCTCAAAATAGTCTCCATTAGATATTATACACTTATGCCAGCGCTTCTTTCAATCCCCGAAACACTTCTGGAACTCGATCTTTGGGATAGCATTTAGCTCTCTCAGCGATGCGCTTTTAATCTTATCCATGCTTGTGTAACGACGGCCCTTTAAAGTTCTCCTAGACAACAGAAAAAAGTCATATGGAGCCATGTCTGGCGTATATGGAGGCTGGGGCATCGTTACAGTGTTGTTTTTGGCCAAAAAATCACTAACAAGCAATGAAGTGTGAACAGGTGCATTATCGTGGTGCAAAACCCAAGAATTGTTTCGCCACAAATCCGGGCGTTTTTTTTTTTTTTTTTCTGATTGCTTCATGCAAACGGAGTTGCACTTGTAAGGAAGTACTCCTTATTGATCGTTTGACCTTGTGGCACTATGCCGTTAAAATCGAAAAACACAGTGAACATGACCTTCCAGGGCGCTCGACATATTCAACGTCTTCACAGCCTTCCTGGAAACGCTTATACCACACATAGTTTTAGTTTTACTTATAGCAGACTCACCAAAAGCAATATTTAACATTTCTAAAACTTTCCTGCACTTTATTCCATTCTTATAGCAAAATATAATGCAAATTCTCTGATATATTTTGTAAACAAATAAATAATCGCCGATCGTACCAAAACACATGTAACCTCTTTGACAGCTGACAGCAGACTAAACATGCGGTTTGGCTAACAATGTACAGATACTTTTCAGACATGTTTACCAATACAACAACGCGCGAATCGGACTAATACAACCCGCGAAATTACAAAATTATCATTACTTTTTGAACACACATCGTATCTCAAATGAACATCTGTGAAAAATCATATTTTATATAAAACGTGTCTTTCAGTTTTCTCTACAACTTTTACTTCAAAAAATTTTTGATTTGGTCATAACTATAAGCAGTATCTTGTAAAATGTAGTTAGGCCCCAAAATAAAGTGGTCTCAGTTATCGTCCGATTTCGGCCAAAATCTAATTAGATTTAAGTTAGAACACGTGACTTCTCCATTCTAAATTTCAAGCTCATAGCTACAATCGTTTCTGCTTCAGAGGGCTCACAACTTCCCATCACATCACAACACAGACATATGCTACGTTTTCATAGGATGTTGAAAATGTTTTGAAAATCAAAAATGTTTTGAAAAGTCATGAAAACACTTGTTTCAAAACATTTTGAGTTCAAGGTCGATAAGGCTTTTTCTGAGGTATGATCCAATTTTGAGATTTCGAATGTTCATGAAAACGCTAAGAAATTCAATATTCAATATGTGGCTGCGCAGTACTGATAAGTGCAGTTCTAAAACTCACCACCAGAGTAAAAAGTTGTGTTAAATATCGATTACTTATAAAACATCGATATGTACCGAATACCAAATTCATAGACATTTCTTTTACAGTTTCTTGAAGGTTATGTTTTGGTTTTGAGTTTAAGCGGATGAGGTTAAATTTGTGATTTAGTTTTTTGTTCTGCTTTATAGTTGATATAATTTTCTTCTGTCTTCTGTGAAGAACAACACGTCTAGCGTTGATTTTTATTATGGTTATCATAGCTACCTGAAAGGCCATAGCCAGTAGCAACAATGGATAGGGCTGCATTGCTCCAAATTTATTATACACTTATCTGATTCAAATAAAAAAAAAACATAAACTTGAACTTGAATAATGGAAAACAACCTGTGTATTTGTAACCTTTCCCTTCATTTTGAAAATGTTTTGAAAATTGTTTTCAAAACAGTCATGAAAACGCACCATTTTGAAAATATTTTCAATAACCCATGAAAACTAAGTGATAATTTCGAAAATGATCAAAAAGTATTCAGGGGACCTTGAAAGGTGAAAATCTGTTTGAAACTCGATCTCGGATTTTTGCACAACTGCAATACAGTAGACTCTCCCTTATCTGGCGTTGCCGGGACCGACGTAACGCCGGATAACAGAAAACGCCAGATAACGGAAATCACCAATTAATGAGAAAAAAAATATCAATTAAAGCATAAAAAAAGTGTTTTTAGGAGAGCTCAGGAATAAAACACGTATGTATTTTGTTGATAACATTTGTTAAATTTACAAATATGTTCATCCTGAACATTGATTTATTATAATATAATGTTAAAAAAATAGGTAATTTTATTTCGTTTCCCTAACACAACACTGTTCCGTCCGTGCTGCTTAGTCCCACCACTTCTTTAGTGTTAAGACGTCTGAAAAACGATCCAACGATTCTTTTCACTATGAAAATCAAATGAAAACTGAGAAAAATAGAACTGGTGTAAAGGAAAAATAATTAGGAGGAGAGGGTTTCTGTGGAACAAATTAAACTTTGACTTTACTAGTCAAGTGTTGATTTCCCAATAAAACGATATTATTGTGCCACGGACGGGACGGTACCTTTGTTTTTCTATTCAAGGAAACATTTTTTATAAATGTTTGGTTTTCAACTATGTATTTATTATAATTTATACATAGGATATTAGTGAAGTAATAAAATATTGTATTAGCGTTCCCTTCCTTATAAATACAATGTACATATCGCACCCCCGCTTCAGAAGTGACACAAGTCAAAAATCATGAATGTCGGTAAAACGACACGGAAAAATTACTGTAATTTTGAAGTAATGAGGGCTCGTACGTTGTTCTTTCTAGTTTCATTAAGTCAGTGTAACATTACTTATTTTATAACCAATGCGTTTTACTTTTTTTATATTTCTTGGGGGGTGGAGGGGGGAGAAGTGTCGTTTCTGAATTGGTGCTGCTACAACAGAATTTTGAGTTGTGACACTTCTAACTCTACGTTCGATAGAGTTAACTCATTAAAATCAAAGTCTCCCATTTTTTACATTGAGTTTAAAAAGGAGTTTATTCTCTTATTTAGATTTAGAGGCCCTTTGGAGTTATATTCAAGTCGAAATATCCAAATTGAAAAGAAAGATTATCCCCCCCAACATCAGTAGCCTAGATCTAGTAGTAGGTTTTTGATCACACCGACCAAAACTTGGATGAAGGAAGAAAAGAGGCAATCATTAAGTATCAGGTATTATAATTAAATATTTTAAAAAAATAATAATAATTTTACTAACTGAAAGTCAAAAGGGCAAAGTAAGAAACTTTCTAATAAAATATTGAAGATTAGAATAAAAATATAAGTACACCGACTGTAACAGGGATGTTAGTGTCGTGCAAATAGTACCACTATGTTCATCATAATCTAAGGAAGAACCTCGTGGCCTTGAAAAAGGTCTTGCAAACTCTTATTCGTTCATTATTTATGTCGAAATGGAAGGCTTGGTTGCAGCCCCGACGATTTCCGTTGTTGAATATCTGTACTTAGGTTTAATCCTGTACTTAATCCACTCTTCCTTCGTAGTTTTGATCTTTTGACATTACATTCCAGTGTTCAGGAGCTAACTTCATTTTCTTTCCTTTCTTGGGAAAAAACTTCAACATCGCCCGTTGACGCGCAATTCAAAAATGTTGGTTACTTTTTAAACAGCTAAAACTACACAGATAAAATTCAAATTACAACTTACTTAATTAACTTATAAAATTAGCTTAAACAATACATTGAAGGTAAAAATAAGATAGCAACTTTATCAAAAAAAAAAGTTTATAATGCAATTATCAACTCAAGAAAATTATTATTATGTTACTGAACCTATTTATTAATTTTGAAAAAAAGTAGCATAAAACTTTTAAATATGGTCGGATTCTAATAGAGATAGGTGGTCGTGCTTCTTGCTATCCTTCAACATCAATTTACTTGTATATATAGGCTTCAGAGTAGGAATTAATGTTTCAGATGCATCACTGCCTCTTCGTCTTATATCGATTTCAGTGAAATCGTTTGCTGAATACGTTGTTTTTTTGAGAAGTTTGCTCAGATTGTTTCGATCTATTTTCAAAACTTTTTCACTTCCGTTATTAATAATTTTATAAGTCGATATACAACACTTCTGTGAATCTAACCGCCTCCAGTGTTGAAAGGCAACTACTCTATCTCAAGATGTGTCACTTCAGTTGTTGATACTTGCAGGCATTTTACATAGTTAGAAGTGACACTTACTGCCCCCTAGAAGAATCTACTGGAACCAGAGAAGTGTCGTTTTTCCTGTATAAAGAGATCATAATTCTTATCTCATTTCTGACATAAACCAAAAATTGACGAATTTTGAGTTGTGTCACTTCTGAAGCGGGGGTGCGATATGTATGTATGTACAATAAAAATACATGAAAGATTCGTGAGTTACGAAATAATACAAGTGGCTCTATGTATAATTGATAATCTAATAATTGAATGTTAATTTTAGTTTAACAAATTTGATATTATTTTAAGAGCGCCGGATAAGGGAGCGCGCCGGTTAACAGAACGCCGGATAAGGGAGAGTCTACTGTACTTGGTATAAGAAAGTAAAAATGTTTGCTATACACAGTTTGAAAATATGTCACAAGAATACAAATATATGAGAAACACCCCCCATAATCGGTAAATCTTGTCTGTGAGAATACTCAATATGACATCTGTGAAGAGGCAGTGGGGTGTAAAAGATATGTCTTCTTATCTGAGTAAAGCCGCTGTATCCTGGCATATTTCTGCTATTTCTACCTCTCTCCTCCCCTCCAGTCATTCATTCTCTTCCGCTCCAGATATCACCAGTTGTACCTACCTACCTCATTCATATCCTATCTAGTTGATTCATCAATTAAAATATTTCCACATTCATTTGATCCATTCATAAGTAAAATACTCTTCTCCGTCGTTATTGAAACTATTAAATTGTTTTGTGATTTTTGTCAATATTATGGAAAAAAAAACTAATAAATCCAATAAAAACAAAGAACTTGTTCCATATTTATATTGTCTAATTCCGAAATTTTGATTCGAAGTTTGACTTAGTACTAGTCCTATCAAAAATTGGTCATTACAAAAAATGTTCCATATTAACTTTTCTTAGATCAAAGTGTTTCAGATTTGAGACAGAACCAATACGAACAAAGTTATAGTGCTCTTCAAAGTAATCGCAATACATAACAACTAATTTTGAAACGATTTTCCTTATTATTGACAGTTTGGAAAATAATTAGAGTTAGCTAATGACGCTCATGCCCGGGCTTTATCTATGATCTATCTTCCCCACTTCTTGAGGACAGTAGAAACAATAAGAAAATTCAAACCAGAAAAAACTTTATGTTAGAGGAAACCTTCTATTCGGAAAAAAGAATTATTTTCTCATTGTTTAAAACTAATTAAATAACAATAATAAAAAGTCGTGTTTTATATTCAAAAACATTCTTTGATACATAGCTTTCATTTTTATGTTTTTGGCAAAGTTCTTGAACAGACATCCTTCTTTAAGGTCTGTCGAATCTACGTTTTAATCATTATTTTTTATTATTTATATACTAAATTATTTTTATTGGTTTTTACTTTTATGTATTTTTATTAGCATTTTATATACATATATTGTATATATTATAATTGTGAGGGCGCCGGTAGCTCAGTGGTAAGCGTGCTTGACTTCTGAGCTCAAGGTTGTGGGTTCGTAGCCCGACCGAGGCCCTTAGTTTATTTTATCTGGGAGGTAAAATAAACTTAAGCACGCCGTCCTTCGGATGGGACGTTAAGCGATGGTTCCGAGCCTGTACGATGTCAGGTACTCGTTAAAGACCCCTACCCTAGATGAATAAAAATTTAGGGTAGGCAAAATTTAGGACTCCCACAGTAGAGTCGGGCTCATGTCCACCAGAGTGACGATAGAGCGCTCTGGTAGTAGGCGATATGACCTCGTAGTTAAAGCCCGGGCATGAGTCATAAAACCTAACCTAACCTATTATAATTATTATTGTGTATTCTACGTGAGAACGTCCCGAAATTTCGTCGTGAAAAAGCACTTCCGGAAAAGTTATCAAATATTATTATCATAATTTTAATTAAATTAAAAAATGTATCTATTGTAATTATTATATAATTTGTTTATCTACTGCATAATATTATTATTTTTGTACTTATATTTTCAAGTATTTATATACTAATTTCATTTTATTTTTTAGTAGTATTGTTAATTTTAATCCATGTGTGTCAGACTCTAAGAGTTAATATCTGTTTATGTATCTAAACTATAAGCTTCCTCAATGTAAAACATTCTTATGAGGTATCCTAATTACCATGTTGTTGATGTTCAGGGGGCTCTTTCGTCGCTTTGGTGGACAAGAACTCGACTCTACATTGTTGTTCACCCAGATTTATTCACCTAGGGTAGGGATCTGTAGAGTCGGGCTCATGTCCACCACAGAGACGAGAGAGATATCTGACAATAGGCAATATGACCTCATAGTTAAAGCCTGAAGTAAAATGGTTTAACAATCGTTTCTGAGATTAGCGCTAACAAATGTACAGTCACATACACACTGACAGAGGCACAGAAAGACATCATAGTGAAAATGGTTCCTGGGACATTAAACCGTGATATTACAATGAAATTTTCATCTCAGATTTTTGAACGATAACAATAATTCCTTAAACTAAAGAAATAAGAAAGTACATAATAAAAATGAAATAGAAATAAACTAACAATAAAATTGTACAACATTTCTCTAACTCTTCCATCTTAGATTAAAATACATAAATAAATATAATTAAATTATGAGAGAAATCTCTTTTTTTCTAATTTTTCGTTGTAAAAACTTTCTTATTGGAAGCTTTAACTTTATATCAAGATTTCCTCTTGCATTCCGTTAAATTTTAATGAAGGTTTGTTTTACTTCACCAGCTATATAAAGTATAGGACAAGTTATGTAAACGGTCACAAATTCATTGCTGTTTTTCCGTAGTTTCATGTTTTACGATCCCCGAAGCGAAATGGGCTGATGGGAAAGGGAGTATCAGAAGAGACTCAAAACCCAATAATTGCCCATGTAATATATTTTTTTTCTTTTTCATAATTTTTATTTATAGTCATTTACGACTTCACGGTCACTAGTGACGACTATAGAGTCTAAATGTCCTCATAGAGTTTTGCGTCTTTAAGGAAGTGGATACGTCCGTTGTATTTGTCGGAGTAATTATATTTGAAGTAAATTTTTTTCTTGTCAGTGGGCAATTTGTGTTTGTCTCTTAGTGTGTTTCAAAGTTAGTTGTATTCCATCTGAGTCCATTCATTATTCCAGTGTTGTTCAAGTTTTCTTCTGAAGTAGGAAAGGTCTTGTTTGTCTGTTAACTGTTTGTTGAGGCAATAAGGGAGAGAGTGCAGCATCTTTTGCAGCAATGTCTGATTTTTTCGTTCACAGGAATGCCAACATGGGATGGGATCCAAATTAGTTTTAATTGTTTCTGTTTTTAATTAATTTTGAGTGTCATGAGTGAATTTCTTTAATGCTTTTTACAAATGACCATAAATTTTGTATCGCCCGAATCGAGCTAAGAAATTTGGAATTTTGCGAGTGAGATGAGATTATAAAGGCTTGGAGTAATGTGAAAAGTTCTCCTGTAAAAATGCTGCATTCTCGATTGATTTTGAATGTCCAGTTCGATTTTGGTGTGAGATGTAAGGAATGTATCGACACAAAATTTAGTATAAAGGTATGTCCACACTAGGCAACAAATTGGTGGCAACATGTTGCCAACATTTTGACATGGCAACATGAAGTTGCTTCAATTGTATCTGGATACATGTTGTCTGTGATGTTGTGCGTCCACACCACAACCAGTCAAATGTTGAAAATGGACGTGAAAGCTGCTGGTGTTCAACACAAAATGTTGTCAACACTGTCCACACTGAGCGATGTTACCCATATAAGAGCGATGTTACCCGTATAAAACGGGATACATGGATACAAGCAACAAATTTCTTTGATGTATGCCGCCAAATGTTGACGAGTATCCATCAACATGTTGTCAACATTGTGTTGACAACATGTTGCCAACAATTTGTTACCTGGTGTGTACTAAGCTTTAGGAATCAGAAACTAAGTTTTAGTCCAGACGATTGGTTCTGAAGAAAAATTAATTGATTAATTTGTTCTGAGGTTCCGGTGATGCACCGCCATTCCTGCAGTCAGACTTTCGATAAGTATACAGTATTGCATATTGAAGAACGTCTTAATTGCTATACTTGGGTCTATGTCTATCTATTTTCAGCTAGAATTGAGAGAAGGTTCTCAAGGGACACGGCGCCGGTTTGACCGACCTATTTTAGCTATTTATACGATTTTGAAAAATAAAATAAAAAAAAGTGGGTGAAACACGGCAATGTACTTCCCCAGCACAAATTTATCGACTAAGTTTTCACTCTCCATTTGACGCCGAACGGCCATTTTAAACAATTTTGACGTATACAGGGACCTCTGAATCCTTATTTTATTACAACAGCGTTTATTAGTGTTTTTGAGTTGAGCTCTATCCTCTGATTCTCCCCTTCTCTTTGGCCAATTTCAATGAAAATTTAAAGTCCTTATCGCATTTTAAATTCACAAATTGGTAAGAAATTCAATGTTGAGTTTTCACCAGAATTTCATGTTTACGGAATTTTAATTCCAAAAATTAAAATAAAATAATAAATTAAAATACCTGTCTGGTGTATCTGTGAATACTCCCGATAGAATGAATATATCGACATTCTAAATTTCTATACGCGTCCAGAACCCCATTAAGACGTAAACTTTTTATTTTCAGCGTAATCGCGGAGGATAGATTAGGCTTCAATCAAAAACTCTAATAGCTTTCGATTTTATGAGAGTATTGACACGAAACTTCGTAAGTGTCCAAAACCCCATAAGAATGAACTTTATTAATTTTCAGTGGAATGGACCGAAAAGAAGGGGGGGGTTCAACTCAAAAATCATCATATCTGCCGATGTAATGAAAGTATCAACATGAAATTTAGTATGAGGATTCAGTAGTTCCTGTGTACGTCAACTATTGATTTTTAGTCAAAACGGTAAATTCTTGTTAAAGAGAGACCGAAATAGTTTATCAATTCACTGACTTTTTTATTTTCAATTTTGGAATGGGGGTCGGAAAATATAAAATATCGGTGAAGAATCAATTTCGAATAACTGAGCCATCCCTTGTACTAGAAAGTTCAAAAATATAGGTTCGATTCACATTCTTGAATTCGGCATAGGCAGGATTTTGGTGAAGGGGGCCTAAAGCCAGTCGAGTACAGGACTTTTGACCGAATGGAAAACCATAATTCTTAAAACAAAAAAAAATTGCTGGGGAAATGAAAATATGATAGATATCCATGTAATATAATTTTATTTTAATTCAGCCTCTGATAAGTCCAACTTAAATAAAACATGTTATAGTCGATGTTATCTGTCTCACGTCTCCCAGTTTTGGCAAAACTTAACGATTTAAATGTTATAAATTATCTGAGCTAACCAAGGTAATACTTTTTATCTTTAATTATATCAGTTATAGCCGAAGTAAAACTTTATCGAAGAGATTATGTCATAGAATTGAAAAATATTGTATAATAAATATAATGATCATAATAAAATATATATTTTTAATTGAGTAAATGACAAGACTGATGCCTTTCCGCTGAATATCGACGAGTGATGTTTTTGAGGGGTTTTTGATTTACATATAACATTTTCATGTCGATGATACATTAGTTACATCGGCAGTTATTGTGTTTTTATGTTAATAACCAACTAGGACGATTTGGATGAAAATCTACAGGTCTCTTCCTCATGAGCAATGGTAATACCTCCGATTAATAATAAGAAGCTCTATGATACTTATACAAGCGCGATTAAATTAGAGAATATTATCGACAAAAAGTTTTTTTTTAATCTAAAATCGTTTCTGAAATTGTTTACTCAGTCTTTTGGGAGCTATTTGATTAGATTTAAAATTTGAGATTCGAAAGAAAAAAATCAGCCAAATCTACGCAAAATGCCATTTCCGCTTCCTTATCAGGCTTTGAGAGGCCGCCGGTAGCTCAGATGTCTATCCCCAACCCTAAACTAAATTTAGGACTCCCACAGAGTCGGGTTTATCTTCACCAGAGCGTCAAAAGAGCGCTCGGGTAGTAGGGATATGACCTCGTAGTTAAAGCCCGGGCATGAGACACAATAGCTAAGAAATCCGGTTTGGCTAAGTGTTTTTGATATGAGCTGATTCATAATAGTAACAGTATTATATAAAGTAAACTCATAGAAATAAAAGACGTTGTCTTCCCACTGTTTTATTTATACCAGAACCGGTTTTCGACGCAACAGCGTCATCATCAGTGGTTCTGGTATAAATAAAACAGTGGGAAGACAACGTCTTTTATTTCTATTAGAAATCTAGTCCCACAACATCTTACTATCACATATGAAAGTAAACTCAATTCATATCCAAAATTGAATTATTTCCACTCAATCAATATACAGTAGACTCTCCCTTATCCGGCCTTCTGTTAACCGGCGCGTTCCCTTATCCGGTGCTCGCAAAATAATATCAAATTTGTTATCAGATTATCAATTATATGAGCCACGTGTATTTACGAGCACATAATAATTCCGTAACTCACGAATCTTTTACGTATTTTTATTGTACATACATACATATTACTTCACATTCATTATTATTATTTCACTAATATCCTATAATTTATAAAAAAATGTTTCCTAGAATAGAAAAACAAAGATACCATCCCGTCCGTGGCACAACAATATCGTCTTATCGGGAAATGAACACTTAACTAGTAAAGTATGTACATATTTGTCAATTTCATAAATGTTATCAACAAAATACGTTTTATTCCTTAGCCACCTATAAACACTTTTTTTAATGCTTTAATTGATATATTTTTTCTAATTAATTGATGATTTCCGTTATCCGGCGTTTTCTGTTATCCGGCGTCACGTCGGTCCCGGCAACGCAGGATAAGGGAGACAACTGTACTTCAGGAAAATGTGATTTCAGGACAATCCTTGACGTCATGAGAGGATTTTCAGATATGTTTGTATGAATAAACTAAAGTTGGAGGGACTGAAAAAAGGAATATAAAAGTTTATTTATTCATATATTCTTGGACAAGTAGCCAACTTTTCAAAATAACAACCATTTTGCTTTTTGAATGTATTATATATGTCAAGAAGTAGGTAAGAGTTTGACTAAACAATAAGAAACTAATGGTTTATAAGTTATTCATTATAGTGGAATCTGCTTATTTTCCACTTAAGTATGGAGTGAAATAAGGTGATGTAAAAAAAATATCCTGATGTATTCATGTAATGACGACACAAAATTTAGTATGAGGATTCAGAAGTCGCTATGTAAATAAACTATTGATTATTAGTCTAAATGGCAGATTTGTTTTGGAAAGTCATATGATTAATTCGTGCTTAAAGAAGTTAGTTCGTTAATATGACTCATGCCGGGCTTCAATTACAAGGTCATATCGCCTACTACCAGAGCACTCTTTCTTTGGTGGACATGAGAACGACTCTACTATGGGAGTCCTAAATTTTGCCTACCTAAAATTTTTATTCACCTCGTCAGGTCTTTAACGAGTACCTGACATCGTACCAGCTCGGGGCCATCGCTTAACGTCCCATCTGAAGGACGGCGTGCTCAAGGTTTATGTCACCTCCCAGATAAAACAGGTTAATAAATATAACCGTTCTGTATGGGGAATGCGAGGGGATCCATGGGATTAGAAACAGATGAAAATCATCTGGAATGTATTGAATATGCTAAAAAATTCCGAAATAAGCAAAATGTTTTCTATTTTCTGATTGGCTGACATTCATTATTTTAATTTTTACTTCCCCAGCGATACAAAGAATAGGGGAAGTTATATAATTAGAATTTTGAACGGAATTTCAAAAAATGATGTCTTTCTGTTTGTCTGTGAACACGATAACTCCCGTTAGAATGAATGTATCGACACGAAATTCTATAAATGTATCCAGATCATTCTAAAGACGACACCTATTCACTCTGAGCCAAATCGGCCAAAGGGAAGAGGAAATTAGGAAGAGGCTCAACACAAGAACTCAGATAACTGACGTTGTAATTAATGTATTGACACGAAATTTCATTGTAAATTCAAAGTCCTTCAAGGACGACACGTATCAATTTTCAGTCAAATCGGCCAATGGGAGGGGGGGATCAAGGGCTCAGCCCAAAAATCACAATAACTGCCCTTATAAATGAATGTATTACCTGTATCACCTAATAATTTTTCGGGAAACCGTCCAAAGGAGGGAACATCAGAGAAGAGGGGCTCGATTTAAATATTCTAACTGCCGGTGTAATGATTGTATCGACACGAAATTTAATTTTTAATGAAAAATGATTTACTATTAAAGTAAAATATTGAGTTTTAGCCCAAACGGTCGATTGACTTTGGAAGGAACGCGAAAACGTAATATATTAATTCATGCTGAGGAAGTACATAGCCGGTGATCCACCGATAACTTTTTTTTTTCTTGTTATCCTCCAAGCACGAAATTTCGATGTCATGGTAACATTGACCAGCGCCTCCCCCCCCCCTCCCAATAAAAAAAAAAGTACAACTAATCTTTTTCAGAGCATGAAAGAGAGTTATGGAGGCAAGGAGGTAGATTATCGTTGTTGGGAGACTCTTTTTTCTGAGAGTCCCTGTAAACTCTCACCTGTTATTTTGATTCGTACAGTTTATCTTTTTACTTCGATAGAATTTCTTTATAGGAAAGTGTCAAAAAAATAATAAAAACATTGGATATAAAAGAAATTGTACACCACTTTCACTTTTTTGTGAACTGAGCTGTCAGAAAACCACTAATTTTTAGGAGTGAAATGTTTCTTGTAAGGGTTTCAACCACAATTATGTTGTGGTTTTATATGACTCTCTTCTTCACTAAATAGCTTCCCAAAAAACCAAAAATATCCATAATTGAATTAATTCCACTCATATATACAACACAAAAGTGGTTGATATAATATAAGAAAGTCCTATTATAGCCAAATCAATTTTTTTTGATAATCTGAATTTTTTTTTTTCCCCCGACAAAGCATGAACTTCTGGGAGCTCAACATTTTGGAGCTGATTCATAACAGGAATGATAATCATCCTCACACCTCAACTCATAACCAGAATTGAACTATTTCCAGGTCAATCGTACACATCAATAAAACCATAATGAAGGAATATCGGGTACGTCAACTATTGATTTTTAGCCCAAACGGTCGATTGGTTTTGCAGGACAGCTTACTCCGTTGGCAAAGGACCCTGAAGATCCTTAGCCACCCACACGAGCTTCCTCCACTGCAATCTGTCGTGCGCAACAAGTCTCCATTTCACCATATGGTGTTCCACGGCATCCCTCTTCTAGATCAGTCCATCTCAGCTGAGGCCTTCCTCGTGATCTTGCTCCTTGGAGCGTCCATGATACGTCTTATGGCTGTCTGCGAACTGCTTCTTTCCACATGCCCAGCCCTGATTTCATGTCTGCTACTACGGTCAGGTATTACCAGAAGATTCCCCTCAGCTCCCAGTTTCTTCTGATACTCCACTCCTAGGTTTCTCTTTCCTTGACCAGATCTGCTATTTTTTGCAGCACTTTATTTTCGAAGCTCTTCTCCAAATAGTCAGGGTGCAGGATTCACACCTGGTCTTAGATCCTGTGCTTCCGGTTCCTCGAAAGGGCTGTGGACCTTAGTACCTTTATGACATAAAAGTACGCTCTTTAGGCCTGCAGAAGTCCAACATCGAGTTGATGGTAGTTACTGTTGACCCGAGGTAGCTACTAATTCGGCCCCATTACTTCTAACTACTTCTGGGCTGGTTCCTATGTTCTCATCCGCGTACGCCCAGGACTCCGGTTTCTCCGCTATTTGAGTGTCTTCCTAGTTTATCATTGCCTGCCCTATCATTTCTTCAAGGGCCGGGTTAAACAGAAGAGGGGAAAGACAGTCACCTTCCTTCTGGGCAGACCTGACATCGAAGGTTTCCCAAAGTTTTACTATTGAGTAGATCAAACCAAAACAGGAGTTTACGATTTCAAAGTAATAATAGCCGACCAGCCGCAACAATCAAAACATCTCTTCCATCGCATGTAATCCCATCCCACCTGGACTTCTAGAGAGAATCTTCTGTCCTAAGTTAGTTACTTACTCAATTACTTGAGTAGTGTCAATGCGTAACATACTAAGCTATTTCTAGAAATTAATACAACAGTACGTAAAGCCCAACCCCTAATGCCAACAAGGTTAAATGTAGGAAAAGTAAAAGAACAACTACAAAGAAACTGTGTACTGAATTCATCATGATGGCAGACCTTCCAGGATAATGGCCACTACGGAGTCCATAAGACGAAATGTGACGATACTTTTGTGTGTTTCTGACCCGGCAGCTCAGGTATCTCCGTTCCCTTCACCCCAAACTGGCATATGACTAACTACTCCTTGGAAGCCCATGTCCAACAAAAGATGCGGATTGCAGATTAACTAAACACAGATCTTTACAATATTACCATTTCCATTTTAAACGAGAGTTTTACTCCAACTTTGTTTAATTTTTACCCCAGCTATATAAAGGATAGGGGAAGTTATGCAATCAGTCAAAAATTTAATGCGGAATTTTCTATGGAACTTTATGTTTTCATTTCTGTAGATTCCAAATATGAAAAAAAAAGTCTGTCAGTCTGTGGACACGATAACTCCCGATAGAATAAATGTATCAACACAATTTTGTATGTGAATTCAGAACCCTCTAAAGATACCTGTTGTTTTTCAGTCAAATCGACTAATGGGGTGGGGGATTAGGGAGAGGCTAAACGGAAAAACTCTAATCTGTGAAGAGGATACCTCCTGATAGAATGAATTTATAGTCACGAAATTTTACATCATGAAACCCGACGGGAATGAGGATAAGAGGAGGCCATCAACTCAAAAATCCAAACAACTGCCGATTTAATGAATGTATAGAGATGAAATTTTATATTTAAATTCAAAACCCCATAAGCATGACACCTATTAATTTTCCACGAAATCGGTCGAAGGGAAGAGTGGCTCAACTCAAAAAACCAAATAACTGACGATGTGATGAATGTATCGAGAAATATTTAGTATACATATAGGTTATGTTAGGTTATATGACTCATGCCCGGGCTTTAACTACGAGTTCATATCGTCTACTACCAGAGCGCTCTTTCGTCACTCTGGTGGACATGAGCCCGACTCTATTGTGGGAGTCCTAAATTTTGCCTACCCTAAATTTTTATTCACCTAGGGTAGGGGTCTTTAACGAGTACCTGACATCGTACAGGCTCGGGACCATCGCTTAACGTTCTTTCCGAAGGAAGGCCTGCTTAAGTTTATTTTACCTCCCAGATAAAATAACATAAGGGCCTCGTTCGGGTTTCGAACCCACGATCTTGAGTTCAGAAGACAAGCACGCATACCACTGAGCTACCGGCGCCCTCAGAATATATATATATATATATATAATTAATTTTGTTATATATATAATATACATATTATCATTAATATTGTAATATAATAATTCAGATTATCACTAAAGATAACAAAATATCCATGAAAATACTTATCCATCACAGGCATAACAATATCAGTTAATGCACAATTGAAAACAGATTTGCAACGGTGGATAGCACGGAGCAGGTGAAACACAAAATCGATAGTTGGACCGTTAAGCACGTTTCATTCCGTGAAGACACACTTTTAACCTACTCTATAGACTAGGTCACAGAGAAACCGGTTACTAAGCGCTCATAATCACTTACTAAATTCAATTACATACTACGTTTAAAATATATTTTACTTTTAAAATACTGTTTATTCCCCCCTCGTAATAGACAATCAAATTTTACAAAAGTTAAGAGAAAGATTGATTTTTAATGATAAAGATATGAAAAAAGTATATATTCAGTCTCAAATTTCCTTGATTTCTAGTAATTATATCATTTTGTATTCATGCGATTTTCCTACAATATAGGTAGAAAGTAAATACATTTTATTTTATAGAATCAACCTCAATATCTAGATCTACTTAAGTATGACACTTAAAATCTCGTACTTTATTTCACCAGCTTTAAAATTAATGTAAATATCAACAAATTTCCAGCGTTTTTTTTTTGTACTTAATTTATTTATGGACTTACTCAAGATTAGTTTCATTGGAGAGACTGGAAGAAGAGCCCTGGATATCCTCTGTTTTCCCAGAACAATGCCAGGAATGTCTCCAACTCAAGTCCCCTGACATGGAAACCCGGGAAACAAAACACGGCACTCGTATTTGACACACTTTGGATACAAACTGCACAGCACAGGTACGCAATGATACACTCAAGTATTTATAAGGAAAGAAAAAACGAAAAAATTAGTTAGAGAATACAACAAAAACAAAGAGAAAGAATGAAAACACTTAAGGTCCCATGGGGTTATCTACACTACCTACCTGACCAGAACCTAACGCCATACTGGCGGTTACTTGGCAACCAGTGCTTGTCTGTCTCCCCGCTAGGAGCACCACTACCTCTCCTTATCTACAACCTTCCCACACCACGAAGTCTTTATTTAAATAACAATTTTTTTTTGGACATTTTGACTACAAATTGTACTCCAAAATAATGCTCCATAAGAGTCGCAAAATATCTTATAAAATTTATCTCAAATCCCAAATTTCAAAGAATCCCTTGGTGGTCTGTGTGGCAGAATTTGATGTGTCCCATTCCTTTGAAGTGCCATCACTTCTACGTCCTCAAAATCACGGAAAATTTCAAATTATTTCTGAAAACATTGAACTAAGGTTACTAATCGGGCGAAGCCTGGTAAGCTGCTAGTATAATTATAAAATTATTATTAAAAATTGTCAAAAAATTTGTCAAATTTCTTAAATCCCTGCCGTTTTGATCCCTTGTTGTTAAGATAATAAAAGAACACAATTTTATTTATTTATTTTTTTTGTTGGCCTTATGTACGGTGCATATTAGCCATGTCACTGTGTTATCTAGTTATTTACAACATCCATGGCCCCGGGAGGGAGTTCTATCTACGAAATAAAACTCACTCCCGGACGGAAGACCATGCGACCAAAGTCCGCGCGGCCATCATGGCCCCCATAAAAGAACACTAAATGTTAAGATTAATTATCAACATTTGAAAGTAGGTATAAATCCAGTATCCAATGTACCGTAGAAACAAAATTGTTTCTAGCTGCCGAAAAATTGATAAAATATCAATATTTATATCCAAGTATGATCCAACAAAGTGTTATGCAATTTTGATTTTTCTTTTTAAACTTTTGTGACTAAAACTCAATGATTTGTCAGAAACAAAATAATTATAAATATTTATTTATACATATTTATATAAAACACTAAATGTTACAAATTTTCTTGTTTTAAAATTGATTTTTATAAAAACCAATTGATTTTGATTAGAAAATAAAAACAGCAAACTATGACATACTGACACAAATGTCAAATCTGGTAACTTTCTTTCTTGGAAAATAATTATAAAAAGCTTTATTTTTAAATTATAATATAAAATATTTATAATTACTGTGTTTCTGACAAATCTTTGTTTCAGTCACACAATTTTAAAAAGTTTAAAGAATTTTGGATTTATACCTACTTTCAAATGTTGATAGTGTGCCCCCCTGGTCTGTCTCAAATCCGAGGTTTTGACAGTTGGAAATTTAATAAGAAACATTTATCGAAAGAAGTAATCGTTTTTGCGTATATCAGGACGCGTCTAAAAAAAATAGGCTTAAAAACATAATTTTAGGAAGCTTTTCGGTATTTCAAGAAAAGGGCGGCCTCCGAAATATCGTATTTCACATAAAATGTACTTTTCAGTTTGATCTGCAACTTTTATTTGAAGAGATTTTTGATTAGGATATAAATATAATGTATTTTGACCCCGACGACTCAATTTTCGTCTAATTTCCTCCAAAATTTAATCAGATCCAAGTAAGCACTTGTAACATCTTCATTTCAAGTTCAAGGTTAAAACTACTATTTTTTTTGAGTTAGAGCGCTCACAAAGTACCAATCACAAACAGACAGACAATCAAAAGGGATTCAGGGAACATAAAAATGTAAAATTCTATTGAAATATCTTAGCACGATTACAATACATAAACTAAATGTATAATAAAGTAAATCATGGTAGAGGCTCTGGGTTAGTTAGTTATTGTGACATGCCCGGGCCTTAACTACGAGGTCATATCGCCTACTATGAGATCAGTTGCTCTCTCCTTCCGACCCACGTTTAGTTACCTAGGGTCATCCATACAGAGGACATCGGGACCATCACTTAATGTCCCATCCGAAGGACGGAGTGCTCAAGGTTTTTCCACCTCCTAAAAAAAAGTTGATGAATCACCGGCTACTTTTTCGCTCTCCAAACCTAATCGACCGTTTGAGCTGAAACTCAATATTTGACTTACATTGTAGTTACTGACTCCTCGTACTAAATGTATCGATACATTCATTATATGAGTGGTTATTAGGGTATTTGAGTTGAGTCCCTCTGATCCCTCCTCCCCTTCTGCTAATTCCGCGGAAAATTATTAAGTGGTGTTATAGGCTTTGTGAATCTACACATGAAATTTACGTATGAACATTCATTAAAATGGCAGTTGATGAAGTTCCTGGTTTAGCCTCATCCAATCACCCTCTCGCCTTTGGTCGATTTGTCTGAAAATCCTGAAAATCAATAGTTGTCGTCCTTGGAGGGTTCTGCATTCACAAATAAAATTTCGTGTCGAAACATTCCATTCCATAGGGAGTTATCCTGCTACAGGCACACACACAGACACAATGTTTGAAGTATAACTTCGTTACTTAGCTATAGTAGGACGTTTTGAGGTAAATGCAGCGATTTCCCCCTCCAAAACGCAAAGGAAAAATCGTAACATTCTTGACGCCCACTGAGCAGACTGCGCATACTTGGGCGCACCTTTCACTTGTGATGCTTTAATACAACACGTGCATTTCTTATCGGTTTGTGTTTGAATTAATGCATTCTTTTTTTATTGTGCAACGCTTTAAGTTTACTAAATGTGCATCGTATAAGTGTACTTATTGCGTTAAATTTATTGTGTATCGCATAAAATGTAGGTACACAATACAATGAATTTTTGTTTTATAACCGTTATTCTATTCTACAATTCCGAAAACAATTTTACGATTTTACAATAATCGCATTTACTTTTAGATAATAAACAATCACGGTAGAAAATAATTAGTTACGACCAAATCTTTAAAAAAATAATTAGCACGACTTTCGAACGATATTTAGACAAGCTACAAACTATTGATCAAATTTTAAGTTCTTTTCTTAAACAATCAAGCAAAAATTTAACGTTATATACCTACTTTAATTGCCAAAGTCTTTCAAGATAATGTTTTGCTGAAATCTAAAATTACAATTCTGACATAAACTTGATTAAAAAAACAATGAAAGTGTGTCTCTTCCGAATTTTAATTGCGTTGTTCAGTTTAAACCGATTGGAAACCGATGAGGCGGAGTTTGTTATTATCATAATAATAATGATGTAATTCATATTGTAACTCCATATATTGACTTTATTACGCATAATTCTCAGTATTGTCAAGGAACAATGTGATGTAGGTGACGCTTGTATGGCCGAATGCGAGCACGGCAATAACTATTAGAACAAAGAGAAACTGAAACTAAACGAGTTACGGAAGTTACACTTCAATCTTCTGTACTAATTGCACACACATAAACACAATTTTTTTATTTTTGTAATCAGGAGGTCAAGAAACATGAAATTCCATTGAAAACTTCTGAATTATATAATACTTGGCTTAGCTGGAGAAGTAAAATGGCCTCGGCAGGGACAAGAAATGGATGGAAGAAGTGGAGGTCAAAAGGGATCCAAGTTTAACGTGGACTCTCACTGGAGCTGGAACTTAGAAATTGGTGGTTGAACAATGTTCCAACCGCTGGAAACTTGCTAACTTCATCTGTAACTTCACCTCCCTCTTAATCTATTCGGAAAAAAAAGGATTTGAGCTGTTTTGCATAGTGTTATCGACTGAATCATCTACATCAGTCGAATCGATGTATACAAAAAGGTCAATTTTTTACCTATTTTGAGTTATTGCGCGGGAAGTTGTTGTTTGAAGGTAGCTTTTATGCAGAAATATTCCAAGTCGGGCGTCTCTATTACAAAAAATATTGTCTAAAAGTTTCTGATTCAGGGACATGGAACGTTTCGCACAAATGTTACAAATACAAAAATCATTACCACCAGTATATCTTTGAAGTTTACAGTTGAGGAAGTGAACGCATCTGATATACTGGATTTCCAAAAATGGCCAACATATTACAAAAAAACTTGCACTTCGGAATAAACTAGGGGAAGATGAGTTGCAGCCGCAGATAGAATACATTTTAACATCAGTTCACTAATGATGATGTTTAAATAATGAATGTTTAGTTTAAAAAATACTAAAATACAACGTTTTTTGAAAGAAATAAGGTTTTTTACTTCTTAACCCTTGAGTGTAAACTAAAACGTTCTAAGTCTGACACTATAATATAGTGTAATAAATTATACCATAAATGTATGAAAATGAATTCATGAACATGTCAAAATAATACCCCAATTTCCTGGTAGTTTTATAAACGACTCTTCAGTAGGTAAACAGTTTTTTTTGGCTTAGCGAAAAAAGGGTTAACTTGACTTAGAACGCTTTTGTATACATCGATTCAATAGGTCATTTCTTATATTCATTAATTATTCACGTATTAATCAATCACGTTTTCGCTCTTTCTCCAAAGCCAATAAGACCGTTTGGGCTAAAACTGAATATTTGTCTAACATATTGGCTTCTGAATCCATAATTACAATATTTCGGGGAAGTAAAAGTTACAACTCATTTAGGCGTCTTTATTTGCGAAAATATAATAAGTGCTAACTATGCTTCTCATTGTAAAGATTGTATTCCTCGTAAAAATAGTGTCTAATAGAATGTAAAAAACCCTGAATATACATTTCTTCTTTTTAAACAAACCAATAAAGACTGATGAACCACACCGAAGACAAACAGAGATAATGAAACAGGGATATCGAATTGTGCAACGTTCGCAGTTCTCAGGAGCTTTTGAATAAGGAATGAAGATAGCCTGGGAAATATGGAGTTACTGAAGGGTTTCTGCTTGAGCTACATGTAGTATAGTCTGGGTCATTAATATAAGCGGTACGTTGAAATGCTCAATAAATGAAGAACAATATTCATGTTCCGTCAATTTAATATTTTCAATAGTTATTATCATATATTTTTTTCTTTTATTAGGAGCATCGACTGCAGAGGCCATTAGCGCCAGCACAACTATTATTATAATAGTGACATTTTGCGGATAAGACTATCTCTCTGGATATTAGCTTTTCCTCCGTGAATGGCACGATATAATTTTTCGGTGATAGAGTCCAGTGTTTCGCAAGAATTGCACCAGCTGGGATGTGTAGGCCGAGCTATCTTTCAGCATCATGAGGCAGTCCATCTCTTTCTCGGTAGGGCTTGAGAGCTTCACAGCAAGTTCTTCTTTGCATAATGGACATCTCGGTGGGCGTCTCCGCAACAAAATGTGGACATGGGTTAGCCAAGTGTGTCCGATTCTTAGCCTCGTCAGGACTATTCTTTCTTTTCGGGAAAGAAACGTCACATCAGCAGTGTCGATTCGAAGTTTAACCGACTTCAGAAAAGTATTGCACTCCTCCCATTGCTTTTGCCATTTATTTTTTATGGCCAATTTGAATGTCTGCTTGATGTCTGCATGACGGATTGGTATGACCTCTGTTAGCACGAGGTTCTTTCGATCATTCTTCAACAAAATTATCATATTGTCAGTTCATCAAACTGCCTGGGCATTATGAATAACGCCCTAATTAAACACTTGGTCCATAATGTATATACCATAGGCAAACGAAAGTAAAATGAAAGACCATTTCTTTTGTGAAAAACTGAAAGGGTATAATTCGTGTTATGATTAAAGCAGATTGTGCGGCGTGTTTTGTTTGTGTGAGGCTGTGTAGGGAGGGAGGGACGACTGCGGGCTTTGACCAAATGACGTTCTGTTCTTTTTGTGGCCCCACAAACAAACAGATCCACTTTGACAGTCAAGTCCTCTCAACACACTACAAATCCTCTCCAACTCGTTCACTTCTAGTTGTCTTTTTTCTCGATTACTCGTCAGTAGGATTAGTTCACTTTGTCACCACAATGATTGTTCCACGATAACCGAGTATTGGAATTGTAAAAACAATCATCTAGGGTCACCTTTTACATCTCTGAGAAAAAGTTATATCTGTCAGAAAATCGATTTTCAGTTTCCAATGGAATTTCATTATGGAAAACCTATGCCAAAAATGAAAATAAATCACCGGCAATGTACTTCCACAGAACGAATTAATAAATTAAATTTTCGCTTCTCCTCCAAAACCAGTCGACCATTTGCGCTATTATTCAACAGTTGACTTACATGTAGGCTCCTGAATCCTCATACTAAGTTTTGTGTCGATAAATACATTACATCGGCAGTTATTAGGTTTTTTGAACTGAGCCCTCGTTTGATCCCCCCTTCCCTTCTGCTGAAAATTAGCAGGTGTCGTTCATATACGGTTTTGAACTCACACATGAAATTTGGTGTCGATACATTCAATACAACGGCAGTTATTAGAGTTTTTGAGTTAAGTGTCTCCCTAATCAACCTTTGATCGATTTGGCAAAAAACAATCGTTGTCGACGTTAGAGATTTCTGGATTCACATATAAAACTTCGGGTCGATACATTCATTCTATCGGCAGTTATCGGGTACACAGACGAATACTTCCTCATACTATCTATATAGGTAGGTAGGAAAGTAAAAAAAATTGAATTTTTCAATTAGTTTTAATTCACGTGTATTAATTGCTGGAGAAATAATTAGAAATGCTTCAACTTTTTTAATGATCCAATTTACATTACAGCTTTTCAAAATGACCCCGGAGAGAGAATAAATACTATCAAATATAACTTAGAAAAGTTATTAATTATCTTGGAGAAAAATAATTATCTTTTGTATCAAAGCTAATTTATATTATAAAATATATAATTGTATATTACATAAAGTTGTATAAAACAAAATGTTTTTTTTTTTTTTTTTTTTTTTTTTTGTATAATTTTTTTGTTCTAATGTACAAAAAATATGGCCGTAAATATGAAAAACTTGGGAGGAAGATTGAAAACTGAACTTCAATATTATTATAGTACTGAACGGTTTGAGATCTAATATGTGAAAATTCAGCTCCCACAATCGGTGTCCTATTGTGTGGATCTTTTGACATTCATCCCTGCTTGGGTCGATTATCTGCTTATTGTGAAACTTGATATGCGGGTTCCATGCCTAGTAAATACTTAAAATTTCATTCAAATTGAAGAATGCTTTCGGTAGAAAAATGAGTAGAACCTGTGATTTTTAAGGGGCATAATTACTGTTATTACTAATCACGCATCTGTCCAACCCTTAGATCTGATAACTGTTTATGTATCTAATTGAGGTATCCAATTACCGTGTTATACTAATATAATAATATGAAATAAATATTATTATTATTATTATTATTATTAACCCTGACGCAAAAGAAGGGATGTTATAAGTTTGTCTGTGTGTGTGTCTGTCTGTGGCATCATAGCTCCAAGACGGCTGAACCGATATCAAAGCGATTTTTTTGTTTCAAAAGCTGGTATTTGCGAGATGGTTTTTAACCATCTTTGGTGGAAATCGGGTATGCCGTCTTCAAGATCTTCAGATTTCATCAGAGCCTGTGTAGGGATCTCGGCCTCTATTATAGGTAGAGACTTGGAGTTTGAGCTCAAATGTTTATAAGGCTAAGCCTCTCCCCCCAAGGTCCTTCAAGCCCCCCCCCCCCCCCCCCCCCCCCTATGGTTTCAGTAAAAACAAATGAATGAACAAAAAATTTTTTTTTTGGATCAGGTTTTTTAAAATTTTTAATTTAATATTTTTCTTTCATCATTACTATACTACCTTTTCAATATTAATCTAGCTCAGTGAAAAGAAGCTTCATATATCTTCTCATTGAATATTTTGTAATTATATTTACTAGCTATAGAGTCCGGCGTTGTCCGGTGGGGGACACAAAACTAGACAAATTCTAGACATACATAGGAGTATACAAGTTGATCAGGTCTAGTACCATCATGACTGTGTCGCTATACTCGTACAGTCACCAATACAATGGGACAACTAACCCCACACCTCCCTGGTAAAGTTGCTGAAGGAGGATTGTGTGGGAGCTGGCCCCGCCCCTAATGGCGTGATAAACAAGCAGCTCTCGCATGTGTATGTTTCGCCTCTTTGCACCCTAAATCAGAGGAAATTACTGGGCCATGTGTTAGGATTCTACAACGGCATTTGTAACTAAGTGCGGCTCTTGAGGTCCACACAGCAATCTTCCCAGCATGATATCAATATCAATAATTGTAATAATAATAATTATAATATTATAATAATATAATATATTATAATATAATATTATTATTATTATAAAAATTAGAGGGCGCCGGTAGCTCAGTGGTATGCGTGCTTGACTTCTGAGCTCAAGGTCGTGGCTTCGTAGCCCGACCGAGGCCCTTATTTTATTTTATCTGGGAGGTAAAATAAACTTAAGCACGCCGTCCTTCGGATGGGACGTTAAGCGATGCTCCCGAGCCTGTACGATGTCAGGTACTCGTTAAAGACCCCTACGCAAGATAAATAAAAATTTAGGGTAGGCAAAATTTAGGACTCCCATAGTAGAGTCGGGCTCATGTCCACCAGAGTGACGAAAGAGAGCTCTGGTAGTAGGCGTTATGTATATATGATATCGTAGTTAAAGCCCGAGCATGAGTCATAAAACCTAACCTAACCTATCAATAATAATAATAACACAAAAGTAGGCATTTTATTCAGTAAATGTTAATTCATTTAATTGAATTTAATCTACACATGGATTTTTAATTGATATGTGAATGATGCACATTATGCAATGAAAAATTGTAAGATTTTTATATTTTCATTACACAAAATGAACTAGGAAATTACACACAGTTAGGAAGAAATTTCCGCAACTGACTTGGTGAAATCATCCTTCGAAATATATTTCTATGGTGCTCTTCACGTCAACAAAATACCTTTAATCTTAGTCTCATCAAATATCAAAGTGGAAAAATTGTATTCCTAACTTTGAAGTACACGAATTTCATAGCTTTATATATTATAATAAAATAAATGATTCAGTTCGTATAAATCTGCGTTTTATTTTGATCAGAACCGGATTTCAACGCAACAGCGTCATCATCAGAGGTTCATCCCACCCATACAGCACGCTTTAGTCGCTAGAACCACTGATGATGACGCTGTTGCGTTGAAAACCGGTTCTGGTCAAAATAAAACAGTGGGAAGACAACGTCTCTTATTTCTATAAGAAATCTCGTCCCACAACATCTTACTATCATATATGCACACATAGTTTTTTTCAAAAAAAGTGTAAAAATATTATAGTGATATTGAAACATAAAAATATGTTGACAATTTTGATTTCTATTTTCGGACCCATTACATTTAATTCCCTATATGCTGAGAGGTTAAAAAAGTTTCAATGATTTTGAGGCAGTAGAAGTTGTAGACACACCACCATGTGATGGAATATTGAGCTGTCTGAACTGAACTCTCTCACTTCCTAGTTTTCATACTTTCCAGAAGACTATCCCCTATACAGATCCACTAACCTTCATAAGTTAAACGAATATAGTTTTTCGTCATATATCATGCAAATACAAAAGGAAACATGAAAATGAGAAGAAAATACCAGAAAGTAACGGATTAAATTCTATAGAAACAAATAAGACCTGAAAAAGATTTAATTTATTCGGGGGAAAAAGCATCGAGAATATTAAAATTATAAAAAATTGTTTTACTCGCTCAACAGTTCCTCAATAAATCGATAAATGCTTCTCTACCTTCACTAGTGGAAGTCTCTAGAGTACAATCGATCAAGCTCGTTCATTTCCAGTGGCCAGGATGTTTTGAACCATACGACTTTGTTTGTAAACAAAATGTAGGTGTTGTGGTCTACAATGATGACTCCGCTGAACGTTTTGTTTGTTTTTGTGACTCATGGCCCAAGGTCATATCGCCTAGCACTCTTTCATCGCTCACCAGGACTAGAGGCCGATTAAACTGTCCTAAATGTTGCCTATCCAAGTTTATTCAACAAGGATAGGGTGTCATTAACGAGTACTTGACATCGCACAGACAGTATATTTGATAACTATCAGTATAAAATAGTTCCATATTTGGAATTTAATTAAATGAGCCTCTTTTGTAAGATATAAGGATGCAAAATAAATAAAAAAATACAGGCTCGGGACCATTATTCAACGTCCTAACCGAAAAACGACTAGCTCAATATTTTTTATACACCCCGGATAAAAAAACTAAGGGCGTCGGCCGGGTTTCGAACCCTCAATCTTGAGCATAATAGGCAAAGAAGCACACTTACTCTGAGTTACCGGGCTCCGCTGAACGTAACATATTTATATTCTAATCAATTCTGACTTTCAGGTGGAAACCTGTTGTCTGTAATAAATAAATTTCATAGAAGTGGCTTCACGAAAACCTTGAAAACTTTCCAGGGAGTAATGTTTGTATACAAATCAATGTTTTGATACGAACTAGTACTCCGTTTGTTATTTCTAGCAACGAATCACTGGAAATAATAAAAATGACAGGACGACGAAAAGTAAGATCGGAAATCTAATTCAGTAACAAGACTTGTGGCCAATTTTACCTAACCAAGAGCGACAATAGCACTTTAGATTTTTTTTATATCTGGGAGGTAACAAAACCTTGAGCACGCCGTCCTTCGGAGAGAACATTAAGTTATGCTCCACCCCACTTAACTAAACCTGGGAATAGAAAATTCAGGGCTCTTATCGTAGAGCCCTCAGGACTTGAGAGCAATGGGCCAATGAGCGTCCGCTCTTTCTCCAAGGAGACGGTTCTCACGTAATAATAAAAGTATGTTATAACAATTTTGAAAACCTATCTGGAGAGAGGGACGAACTTACAGGAGGGGCCTTAAAAAATGTTACGTAATAATATAATTTAAAAAAAAAGTAAAATATAATTTTTTACTTATTTCACTCGTGTTTTATCCCGAAAAAATTATTATTACGGTAAGGGGAGAAGGGTCAAGATGAATAAAATTACATGAATGGGGAGGGAGGGGAACAAAATAATTTCCCGAAGAATTCCGTGACGTAATTTATGGAGAGCATTTTTCTTCTTGAATCCTCAATAAATTTAGAGCCTGTGCAATGTCAGGTACTCGTTTAAGACCCCTACCCTGTGTAGACAAAATTTTGGACTCCAACTTTAATGCTTTCAGAGGAGGAATAAGCAAATGAATGCTTAGGGTCCTAGGTGTTCACATTTTCGGTAAAAGTTAAGCATATTCAGCGTTTCTTGTTCTTTTCAAAATAATGATAATATTCAATAATGTGGTAAGAGACGTAAAATCCGATTTACTCATGAGCTTGTAAGTCCTGTAACGATGTAGCAGAAATATATTCAGGCACAGTTCGTGTTGGGTTTGTCTGTGCACTAAAAGACTTATCCTTACAGCAGTCGTCTATCTTTAAATTAAGTCCGGGATGCTGCCGCAGTTTCCCTCCATAGCCTGCCTCGGTTCCGTTATGGCAGACCTGAAGCAACAAAACCTCTAGCTTTCTAGAGTTTTACACTGGCTTAGAATATGAACCGAAATCTCAATTTCTTCGCCACATTTCTTGCACAGAGGCTTCTAGTGAGGTTAGGTTAGGTTAGGTTTTATGACTCATGCCCGGGCTTTAACAACGAGCGCTCTTTCGTCACTCTGGTGGACATGAGCCCGACTCTACTGTGGGAGTCCTAAATTTTGCATACCCTAAATTTTTTATTCATCTAGGGTAGGGGTCTTTAACGAGTACCTGACATCGTACAGGCTCGGGACCATCGCTTAACGTCCCATCCGAAGGACGGCGTGCTTAAGTTTATTTTACCTCCCAGATAAAATAAACTAAGGGCCTCGGTCGGGTTACGAACCCACGACCTTGAGCTCAAAAGTCAAGCACGCATACCACTGAGCTACCGGCGCCCTCGTGATGCCCATAATGTGTAGGTGTTTGTTTATGGGACAGTGTTCTGTGATTAGCCCTGTCACAGTTCTTACGATCATTCTCCTTAAATTTTCAAAAGCCCTTACATTTTGATGTGCTGAGAATAATGGATAAAGTAATAATACTCTAGTGTAATATATAATAATAATAATAATAATGTATACAAATTGGATTGAAGACATTTATTGAAAGTTTCAGTGAAGGGATGTTTAGCAGTCGTGGTGTTGGTCTGAGTTAAATCGGTTCAAACGACGAGGGCATCTCTCTGACGCGGCCATCTTGGTCGACCATTCTTCATTCTTTCATAGTCACAAAACATAAACAAATATCAGATACTGGGTTCTGTAAAGAGATTTTGAATTCACAATAATACATTATCTGTTTGTGAACATGATAACTTCCGATAGAATACATGTATAGACACAACATTGTATATGTGTATCCAGAACCCTCTAAGGATAACATTATTTTTCTGCCATATCGGAAAATAGAAGAGGAGGGATTGAGAAAGGGCTTAACTCTAATAACTGTCATTGTAATGAATGTATCAACACAAATTTTCAAGTATAAATTCAAAACCCCGTAAGGACGACACACAAATTTTCAGCTGAATCAGCTAAAGGGAAGGGGATCAGAAGGGGGTTCAACTCAAAAACCTCAGTAACTGCCGAATGAATGTATCTAGATGAAATTTCATATTTTAATTCGAAACCCAAGAGACTGCACCTATTAATTTTCCGCGGTATCGGCAGAAGGAAAGAGGGGGTTTAGGGACTGGGGTTCAACTCAGAAACCCTAAACTCTAATAAATTCTACGTCGGGGATAAATTGTTAATAAAAATGTCGTCGGTGAATCAATTTCTTTAATCTGGATGTATTTTTTCAATAATAGGGTTCTATAACCTCGAAGGGTTCAACAACCCTATTGTTTCTTGTTAACATGAGACCTATGATGTAACTGTTACTCTTCAGTGTCATGTTCTTTGTTATGTTTCTGAAAACCCTAAGGGAATTTTCCAGAAATCAATTTTGTTTTTGTACCCTGCAGGAAAAATAAACTGACTGGCTTCACTATCGAAAATAGATTTCTTACCTTGGCATAGTCTATTTCTATATCTATACTAATAGTTAGTTATTATGACTCATACCCGGGCTTTAACTACGAGGTCATATCGCCTACTACCAGAGAGCTATTTCGTTACTCTGGTGGACATGAGCCCGACTCTACTGTGGTAGTCCTAAATTTTGCATACCCTAAATTTTTATTCATCTAGGGCAGGGGTCTTTAACGAGTATCTGACATCGTGCAGGCTCGGGAACATCGCTTAACGTCCCATCCGAAGGACGGCGTGCTTAAGTTTATTTTACCTCCCAGATAAAATAAAATAAGGGTCTCGGTTACGAACCCACGACCTCGAGCTCAGAAGTCAAGCACGCATACCACTGAGCTACCGGCGCCCTCTCTATACTAATATATAAAGAGAAAAAGTTTGTTTGTGTATTTGATGTAATCTCGAGAACTATTTAACCGATTTGTATAATTCTTTCACCTTTATGAAGCTTATTCCTTCCCGGGGGACATTAAAAAATTAATCTTTTATCTGTAAGGATATCGTGCTAGTCGCCAATGAAATTGGAATTATTATGTCGGCGGAGATGGTTGCTAAGTGAACCCAATGTAACCTTCGGATTCTTAAGAGTGCTTACCAAGAAAGGAATACCAGTATTGTCCTCTATTGAAATTCTGAAAAGTGGGCGTTTGTTTATGTATGGAATATAGGGCAAATGTAGAGAAAGGGAATAAAAATACGTTAGGAAGGGTCCTATGTATTTACCCTTCGGCATTTACCCACTCAGCTAGCCCTCAACCCCTTCAGATCGTTAGGGTCAATACCAGTTTGGTTTTCTTTCTGGCAGCTATTCCTTTGGAATATGAAGGGACAATGGAGGCCATTCTCTTCACTGAAATCACCCTTTCGTCCCTCCCTCACCTCTTTAATGATTCAAAACTGAAGAAATTGAAAATGTCGGCTCCGGTCTTCATTCGCTAAATTAAGATTAATAACATGCCATTAGATACGCTGACCTCAAAGCTCTATCCAGACACTACTCTAGTAAAGACTTTACTTAGTGAAAACTGACATTATTGCAGAGATATTGTGAAATAATTCAAGTGGACTTGAAAAATAAAATAAAACTTGTTTATTTAATATATTGTCTAATTTCACTAACTATATATACATGGGAGTACTTTCGGTATTTCTACCATCCTCAGCCAAAAGCATAAGAGATAAGACTCAGTAGTGAAATTAGACAATATATTAAATAAACAAGTTTTATTTTATTTTTCAAGTCCACTTTACTTAGTGTCAAATTTGATTATCGAGCAAGACATTTTTCTAGTTTTAAATATAAAATGTGTTCCAAAAAAAAAAAAAAAAATGCAAAGATAATTGTTCTTCATGAATTTGAAAATAAGAATAAATAAATAATTTAGGTTGATATATGACTACCGGACTTAAGACAGTAGAAAAAATTAGTCTGTGTATCACCTTCTGAATCCAATTTACAGACTTGGTTGAATCAACAGGTGTCTTACTAATTACTTATTGATATATTCGTTACTTCTATAGATATTAGGGTTTTTGAGTTAGGCCCCTTTCTCTTATTACTCAATGAGGTAATTTAATGTAACGAAGAATAGGGGAAGTTATATGATAGGCCAGAAATTCGAAGTTGAGATTTCACCGGATTATCATGTTTTGAAATAAAAATTTGAAAAAAAATGTCCCTGTCTCTCGCCGGGAAAACTCGAGATCTTTTTTTTTTTTTTTTTATTTACAAATAGCTATTTACAACTGTATACACATGAATACAACAAGCAAATCTGCTGATAAAGAGGTAATGGCAATGTCAAAATGTCATGAGGGGAGAAATCACCCAGTGGTGACACTCCCTAGTCACTGTTTTTCTCTCGTCGGGAGGCTATTCAACACAAATAATTAACAAAGTAATGAATGTATTGATATGAAATTTATATATGAACCCCCAAAACCCCATAGGTTAGTTAGTTATTTTGATTCACACCCGGGCTTTAACGATGTCATATCGCCTACTACCAGAGAGCTCATTCGTCGAAATGAGCCCGACTCTATTGTGGGAGTCCTAAATTTTGCCTACCGTAAATTTTTATTCATCTAGAGTAGGGGTCTTTAACGAGTACCTGACATCGTACAGGCTCGGGACCATCGCTTAACGTCCCATCCGAAGGACGGCATGCTCAAGGTTTTTTTTCCTTACCAGATAAAAAATCTAATGCCTTCGGCCGGGAACTTACACAATCTTGAGCTCAGTTAGCAAGCGCACATACCACTGAGCTACCAGCATCCTCAAACCCCGTAGGCACATATCAATATTTAACCAAATCATTCAAAGGGAAGTGGAAGATCAGAGAAGGGAGCCTACTCATGTTGATGACAATCTATGTATCAAATGTATCATCATGTAAGATAACCAACATTCAGTCAAATCGGTAAATTTCAGAAGGAAAACTAATACAGTTGACGCTGGGGAAGTACATATCCAGTGATGTTCGTGTCTACATGTAGGATACACTTTGAGGACTGTATCAGACAAAAGAGGGTATGAAATTGCTATTTGTAAACTGAATGGTAATGTGTAATGTTGAAAGGAATGTGATGTCATTGTTCTGTCTGATTGTTTCTATGATTGTTTGTTCAGAAGCGACAAAGGAAGCTGCACAGAGGACTCTCCCCTCCCCTGACTTACAGTTCGCACCCTGTACGATACAATGGAGGCAGAGTCCAATTCATAGCAATAAGGATCAGTGACCCTAGCAAAATAATGATATTATATACTTCCCTAGCTGGAATTAATCAATTATATTTTTCCTCTACCTATAAAAAAAATTAATCATTTTGGTTAAAACTCAAAATTTGACTTACATAGTGGCTTCTGAATTACTACATTTTGTGCCGATACCTACATTACATCGACAGTTATTATTTATTTAAGTCGAGCCCCTCTTCACTGTTCCCCACTTCCCTTCGACCGATTTCGCGAAAAATTAATAGGTGCCATCCTTTTCGAGTTTTTAACTAAAATAGGTATACAATTTCGATACATTCATTTCATAGGCGGTCATTTTGTATTGATCTGCCTATGATTCGTCTTCATATAGCCTTAAATGTACAGGTTAGGTTAGGTTTTATGACTCATGCCCGGGCTTTAACTACGAGGTAATATCGCCTACTACCAGAACGCTCTTTCGTCACACTGGTGGACATGAGCCCGACTCTACTGTGGGAGTCCTAAATTTTGCCTACCCTAAATTTTATTCACTTAGGGTAAGGGTCTTTAACGAGTATCTGACATCGTACAGGGGCCATCGCTTAGCGTCCCATCCGAAGTTTATTTTACCTCCCAGGGAAAATAAACTAAGGGCCTCGGTCGGGTTTCGAACACACGATCTTGAGCTCCGAAGTCAAGCACGCATACCACTGAGCTTACGGCGCCCTCCCTTAAATTTACATATGATATTTCGTGTCAATACTTTCATTGCAACGGCAGTTATTAGAGTTTTGTACCCCTAATTCCTTTTTTCCCTTTGGCTAATTTGGCTGAAAATCAACAGGTGTCGTCCTTAAAGGGTTTTGGATACACATATAAAATTTTGTGTTTATACATTCATTCTATCAGAAGTTATAGTGTTCGTCAGACATAGTCACAATTTTTTTTTTTTTAACTTTTTACGTGTGACCAGAACCTCATAAGAACATAAGGTGTTGACCTATCGGTTTTCAGCCAAATCAGCCAAAGGGAATGGGGAATTGGGGAGAGGCTTAACTCAAAAACCGAGGAGATCGACTGGTTTTGGAGGGGAATGTAATTGGGAAGTTAATTGAACAATTCGTTCTGGGGAAGTAAATTGCCGGTAATTCACTGACGACTTTTTTTTAAAAATAATTTTGGAAATCTGGAGGTCGGAAAAATTCCGGTGAACATTCTACATCGAGATACTGACCAATCATATAATTCCTTTCAGAGTTCTTATAGCCGGGGAAGTAAAATTACGAATCGATATAATCTTTCTGTCATGAGTTATTACAATTTAAGAGTTATTCTCTTTAAAGCCCCCCTCTCCATCTGCACGATTTGACTGAAAATGTATAACTCAGAAAGATCCGAATCCACTAATAACATTGCTTGTCAGTATCATTCATTTTAGGGTTTTGTTGTTATAACCAACTCTTTCTTAGCCGATTTCTCTGAAAAAAAACAGGAGGTGTATCTTCATATATAACCTTCTGTGTCAAAAATATCATTTCATCGATTGTTATATTTTTTTTTATACTGGGAAAAATGCAATATAGCTACTGACCGACTAATTTAAGTTATGCTGAAGTTCTAAGTTGAGAAACGCGGACATATTGTGGAAACTTGTAATAAATAAATAAAACAAACTTATTTTTGAAATATTGTCTATTCCACTAAAGATATATATACATATATAACTACCGGTTTCGGCTTTATACCATCGTCAGGTCTAGTTATGAACTAAGTCAGTTTGCAGAGAGCGACCCTTCAAATACATCTCAGGTCAAAGGCTATTAAAACTTGGGAGTCCCCCGTCTGTACCGTTAGCTAACTCATGAAATATTTCTTAACAAAACCTAGTTCTAAATTTACATAAAACAATGTCACTAGACTAATCGTGGAAAAATAACAAATAAATAAGTAAAAATACAAGTAAATAATAAAAATAGAAATAAAATTAATAATAATGTTAAGATTTAGATGTTTCAAGTTATCTAAATCTTAACATTATTATTAATTTTATTTCTATTTTTATTATTTACTTGTATTTGTACTTATTTATTTGTTATTTTTCCACGATTAGTCTAGTGACATTGTTTTATGTAAATTTAGAACTAGGTTTTGTTAAGAAATATTTCATGAGTTAGCTAACGGTACAGACGGGGGACTCCCAAGTTTTAATAGCCTTTGACCTGAGATGTATTTGAAGGGTCGCTCTCTGCAAACTGACTTAGTTCATAACTAGACCTGACGATGGTATAAAGCCGAAACCGGTAGTTATATATGTATATATATCTTTAGTGGAATAGACAATATTTCAAAAATAAGTTTGTTTTATTTATTTATGCTGAAGTCCCGTAATTTTATGTCAAGAAAGGCGCAGGTGGATATTTATTGATCAAATAAACAAACTATAACTACAGATATTTAAAAAATTAAGACGTTGATTGACCAGCAAAAAATGTTTTTTGAGTCGAGCCCCCACCTCTAATTCTCTCATCTTCGACCGATTTCGTTATTAAGTCCCGTTCTTATGGCGTTTTGAATTTATATACGAAATTTATGTCATAATATTCATTACAACATGAGTTATTGGAGTTTTTGTGTTAAGCCCTCCCTCTCCCCCCCTCCAGGTCCCCTTCTTCAGTAGCTATTTAGCTGAAATTCAATATGTATGGATTCTGAATTCACATATAAAATTTCCTGTCGATACATTAATTCCCTCGGGAGCTATCAGGTGCACAGATACACAGAGTTTTTTTTTTTTTTTTTTTTTCATTTTTGGAATAAAAAACATGATTCCGGTGAAAATTTAATTCGTAAAATTTCTTCAAATTTCGAAAGATTACATAACTTTCCCTATATTTCATATAGCGGGGTAAATACAAGTGCTGGAGAAATATATATAATCAATGTTAATTTAAGAAACTTAGTTAAATTAAGATTTTCCTCTGAATCGGACAAACAAAGCTAGTCACTTTTCAGTAGTGAGTTTCTTGGAGACAACAGTTTTTAACGAAAGAAATAAAGCCCCTTCCCCTTATCAGAGAAGATAAAGTGGTCCCTTTAAATACAGTCAGTTCTTAGAGAGGAGGCTTCTATCTCTAAAGACTTAGAGAGCCCTCCCAACAAATTGTTCTCAATCAGCCCTAATCCTGGAAGAAGCTCCATATATTTTGCTTCTCTTCTCTTCCTCTTCTCATCTTTAATTGATTCCAACTAGGGCTAGGCTACGATCCTAGACCGACAATGTTACAGATTTACATTTTTATTAAAAATCTTTTATATATGTAAATAGAACAGTAGAAAGATGGATTTCTTAGAAAGTATAGAAATTAATATGTAAAGGAAGAAGGGCGAGTCCCCCCTCCGCAACTCTAGAGAGGGGATAATTGTGTCCAGACTCGCGTATTCCGTTCTCCAAGTTGTGACTCAGATGGGGAACAGGAATAACATATCTGTCTCCATCTACGGGATTTTTAATTGATAAATTCTTTTTTAAATAGTGTTTTTTATATATGTTTATTTTTAAAACTCTTTATATCAATTTAATTTTGTTACTTTTTATTCATATAATTTATTTAATATTTTATTACCACAATATGGATTTTAACGAACAGAACTTCATGCCTGTTTCTTTGTTGCTAAATGATGGTTTTTTGTACACTGCCTAATGATGAGAGTCGAAACCCGGCTAGCAAATATTAATAAAATCTGTGAGAGGTCAGACTAGGGCGCCGGTAGCTCAGTGATATGGGCTCTGGTAGTAGGGGATATGACCTTGTAGTTAAAGCCCAGTCATGAGTAATAATAACTAACTACGTAACTATGTATATGTCATAGGTACACCCGCTAGATGGCAGTGATGAACGTGACACCATCCCCCAGTCAGCCTTATGAGCTGGTGTTAGTCTTGTAACGTAAGCCCTATGCTAACATGTCATTTTGTCTTGTCTACTGTATTAGTGTCTTTATTTGTGTTAATACAGTTCCCTCTCCTAATTGAGTCTTTTGTCTCTTATTAGTCGAATGATCTCTAACACAAACGAAACAGTTAGCAAATACTATTTTCAGTCAGGTAATATTTACCCGGCCAAATAGATATTACTAGGGGAATGCATTTGCCTAACTGTTCGTTGAGAAAATATAAACTAAAATTTGACTGGTTGATGCACTTGAGACCACCAGTTTCCTTTTAGCGAGGCTCCGCAGTTTGTATAATAATTTTGCAATTAGATTATTCAAGTTCGGCCTCTAACAAACGTTATTAGTCATAAAATGAATTTTCATACAAAACTGGCAATTTTTAGCGACTCATGGGTTAGGAAAAATGTTCAAACTTTCACGGTGTTGGAAAACATTTTAATTTTAATTTCTACAGTTATCATAGAAGAACAAATACACAACATTCCTGGAAATTGCTTAATTAATTCCCTTCCATGAAAACAGAAGTTAGAATAACTTTTACATTTCCAAATGTTGTAACAAATTCAATATACAATAAAATTGCAATATACAAAATTATAATTGGCTCTCCTAAATATTGGAGAAAAAAGATTTGGAGAAATATATAATTTGCCTCCCATATATTTCTACTTCCCAAGCTATACGAAATAATAGGTCAAAAATTCGATGCTGAGTTTTCAACGGAATTTCATGTTTTTGAATCACATAAAAAATAAAAATTGTCTGTCTGTGTGTGTGTCTGCGAACACGATACAATGAATGTATCATCACGAAAATTTATATGTGAATCTAGAACCCTCTAATGACGACATCTATTGTTTTTAAGCTAAATCGCCCAAAGGGAAGGGATTAGAAGGAGGATTAACACAAAATCTCTAATAACTGCCAATAGAATGAATGCGTCGACATATGACCCCAACCTTAGGTGAATACAAATTTAGGATAGGAAATATTTCGGACTCCTAGAGTAGAGTCGAGCTCACGTCTACCAGACAAACGAAAGAGCTCTGGTAGTAGGCGATATGACCTCGTAGTTGAGAACAAGAGTCAGAATAACTAACTCCAATACACAAACAAAAAAAACTTTCTCTCTTTATATATTAGTATAGATAAGTGAAAGATCACACACACAATAATGATCGCAAATATCGATAAAGAAAATCGTCATTTATGTTATATTTTATACTCTTAAAGCTGATTTTACATACGTATAAAGTCAACTTAAGTATTACAGTCAGTGGTTACCATAGGGGGAGCTTCTAGGGTTTCGAGTCTCCCAAATTAATAACAAAAAGTCTGCAACGCTAACCACGGAAACTGCGGGCTGTGCCCCCGGTACTCTATACCCCAACTCTCGTAGCCTAACTTTGCTCCCCCTGCTCAAAATCCTGGCTACGCCCCTGCACATAGAGAACTATTTTTCAATTTTTGTAATCAGGGGCTTGGAAAACCTGAAATTCCGTTGAAAACTGAACTTGAATTTGTGACCCATTACATAACTAATGAGGGACAAACTGTAAAAGTACCTATATAAGTACAAATATAATACTAACCGTTCTAAAAATGAGATCTTTGTGTTTGAATACAGGCAAACTTCTGACTCGATGTACACGTTTCGATCTTTTGAAACCAAATCTTTTCACTGCCAAATATCGATCTTTAGGTCTTCTTCCTTGGCGAGCCATTATTAATTGTTTTTAAATGTAAAAAATAAAAAAAAATAAAAATGTATCTATTTTTTTTTTCAATTTCATTCAAATTTTCAACGATAAAATCAATTTTGAAAACAAGAAACACCTGGTGATAAACCTGGTCTGAATTATATTTTAGAAATGTGTTTTATAATCAATTAAAACTGTCTACATTTATTATTAACAAATATTTCAATACATGAATGTTGCAGTTTGGCTATATAGCGCTCAAAGTTTTAATTTTATTTACGATTTGTCTTTCATGTGACATAAATTATTCTAAATTTAATTTAAATTGTTTTAAATGTGCTCTCAAACCAGATATAATAACAATAGGTTGCAATTTCTTTCCCAACTATACGAAGTAATGGGAAAATTATGTAATCGGTCAGAAATTCGATTCGATGTTTTTATGGATCCGACCTACGATTAAAAAAAAAAAAAAATAATAATCTTCTTGTGTGAGACCGTACATAACTAACTATAGAATCAATGTATCGACAGGCAATTTTATATGTAGCCAAATCAACCAAAGGAAATGGGGGATCAGGGGCTCTCAACTCATAAATTTCAATAAATGAGTGTCTAAATGAAACTTTTTATTTAAATTCAAAACCCCATATGGTTAGTACCAATTTATCTAAAAAAGGCACTATGTCAAATATTGAGTTAGCCCAAACGGTCTATTGGCTTTGAAGGCAGAGCGAAAACGTAATTGATTAATTCGCCCTGGAGAAATACATCGCCGGTGATTTACCGACAACTTTTTTTTAACCTGTTTGATTAAAAATCGATTTGTATTCTCTCATAAATGTATAAAAGTTTTTATTATTTCAGTTATTTATCTCTGAGCTACCGATGCCCCTATCAATAACTGTAAGTAAATTTAGTAAATTCTGCATATATTTACTAGGGCACCATCATAATATGAACACGGTTGATGTAGTGAGAAGTGTTTATATCACAGTTTGCAAAATAATTTTGCAAGTGTATCCAGAATCCCCAAATAACGACACTTACTGATTTTCAGTCAAATACGCCAAAGGAAAGAAAGCGAATAAAGAGAAGGCAAAGCCGTTTACGTAGTTATTTATATCAACCCCTTCTACTATTAATGCTACCACTGGTCTCAAATCAAGAACATCCTCCATCACAAATTATGTTTAAAAAAATGTGTCTGACTAGCCTGATGAAATGGACAACCTCGAAAGCCGGCTAGCATGTAATAATAAAGCTTGTGAGAGGTCACACTATATTTTTATTTTGCAATTATTATAATATTGTTTTCTGTTTATATGTAATATTTCTTGTATTTGTTTATTTATTATTTTCATAGTCCATGTAAATTTTTTATTTTTTCTTTCGTTGATGGCTTCAAATTTTTGAATTTGAGATAAAGATAGCAAACTTTAAGACAGGTTTGGCTAATTGTAAATTAAAGATTAGTATCAGTGGACTTCGTTCAAGGTTTCAGCAGAAAATCATAATGTATCTAGGCCACTGGAGTTGAATTTTTATGTTATTATTATCATTGACTTTATGAGCTCAAAAAAAAAAGAAAATGAAAGGAAGAAAAATAGCTCTGGCAGATCCAGAGAAGAATAAAGAGGATAACATTCAACAGTTATCTCGGCAGGAGAAGTATACAAGTGTCAAATGGATGTACCTCATGGAAGAGGATCTCGTTCAGATTAGAGTAAGAGAATGGAAAGCTACGGACAAAGAGGAATCAAGAGCGATTGTACGATGACAGCGTTGAAGGAATATAATAATATATAGTTGGCTGCTGCACCTAAGGACCTAAGCATTCATTGCTCTTATCCCTTCCATGGAAGAACTCGGCTTCTATCTTACCTGGTTACTTAGTTGTTTACACTAACGATACCAAGCCTTTCATGAAGGACCCAGTCTTTCAGTTTCCTTAACGAATTTGAGAATGCACCCATAGTCCAATCTTCTTAAGTCCTCTTCTTTCTTTACAGAAATTGTGGAATCACAATATGGTTAATAACATAATAACTGAATTAATACATTAATTCCTCCGTTAGTCTCGCTATCTTCTTGCCTCTTGCTGCAATGTTTTAATTCCTGTAACGTGCATACACATAAATTGTAACCCATTAGTGTAACATGCAACTGGTACTCACCCATACACATTGCGAGGAGGTTTGGGAAGTTCTCTTCCAGCTTGAAAGCACTTTGGAAGTGACAGAGATCTTTGCGCAGACTCCGTCATACGAGCCGTGTGAGCATGGGCCGCAGGAGCACTGCCTGGTCGCTCATGACCCCATCTTCCGCTGGAGCTGCGCCAATCACTTTCAAAGGAGGCGGCCTCACCACGGTGCAGCATCATGTCAGTCTTGTGCGACGTCAGTGGCGTGTTGTCTCGTTTGTATGGGACCTCCTCGTATTTCTCAGGACTCCTTCGGTATCTGAAGGAATGGAAAAAAAAGTGTGTCCATCACTTTATGACAGAAAGAAATACTAACAGTGTCATTGGGATAGCAATATCCTACCTGGAGTCGGGAAGATTAAGGCTGGCCCCCCGTCGAGGACGAGGCGATGTGTCCACTCGTTCAAGAGAGGCAGGAGAAGAGCGTGTTGCATAGCCGCTCGGTTCTTTCTTTACCTGGCGGCATCAAAAAGAAATACATATACAATATATCGCTCCTCAAAGATGACTATAATATTGTTAATACCTAGTACAAGAAGGTGAATAGATCATTTATACAAAAAACACCTCTATAAGGCAACGGCCACTCTAGATGTGCCTTTCAATAAGTTTGATCACATAGTATGGCGAAACGAAGGTCCTAGGTTGAGGGTCCAATGCAGTACTGCCAACGTTGGAAGGATTATATTATGTAAGGCGTGAGCCAATAACCTTTGAAATATCTCCTTTAGTAATCAGATATAGAAGAAAACAATTAATACAAATGATACATACCTTTCGAAATTACTCATGGTTAAATCTACATCTATATAAAAGCGCCTTATGCCACCCAGAGCTGGTGGAAAACAAAATGACGACCAAGGAAATGATGAAAAATAGCATTTGTTTTAAGTTTTTCGTTAATATCTTATAATTTATTGTTGTTGAAAAAAAAAGTGTTCCTTTCAAAATTAAATAATATGATAGCATTCTTTACAAAAAAAAGTTCCATTCACGTTTATAAGGAAACAACTTTTTTGAAGCAAATGCAGCATGTTCGGAAATGAAACTTCGAGCGCGCCTCAGGTTATTGTAGTTTTTTTAAATTGTCTTTATGATGATATGACACTAATTTTAGAGAAAAAAATTTCATAGCGGCTGGGATACTTTCCGTCTTTACGACTCATCTTGTGTATCGACAACAGCCTGTTTCCTTCCAATGTTGAACCGGGAGTGCATTGCAAACATACGAGGGGCCTACTGCCGCTTCTGTTCCGGTTATATAAACAGGAGATAACATACACATGAAAAAAAAGTATATAAATATTTTATAATCGTAGTACTTTTTGGATTCTTAAGGAAGAAGATGTTAGGTATGACGACGAAGCAACTAGAGGATAGAAAAGCTTATTGAAAAAAGTTCAATATTCGATGAAGAAATCCAAGAAGCTCTTCATTTCTTACCATCCTCTCTCTAAAATATTTACCCACTCGACCATGGAAGAGAAACAGCTAGGTAAATATTTAGAAATGGTTCGAAGGAATTTAGCAAATGCATAGTTTTTGAGGGGATTGTAGACATGAGCCGATCTGCATTGTTTTGCACGCTGAACTGTTGTTTAGTGGTACAATTGTCTTCGTAAAAACATATTTCCATAAAAATACTATTTTCATGTGATTTGAGCAACCACTTAAAAATTGTGTTTGGACCGAACATAAGATTGTACAAATGGTGATTATGCGGAATAAAACTTGTTAAACCAAAAAAATTGTGTTACTGAACTAGATCACGTTATGAAAAGATGTATTAGATGATATTAAGATGCAGAAGAAAAAAGAGAGAAACCCCAGGTTCGGTGCTGACAAGATACAAAGCACACTGGTTTCCTGCATAAAAACATTGTGTGTCTAATTTTTCCTAACTGTTTTTATATGTCCACTCATTCTAAGCTTTTGACTCACTCTTAGCCCAAAACGCTCTGAAAGACACGGCCTTAAGAATGACATTACGGTGTTTCTGGAAAAGTTCAAGAGATGATATCTCTAGCTGCGGCCCATACTGAATTGGCAACTCTGTAGGTCCATTGTTTTCTCGCTAGGAGTTCAATGCTCCATTCAGTAGTTTTAGCAGATCTTGTGCCCTTAATTTCTGGCGTAAAAAATTATTATGAGTTTTGAATTAAACTGAAAATCTGAACCAACCTGATTAGGATAGCTCTGGGAGAGTCGCATGGAGGAAGGTGGGATTGGCTGGGTGCTGCCGAGCGGTGTGGTCACCCGGGACGCATAGATTCCATCCCGGTGTGCGCAGTGAGGCCAGAAGTCACATGAGGAGGGGTTACAAGGGTGAGGGCCGGAAGGTGCAGTGGCGAGACGAGGCAAACCCCGACGTCGGACCAGCACGACATTGTAGTCTTGTTGAGACGGGGTCGGCTGCTGTTGAACTGTCGGGAGCTGCCCGTATTCTGAGGTACCTCCCAGACGTGACCTGCATCCCCACATCATGCCCAATAGACAAAGCAAACATCAGACCTCTTCTTACACAAATAAGGACATCTTCATAAAACAAAATACTGTGAAAAGTCAGATACACAGGTCGAACATTTCCTCTAGGTTGGATATACTTCCTCAAAAAAATATATAACGAAGGTTAAATAAAGGAATTATAATGTTGTAGTAAGCTACTATTAAAATGGCTGCTAGGTCTTAGAACCTTGAAATATTCCAATTTTGAAAACACACAACGAAAGCTATCATGGTGTTGCATAATTGGATATTGAACCAAGACTTTACACACGTATGAATACGTAAGGATTTGAACGAACCCTCAAATTGTGTTCCGGGGATGATTTTCCGGCGCATTTTCCTATAGAAATCCACTAAAATATTTATCAGGTTGATAAACCTCGACATATTATGGAAACTTGTAAAAAATAAATAAAACAAACTTATTTTTTTGAAATATTATCTATTTCACAAAAAAATATAGTTAAAAAGGACAGTTTTGGCATTACATCACCTTCATGTTTAGTTATAAACTTCAGTTTGTTGAGTGCAGACTATTCTTATAGGTGATATGTAGGCAAGGAAGGGTTAAGAATTTTCGGTTCTGAAATATTACTTCCTTTTTTCAATAACAGTGCTATAATATAATAATTCTATGATATGAGATGTTTATTGCGAAACCTTCATGTATGATTATATCTAATTATGCTGAAACAAGACATTGTCTTCCCACCTTTATTTTATATTAACGAACACCGGTTTTCAACACTATTGTGTCATCCTCATTGGTACACCATCCGCCCACCGCAGAGTGCACACTAACTAGCTAGGTCAAACAAGTTTTTTTAATTTTTATTAAAACTAGCCCTGCTGCTCCCAATGTTGGTTGCTGGATATCTGTGGATAACACAATAGAAATATACCCACAACATCTATCATTTAAGGTTTATCCCGTCCCCAGTAGGATCTGCCATACCTGATAAGGTTCCTGGCAGCTTCCCGACTCCGTGCTGACTGTATGAACTCCGTCACAAGCCTTGCTTCCTCTTCAGCTTCCCGGCGGAGAGCTTCCACCTCAGCAGCTTCACGTCGAAGCACCGCCTCTTCTGACTGCGTGCTTCCTAAGTATCCAAACCAACACACACATCAATTAGAAAATGAAGAAGTAAATCTCGGAAGGCTGCTCCTATTCGAGAGATTTCGAATCAAAGGCTGCGCTAATAATCGAGACCTCATATATCCAATTAATTTCTTCTTTTTTTTTATAAGCCTATCGGAAAGTGTATTTAATTTATAAGTTGATAATGGTATTTCGAGGGCATCGAGACTGCAGAACATGTAGTCCTTGATTGCTCGCAATACAACTAGGCCGGAGAGGACTTGATTCCTGGGATCGGGTCATACCTGGGACTGGACCTGCGGCAGCTCGTGGCGAAGACCTGCTACCCAGCCATAGAGTCGTCTCCTGACCAAAGCAGAAGAATGCAGTCTTGCAAAGCTGAAAACTACCACCGAACGACTCATTGATTGGCCGGTGGCCGCCTCCATCCCCTCATAGCTTCATAGACGCAAATCCCCAGCACTCCTGGTTTGTTTGTCCGTGGATACAGTAATGCTGAAAGCTCTCTTAACAACATAAAAAGCTGCTATCAATGACTTTTATCCATCCCAACACCCTCTAGTTTGTGCGCCAGTAATACTCTAACCCAGGGGTCGGGAACCTATTTATATTTGCGGGCCTCTTTCCTCAAACATTCTAACAGAACTCTGGGGGCCTCTGGTTGCCACCCACCCCCCATCCTTCCTAAATATCTTCCAACCACTATCAGATTTGAATTAATGACTCAAAACAACGAGAGCCAGAAAAAAAAACCAATCAAAGTCTGAAATCTAATAGGGGAGGGTTGAGGAGTGGTTTCTGATGTTTTCAGTTTCCGGTCGACTGACTTGTGTCGAACCGTTCTGATTGATAGCTTTCCTTCTACGTCGCAATCACTAACCTCTTCCAATAACACGGCTGTCAAGATACAAGAAAAAATAAAAAATAAAAAAAAATAATGAAAAACTGATAAATGAAAATAATAATGATGAAAATAAAATCCTGTTTGATAAAGAGCCTCTTTAGAAAATGTTCAGTGACTGATTTGACAGGGATCCATCCAATAACATTGAAGGCCAACAATACAAAATGTTGGTGAAATATGTCCCAAAGACAAATTGCCTTTTGAATTATGGATACATCACTTAACCTCTTAAAAAATATTGTTCGTATAGTTCATCACAAAAAATGATAAGTTTAATCAGTCTCATAGGCAAGGTTATTTTTCGAACCCAAATAAAATCACATTGTTGCACTGGATATATTTAATCTTTTTTTGGGTCTAAAATAAATTTTAGGACGGCTTTACACGGCGCTAGTAACTCGTACGAGTCACTAAAACCGAGTACTCTCCTTGTGTAAATTGATGTTCTGTTTTCCAGTGGAGTACTCGCTGCGAGTGTCCATGCCAGCTGAGTGCATAGAAAGCGTACGAGTGGTAGTTGAAACTGAAGTCGTTGTAATTAAATATATAATAGTAAATTTGTAATTTTTTACTAGACTGAACGATCAGTCCATTTTTGGGAACAGAAATAGTAGATGGCTTGCCTCCTTTTTTCCTTACACTTCTCGTATGCTAATTCGAAAAACAAATATTTACCTTAATAAATTCTTTTAAGACATCGAAAATTGCATCGCAGACTTCTGGTATAAATTTTAAAATAGCAGAAATACGGAATTGCTGTTGAAGATTTCGGAAGCTATTTGCAGTTGCAAGGTAGGTATGAGAGGGTTATTTCCTACTTTATTCGGCTGGGTATAGCTTCTCTCATTGTAGTATCGGTTTGTTGTATACATGTCGATATTTTCTCCAACAGTAAATTAAAAGAATTCGCATACAATTTCGGTATTCGGGAATGTCCTCTCAAGCCAGCTCCTTAAGAAGCGTACTTGAGGCCCCACGCGCGGATCTTCTAGCCAGCCATTTTCTTACCCATATTCTTGTAGCTATGTTTTCTTCCTATTCGATTATTTCCATCTTCGCACAACATTTTAATATACGTCTTTAAACACATTTTGATTAAAGACTTTTTGCATACAGTGCTCATCTTTGCAAGAAAATAAGAGAAAATACTCGACTACTGGAAATTGCCGCTAAACCGAGTGGCGTCTACACGTTAAAAACCAATTTTAGCGTGTAGACGCCACTATCTGTGTGAAACACTCGCCTCCAGTACTCGCCCCAGTGACTCGTACGTCGTGTAAAGCCGCCTTTATCGATAGTCAATAGCAAGAGAGCAGCGGGTTGAAGCGGCACATCCTCTTGGGTGGCGTTAATGATCATTATAATCTTCTCATTACCACTGCACTAAGTTTTTAAAGAACCCATTAAAACACTTTACCCCCCTCTCCTCTTTCGGAATCCCGAAGGGCTTTGCCCCCGCACTCTAGAAACTACTCTACCATATTATGGAAATTTCAAGCACTCACTGTGTAGGTAGTCATTATTTATGATTTACTACTTATTTACATACATACATACATAAATCGTATATCACGATCACATAGCAAGAGGGAACGCACAGAATTCACAATTCATTGTTTCAGATCAGGAAAAGTCTTTGTAGAACTGGATGGCACACTACGATGAAACATTGCCAAAAAGGAATTACGCAAAATCAAAAAGTCGTCGGTGAATCTCCGGCTATGTACTTCCCCAGCTCGAATTAATCAATTACTTTTTCGATGTCCCTCCAAAGCTAATCTATAATCCTTTGAAATCATTAGTTCAGCTTTCCAATGTACACTCAATACGCTACAAAAAAAAAAATTGAGTGATACTTACTGTTGTACATGGGGGGTCGTCCAGTCCTGAGGGGCTCATGATAGTGGAGCTCGGGTGTGGGGATGTTGGGGGAGCGACGTTCAGGGAGCTGAAGACTCCTGGAGCGGCGAACCCGACTGGACCGATTGGCGCAGTCATAGCTGCGACAATTGACCGGAGGCGGTGCCCCTGTCCTCCGAGGCGGAGGGGAGCACGAAGAAGAACTTGATGGAGACCCACCAGCCCCGTTCTTCTCTGAACCTGGGGATCTGCAACAGACACATTTCTTTACAGGGTGGGGGTAGTCTAGGTGCCTCCATTCCATGTGGAATTTTTGTAAATTTCATTTCAGATATTAGGTTGGATAACTGTAGAAAAAAGCCCTGGAGAATATGAAACGTTAAACCCCTAACACAAAATACAAAAATATGCACATTTTCAAACAGAAAGTCTGCATGTTTCTTTTTAGTAGCGTAGCCGGAAAACTTTTCAGACGGAATTCACTAAACCAAAATCGAAGCTATTAAGAAATGGGAAAGAACATTTCTCATATCCTGCATCTCCATTTTAAGCCATAAGTGCTTCCAATGGATTCATCATTATTTAAAATAATTAAATTTTTTATGGTTTCCAGATTTACTTTGTGAAGCTCCATTCTAGGAATAGATAATTAAAATGCACAATTTCTTTGTCAAACTTCACTATATATTCTCAAATACTCAACTAGTTTCGCCGTGTTAAGGCATTATCAAGAGTCACTTACAAACTGACAGAATTGGTTGACAGGGTAGAGGGTACAGTTAAGGAGGGGGTTTTTAGGTAATGACGGGGAATCCCTTGTTTTTGTTACTCTATACATTCCAATAAACAGATATTTACAAGATAATAATAAATATAAAATAAAAAGAAGAAAGAAAATGATATAAATATAAAATCTAATAAAGCGAATCTAACATCATCATTATTTAGAAATATAAAATTGAGGGATTCAGAAATGGAAAGCATAGCTATAAAATAGGCATAAAATTCGCTGTAATATCGATGGCGAAATATATTTTGATCGATATTTTTTTATCTTACTCGACGAAAATAAATAAAAGTTACTGCTAACTGCTACAATTTCAGACTAATAAAACTGACCATTAAGTGAGAAACGACCAGGTTTATTCAGCTCTGAGGGGTTGATGGATGGCCTTCCTCTCGCTCTACCGTGCTCTCTCCCTCTCCAACACATACATACACAAGCACACAGAGAGGAATTTTTTTTTCTTCAGATTTGGCATCAGGGGTCAGAAAACATGAAAAGTCAACATCGAATTTCAGTCTGATAATTTCCTCTATACTTTGCATATTTGGGGAAGTAAAAAAGAAGAAATTTTATAATAATATGTTGTATTCAAACTGTTGTCCATAATTAAAAGCTATAGAGAACTCATAAGTAGTTAGAAAACTTGTAAATGTAATGCGGGTTCTGCCTAATGAAGGGGAGAAGGAGTTATTTTGCTCTCAGTTACTCTGGTTTGTCTACCTCTCTCGATTATTTTAAACATTTTCATTCCTTGCATTCTATTCTTCTGCAATGCAAAAACAGAGGTTTGTATGCCTCAACTGCTATGGGGTTTTTAGAGTTTAAAATTTAACATCTAAATAGTAAAAACCTTGGATATACCGTCCTTCAGATGGGACGTTAACTCAAGTCAGATACTCGTTAAAGAGCGCTAACCTAAATAACTAAACACCTGAGTATGCAAAATTTAGGACTCCCACAGTAGATTAGGGACCTAGTAGGCCTTGTAGTTGTAGCTCGGACAAGAGTCACAAAAATAAACTAACGACCAAACAATTTCGGCAATAAGTTTCGGCATAATACAAATCAAAAATCAATTACGAACTTACCTTCTTAGTCTCTGCCGACCTCTGGAAGGAGATATCCTTTCTGGAGGAGGAGGTATTCGGTCGAAAGCCGGAATTCGATCGAATACGCCCGGCGAATTGATCAGTGTCACTGTCGAATAGTCGGATTCATCGTAGCCCAGCGAGGAATCTGTTGTTTCCGAAAGTCGAGGTTTGGGTCGAATGATGGGGGGCAGTGGTGGGTCGACTTCGGTCAGACGAGGCATCACCCGCGATGCATCAAGACGCGGATAGTCCAAGCTGCGGAACCCGAAACTACTCGAGCTGGATGAAGAGTCACGGTAGGATCGTCTCGACTCTTCGAGCGACTTGAATTGAGAGGGGCGGGAGCGGGGGGGCGAGGGTGGTGGCGATTCGATGGCGTCGGCCCGCGACAGGCCCATCCTTCGGGGAGATCGCTTAATATCCTGAAAAAAAAATTAAAAATTAGTAATAAAGATCTGAGGCACCTTTAAAATAACTCAAGCTAATTCCTTGAGATAAGACTATCCGGATAATCCCATTGAAATAATTCGAAAAGGTAGCAAAGCGGCACTGGAAGAGGAAATATCACACAAACGTATTATATTATGCTTTCCTATCGACCGTTCAAGAGACTTTTCCCTAATTTACCTGCGACTGATTCTTTTTACTTTTTTCGGGAGAGCCTGTATTTCTTCACTAAAACGTACAACGGGAGAGTCAAATTAAGTATTCTTTAGGGAACATGATATGATCTGTTCTTTTCACATCAAACATCCGAAGGAATACAATGTTGTCCTTCCCATCAATTCTTTTTGTGAGTAGTACAAACTTGTATTGAATTTATACGCACTTATTTTTTCAGGAGAACCTGTACTGCTTCACTAAAAGGGCGACGAGAAGCTGAAAACATTATTCTTTACTATACATGATATCATGAGAACAAATAACATTATCATATACAAATAACATTAACATATACAAATAACATTAACATATACAAATCATATTATCCGAATGAAAGGTATAAATAAAATTATGACATCCCCGTCGGTGCTTTGGTGAAGCAGTACAAGTTCCTTAAGGAGTACAGTTACCGCGAATAAAGTAAAAAAATCAGTGGCTGGAAAATTGAGGAAAAGTAACCCGTTTTGAATATCATTATAGGACAGAATAAACAGTTGAAAACATATTTATAACACTGAATCAGCTGGTTGCCTGCTAACACTGCTCACCAACATTTTAATAATAATCATATTATCCACTATAACTCTTGATTAATACATCTATACTTTGTCTCTCCGGGTATACAGCACAAGTTTTTAAAAATAAGAACAATTTTGGAATTTGGAAACTTTAAATTAAATTAATATACTGACATTTATCCTATTTCGTCCTCCTGTTAGCTTGTTGTTGTGAAAAAGCAACCGTTTCAACTAAATTTCAAGTGAGAAAAAAAATAAATATTTTGATCAACTCAGACATGTTACACGAATGATAAAGTTTGGACAGGCTGCTAAATGCCAATCTAGTGTGATCTTTCTCAAGGAAACACCTAACTGACAATACTCGAACAGAAGGGCACCTGGAATGCGGGTGGAGGCGAAAGGATGGGGGTGGCTGGAGGGGTGCTGGTGGAGAGACTGGAGCTGAGGTCCAGCGAGGTGGGTAGCGGGAGATAGCCGGGTCGCTGGGGGGAGGGAAGCGGCTCGCTGCGGGGACTGTGGTAGTTGACCATCCTGACTCGTTGCGGCGCCTGGACCTGAACCCAACCTGACCTCCCCAGGAACACTCCATCCACCTCCCGGTCACACCATCTGACAACAGAAAACAAATCATTTAATAGCTCTGTCGACTACTTATATTTATATTACACGGAAACTGAACGTTTTTCTCATTCTTCGAAAATAGTAAAATAATCATGATATAAATGTCGTGGTTCATACATAAAAACATTATTTCTTATTTAGAAATATTTTTTATTTTCTTAGTATATCCACAAATAAATTCTGTCGAATCTACTTTTTGTTTAATATTTTTATTACTAATATGATTACATTTTATTAATTATTTACTAATATATTTTTGTATATATATTAGTATTATTATTTTTTATTGTTTTACTTCTTTTCTATATTTCGCATATTGTGAACTTAAGAAGAGATGCAAGAACATTCCGTAATATCATTGTGAAAAAGACACTTCAGGAAAAATTATAATAATTTAAATTATAATTTAAATTAAAAGCTATCAACAGTATTTATTAATACTATTATTTATTTATTATTTTATTTTTACTATTGTTATTACTAATGAAATGAGTATCCATCTGTTTATTTATCTTATTTATAAGCTATCTCGATGTGTGTATGGATAAGATATAACATGTAATGGTTTAACAGAAATAAATATTATTATTATCAGGCCCTTTGGCAATACATTTAGAACGCAGTTTGTACACTTGCTAACTGTTTCTTTACAACTTGGGCCCTCATAAACAATAATCTGTCACTTATATTCTTTCCTCCAACGCCTTCTCAATACTTCCCCTCTCCGCATATCGTCGCTTAAGCAGCAACACCGCATAACTCAATTTTTGCCCAAATTGTGTTATGCATATCGTTGGATTCGCATTTTCGCATATTATGTTATTAACTTATAAATACTGCAATACTTTGGATAGGCAGATCGTTTTCTTCAAGAATATATCTTTTAATAAAGAGGAAAAGGGAGCCATGGTGGCCGTGCGGGCTAGAGCATAGAGCTTATGAAGCATGGTCTCACCATGGTTTGCGGGTTCAAATCCTGCCTGAGCAGTCAGAATTGTGAAAATATATGTATATATAATTTGTTTTAAAAAAATGAACACTGCATACTAAGAAGCCAATCCGTTACAGAAGCATGGCTCGCACGTAAGCCAAAAAAACCAATACGGATTGTGTTTATACCATTTTTGTTATTTCACATTCATTTCAAGTTTATTTATTTATTTTTAGTTTTTTAACTTTTTTTTCTTTGAGTCTACCGTCAAACAACCAAGGAGAATTGTACATCAGAATTCTTCTCGGGCCCTGCAGATCATTTTATTGTAATATAAAAGTTGTCTTAAAATGGCATGTTTTACAAATAATTGTTTTATCGGGCTACGAACCCACGATCTTGAGCTCAGAAGTCAAGCACGCATACCACTGAGCTACCGGCGCCCTCTAATTGTTTTATATCTTTTATTAATGAACATTTTATAATTATATTTCTGTTATTAATAAAGACAGAAAGAAAAAAAAAATTGTATTTTCTTTTTTTTAATCAGTTAAGAACAAGCTGAAAGAAAAAGTGGGGACCCATAATATTGAGACAACCTGTATATATCGTATATTTTACGGTAAATGTGAGTAGTACAAAGATATATTTACCTATCTAATGTGGTAAACACAACATATGGTGTAATACCATCATAAACATTTTTTAAAATTTTTTTCATCAGGAAAACCTATACTGCTTCACTAAAATGAAAAACGGGAGAGTGAAAATCGTATTACTTCAGATACATGATATGAAAAGAACAAATCATATTATGTATTCGAAAAACTAAATGTTTAACCTCTTGTCTGTTTTACATAAGCAGCCAATCAAGTATTTTACAATCAGATACATTCCCAGAGCTTTTTCGCAAAAATCTAATCAGGTTAAAATCTTCATCTAAAATTTTAAATTCATCGCTACCATCGTTTCGCGGTTTAAATACTCACTATATTCCAATGAGATACACTGAGGCAGACCGATATCATCGCGAGAATGGTCAAAAAAGGTTCAAAGTACTTTTGAAAAGAGCAATTCCGTTGAATACTCGATCTTGGAGTTTCGCACGATTACTGTACTTCATTATAATAAAGATATAAGGATGTTATAAAATTTAATGTTAAATACAATTTAAAAATTTAATGTCTGAAAACAGTATTATACTAATTTACAATTGATCGTATTGAAAATTATAAAAAAAGAAACAGTAAATACTTTTGAAAGATCGTAAATACATAATTAAAATCAGTGTTTTAAATATTTTAATGCATGTTGTAATCAGTCTGTCTTTCATGAACATGCAAACAACAATTCAAAACACATCTATTGTATTTGTTCATAAAATGGCTGTTGTAATTAGTTGATCATTCTGTTCTTCTGTTTTTAGCCTCTCTAAAATAACAATAGTGTTATTATCATTTATCTTTTTATGTTATAATAAGTAAAAAACGATACTTCACAAAACAGAAACAAAGAATAATTATTTTACACTGCTCACGGATATTAAAGTAATATTAACAGAAGACGGAACAATATACACAAAAAAGGAACAATATCCTCGTTTACAAGGAAAATTTATTACTGGGTTTTGCTGGTCACCTAATCTCATTAAAATGAATTCAAAATTATCTATATTGTTTGTTTGGCATCGTTGCGTACTCTCAACATGAGCAAAAAATATGAGGTAGTTTTTGTGCAGAACTAAAATCGATTCAACTGGAACGGTAATTTTCCTTACTTTATTCAACTTATTTTAAAACCTAAAACTGCAGAACAAATAAACAAAACAAACTTAGTTTTTGTTTTTAAATATTGCATATTCCACAAGAATCTATGTATATGAATTATTATTTCTTGTAGAATAAACAGTACTATAAAAAACCAATTTTGTTTTATTTATTTATTATTATTTATATTAAGTTTCCACAATACATCAGCGTTTCTCAACTGCATTACATTCAATTTTATTTAGAGCCACGACTAAGCAAATTTTCTTTGCTTCCTTGTAATTAATATTTTTCTCAATATATTCAGTGATTTTGCGGATTTTCACAAGCAAATAAAAAGAAAAAGTGCCAAATAACTCATAAAAGTTTTCCACATGAAAACCTAACTTTAATTATTATACAGCTGATTATTACCATTATCTGTATTTTGTTGAGCGGAAACTTCTTTGTCATCAAAAATTTTATTGTAAAATATATGTTTTTAAATGATAAGATAATTTTCAAGTTCAGTGGTTTTTGAATTAGGCACATGAAAAGGATTTAGTGGACAGTACAAAAAGGGTTTGTTTTGACCATAAACGCAAAAAATTGTAAAGGGAATTTTGAAATCCATCAAAGAATGTTGCCACTCAAAGCTTCCTCTATCCTTTCGATATGCGAGAATCCAAAAAAAAAACGATATTCATTGCATACATGTGACAGAAGCGGTTTATTCCTAATATTCATAAATAAATACCACTTTTGGGATTTGTGAAGAGATTCTGAATTTATAATAATACATGTTTTTTTTTCACAGCTTTGTTTCGCTCCTCATTTATAATTATTTTGATCTTTCGAACTCAGAAAAATTAAGAAAAAAATGTTCATTGTCAATATCTTCAATTTATTTGTTCATCTTTACTGGAATTAATTTTTAGTTAGAACATATTTTAGTCCATACTGGGCTAATGGCTTTAACACAGAGGTCAACTTGTAAAATATGTTCTGCATAAATAATATGATCAATAAGAAAAAAAATTGATTACAATAAAGATGTGCAAATATATTAAAGATACTGATGGTGAGAGTTTTTATCGAAACGTGTATTTGATAGGTTGTAAAAACTAACAAATTAATTGGTAGAAAAAAATCAGTGAAAAAAGTGTACGTTATTACAAATAAATACTTATAAATGAATAATTATAGTAAGTGTACTTTATTTTTGTTAACTTCGATCCTTCTTTTACACATAAGTAGTGCAAGGTGCAACTTTACCGTCTCCCATATCTTGTAGGAGTTAGTTACTGTGACCCATGACCCTTTAACTACGAGGTCATATCGCATACAACCAGAGCGCTCTTTCGGCGCTCTGGTGGACATGAGTCCGACTCTACTGTAAGAGTCCTAAATTTTGTCAACCCAGGTTTATTCTTTATATTTATTTTTTATTGAGTATCTGACATCCTACAGGCTCAGGACCATCGCTTAATATTCCAACCGAAGGGGTTCAAGGGTTTTTTACCTACCAGATAGAAAATCTATGGACCTCGGCCGGGATTGGAACCAGTGATCTTGAGCTCAGAAGACAAGCACGCTACCTTCGAGTTGCCGGCGTCCTCTTGGACCTTCCGGCCAGCTGTTTAAGCCAAGTTAAGCAGAAGCGGAGTGTAGAGAAACAGAACCGGGGATCGATAGACCAACTTTTTAACAAACTTTGAAAAGACAAAAGCTTCAAGGGGGAATCAACTTACGGAAATGCCTCCAGCTTTTGTCTTCAGTTCTTTTTTTGCCCTTTTTCTTCGTAGTACTAACAAGCCAGAGTAAAGTGAACCCTAACTTTGAGGTAAAAAAAAATTAAATTATGGAATACTAGCAGGTTCACATAGCTGTGATCGGGAGTAACTTTGTCTATAATAACTCAGTTGCAACTTATCTATAAGCAAAAAATGTATAGGATCTGATATGCTGACAAATAAGTACGATCTTTATTTATAATCCTAAGAATTTAAATCCCATTGTAATAATGTATGGGAAGATGGCTGATGAAGTTAGAAGTAATTATTTCATAAGTTGTAAAATAAAAATACTTTTTATAGATGTATAGACAAGGAGTGGAGATTGTCCATTCGGGAACTAACCCATTCAACATTATCTTCTAATGTCTATTCTCAAATGTGAGAATTAAAAAGAAGTTATTTTCTCTAATCACCTGGCTCATCCTTACTTTTTTTCTTCCCTCTTACGTTTTACTTTCCCAGCTATACGAACATAAAACAACGTAATAACTTTTAAATAGATCAAATAAACATAAAAATTGATATGTCTAACTATGAAAAATGTATTGGACTAAGATAAATAATTTCACTGTAACAAAAATTAATTCACTTCATAAAATTACTGTCAACTTTAAAATAAATGTAAAGTTTTAAGAGAAAGAATACTTTAAAATATAAAACGAATAGTTCCCCTTTAAATTTTGGCCGAAAAGTATAGTAAAGTACCCTATGTGGGGTTGTCACTAACAACAATTATTTACTGATATACTAACTAAATAACATTTACTGATTTCGAAAACTGAACATTTCCTAAATTTTACGTTTGTTTACAATGACTCCGACCGGTGGACTCCTTAAGTAGAGCTGAGACCAATAGAAAGAAAATTAAAACCAAAAAACCTTCAAATCATGGTAATTATGGTTTTTGTATTTACTCACTAGATAGTTTAATTTCTCGGCTTCTGTTTCCTTTCTTGAAGAAAACATTTCATTTATTAGCAACATATTTATTATTCCAAAAGGTTAGAATTGGAACAAATTGGTCAGAATTATTTTTACCTTCTTACTCTTTGAGGGTTTTCAAAGTTTTTTTGCTACGCATCGAAAACCCAATCTTCCATTCGCAATTACGTCTTGTTTGTATATTTATACAAATGATATATAATTGTGTTTATACGGTTATTTATTTATTTTTTGTTTTTATAGTTTCCTCGCCAGTTATTCCGCCGAACAATATCCATTGTTACCCAAACCATCCTCTGGAGCATCCTCATCCAACATACCGGTCGCAAATATGTAAATGTTTTCTAATTTAAAAAATGTTGCCTATTTAAAATTTAACCAAATTTTTCAACAATGAACAATAAAAATAAGTCCGAGAACTGACAAAACTGAAAATATAAATATAACTAATATATTGTTACGAACGTTTCAGCATGTACTTAATATTTTCCAAATCATTAATCTCAAAAATGAAAATAAAAAAATCTGTTAATGGCGTAGCGGTATAAGTACTTCTCCAATAGCGACGTCTTAGAAACACATAAAGATAAATAAACACCGGCGAACCTCCTCTCCACGGTTACCCATCCATACAACCGTCCAGTACGAATCAGGCATGTTTCTCGTACACGCCATCGCAAATCGATTAATCGATTCCTTTTTTAGCGTTTTTTCGATTCATATGTAGAAAGAAGAGAGTAAGATAACCCGGCAGTTCACGTGGAGAAACATTTTTAGTGGAGTGTGTTGGTGAAATTTCTGGTGCGGAAGATCTAGACTGGCGTAAATAGACCTTGTATATATATCTATTTTCGTTATTTTCGAATATAATTTTTTTTTGTGATAGAAAACCTACCTCGGTTTTTTTATACATATATTGTATTAGAGAGTTTTCTTTTTCTTTCTTTATTTTAAAATCATTCATATGAGTTTGCCCCTTTATTTGTCTTAAGTGTTAATTGTTTAGTCAAGGGTTAGGAGACGTAAAAATGGGTATGTATATCTATGAAAACGATATAGAATAAATGTATCGACAACTATATATGTGTATCCAGAACCACATAAGCACATAAAAACGACAACGACAAATTTTCAGCGGATTCGCCCGATTACAAAGGGGGACCAGAGGGTGGGCTCAAGTCAAAAACCTCATAACTGCCGCTGTAATGAATGTATTAACATGAAATAACACGATTAATATTATTAATTTTCCGCGGAAATGACCAATGGGAAGGGGGGAGATTAGAGAAAGGAGACACGACTCAAAAAGCCTAATACCCTGCCGATGTAATGAATGTATCGGGACAACATTTTGTATGAGGATTCACGTAAGCCGCTATGCATGTCAACTATTGATTTTTAGTCAAGTTGGTTTTGAAGGAAGAGCAAATACTTATTTGATTAATTCATAAAGTACATATCCGGTGATTCACCGACAACGTTTTTTCTTTAGTTATTTCGCGTTAGTGTATTCATGGACATTATTATTTTGATGTGTGTTGTGCCGCACTGGTTTCGGATCTTGAGATCAGTAAGCTGGCACGGTACCTCAGAGCTACCGGAACCCTCACCTTTATAGCAAGCACGCTGCCTCTGAGCTACCGGGGCCCTCACCTTTACAGCAAGCACGCTACATCTGAGCTACTGGTGCCCTCACCTTTACAGCAAGCACGCTACCTCTGAGCTACCGGGGCCCTCACCTTTACAGCAAGCACGCTACCTCTGAGCTACTGGTGCCCTCACCTTTACAGCAAGCACGCTACCTCTGAGCTCCCAGTGCCCTCACCTTTACAGCATGCACGCTACCTCTGAGCTACCGGAACCCTCACCTTACAGCAAGCACGCTGCCTCTGAGCTACCGGGGCCCTCACCTTTACAGCAAGCACGCTGCCTCTGAGCTACCGGGGCCCTCACCTTTACAGCAAGCACGCTACATCTGAGCTACTGGTGCCCTCACCTTTACAGCAAGCACGCTACCTCGTGAGCTACCGGAACCCTCACCTTTACAGCAAGCACGCTACCTCTGAGCTACCGGAACCCTCACCTTTACAGCAAGCACGCTACCTCTGAGCTACCGGAACCCTCACCTTTACAGCAAGCACGCTGCCTCTGAGCTACCGGGGCCCTCACCTTTACAGCAAGCACGCTACCTCTGAGCCACCGGAACCCTCACCTTTACAGCAAGCACCGCTACCTCTGAGCTACCGGTACCCTCAACTTCACTTCTTACCCTATAATATTCATGAAGAGAACAGCTTACCTAACAGGGGATAGTTCCCTGCCACAATCGGTTCCCCCGATGGACAGTTCTCGGGATGGCTGACGTCGTTCCCAGGGCTCCGAGGTGGACCGGACGTGAACCACTGTCACGTGACCTCCACCTCTGTAACAGAAACGCATATAGTGCCGTTAGAGTGGATAGAAGCCTTCAACACGATTCCTCATATCTTCAGAAAAATCAAAATGGCATAACGCGTGGAATGAGTTGAAAGTTCGAGTCCCACAAAACTGATATTACTTTCTTATGCCTTTAGGTATGTGATCGAGTTCTCATCGGAATTTTACGTTTCAAGGTTCCTAGAATACGTATTAACCATTTTCGCGATGATGTCTGACTGTGTATGTGATTGGAATTTCATGAGTGCTCTTACTCAGAAATGATTGCAGCAATGAACATTTGAACACAATTTGAAATGAAGATGTTACACGTGCTAACTTTGATCTGGTTACATTTTGGCGTAAATCGGACGAAAATTAAGAGACCACATTACATCGGGGGCTAAGTACATTTTACAATATAACGCTTATTATATTGATGACCTAATCAAAAATCTTTTCAAAAGAAAGTTGTAGAGAAAACTAGGAGAAAACTAAGACCCCTCTTTAGGCTTCTAAGACGGAGACACTTATTAGGAGTTATTATTATTTGAATACATATGAATTGAAATGAAGAGAAATTTTATTCTGGGATATACAGAGTTAAAAAAAACAAGAGAAACAATAGAAGAAAATATAAAATAAATAAATTAGTGCTACAGTGGAGAAAAAATAGGCAACAATAAATAAATAAATAATTAAAATGACTAGCATAATTAAGAAGAAAATAAATACATTTATGTTATATATTTATATATAATATATATATATATTTCCTTTTCTTCACTATTTTAAGATATATTATATCTTAACATAGTGAAGAAAATAAAATAAATTAAAAGTAATCCGAACAGCATAAGAGAATGGTTGTTTATAAAAAGAAAAAAAGATGCCGACTAGGTTTGAAATTAAATTAATTTAATAATAATTGGTGTAAATAAGTAGCTAAATAAATATAAATGAGAAGAAAAAAATAGTAATAATAATAGACAAATAGATAAGTAACCTAAAAAAATAGTAATAATAATAGACAAATAGATAAGTAACCTAAAAAAATAGTAATAATAATAGACAAATAGATAAGTAACCTAAAAAAATAATAAATAAGTAGAATAAATATAAACCATTTTAGTGATGATGTTGGTGGGTATGTGATTGGAACTAGCATACAAGCAGAATGACGTGAGTGTATATGTGCGTAACCGTAACCATATTGATGATATTTTGTTTTATATCAAATGGTGAAAATTCTATTCCTGGATTATGTAGGTTGTAACCGTATTTATGTTATTTTGGTTTGTTTGGTTTGAAAACTTCTGCTCCCTGATATTATTTGTTTGTTTTTAAATTTCCGCTCAAGGTATACATTTGTATTTAATAAGAAGATGGCTGATGTAGTGAGAAGTGATTATTTCGCAGGATGTCAAATATAAGGTAGTCTGACCTCTCACAGATTTTTATTTAAGTAATGCTAGCCGGCTTTCGAGGTCTCCCTCATCAACAGGCAGTCTACAAAAGAACCATCCTAAATATAGTATGTAATATAAATAGCAAATAAATAATTAAAAACACAATTTTTGATAAAACATACCTGATAAAAATTTTTGAATAAAACTAAAAAATAAAAATAAATAAATAACAATCTACAACAACAAACATTAACAATTTAAAATATCATGGATGGGGACAGACGAGTTATTCCTGCCCACCAAATTGTGTTTTTAATTATTTATTTGCTATTTATATTACATACTATATTTAGCATGGTTCTTTTGTAGACTGCCTGATGATGAGGGAGACCTCGAAAGCCGGCTAGCATTACTTAAATAAAAATCTGTGAGAGGTCAGACTACCTTATATTTGACATCCTGCGAGACATTTGTATTTAGTTTATAATTGTTTTTCTTTAGATATAATATTCTAGTTTGTTTAGATATATATAATTGAAAGGGAGGGCTCCGGTAGCTCAGTGGTATGCGTGCTTGACTTCTGAGCTCAAGAACGTGGGTTCGTAACCCGACCGAGGTCCTTAGTTTATTTTATCTGGGAGGTAAAATAAACTTAAGCACGCCGTCCTTCGGATGGAACGTTAAGCGATGGTCCCGAGAATTAATAAATGACTTCAGATCTTACACTTGCCATGGCACAGTGTTTTTCGTTGTAATTCATATTTCCATTTGTCCCGAGCCTGTACGATGTCAGGTACTCGTTAAAGACCCCTAAACTAGGTGAATAAAAATTTAGGGTAGGTATTTAGGACTCCCACAGTAGAGTCGGGCTCATGTTCACCAGAGTGACGAAAGAGCGCTCTGGTAGTGGGCATGAGTCATAAAACCTAACCTTACCTATAATTGGAAGGTTACTATCTCTTACTCAAATCTAGCATACATCAACTGCACATTAAAACATTAAAAATGTATGTCAATATAGGCCCTGAAAAAGGCACAATCAGTGCCGAAAGCTTGGCAGAAATTTCGAAAAAGTTGGTTTTCATCGACCACAAGCTTTTCCTAGCTATTGCATCGTTCCTGGATATTGCATCGTTGGTCAATCGTTCCCTAATCGATATCTTACCAAAAATGTTTCTTATGAAATTTTCATCCATTTAATAAGCCCTCTGTTTTCAGATAGGATAAACAAAGAGTGAAAGTACTAACAACGCTTTTAAAACCTTTCTTATACATGGAATCCGTAATCTGTAGCCTGACTATCTTTTTGAATAACTGGCACACAATACTGCAATCCGATATCTCGCATCTTGCCATAGAAAATCGTTTCATTACCCCATTCTTCTCAGAAGTAGTTGCCTCATTGTTCTTCAGCACTTCACCTGACTACTAGTGGTGCTTAGGTGGCATGCAAAACTTCCAAAATAGCTCTTAGCTATGTAGCCTCAAATCTACTGTGGAGTTAGTACTTACTGAATTCAACTACAAACGCCCATAAGGCGCATTTGCCCTGTTTTCTCTCATCAACGGTTCTAAAGACTAAAAAGATAAATTTATGTAAAATTTTGACGACCATCGATTCCTGACATTTATATAACATTTAAAATATATGAGAGAGAATGTTTCCTTTATTCCAACCAGTGAAATGAGTCCCGTGGGATACAGAAATGTTTACCCACATATAAATTAGTGTATTATAATTTAAAATGGATTTTAAATTCTTTTCATTTGGTTTTACTGTAAAACAAATTAGAATGTATTTATAAAACTCACCACATGAAAAGACTATATTTTTGTTAATCCAACATGTTTACAGTATAAAAAAAAAAAACAATTTATTTTTTAAATATTTCGCTCTATACACATATAACATGTTATTTTTGTTGAACATAATATATTTTTTCCTTAGAATTTAATCATTATATTTATTATTAAACGGTTCCGGATTCACTCTATTCATTGAAAAACTAAAAGTTTGACTAAAATGTTTGCAGAGAATCTAACAAAGGAAGGGGCTTTATATCGTCCAGTGAGAAAGAAATGTGATATCATACCACAATATTGGTCTTTACAGAAGAGGCAGTCTCACCTCTATTAGCTAATTGGTTGTTCGAGTGACGTAACTGAACTGTGAAGTGATATTATTGTACCCCAAACATTTCAGATCAAAACATGGCTCAAATAGGCATTATTCTACAAATAATATGTAAGTGCTTTGAGAGTGAAGGGAAAACATAATAAAAAAAAAGTCGTCGGTGAATCGCGGGCAAAATACTTCCCCAGCACGAATTAATTATATTCTCGTTTTCCGTTCAAAGCCAATCGACCGTTTGGGCTAAATCTTAGTAGGATACTTCAGGACAACGTCATCCCCTAGAAGCTGTACCACAACGACAAAAAATCACTCATAGTTAAAGTTCTTAATGTTGTTTGTTCTGAATTAAAAGATAATGTATATCGAAAACCATTAGAGGGCGCCGGTAGCTCAGTGGTATGCGTGCTAGCTTATTGAGCTTAAGATAACAGGACCTTAGTTTATTTTATGTGTTAAAATAAACTTAAGCGCGACGGTCCCAAGCCTGTACGATGTCAGGTATTCGTTAAAGATCCCTACCCTAGGTGAATAAAAATGTAGAACTCCCATAGTAGAGTCGGACTTATGTTTACCAGAGTGATGAAAGAGCGCTCTGGTAGTAGGCGATATGAATCATAGTTAAAACCCGGGAATGAGTCATAATAACTCGAGAACCACTATTCACGCAAAATATGTAATATTGTCTTCCTTATTAATAAATGAGACACATATTCATGTGACAAAGCCTATATACATATATATATATTTATTAGACTAGGATACGTAGAGAATACTATAAGCGCAATAGGTAAGCTATGCTGATTTTTTTTTTTATATGAAACCGAGGAAAATTGTTTATCATTAGACAATATAACTGAGCACTTGATCCCAGCTATCAAAAGACAGCTTTCTTTAGATGTTAAGGATCAAAAAATTATAAACTTTTTCCTCATAAATTCTTAACTTAAAAAAAAATCAATATTGACTTTTTTGACGTTGTCCTGTATCCGTTAAAAATATTTAAAAAAAATTCCTGCCATCCTCTCTCTCTCTAGTCAAAATGTTTGAAAACTTTACTTCTTGAAGGAATTTTGTCAATCGACAATATCTTGGGGAGAGACGGCGGCCTCCTAATAAATTGAATAAAGCGAATGAAACACGTTAAATAGCCTTATCTGACGTCTTGAATTTTTTATGCAAATGTTGTCAAGAAAAAGAGGCCAGGAGACAGAGGAGGGGCTACCAAGAAGAAAAGAAAAAGAATAAAAAGAATTACTACTGAAGTTTATTTTTCTGAAGAAATCTCGTAATTTTCTGGAAGACTGTAACTTTTCTTTCTTTAATAGATCTGCCGCTTCATAAAAACATGATTTGTATTGTTCTTTAATGATTATAATTTTTTGTTATGTTGAATTGTACAGTTTAAATCGTTCAAATTAACGAGATAATAATAATAATGAAATTGAAGAGGAAAGCTCACCTCTCAGATAAAAAAACCTTAGGGTCTCGGCCGCTTTCGAACTCGCAATCTTGAGATCTTGACCAAAATAGGCACACGTATTTTTTTCAAGTTAATTTTAAATCTGCGACTTTTCGGCAAAGGGAGTGAATATTTAACAAAAGTCGCCCATATCTTTTAAAAAGTTGTTAAAAAGTAGACCTTGGTGGGTCCTATCAAGTACTGCTGGAAGAACTGACGTCCACCCCGCAGGACAAATGAATATAAAACAAACGTCCTGCCGGCAGGACGCTACATTTGTTTGACGGCCATGTATAAAAAACCTTTAGCACGCCCTTCTAGCAGGACTTTAGCCTGTACGCTCTATCATTAAAGCTCAGACCTGAGTCACAATAATAACAAACTATTAGAAACTCTATTTTGTTTTGTTTTTCTTCTCAATTCCATTCGGATATCTTACAACCATTCGATTCTACAAATACACGCCAGACATAGTGTGCAGGAGATAGAGCTATTGTTAGACAGAGTCCTTTTACAAAATAAAAATCTCCAACCCATCAAATAGAATAAAAAATTCCCACTTTATCTTAAGATATGTTAAAACGAATTCTACAGCGAAGATAACCATGTCTCTTTTCATATGAAAGAACTTCAACTGGGACAGAGCTGATTTCGTATTCCAATGAGGTAGGAGTTGCCAGGACATGTACCAGAGGAAGTGGAGAATGCATTCTCAGAACAACCATTATGCTTCTTCATTCAAGAATTTTCTCGACTGAAGCCATTTCAGAAGCAAAGTTGGCGACGTGGCTGGAAATGTTAAGCATTTAAACTGATTTTTACTATTGCCATAGAAACGAATAACTTTTTAACATTATTTAACCTTTTTTTATTTTATTCCATAAAAAAAATACTTTTTTTCGTTTCCACAGGCAAGATTAAAAAAGTCGTGGGTGAATCATCGGCAATGGCATATTAGTCATGACTCTTATAATGGTGTTTGTTACCAGGAAGGGATTCGAACCCGCAAACCAAGAGACCATGCGACCAAAGCCCTACGCTCTAGCCCGCACGGCCACCATGGCTCCCTGAAACTTACCGGCCCTGAGATTGGCCATTTCAGCTCCATTGTTGCCATCGCTCCTGGTAAGTCTGATCATTGTTAAAAAAATTGTCAAAACGAGATGAATGCAACAGCATGTTCATGCAATTTAATTTAATTTTAGTTAATGTGGGTAACAAAGGGAAAGCAATGCAAGTGAAGAAATTACTTTTCATAAACAGAAAATAGCTTCTGAAAAGTTCATTTTTTTACCTTTTCCTTTAGTCTTTTCCCTGAGCATTCTAGACATAGTAATGATAAATATTTTATTATATTTTACGAAAATCATTCATTTGTTCCATTGTATTTATGATTTGTTCTTTTTTCTGTTTCAGATCGACCTGATCTGCGGAACACAGAGCTGATAGAGAAGATGCAGAACAAGCTGAAGGCTTGGACTTTACATGATGTCCCAGAACCACCCCTTTCAGCCGGGGCTCGCCCAGGAGCTGATGAAAAAAATCCCCGACCTCCGAACCTTCAACACCCTCTATAGCGAGAGGCATCGGTAATGTTCTTCCCTCGCAGAATTAATCAATAGAGTTTTCGCTCACTCTCCAAAATCAATCGACCGTTTGAAATTTATGAATTCTCATGATAAAATATAAAGATTTTAAAAAATATTGTCTATTTCACAAAATATGTCGCTCACTTGCTGCAACAGTGACATAACTAAAAAACTGTGATTTTCTAGGAGGAGCAATTCAAACCTCTTCACGTGTAATAACTGCTTTCATTTGAAAATAACTTATCAGCATGTTTTATTGAAATAATACAATATAAAAGAAGAGAGAATGTACAGTAACAGCTATAGGCCTTACTGAGGCTTCTCCATTAACCTCATAACTACCCTCACTTTGAATTATGACATTTTTGCATCAATAATTGTTTTCTCGGCGAACATTTGAAGCTCAGATGTGTCGTTCTACCCGCTAAAAGTATATGTGAGAATGGTTCTCCCCATGCTCCTAACTCAAAAACGCCCATTTTTGAGTTATGTCGTTGTTCCAGCATTCGATATGGGAATACTTTCGGTATTGCTACCATCTTCATCCACGACTTGACAAATTCCGATTTCAGTTTATAATTTTTTAATAAGTTTTTACTATAAAAAAATTGTTAAGTCGTGACTGAAGAGGGTAGCAATACTGAAAGTACTCCCACATAGCTTATATATTTTGTGAAATAAATAAATAAAACAAACTTATTTTTGAAATATTGTCTATTCCACTAAAGATATATATACATATATAACTACCGGTTTCGGCTTTATACCATCGTCAGGTCTAGTTATGAACTAAGTCAGTTTGCAGAGAGCGACCCTTCAAATACATCTCAGGTCAAAGGGTGCTATTAAAACTTGGGAGTCCCCCGGCTGTACCGTTAGCTAACTCATGAAATATTTCTTAACAAAACCTAGTTCATAAAACACTAGGTTTTGTTAAGAAATATTTCATGAGTTAGCTAACGGTACAGCCGGGGGACTCCCAAGTTTTAATAGCACCCTTTGACCTGAGATGTATTTGAAGGGTCGCTCTCTGCAAACTGACTTAGTTCATAACTAGACCTGACGATGGTATAAAGCCGAAACCGGTAGTTATATATGTATATATATCTTTAGTGGAATAGACAATATTTCAAAAATAAGTTTGTTTTATTTATTTATTACAAGTTTCCACAATATGTCCGCGTTTCTCAACTTAGAAGTTTTGTGAAATAGACAATATTTAAAGAAAAAACATGTTGAGTCGAGCCCGCTTCCTCTAAACTCCACATTTCCTATGGCCGATTCCGCGGAAAATTTATAGTTGTAGTCCTTATAGTTCTTTGAATTTACATATCAAATTTTGTGTCGATACATTCATTTCAACGGCAGTTATTAGTGTTTTTATATTAAGTCTCCCCCCTAATGCCCTCTTTCTCTTTGGTTGATATGACTGAAAATCACATAAGTGTCGTCCTTAAAGGATTCTGGGCACACATATAAAATGTCGAACGGATTATTCTATTTGGAGTTATCTTGTTCACAGTTTTTTTCATTTTTGGAATCAGGGGATTGAAAAACATGAAATCCCGTTGACACTCAACCTCGATTACAAAACTTCCCCTATATATATTTAGTTGAGGAAGTAAAAGAGCAGTGAAAGAAGAATAGACTAATACTTGTTAAACAAGAACTGTTACTAATGTAATAACAGTTAATACAGTTAGTTAAGTTTGGTGATGACTTTCAAAGGACTATTCCAACAAAAAGAACCATAAACCTGTAAGAACAGTAACAGTGAACAATGGCCGACCTTGAGTTCCGTCTTGCACTGGCAGCCTAGAGAACCTTGGCTGCGCCCACGCACTCTTTGTCTCCGGCCCTTTAGAACAGGTCTGCTACTTAACCCGAATGTCTCAAGTGCAATAATAATTAAATATTTAAATGAAAAATTCCTTTTAAGGGTAGACTAATGAAGTAACTGTAATGTGCAGTTTAATCTGTCAATATTCTAAGAGCTCATTTGAGGTTGGACAATTTTCTAAGAGATATTGTTTGTATGAGAGTGAAAGAGTGAAACTTTCACAAAACTTTGTACATTTAATTTTATATTAGATTTTACTGAGTAGTGGCAGATCTTCCATGAAGCCTGAAGCCAAAGGGGCCTCCATAAATCCTTCTTATGGCTTTAGGGTGATTTTACACAGCTCTTCGTTTACTCTATTAAGTGTAAAGTGTATGCAACACAACTTCAGCCCGGGGTTTTAACTTCGAGGTCATATCACCAACTACCAGAGCGTTCTTTTGTCGCTTTGGTGAACAGGAACCCGACTCTACAAGTCCTAAATTTTTTAGGGTAGAGGTCTTTTGACGAGTTCCTGACATCGTACAGGCTCGGGACCATCGCTTAACGTCCCATCTAAAGGATGGCGTGCTCAATGTTTTTTTCACTTCCCAAATAAAAAACCTAAGGACCTCAACCACCTTTTTACAAAAATATGGTTGTTATAAGAAAGTCGTGTTATTATCCCCCTAAAAGCCGATGAAGAGCATTGGCAAGGGAAGGCCACCTCGGGAAGACACGAGTGATACTGTTGAGAGAAGTTACCAAGTACTCTTCAGCGAAAGGACAGCTTTGTGACACTGGAGATCTAAGATGCTACTTGTATCTAACTAAACTGGCCGAATACTCGACATTTGACTCCGGCCAAGATGAATGGAGCCGAGGATCAAAGATATATTGGGAGAAAGATGATGTATTTTACCACAATAGGAGTTATTCAAGTCTAATTTCTCCAACCTCTGAGAAAAAATAATTTTTACTTCCCCAGCTAAGCGAAGTATAGGAGAAGTTATGTAATCAGTGATGAATTCGATCGGAATTTCAAAAATTTTAAAAAAACAATGTCCTGTCTGTTTGTGTGTCTATCAACATGAAATTTTATAAGTGTATTCAGAACATCTTAAGGAGGATATCTATTGATTCTAAGTCAGAAAGCAAAACATTAATTAATTCGTGCTGGAGAAGTACATTGCCGGTGATTCACCAACGACTTTTCTTCTATGCAAAATAAAAACATCTAAGAAAAAAAAAAAAAAAATGGCAGGGAATGCCGTGGGCGAACAGCCAATCTCTCAAGCTGTGCCAGGAAGGATTATTGAACATTTAGGAGAAAAAAATCAGACGTTAATATTACTAAATTGATTTCTTAATAATAATCATTACAGTTTTAAAGAATTATTGAATTAAATTTTAAAGAACTTTTCTATTAAAAATAGCTAGAATAGTGTCAAACACATTTTACCCCTTATTAACCTGCCCTATATTATACTCCCCGGTCCTATATTATATATTATACTAGAAACTCCGATGGTTAATTTCCCAAATTTTCTCACTCTCCTCTCTAGTTTCCTCGTCGGAGTTTAAATTAAAATTTAATAATATATTGCCAAACACTGATGACTCTAAACATAACAGATCCGGTTTGTTCTACGAAGGTTTGTTTAACCTGAGTTAAATTAGTAATTTTCTAATTAGTCCATTAAATTAATTAGGATATTTAAAGCCTTGTAAACATTTCTTAAGTCCACTAAACTTATTTAAGCTCTTAAAAAGGGTGTTTTTTTTTTGGTCCATAAAACCGAGCTCCTGTTGAAATTAGTAAAGATCTGTTTTAAAATTCTTTTCGTGTCTGCGGCATATATCTAAATTAGTACTTGTAGACCATAATAATTAACTGCTATTAATAAACTATTTTCTATAATTTATTATTAACTCTTTTGTGAATGTATACAAACAGTATTAGTATAGTTAACTATTAACTAGCACTTAGTATAATAATGTCTTCGAGAAACTCGTATTCACTATATTCACCTACATTTCCAATAAGCAAAGTTATGTGATCGTAACAAAATGCCAAGCTAAGTTTTGTCTATACTCTCCCAGCTATACAATATGTAATCTGTCACAAATTCCATGTAAAAAAAAAAGATGTCTGTCTGTGTGTGTGAACACGATAACTACCGATAAAATGAATGTATCCACACAAAATTTTATATGTGTATTCGAAATCCTCTAAAGACGACCATTGATTTTCAGCCAAATCGGCCCAAATGAAGGAGGGATTAGAGGGGAGACTCAATATGAAATGTATCGACACAAAATGTATTATGAGGATTCATGATATTTAGCGCTAAACGGGCGATTGGTTTTGGAGGGAGAGGAAACACTTAATTGATTAATTCGTGCTGAGGAAGTACATAGCAGGTGATTCTTCGACGACGTTTTTTCATATTTAAGTATATTAAGATGAGAATGAGACCTATTCACAAGAACTTGTCTATGTATTTGATGGAAAATTAGATTGATAGTTTTAAAGTGTACTTAAAAATATGAACATGTCGGAGCTGGACAGAATTTTTCCATAGAGCTTCGAATGAGCCTTGGAAAGTTTGCGCAATTCTCCAAGCTACAGAATTTTATTTTATTTATTTTTTTTTCAAGAATTAATAAATGACTTCAGATCTTACACTTGCCATGGCACAGTGTTTTTCGTTGTAATTCATATTTCCATTTGTCCCGAGCCTGTACGATGTCAGGTACTCGTTTAAGACACCTGCCCTAGGTGAATAAAAAATTTAGGGTAAGCAAAATTTAGGACTCCCACAGCAGAGTCGGGCTCATGTCCACCAGAGTGACGAAAGAGCGCTCTGGTAGTAGGCGATATGACCTCGTAGTTATAGCCCGGGCATGAGTCATAAAACCTAACCTAACCTATAATATTATTTTGGATATTATGCTATTGACATTATTATTTTAAACAGGGAAAAAATGTAGGTCTATTTATGTTTAAACGTCCGTATAAGATAGTGTATACTTGTCGGTAAGAGATATAAATATAATGCCTATTGTGCTCAATGCGGGTTCAAAACCCGCCCTAGGCCCTCTGGTTGTAGGCAATATGACCTCGTAGTTAAATTCCGAGCATGAGTCACAATAACTATAAATATAATGTTTTTTTTTTTGGTCTTATGTTCGATGCATAGCCATGTATATATAATTATTTACGACATCCATGGCCCCGGGAGGGAATTGTATCTACGAAATAAAACTCACTCCTGGACGGGATTCGAACCCGCAAACCATGATGAGACCATGCGATTAAAGCCCTACGCTGTAATCCGCATGGCCACCATGGCTGCCATAATGTTCTTGTAATTATAGTTTTGAGAATGCACGAATGAGTGTGAACTGATTTAAAAAAAGATAAATATATTTGGGAGACCTATAGGCCAAACAGAGTTTGTATTTCAACCATCTTTATCTAGCAAATAATTATTAATTGTAATTCTTGAAAATATATAACGTTAAAATTAACTGATTTTTTGTTAAAACTTCTCAAAACTTATTTGAAGAGACCTCTAAAGCTTCAGCTGAAACAAATACAATATTTTGTATGGACATTTTGCACAAATTCGAATATTGCACATTTTGCAAAGCGCATACCGAGAATCTCTTCAGAATCTTAAGGTAGGAAAAACATTACATTGACTGATGTGAATCGTGATTGTGATGAAGAATATGAACGGATGGTAGGTAACCTGGTCAGTGGATCATATGGAGAGGGAGACACACATGAATGGAGGCAGATGGTCTACAATAGGATCATCTAACAATGGAACTTATGAATGGAGGCCACCCACCGCTTTCATCAATGACCTGCCCCTCATCATTAGTAGTACCTAGTAGCCTCAAGAGCTGAGTGACGTTAACCTCTGAGCGACGGCTCTTGAAATTCTCCGTGAAACATATAGGCCAAGCAAATTAGGTCCAAAAAATGGTGTGCCTGGAAATAATTGGTGGAGTTCTGGAAATTGTTTTAATCATTTATTTAGACCTCTAATATGAGTAGTTTAAGTTTTGCCCCAATTTCCCAGTGGAGCGTATGTCGTGACGTTCGAAAAACCTCGAAATGTTCGGACTATCCTAGCTTTTTCTCGAATAGCTCCTAAACTAAGCACTTTATCAAAAACTTTGTTATTTTCAAAAGTGTTCAGCATTAAATTCTGCTTCTAAAAAGTACTATGACATTATATTTTGATTAAGTAGTTTTATAGAAACGATACGTCGAAATATGGCAAATTTTTACACTTTTTGAAAAAACACATTTTTTTACTATAAAACGTAAAATATCTATGAAACTACGAACTTTAGAACGAAATTTCATAGAATAAAAGTTGTAGACCATCAAATTGTCATAAAAACGTACCCCCCCCCCCCCCCCACCAGAATGTAAAATCGCGCAGTAGCTCATTAGCATCTACTGAAAATGCGTAATTTTATATGTTATATAAAAAAAATTGAAATTAATTAACAAAAATATTATATGGGGAGGTAGACTACAATTTTGTGCACAACTGTATTAAATACAGTTAAAATTTTAAAATTAATTATAATAATAAACGTGGGATTCATAAATTATTAACTAACAATATTACTTATTAATAACTAAGAACATTATAATAAATATTGTTATTACCTGTAAATACGTCCTCAGCGAGTGCTGTCGAGCAGCTGCTTCAGTTGGAGGCAAAGAGGCAAGATTAAATGAGGTCTTGGTTAATAATTTTTCGAACATTTCGTACCGCAATACATTTAATTGCTTGAAATCATTTCCATAAAGGGCTGCTATGCATTTCTTTCCTGCCTCGTCAACCTCATCGGCAGTAGCATTCGATTTGCTAAACACTTCTGCTGCTTTTAGCAGGTTTGAGTTGATTTCCAATGTCTTTAGGAATTTCAGTTTTCCTTTACCGAAAAATGATGACGTAGTGTCGCAGCCACTAAAAGCATGGAGGGACAGTATGTTGTTTTTCGAAACAGAGGAAAACTTGTAGTGCAAGGGAGAATAGACAACATCGTCTTGCTTGCCTTTGCCAGGCTTTAGTAAAAAAATGTTGGTACACATAGGGGCTGAAGCAATCAAAATTACAAGAAGGTCAGTGTCCTCCCCAACAATAACCACACACTCATGAGACTGCTGAGCAACTTCAATAGCACTAGCTACGATTAAATTATCAGCATCCTCAGCAGCTTGTCTAACTTTGAAATCCTCGAAAGGATACGAAGCGAGTTCATGTTGGAAATATCTCTTAAGCTCTTCATTCGATTTTTTGTGGAACGCAATTCTCCGAAAAATCATTTCAGCGTTGATTGGAACTTGTTTGTCATGGATTTTAATTTGAGACGTCATGGTTTTTAGAGGTAGGACTCGATTTTTTCGTTGATATTTTACAGAGCCAAAATTTCCACCAATTATCTTGGAAATACATGCACTACCAACTTCATCAGCTTTGTGGCAGTTTATATTTTCATCGCCTACTATCCCAGTGCTAATGGACATTACAGCTTCATCAACTGGAAAAGGGTCATGAATCAGAAACCAGTTATATAACTTTTTGACATCATCAGTATCTCTTTGTATTCTTGAGTTTCTAGCATCAACATGCTGCTCAGTCGTAGCAAATGAAACTCCACAATACTGCTCAACTTGGTCAATGATGTCAACAGTTGTTGGCATCGAGGCAATCCACCTTCACAGTGTACTATCTCCTAGTCCTCTACCGTGTGTCAACCCTCCTGTGCTCTTCAGGTACACATCAATGTTTGCTCGATGGTCATGTCAGACCAAATCCCTGCCCAAAATTTTTCTGACCTTCGGATAGTAAACAATCCCTTGATTATAAAAAGCTCATATTCTTCCCGTACGTTTTTATGACAATTTGATGGTATACAACTTTTATTCTACGACATTTCGTTCTAAAGTTCGTAGTTTCATAGATATTTTACGTTTTATAGTAAAAAAATGTGTTTTTTCAAAAAGTGTAAACATTTGCCATATTTCGACGTATCATTTCTATAAAATTACTTGATCAAAATATAATGTCATAGTATTTTTTTGAAGCAAAATTTAATGCTGAACACTTTTGAAAATAACAAAGTTTTTGATAAAGTGCTTAGTTTAGGAGCTATTCAATAAAAACCTAAAATAGTCCGAAAATTTCGAGGTTTTTCGAACGTCCCGACATACGCTCCACTGGGAAATTGGGGCAAAACTCAAACTACTCATATTAGAGGTCTAAATAAGTGATTAAAACAGTTTCCAGAACTCCACCAATTATTTCCAGGCAAAAGTCTAATTTGCTTGGCCTAATATGTAATAGTAAGATGTTGTGGGGCGAGATTTTGTATGGAAATCAAATACGGGTTTCAACGAAACTGTGTCTTACAGAAATAAAAGATGTTGTCACCCCATTTTTTTATTTTAGACCAGAACCGGTTTTCGATGCAACAGCGTCATCATCAGTGGCTCATCTATCATAGAATAACAAAATATACAAATAATGAAAAGTATAAATAACTCTTAAAGCATCAGGGTACACAGTAAGAAGATAATAATTATAAAATTAACTTACCCCACCCACGAAGCACAGCGATTAGAAGACAACTGGCATAGCTCTAAGGGGTGCGGATATCTAGGTTCACTCAATCTCTCTACATGCAAAAACCATTCATTCTAATATATACAATAACTAAAACAAAAAAAAACCATACAGCCAAAGAAATTTTTGTTGTCTTAAAACATAATAAAAAAAAAAAAAAAAAGGTTTTTGCACGTTGAGAGAATGAGTGAACCTAGCTATCCCCACCCCTTAGAGCTATGCCAGTTGTCTCCTAACCGCTGTGCTATATGGGTGGGGTAAGTTAATTTTATAATTTTTATCTTCTTACTCTGTACCCTGATGCTTTAAGAGTTATTTATACTTTTCATTATTTGTATATTTTGTTATTCTATGATAGATGAGCCACTGATGATGACGTTGTTGCGTCGAAAACCGGTTCTGGTCTAAAATAAAACAGTGGGAAGACATATTTTATTTCAATGAGAAATCTCGTCCCACAACATCTTACTATCACATATGAAACTGTGTCTTCGTCAGTGGTATATGAATACATATACAATATAAATATAGATTTACTCGCAAATCCCAGTAACAAAAATATGTGTTTCAAAACTACATTTCAGGAACCGGTCAAACTGCAAAGCATTGTATTTCTATAAAATGGGTATTCCAGTTTTTTCTACAACTTTTACTTGAAACGATTTTTGACTAATTGTAAGTCATAAACATAAGCGGTGTTTTGAAAAATGTACTTAGGTCCAGGAGTAAATTGGTCTTAATTTTCGTCTTATTTCAAAATCTAATCAGATCCAAGTTAGCAGATTTCTTCATTACAAATTTCAAGTTTCCGCTGTAGAGCGCTCATAACTTTCGAATCACATACACACACACACACACGCACAGACATCATGGAGAAAATGGTCAAAACGTATTCAGGGGATCATGATGGAGCAACAGTGTCTGTGAACATGATAACTCCCGAAAGAACGAATGCGACATGATATTTTATATGTGTATTTAGAATCCTAGGAGGACAGCAACTATTGAGTTTCAACCAAATCGGCCAAAGAGAAAGACGGGATTGTATTGACATATGTATACTCAAACCCCGTGAGGACGTCACATACAAATTTTCCGCGAAACCGGACGAAGGAAAACAACTCGCAGTGGAGAAGATTGCCAACGGAGTAGGAGTAAAATAAGGACGAGTTTTATCAATTTTCATTCAAACCAGCCAAGGTAGATCAGAGAAGAGGGCCCAACTAAAAAACCTTTATAATTGTCCATGACGAAATTTAACATAATGAATCAGAAGTCCCTGTTGATATGCTATAAAAATTGATTTCAGAGTGAGAGCAAAATTATAAAAATAATTAGCGTTGGGGAAGTTCATTGACGGTGCTTGGCCTGAAGAATATTTTCATTATTTTTCATGCCAGAAAACCGAAACCGATATTATTTATGGGATGACCTAATATAATTATTCTACCATCAGCGTGGCCCGTCAACCGCCGAGGTGCATTTTATTTACAATTTTATATTGATAAAGATCAAGTGTTGTTATGACCATATCAAAGGTGTAACAACCAGTTGTGAGGGATTCGAGATCCGAGATGACATCAGAATGTAGGGGATCTTTGACCCTGTAGTGTGGTGTGTGGGCTGGTTGGTGTGACCAAATCTGGGCAGGAGAGGTACGTGGGACGCAACCGGTCCAAACATACCTACCAGCACCAGGAGGCAGCAAAGGTAAGTTCAGCAGGCAGCATAGGACATTAACAGAATATTCATAGAGAAACCACATTGACATGTATTTTGTTCATACCTCGCTACACTTAAGCTTATTGTGATTGAAGAAGATTAATGGAATCACCGTTCTCAACAAGTGTCGGCGGTGAACTAACTTAGTTCAGTGTGAACGATACAATATAAAATATAATCGCCACTCCTAACATATTCGATACGTATTTCGGCGATTTCTCGGACTATTAGTGACAAAACCGGATTGCATACGGGAAGAATTTGTCTCGAATACGGAATTTTTATCGCATGGACTCTATGTGAACATCCTAATAAAAAATACATTGCCACTTTTCCATTCGATAAAATCTCGTATGCGTAATACGGGGAAAATATTGGCGTGAGAAATTAGCCTTAAAGTATTCACAAACACGTTTTTTTTTTTTGCATTTTTGGAATCAGTGGGACGAAAAACATGTATTTCCAGTGAAAACTCAAAATCAAATTTATTTTATACGAGAACAAGTCTAGTGTTTAAAGTTGTATTGTAGAACTGAGAGTTCACCAGGGAATTCACAAATCTACCTAGGATTGTTTTATTGTTTTTTTCACCAATATTATTAAAACTTGGCGAGTTTTGAAAGGGTCACCATCCAAAATCACATTCTCTACGGAGGATCGAAGACATTAAGACCGCCCACACTTGAAGAAACCCACGGATGTACATTTGACCATGGACTGGAAGTTGTAATACCTGGTATATATATATATGTTGAACCTATTCCGTTTTTATTCATTTTTTTTTTTTTTTTTTGCTAAAGAATAAAGAAGTGTATTTTAAAATGCTTCTTCTATTTTCTTTATTTCTACAGTTGCATAATTTTTTCGTAGTTTTTGCCCCAATAAGAAACACTTGCCTGCTTCAAAAAATCTATCTATATATACATGTATACTATCAGGTTACCCGGCTTGTGATTTAAAACAGGTTAGTAACGTTATTTGCACGGTTAGTTACTTTAAGTTATATATGTTTAGAAATAAGTTGAAATTTCCAATGACTTTGAAGCCGGTTGTCTGACTTACAAAATTGTTCGTTTTATCCACTAACCTCGAAAAATCATCTGTTAAAAAACTACTTTAAGTATCGACAAATAACATCCACTATTCTAGTTGACTATTTTTCGCCCTGACTGACCTACATAGGTCGCCCTGCAGCTAATGAAGGTACACAGGTAGGAGACACTTGTGAATCAGAAGATGAGTGAGTGGGCGACCTGACTGAATGGCCAGATAAGGCAGGGACAGGTCCTCGAACCCTGTCCTCCCATTTCCTTATTTACACTTCACTCTCTAGACCCTTACTTGGACATTCCATGTACCGTTTGCTTTATCGACTTCATATATCACTGGCGTCAACGTTGGACAAACCTTGCACATGAAAAGAAGAAGAATAATGCTTATTTGTACAGATACCTTTACAAACTGTAAAATAGAACAATAATATTCCTTACAACTACCAAATAAAAATCTATATAATAAATCAATAAATTAAAATATAAATGCTATCTGCTTAAAAATTGAAAACTCTTAATAAAAAAAAAGAAAAACATTCAGGAAAAATTAAAAATGTAAATAATGATGAATACATTATTAGTTGACATTTAAAACATAAATTAAATTAAAACCTGGTAACCTAGTAGTAATTGCGAATCATGCCCGGACTTTACTACGAAGTCATATCACCTACTACTTGGTGGACATGGGCCCGACTCTAGTATGGGTAAGGATTTTGTGGGACAAGATGTCTCATAGAAACAAAAAAATACGTCTTCCAACTGTTTTATTTGCGACCAGAATCAGTTTTCAACGCAACAGCTTCATCAACAATGAATGAAAACTGGTTCTGGTTGCAAAAATAAAACAATTGTAAGACGTCTTTTGACATTTGCTATACGAGTGGGATGGGAATGCGTGTTTCAGATCCAAGGGCTTCTGCCTGGACTTGATATTTTTGTGATTCCCATAATTTTTTTTTTTTTTAGCCAAATCGTTTTTGTTGACTTTACACATAAAGAAGAATTTTTTTTAAATATTTGTATGGATTAATCGTCATCTTTGTACAGTTGAAAAAATATAGCAAATATATTTTTTTTAATATAATGACTAATGGACTTATTCTGTTTTGAAAAACAACTTATTTTGCAACGTTATGGATTTTTGTAGACATATCCCTTATTGCAAACGAACAGAATCTGGACATATCCTCTTTTGCATCATTATAAAAGTATTTAACACATTTTGGACTGGTTTTTACCCTGTTTTTTTGTCACCATTTCCATATCTGCTACAGCCATGAATGAAGAACAAGATGGCCACATAACTAAAAGCACTTTATTGGACACATCCCATTACAAATGGGCGACAGATATGAGGTCTATGGACTAGATGGAGGGCTGAGTTTCTGTGGAGTAACGCGAATAGGGAGCTGTATCGGGTTTCTGTCTGTTATGTCATGTTGTCTGAAGGTTAGCTGTCTGTCAAGAGCAGGGATCGGCAAACTACGGCCTGGGGGCTCGCCAGATATGGCCGGCTCAATGTGGTCCGCAGAAGGATTCGAACGGAACCTAAAACTTTCCTTCCTCCAAATGGTACATTTTTCATGACATTGATGAATGAGCCATTTAACCGTATACGTAAAAGCTCTATCAGAACAAAAAATGTTAAAGTGGCCTTTTCCTTCTATTTTTTCTCATGTATTTCCATAAAAGAAAGGTAAAACTTGTATGTTAATCCTCACAAAAAAACTAAAAAAAATTGATATTCCTAAAGATTTTTATTAGATTTTTTGAGTCCCTATTTAAATGGCTTCTAATTTAAAAAAATATATATTTTAGGACGATTATCCTCCAAGATATCTACATCTCAAAATTCTATTTTTGGTGCATAATTTTCAAATCGCAAAAATCTGCGTTTTATTATATCCCTTTTATCCTGATAACAATGTTGTATTTTTTACATTTTTATATACTATACATATCTGTCCCGAATCTAAAAATTTTTGAATATTTCAGAATCAATCATAAGAGACCTCCTGTATAAGGATTATTATTAAAATTTCAATTTGAGACGAAATTGTATTTTTAATGTTTTTCCGGGGGGCTGGAGAAGGGACAGTTCGGAATGTAAACCTGTTGAACTTCCACTTAGTATTTGTTAAGTCGTGACTGAAGATGATAGCAATAGCGAAAGTAGTCACATCGCCTGCTACCAGAACGCTCTTTCGTCAGTCTGGTGGACATGAGCTCGACTCTACTACGGATGTCCTAAATTTTGCCTATCCTATATTTTTATTCATCTAGGGTAGGGGTCATTAACGAGTACCTGACATTGTACAGGTTCGAGACCATCGGTTAACGTCCCATCCGAAGGACAGTAAGCAAGCACGCATACCACTGAGCTACCGGCGGCCTATCCATATAATATGTATATATTTTGTGAAATAGACAATATTTAAAAAAATATATACTTTTTCTGGGTTCTAAAGCTAGTGATGTCTTTCAAAAAATTTATCAAAGCAATTACTTTTTTCGATGTAATGTACCATCAAAAAACGTAATAATATCACCCAGCCTTATGTCATCATTCTAAGGAACCCTAAAAAGGACAAAGTTATTCGATGGGAACAAAGGGTGCAGATTTGCCTTGAGGGTATAACAACAAAGTTTTGAGTTCAATACACAATAGAAAATTATCATTCTATTGTGTTTGTCAGTGTGGATAATTTATTCATACTCGTATCTACTAGTTTCGAAGACAGGAAAGCCGGGAGTAAACCCGCAAGTGAGACTTGATTACTTTTCGGTAGATGAAATTAGAAAAATAAAAAGTCATCGATGAATTACTAGGTATGTTCTTCCCCATCTCAAATTATATCCAATAAATTATGTTTCCGCTCTCCCGCTAACCCCAATCGCCTGAAAGCCTTTTTTATCAGATAGGTAAGAAACCTTGGTCAACCTGAATCTGGGTAGGTGAAATTTGGGACTCCCACGGTAGAGGTGAGAGCAATGAGCCACTGCTCTGTCTCTAAAGAGTCAGTCCACACAGTGCCAACCCGAGGCAAGTTTTAGGATGGAGCGAGATCCAATTATAGCGCACCCCTTGCTTGCCCCTAATATATACTAGTTGTACCTATATGCAAGCTTACACATATGAACGCATACACGTGACATTCTAAGTCGACTCGCCAACTAAAATGGCGGCGGCAACACTGGCGATGTAACAGAGGCGGGGGGTAGTGCGCCGCCAGCGCACTCGACCCGTGCGCGTCTCAACAGATAAGGTCATTCACATACCCACGCCACACGCTTGCAATTAAAATATCGAAAAGCGAAAAAATATTTTTTTCCTTCATTTTTCTTTACCACTGAGGCGCCCCCAGGGACTTGGCGCCTGGAGCGGCCGCTCCGTTCGCCCTATGGTAAGGCTGGCCCTGAATCCGCACATATTAATACTTATGAATTTCTGAATCTCGTCATACAATTTTTTATTGAAATGTTCATTCCACCGAAAGTTAATAGGGGTTTTGAAAATAACCCCAGGCAACAAATTAAGAATGAAAATGAATAATAATAATTATTTCCGTTAAACCATAAAATGTTAATAGGATACCCCATAGAAATGTACAATCAGTAACAAAAATTTTCGGACAATTTATAATTTTGTTTTTCTTTTGCAGTTACACATAGTTATATGGCAAAATATTTAATTCAAGCAAAGTTTTAAATTTCGAGATCATCAATCATTTCAAAACGCCGTAAAACAATTAATTAAACATTTACAGCTAATAGGAAATTTTGCATTAATAATTGAAGACAAGAAATTCACGTAACAAAATTTTCTGGACACCTGTTGTTTGTTTTGTAAACAAATGCGACTCTGATCATGATCTTTAATCCCTTCTCAACCAACCGCTAATACCGAACAAATGATATGTGTTTATATCCTTCTATTACTGCATTCAGTAGTTATTTGTATTTCCTGCTGTCAAGATGGGTCGAACATCTTTTGAAGTTCAACAGATAATAATTTTTAATTATGAAAAAGGATTAAGTGTCCGCAAAATCGGTGGTTTGGTAGGTCGAAGTAAAAGCACCGTAGCCGATGTAATTCGAAGGTATAAGCACGAGGATCGGATAGATTTGAAATCTTCCTCTGACCGTCCAAGAGTATTAAACGACCGAGAAAGGTGTAGCGTTGTCCGGAAAATTAAAAACAAGCCCTCGAGGAGTGCACCTCAGATCGTCGCCGAGGTATACAGAGAAACGGGAAAGAAAGTTCACCCACAAAATGTTCGAAGAATTCTAAAAGAAGCAGGATATAATGGGAGAGTACCAAAAACCGTTTGTGAGTGAAAAAAATATAAAAAAAAGATTGAGCTTCGCAAAAGAGTTCCAGAATCATTCAGAAATTATTTGGAGTAATGTCATTCATCTGCGAGGTAAAATAAACTTAAGCACTCCGTCCTTCGGATGGGATGTTAAGCGATGGTCATGAGCCTGTACGATGTCAGGTCAAAGCGTTTGAGCTCTCACATAAACACACGCATGCAATTGATCTCTGATGTTCACACGATTACAAAATTTTTAGTACATATTATTATGTATACATATATTATATGTATAGGGAAGTAAACAAAAGTAAAGTAATAGTATATGTATACATATATTACATGGAAGTAAACGGACATGATCTGGAAACATTTATTTGTCGAAATATCGGAGAAAAAACGTTTAAATTAGAAAAATTGGGTACTTAGTTTCTTTAGAGGGAAGGTGGAGGGGATAGAGTAGGGGGAAGGGACGGTTTCTGCCGAGGGTCAGCGCTGCTGTCGCTCTCTTCCAACGTCATATCACAAAAATCTAGTTTTCTGACATTACATGACCTGAGATTTCTTTTTATGTTGTGAAGAGTTACCAGATACAAGAATATTTTATTATTGCGGTTTGTTCTATTGCAAGCAAATACTTTTGAATGTAAGTTTAATATATTTAGTCCCGACAGTCGCGACAAAATTTGGAGAAGGCGTAATGAGGAGCTGAATCCAAAAAATTTAAAACCAATAGTAAAACATGGGGGTGGCTCAGTGATGGTGTGGGGGTGTATGGCGTCTAGTGGAATTGGTGAACTGGTTTTCATTGAAACCACCATGACTGGAAAAGTTTATGCCGAATTACTAAGGAGCAATTTGAAAAAGAGTGCTGAAAAACTTGGGATTTTACGGACTTTTCATTTTTACCAAGACAACGATCCGAAACACACCTGTGAATTGGTACGTACTTGGCTTTTGTATAACTGCCCTAAAGTTATGAAACCCCCCCCAATCGCCCGATCTCAACCCAATTGAACACGTATGGGGTGAGCTCGACAGGAAAATTCGATTAACACCCATTGCTTCAAAAAACGAATTGAAACAAAAGTTATTAGAAGAGTGGGGTAAAATATCTCCAAATTTCACCAAAAAATTAGTTTCATCATCAATGACGAATCGAATGAAAGATGTTATTACACAAAAAGGGTACCCAACCAAATATTAATTAACATTATGGTTTTTGAATTTGTGAAATCGTAAAAAAAACATTGAATTTATTTATAGTTGTTTACATTTTTGTCCGAAAATTTTTGTTACCTACATTACTTGTTATAAAATTTATTAAATTAAAATATTTATTTGTTCTAATCAAAGCTGTTTTTCCTTTATCCTAACCCACTTTTGAATTCTTATTCTTGATTAAAAAATGGCTTTAATTATTTTTTTTAAATTATTTTTTATTACTTTTGCATTTAATTATTATAATTTTTTATTGAAAAAACCGTCCGAACATTTTTGTTACTGACTGTATATATCAAGAAACTTTTTAATTTGTACAGAAAATTAACTCAGACAGTGTAGTTAGTTAGTTTTACCACTACCAGAGCGCTCTTCCATCGTTCTAGTGGACATAAGCCCGACTCTACTTTGGGGATCTTAAATTTTGTCTGCTCTAAATTTTTATTCACTTAGGATTGGGGTCTTTAACGAGAAATTGTCATCGTACAGACTTGAGATCATCGCTTAACGTCTCATCCGATGGACTTGAGAGCGGACCAATACGACGAAATTATAATACATAAGAATGTATACGCTTATAAATCAGATACATAAACAGATATTAACTCTTAGAGTCTAACACACATGGATTAAAATTAACTATACTATTAAAAAATAAAATGAATAAATAATACTTGTAAATATGAGTACAAAAATAATAATCGTAATAAATTAAGTAGACATTTTTTTTAGTTTAATGAAAATTAACGATATAATTTTTTATAACTTTTCTGGAAGTGTCTTTTTATCATAATAGAGACAAATAATTACAAGCCATATTCAATCACAGACACAACACTGGTCCACCAGTTTACATTGCAACCAGCCCATTTCTGCATCCAATAATCTTCTGTGTGAAGGACTTCATTTAGACCAACACCGTGGGACACCCCACGAGAGACTGAAACGAACAAACCTCAAACAACGATTTGAACGACTGAAATGAATAGGACAACGATCGACATTTTACTTGTGAACAAAATTCACATATATAACACTATGCTAAAACCTATCTGGACTTTCGGCATCGAGATATGGGGATCAGGCAAAAAATTAAACATACAACGTCTTCAGTCAATACAACCCCTCAGTTTATATTTCTAACCTCACATTGCATAATGACCGTAACATCCCATTTGTACACTATCCACAAACACACTCCCCACAAATCCCCCTTGATGCCTTAAGCGGGCATGACAGAGGAACCTGCTCCAGGACTAGCCTGGACTCCTCTTCGGTCACGTACCTCAGGCAGTACAGACTCGCACATATATGTCATTGATGAATGAAAACTCAACATTGAATTTTGGACCGATTACATAACTTTCCTTATACAACATATCCATGAACTTAGAAAGTAAAATAAGCTTCAATTGAAATATAATAAAACAAAATAAGTACAATGTACTCTTATACATAGTTAGGACTGGCTGAATGAGAACGGCAAGCTCCATTGGGTCGGACTATACTTCAGCAGTTATAGTATAGTAAAGTATAGGGGAAGTTATGTAATTGGTCTGTAATTCGATGTTGAGTTTTCACCGGAATTTCATGTTTTTCTAACTCTTGATTGCAAAAATTAGAACATATTTTGTCTGTCTCTGTGTCTGAGAACACGATAGCTCCCGATAGAATAAATGTACCGACACGAAATTTTATATAAGTGCTAGACGCGATAGGGCGATCACTGTCACATGTGCTTAGAGCGATCACTGTCACATCTGCTATCTTAGATCTAATTAGTTATTGAGAGGCAGGAAGAATGGGACAAGTCCACAAAGGGACGGTGGACACATCGGCTCATCCCTCGAGTCGAGCCTTGGCTCACCAGGAAGCATGGGGAGGTGAATTACCACCTCACCCAGGTACTCACGGGACACGGTGGGTTCCGGGGGTACCTCCACAAAATCGGGGCAGCAACAACACCAGACTGCCCCGCGTGCCTTGGTGAGACGGAGTCGGCGGAGCATGTCTTCCTCAAATGCCCCAGATTTGAGAAGGGAAGGAAAAATCTGGAGTGCAGCATGAGCGCCCCACTGACTGCTACCAGTTACGTGGATGCTATGCTGCGCTCCCAGGAGTCGTGGGATGAAGGCTGCGATTTTGCAGCGCTCATCACGGGCGGGTTGGCCCTCCAGGAGAGGGCTGACAAGGAACAGTAGCGGTAATAAAACAGAAGAAGGGGCGTTACCAGCCACCCTTCCTCCCTTCCCGAAGTAATGACAGATCGTCAGTTCCGCGGAAGGGAATCAGGATCGGCAAGGAGGGGGTTTTAGTGGGTATGGTGAATCGGCTCGAGCCCCACACTATCCAGGGCTACCTTCCCTGGATGTGCGTCACAGCATTTCCCCCTCCAATGCAAAAAAAAAAGTTATTAAGTCCTCTCTACATCTGGGGGAGTAATAATATTTTACAAGATATAGTTTATATTTAAGACTTAATCGAAAACCTCTTCAAATAAAAGCTGTATATTATACTAGAAAATTATTATATTTTATATGAAATAAATATTTTTGATGGTAGCCCGGTTTGCGAGATGCATGCCATAAATGATCATAAAATGACGTCTTAAAGACATTTGCTTCATTTATGCGAAGATGAATAGTCCTATTAAAAATTGACTCTCACGAAAAATGCTCCTTGTTAAATTTTCTTGCTCTCAAATTTAAGATAACACCAATACGAACAATGAATAATGCTTCAAAAAAAGAACAAACAGATTAATGTTGAAATTGTGACGCACTCTACTATACACCAATATGTTCAATGACAATATTCAGCAATGACAATATTCACTATTTTTTGTAACCTGGCAAAAATTGTCAGTGTTATTTTCTATCTAGTTTGGTCTGGATAATGTTTGAATTTTCTTATTCGGCCCACAAGTTAGCTCACTAGGAGATACACCCGATGAGACGCCAGTGTCTCTTATAGAACAAGTATCTTACAAGAGGCACTCGTGTCTGAGCCAATTACCAAAGCGCCGGGGGCTGAGAGGAAGGAGATGGCAGAAATTGAATTTGGATGAGCCAGTTGAAATGCAGCACTGATGAAACTAATTGGAGGACACTGTCATTAAAAAAACCTTTATCACGCGCTCCTTTGGACGGGACGTTAAACGATGATACTGAACCTGGTCGTTGTCAGGTACTCGTTAAAGACCCCAACAGTAGCTAAATAAAAAAATTAGGACTCATACCGTAGAATCGGGCCCATGTCCACCAGAACGACGAAAGAGCACTCTGGTAGTTAATGCCCGGGCATGAGCCACAATACACATACACCTACTGATATTAAAACTTCGTAATATAAATACAATTATAAACACACATTAGTTATTATGACTTATGCCCGGGCTTTAACTACTATCGCCTACTACCAGTGCGCTCTTTCATCACTCTGGTGGACAGCAGCCCAAATCTACTATGGGAGTCCTAAATTTTGCCTACTCTTTTTTTAGCTAATTTTTATTCACCTAGGAAATGGATAAATCATGTTTCACGACGATATTTCGAGACGAAATATCGAGATAAAAAAATATATACCATATAAATAAATTAACAAATACCAATAAATGAAATAATAACTGTCTAATAAAATAGTTAATATAAGGACCTCTACAAAAAAAAAAAAATAAAATTAAAGCAATGTATGAATTAAATTTTTTATATCATACTCATTTTCTTTTTGATAAATGAGAAAAAAATTCCGTTATCGAGTACAGGACTTACACCAAATATTTTTAATTGAATTTTTAATTCGTTTTATTGTATCTATTGCTTTAAAAAAGTGAGGGAAGGTATTATATTAAAAAAGTGGATTCCATAATGAGTTTTTCAGAAAAGAGAGGAACGATTTCTAGTTATTGGAAATTTTTTCGTTTTTCCTGCTATCATAACCATGACTAGTATTATTGAGAGAGAATTATTTATATTTTTTGTAATTACCATTATTGCTTCTAATATAAACAACAATAATGGATACAATACAATTTTAAAAAATATCCAATTATATACTATTTGAATGAAGTTTGTTTCTTTAAAAAAAAATAAAACTATTAATTATAAAATCAATGTAAAATGAAAGTGTTCTGTCTACCATTAGATGTCACTTTGTCGGCTGCTGATGAGTTAATAGTTGAAGGATGTACCGCAACTGACGAAGTAATACATAATACAAGGAAATAAATTAGGTGTGAAGGGAAGAAAGTTAATCTGTTTGGAGAATATAACGACTTAAGTGTTACTAGCCCCCGACACACCCTCTCTTCAGTGTAGAGAAAGTGTATATATTGAAATAATAGATACATTCCAATATGTGAATTATATCCATTGTATCAACAATGACATTCAGAACTATTTGTTGCAGAACCCTCGGAGAAACGGAGCCGAGAGGGCTCCTGAATATGAGCAGAATGAATCTTAGAAATATGATAAACCTAAAATAAAAAAATACTTTTGCGTGAAGATTTTAAATGAGTATTAAGAACATTAGGCAGCATGTATATATACTCTCTTTTTGAAAAAAGTAGAACTCATTAAGAACATTAGGCAGCATGTATATATACTCTCTTTTTGAAAAAAGTAGAACTCATTAAGAACATTAGGCAGCATGTATATATACTCTCTTTTTGAAAAAAGTAGAACTCATTAAGGAATTTTTTTTTAATAACCTCCCCCCCAACTTGAAAGCAATAAGTCAATAAAAAAAACTTCAACTATAAGTGTTTTTGTGTTAAAAGAAATTCTCTATTCGGAAACTGAGTTTTTCTCTCATTGTTCAAAAAGAATGATGTATATCATATAATACATGTATATCATACGATGTATATCATATAATACAATATTTCATATATATATATAATTATTTTTTCTTGCGAGAATTTCTCCACAGGATCTACCTATAAGGTCTTCCGAAATTAGCTTTTATTTAATATTGTCTTTACTAATATAATTATTTTTAATATTTTCATTACTAGAATTGTTATTTTTACTAATTTATTTTATTTCTATGGGCATATTTATTTATTTTTTTATGGTTATGTTTTGTTATTCTATCTTTTCAATATTTTAATATTGACGATGAAAAAGGGACATGTGAAAACGTCCTTGAAATATCGTCGTGAAAAAAAACACTTTTGCAAGAATTATTACCAATAATTATCCTGATTTGAATTACAATGAAAGACTGAATTTAATAATGTTATTATTTTTATACTCATATATTCAATAATATTTATTTATTATTTTATTTTTTTTATATATTTAGTACGAGGAAGTATTGTAATGTGCGAAAATCCGAGTTCGAGTTTTCAATGGAATTACACGTTTCAATGTCCCTTGAAAACGTTTGAAAAAGATATATATATATACCTATAGTTGGTTATTATGACTCATGTCCGGGCTTTAACTATGAGGTTATATCGCTTTCTACCAGAGAGTTTTTCGTCACACTGGTGGACATGAGCCCGACTCTACTTTGGGGATCTTAAATGTTACCTATATTAAAGCCCAATCATCAATAACTAGCTAATAAAAAGGTATCTTGATGTATACATTTTTCTGACGTATCCTATTACCATGTTATGGTTTAAAGGAAATAAATATTATTATTATTATTAACGATCAGTTAGGACCAGGAAAAGTTTTTCCCACTATTGTATAGCTTTCTCGTCGCTCATGTATATATACAAAGGAGTAAAGGGAAAAAGTATATGGTTTTACTTAATTGAACATGAGATATCTATTCAGGGTTGCTTTAATCTTTATTATCATCAGCTCTCATTTTAAGTAACACCATCTTATAAGGATTAATTAACTTTAAACAAGATAATCTGATATAGTTTAGCGAATAATTTTCTTCTCCACAAATTGACCCGAGGTAGATCTAGATTAGGCTGGCTTATCAGGATTCGGTATCGGACCTAGAATATTATAATTTAATTGGAAGGGAACCTCTAGTCAGTGGAATATATATATATATATATATAAGACTTCCTTTTCCTTAGCGTCTAACCCCTAGATATCGAAATTTTACATCTCATCAGGAGTCACCGAGGGCCGTAGCTCAGAGATAGCGTGGTTGTCTACTAAGCTCAAAAATGTGTGTTCGCAATCCGGGTTTAGGTTTTTTATCCTGAAGTTGAAAAATTTGAGCTTGCAATCCTTTGGACGGGACGTTAAGCGATGGTTCTGAGGCTGTACGAAGTCAGGTACTAGCTTACTGAGCTTAAGATAACGCCCTTAGTTTATTTTATCTGGGTGTTAAAATAAACAAGCGCGACGGTCCCGAGCCTGTACGATGTCAGGTACTCGTTAAAGATCCCTACCCTAGCTGAATAAAAATTTACGGTAGGCAAAATTTCAACCACCATAGTAGAATCGGGCTCATGTCCACCAGAGCGAGGAATGAAAGCTCTAGTAAAATGTAAGTAGTTAAAGGCCGGGCATGACACACAATAATTGCATACAACACATTGTAATTAGTAATAATGTATTATAACATTAATTATATTTATTGGTATAAAAAAAACAACTGTTAAGAAATGAAGTAACTAAATTAGTGAATAAATATATGAACTCGCATTTTGTTTTAAAACAACCAATGAATGGAGGGCGATCAGCTGTTTTTAATAGAGTGGACCATTCTAAGTTGGGTTGTGGATAGAAGAGTCTGAGTTGAGATGTGCAGGTGGACAGAGAGTAGTTTTTAGGCTTAAGGTATAGTGAACCATGTAGGAGTGAAAAGAACAGTGAAATAGAAAAGAAAAGGTACCTAAAAAAGGAAAAGGTATTTTATTTATAAGTAGGGGAGACTGTTGTACCTTGGTCACGGTGTACCTTGGATCAGTCAGTAGTTTCTCAACAGGTGCTGTTACCTGAGCAACACAAGTGGTACTGTTTGACATACTATAATACCTACATACCTTTGCCCAAAATAACATTAAATTAAAGAATGCCCACAATATTTTAAACCGAAAAAAAAGACTAAAGTAGATAAAAATTAGTAAGATTTTTTTTTATTGTAAATAATTTGATTATTTTATTTTATTTATAATGTAGGTTTGAGTAAAATAAACCCAAATATTTGTTCTCTTATTCTATGCTATTATTTTCCCTGGTAACCCAGTAAGATAATTTATACCTTTGGACTTGATTTAACATTTTTGCAAAAAATTTAGAAAAACAATATGGCATCTCTTTAGTAAATTTAAAAGAAACCCAAATGAAAAGTTTGTTTATTGAAATTTATTAAAATACGTGCAATTTTAAAGAAAGCTTCTTGAACTTTCGATATTTTTTTTAGGGCCCTTTTCGGAAATTATTGTAGAAATAAAAATTTAGTAGATGACCAGCTATACAATTACTACAGGGAATGTGTATATTTGATTTATTTATTTTATTTTACATAATTTTTATTATCACACTACCGATATTAAATCTTGGTCATGTAAATACAATTATAAACACATATGTATGGGATTATTTAAAAAAATAATAATAGAAAATAGATTAAAATGAAATTCCTGATAGTAACAGATACAGATACTCGTTAAAGATCTGGATGAATAAATCTGGGTGGATGAAATTTAGAACTCCAGCAGTAGAGTTGGAGTACATATCTACAAGACGAAAGAGCTCTAGTAGTAGTAGGATAGGTACTAGTAGTTAAAGCCCGGGCATGAGTCACAATAATTAACTACATTGTCACCGTTAATTTTCTTTCGATAGCTCTACCAAGCAAACAGAGCTGAATAGAATATGGCGAGGTTTCAGAGGAAGTGAGAGTAGCCGGCTAGGATTGGTTCATCGGCCACAGTTACGTCAGAGAGCCCAAATTCCAGCCAGGAGTCTGCGTAATCTTAACCCAGGGACATCTGGCCCACCTATTTGTAACTTGTATGTCCCAACCCAGTCAAGATCAACAGTTTTATTTAGTAGTACACAGAGGGAATCAGGAGTTAACAGAACAAACTCCGCAAGTCAGGGGAGCGCACTTCTTAAAGTATTGTCTATTTTACAAGATATATATAAAATATATGGGAGTACTTCGCTATTGCTACCATATATCTGCTACCAGCCACGACTTAACATTTGTTAATAATATATAAATAATTAATAAATAATAATTTAGTTATAAAATAATAAATAAATAAATTTTTTTTACTAATTTTTTGTGGAATTGACAATATTTCAAAGTATTTTCTATGAATTTGTTATCATGTTTGGACATCATGGAGAAAATTATCAAAACGTATTCAGGGGAACTTGAAACATGAAAATCCGTTGAAAACTCGATCTCGGATTTTTGCACGATCACAATGCTTCCTTATACAATAGGCATAATAAAGTAAAAATAAGTTTGTTTTACTTATTGATTACATGTTTCCACAATAAGTTTGCATTTCTCAACTTAGAACTTGTACCAAATTCAGCTACCCCTGTTCGTAAGATGTTTGAAAAACGAATGTTTATGCTCTGATAACTAAGGTTTGCCAACAAGAGAATGGCTACACAAGTTCAGTAGGTTCAGAGGCTAATATGCGTTAATGAGTTTGTTAAATTTGTTGGAAGTTCCGGTAGACGTTAGAAGTTTAAAACCAGTCGGCTGTGTTTGGTCTGGAAACCTGAAACAAAACAATATTTTTCATCACGTCAGGAACATACTGACTTTCTTAGTCAGCAAGTTCATCAATATCCTGTAGCCAACTTGACGAAAAAAATGTGCATTTTCACACAAATGTTGCATGCTTTCCTACTGTGCTGAAAGATCGCGGGTTAAGGTCTTATTCTGTATAGAATGTAAAGAAAAATATGAGCACGCCGTCCGGATGGAAATTTATGCGATGGTCTTGTGCGATATCAGTTACTCGTTAAAGACACCTTATCTAAATCTGACAACATATCAGTGTTTGAAAATTCAATATGGAATATTTTTGGTAAGAACCAATTTTTCGACAGGACTAACTGTTTTCGGAAGAATCAAGTAAACTTCTAAAAAAATCGTATTTCATAAAAAATGTGTCTTTTAATTTCCTCTACTACAAATAATTTTAATTAAGTCATAAATATAAGCGGTGTCTTGTGAAATGGACTTAGGTCCAGAAGTAGAGTGGTCTCAATTTGCGTATGATTTCAACCAAAATCTATTCAAATCTAAGTTACTGCATGTGACATCATCTTCATCATAAATTTCAAGTTCATAGCTTTAATCATTTCTGCGTTAGATTACTCGGAACTTTCCATCATGTACACTTTGGTGTCCGTTATTTTGAAAAAGTTTAAATTTTGATGTTTTCCAAACGGATTCTGGTTTAGAATCACGGAAAAATAAATCTCTCAAAATTTGGAATTTTTTGAAATGGAAAAACCCATACCACCTCCCATCATTCGAATTTCAAATGGAGTTTAACATTCGTTTTCGACACTTCAAGACATTTTACAACGCGGTTCGTTTAATTTCTAATGTTTCGGCTTCAAAATTCGTATTCTTAGGTTTTGGTGGGTACTGATCACGAATCCGGTGTTAGAATTTCAGTTGACAACTGTCAAAAATGCTGTAAACTTTTTAAAAAATTATAAAATCTGCTGTTTAAACGGAATTGTTCATTATTCCAAGTCAATTGAAAAACTGAAATTCTAACACCGGATTCGTGATCAGCACCCACCAAAACCTAAGAATACGATTTTGAAGCCGAAACATTAGAAATTAAACGAACCGCGCTATAAAATGTCTTGAAGTGTCGAAAACGAATGTTAAACTCCATTTGAAATTCAAATGATCGGTGGCATGGGGTTTTCCATTTCAAAAAATTCCAAATTTTGAGAGATTAATTTTTCGTGAATCTAAACCAAATCCGTTTGGAAATCATCAAAATTTAAACTTTTTCAGAATAACGGAAACCCTAATATACACACACAAAGACACCATCACGAAAATGGTCAAGACATATTGCGGAGACCTTCAAACGTTAAAATTAGTTGAAAACTCGATCTCGGAATCTCGCAAGATTACAATACTTCCTTATACGTTATATATGTTTCAAAATATGAGATTATAAGAAAAACGGTAAATTTGTAGATCCTCCAAGGTTAAACGAAAAATTAGCAATAGTAATGGAACAAGTTATTAAAACTTGTTACACAAGGAACAGGATGTACGAGTATTGGGACACAAGATTGGTAATTTGAAAACATAATATATAGGTATCAAGAACGACATGGGCCATTGGAATGAGAAAAAACCGGTTTGTGTTCAAAAATCTGACCTTGCCATTTCAATACTGATCGTACAACTCAAAAAATTGCATTTGGGTTAAATGGCAATAGAATTAACCAGTTATTTCATTGATAACGTATTAAGAACGTACACGAAACAGAACTGAAAAGCTTCAATATCACGATTTTGACTGAAGTTTCCCCATTTGGGGTTCCATGAATTTCATCAATTTTTTCCCTATTTTTTGTCGGAGGTTTCTTCTTTTTCCTTTTTAACAACATTTCGGGACACTTGCATGTCCCTTTTTCTGGTCACTGTGACTTATTAATTTTTTTTCTTTATTTTTTATATATTTTTTTTAATTTTGTAAACTTTTTGTTTAATTTCGCTTAATTTTTTGTGACATTGTGACCAAAAGAAGGGACGTGAAAGTGTTCCAAAATATTATCAAAAAAGAAAAAAGAAAACACCTCTCTGAAAAAAAGCCAGGAAAAATCAAATAAAAAGTTATACAAAGGAGTCGGAGACAGTCTCTGCAACCTGCAGTCTGCGCGCGGTTTTGTAGTAAGTTGTCGCAAAACTATGGAACTGATTGAAACATAAGCTATAAAGAGATGGCGGGGGAGCCACAATATAAAATGAACGTCAGGTCTTTAAGGGTTGATTTGATTTTCAAGAAATTTCACAAATAGCATTCAAAAAACGGAATTTTATTCTCACTGTTCAAAAAGAATAATATAATCACAATAAAGAATCGTTTTTCATATCCAAAATCATTATTTGATACAAAGCTTTCATTTTTATATTTTGGGCAGAGTTCCTCCACACCTTAAAAGTCAGTCCAATGTACGTTATTGTTTTATTTATTCATTTATATATATTTTTTTATTTAGCCATTTTTATACACTCATTTATAGTTGACTAATATATATATATAATTTTTCATATATTGTTATAGTTACATTGTTTTCTTTCTTTTCTATATCTCGCCACATTGGGACCTGATGATGGGACGTAAGAACGTCCCGTAACATCGTTGGGGGATAAAGACACATCCGAAGAGTTTTTTTTGAAAAATAGTTATCTTAATTTGTATTAAATTGAAAAATGTGTCTACTTATTATGAACGTATCTTGTATTGTTATTATTATTTTATATATACTCATATATTTTTAAGTATTTATTTGTACAGTTTTTATTAATTTCATTTTACTTTTTTAATGGTTTTTATGTTACTACTAATCATAGATGTATTAGACTCAAGTAGTTATATATCTAATATATAAGCTATCTTAATGTATAAATTCATTTGACGTATCCTATTACCATGTATTGGTTTAACGGAAATAAATTATTATTATTATTATTAAAAATAGACCATGTGGCATCTCCAAATTCAAAAGGGAGCTTGAAATAGATCTTAACGGTTGATTCTTCGAAAACATGTACAGTCAAATTTCCAAAATTTGATCATATGGATATTTCGCTTACTGCTTTTTGCTCTTTGGATATTTACATACTGCATAGTTCTAAAATCATATCTCCGAACAGAGTCAAGTGACCTGATAGTAATTAATAAATTGAGACCATAATAGAGAGTTTAGACAGATTAATTGTGTAAACACTACAGTACAGAACAGGAGAGGTTGAACATGAATTGCCTGTCCTATGTACATACCACTACACACAGACTATGTAACAACAATAGACCAACATGTACATATATGTACAATATATCAGTGGGGTACCAAATCAAAATACAACAAATATCAGACAATTTAATTAGCGAATAATCCTTGATCACTGCATTGGTAAACTTTTGGGAGAACGAGAAAGACAATTTGAGTTGAAACTGACTTACCTATTTAATAACATATTAATAATAATTGTCATCTCTCTTAAAAAGTAACAAAAAATAAACCCATCGAGTAATAATAATAATTTTTAGTTCCTTTAAACCAATACATGTCAATAAGATACATCATAAGAATGTATATACTCATATTTTAATACACATATGATTAGTAATAACAATACTATTTAAAAAATAATAAAATGAAATGAATAAGAAACAAATATGTAAATAGTTGAAAATGTATGAGTAGAAAAATAATAATACTAATACATAGGTATATTAATAATAAGTAGATACTTTCTTTAAATTTATTAAAAATTATCATTATTTTTTATAACTCTTTGTGTCTTTATCACAACGATGTTTCGGGATGTTCTTACGTCCGTTCATCAGGTACGAAATATAGAAAAGAGAAAGAAAACAATGTAACAATGACAAATATAAATAAAATAAAAAATAACAATAAAAAATATATATTAAATTTTCTGAAAGTACCTATGGTTAGTTATATGTGACCGGGATTTAACTACGAGATCATATCGCCTACTACCTGTCGCTTTAGTGGACATGAGCCCGACTCTACATTGGAATTCCTAATTTGGCCTACTTAAGTTTACTCACTAAGACTCGGGACCTTCGCTTAACGACCCATCCAAAGGACGGCGTGCTCAAGTTTTTTTTTACTTCCCAGACAAAAAACTAAAGGGCCTCGGCTTACGAACCGCAATCTTAAGATCAGAAGGAAAGCACGCTACCGGCGACCTCCTGAAAAATTTAAATAACCTGCAGTTTTTGCCGCCCACAAACTTTCATAGAACTGGTTTTGATTTTTTCATAAATTATTATCAGAATACACAGCTCATGTCCAGGAACTTGGACTTAGATTCCTCGATGCACTCCTGAATCAGCTACGAATTAATAATAACATGCCTGATTGTGAATAACCAATTAACAATTTCAATAAGCTGCTTAAAGCGACCCTAGGAATTTCTCACAAAACTTTTGTCAACTATGGACCTCAGAAATAATTACTTTGAAACAAATATTAGAAGTTAGTTGGGTACTGATCCAGAATTTACGCCCCACTTAATTTTTTACATTTTAAATTGAATTTTCAAATACTTTTATACTTCTATGTTCTTTGAGGTACCTTATTCACAAAACAAGCAAAATTAAAATTTGAATAATATAATTAGGCCTGTTTTAGTTAGTTATTACGACTCATGCCCGGGCTTGAACTACGAGGTCATATCGCCTACTACCAGAATGCTCTTTCGTCACTCTGTTGGACATGAGCCCAACTCTACTATGGGAGTCCTAAATTTTCTTTATCGAGTGCCAGACATCCTACAGGCTCGGGACCATCGCTTAGCGTCCCAGTCGAAGGGCGGCATGCTTAAGTTTATTTTACCACCCAGTTAAAATAAAGTAAGGGCCTCGGTCGGGTTTCAAACCCGAAATCTTGAGTTCAGTAAGCAAGAACGCATACCATTGAGCTAATGGCGTCCTCAATTTCATCGATTAAGTATTAGATTGTCAAAGTTACCAAGTGTCATAACAGAACATGCCAGTCTTCAGGTTTATATCCAAAAGACAGTTTTTTAAAGCCCAATTTTAATATTAAAAAGCAATTTAAAATTTAATATCCGCTCCAAGACCAGATTTTTCACTTATCATTCTATACCTTTTTGTTTTCTAAAGTTTTTTCTGGTGTAAAAGTTTTAAATTTTATGCATGACTAAAGCTTTAGGGGAGTTTTGTAGAGAGCGTTTGAGTATTTTCAGCTTACTAAGCCGAGGATATCCTGAAGAAAAAAAGAACTTTTCTGCAAATCCCTGCCATGTTAAATTCCTACAATTTAGCAAATTTTAGCAGATTAAACTCCACCAGAGATTCTTATTATATTCTTCTTAAATGCAGGAATGATGCGATCGGTTATACTGAGACTTGATTTGAATTCAATTATAAAATTTCATCTCGATATATCAACAGATCTTCATTGGAGTCTCACATCCTGATCTTTATCTTCCTTCTGGCCGATTTGGCTGAAAATCAATAGGTGTTGTCCTTATGAGATTTTGGATACACATATTACATTTAGTGTCGATACATTCATTCAATCGGAAGTAATCCTGTTCATGGACATACAAACAGGAGTTTTTACATCTCCAGAAATATAAAGTATAGGAAAAGTTAAGTAATCGGTGAGAAATTCAATGCGGAATTTTCAACGGAATTTCATGTTTTCCAACCTTCAGATTACAAAAAAGAAGAAAAAAAAAAAGTGAACACAATAACTTCCGAAAAACAGACGGTTTGGCCTGCTCTACCGGCTGCTCAGCAGACAATCCAGACTTTCTATTGAAAACAAACTGACCATTTACAAGACTATAATAAGACCTACATGGACATACGGACTGGAACTATGGGGTTGTGCTAAGCCATCTAACATCAAGCGTATCCAGTCCTTCCAATCCAAAATCCTAAAAACAATTGTCGATGCACCCTTCTATGTGTCCAACCTTACCCTCCATAATGACCTTAAAATTCCTTTTGTTATTGACCTCATCAAGTCCCGCTTCTCCAAATTCCACTCTAACCTTTCCTTCCATGTCAATCCCGTCGCTCGACACTTGTCCTCCCGCTCCCACCCAGATAATCCTCCCAGAAGGCTGAGGCGGTGCTGGCCGAGAGACCTGCTAGGTTAAGATAGCACATATAACTGGGAGTGCTGGTAGTGACCAGCTTCTCCCCTCATGAACTCGTACTTTCAGCTCTTCTTTCCTTCTTGATCTACCTCCAGCGTAGAACAAGATGGTGGGGGGATCACTCAGCCCCCTGTGGCCTCCCCTGCCTCCATTAAGTTGGAGGAATTGGGATGGCAGATAATCGGGGTGTTTCGAGGGGTCTCGAGTTGAAAGCTTTTGTTATTATAATTATTTTGTACATATTTTGTATATATTATTTATTTTGTACATATTTTATCTTAATTTGTGTATATTGCCATTGTATTTATTATTATTATTTTTATTTATTATTTATTTATTTATTTTTTTTTTGTCTGTAATTTTTTATTAATTTTTCCTTTTTTTTTTTTTTTTTACTCACTGTTACCAAATTTACTTATAGTTATATTATAACTGATTGTAAATATACCAAAAAAAAAAAAACTAAAATAACTTCCGATAGATTGAATGGAACGACACAAAATATTATATGTGCATTCAGAACCCTCTTAAGTCGATACTTATTGATTTTCAGTCAAATCGGTCAAATGAAAAGAGGAAATCAGGGGGGAGACTTCAAAGCCCTATAAGGACGACACCTATTAAGTTTTAGCGGAATCCACGAAAGGGGAGGGAGGATCAATGTAGCCTTAGTACAAAAATCCCAATAACTGTTGATCTAATGGATGTATCGACACACAATTTAGTATGAGGGTTTCAGAAGCACTATGTAATTGAAATATTGAGTTTTAGAGTTTGAGCGTTATTGATTGTTCGCGTTGGGGAAGTACTTTGCCTCTGATTCACCGACGATTTTTTTTTTTTTTTTTCATCTTCGGTATCAGGGGACTGGAACACTCAGTATCCAATTTCTGACAGATTACACACTTTTTCTTATACTACGTATAACTGTGGAAAAAAGTACACAAAAACACGCAAAATGACTTCCCCCGTAATATTATATGATACCCAGAAGTTCATGAAGTATAAAAAATATTGTTCAACTTTAGTATTCAAACAGTAACTTTATCCTTGCATACTAAATGGTTTGCAAAGTGGCATGACCTCAAGCATTTACCTAGGTCCAAAGGAAGGATAAAAGCCGCAAATATCCCATCTACATTTTATCCTCGAATAAAATTAAACAAAATTGTTTTTGATTGAACTGAGTTTACGAAGCTCTTTCTTAGGCGACTCATGTATTTCGTTGTATTCGTACTCCTCCTAAACCCCTTGACCTATCACATTGAAATTTGCCACGATGGTAGTGGACACGGTGACGATGGCTTACTACTAAAAAAATCTAAAATCGAACATACCACGGAGGAATAATCACCGAAAAACGAAATCCCCATTGAAATTAATTGAGAGACAAAATTCTCGCGCAAAATATAATTTTTCGATTTCAAACGTAAAAATCCGAGCGAAGCCCTTTTTGGCTTACAATCGGACACTATTTTTTTGAGCCGTTTAACGTACGTTTTAACGTACAAACTTCGACTTTTTTTTCGATAAAAATATTCACAGCTGTTGTTGTCTACAAAAAGGCTAGAAAAAATCCATTAAATTCAATTGAAATCTATTTAAAGTATTAATACATTCATAAAGAACATACAAGGTGAGAAGTTACTGATAATTATTAAAACATTAACTGAGTTTTTTATACAGATATGCCTGACTCAGCTCAGTTATTGCAAACAGCAGAATGTATTGCACACCTAGTTAATTTTTAGTTGCCCAACTATACAAAGTATAAGGTGTCATGTACTCGTATTCAGTCATAAGTTTTATGTTGAGTTTTCTTGGTAATTTTCATGTTTTCCTACCACTTCTTTGTGGCTAAAAATCAATAGGTTGTCCTTATGGTGTTTCAAATTTACATATGAAATTTTGTGTCAATATATTCATTAGTAGTTATGGAGTTTTTGTGTTAAACCTTCCCCTAATCCCCTCCTTTCCTTTGTCTAATTTGGCTGAAAATTAATATATGTCGTCCTCAAGGGGTTCTAAGAACACATGAAATTTTGTTTCGATACATTCATTCTATCGGGAGTTTATTATGTTTTTTTTTTTTTTTGCTTTATGTTCGATGCATATTAGCCATGATACTGTGTTATCTAATTATTTACGACATCCATGGCCCCGGGAGGGAGTTCTATCTACGAAATAAAACTCACTCCCGGACGGGATTCGAACCCGCAAACCATGGTGAGACCGTGCGACCAAAGGTTTATTATGTTCACATACACACATAAAGAGGCAGACATAATCAAATTTTTGACCGATTGCATTACTCCCCTATACATTACTGGGGAAGTAATACCGAGTTGTAATTAAAGTTATGTTGTAGTAAAGATTACTATGGTTGTAGTGAAAGAAAAAAATAAGTTGTTGGCCCAAGTTTGTTGGCTACTCTGGAATTCAAGCCCGAGTTGGACAAGCCACTTCCTGGAAGTTAGGAAGAAACATTAATCCACTTGGCAAGTTAGCTCATAACAGTACTGCTCTTCTTCAGGGAATTGGATAAACGAATTCTAACTTCTTAGAGGATATAGTTCTCTGAACTTCTCACCATCTGATGATGTTCACAGTCTGATTTAGTTGTTTCACTCAAATCTCAGTCATTCGAAAATATCTCTACCTCAAAGAGAAAACCTCAATAAATGGGAAAAATGGTCCAGAGCTGCACCAAAGTGCATCGACAACAGTTGAGCATCTTTTAAATAAACGTTAATTTAAATAAAAAAATTATTCTTTATTTATTATCACAGTGCCCACTATACATAAACAACAGAACACTTCATAACGATCTCATGATACAAACAGTACCTGAAACAATAACTTACATATGGTTTTTAGCAAACATTACATAAATGCAAACACAAAAATCCGTACATTATCTTCACAACACTAACCATACAGCCCCCACGAAGGTTGAAGAGGAGGTGGAACCGCGACTTGAATAATCTTCGTTATTATTATTTTTCAACATTATTTTCCTTTACTTTTATTACCTCTCTTACTACCCATCCATCAAAATTATCTTTCATTTTTTTTAATTTTTTTTATTAGTATTTTTTAATATTTACATGTATCATCATAGATGCTGATTATTGCACCAAGCAATAGCTGTAGTTAGTTATTATGACTCATGCCCGGGCTTTAACTACATGGTCATATCGCCTACAACCAGAGCGCTCTTTCGTCTGGTGGATATGAGCCCGACTCTGCTATTTGAGTCCTAAATTTTGCCTACCCTATATTTCTATTCACCTAGTGTAGGAAACTAAGTTTGATGATAGGTTTTTGGATTGGGAATAAATCATTTTCAGCTTAATCGGCTAAAAGAGAAGAGAAAATTACGCAGGAGGCTTCACCCAAAAATTCGAATAAATAATATATACGACACCATAAATACGACACTTACGAATTTTCAGTGGAATCAGCCGAAATGAAGGTCCCCACCTTCATCCCCGGAGTGGGGACTCAACTCCAAAACCCCAATAACTGCCAAAATAATGAATGTATCAACACGAAATTTTATTGTATATCCAGAAACCCATAAGGACAAAATCTATAGATTTTCAGAAAAATTTGTCAAAAGGGAAGAGGGGGCAATCTTACCACAAAACATAAAACATATAATGTAAAATAAATGTCGATATAACGTAGTATGTGTCAACACGAAATTTGGTCGAGGTTTTCAGCCGAATCGGTGAATTGGTTTCAGGAGGAGAGAGAAAATTTAGTTGAATAGTTCGCGCTGGGGAAGTACATTGGCCGGGATTCACCGACTATGTTTTTATTTTTATTTTTGGAATCAATCGATCGAAAAAAAGAAATTTCGGTGAAAACTCAATATCGAGTTTTTGACGGATAAACATACTTCCCCTATATTTGGTATAGCTGAGAAATAAACTTCAATAACGTTGACACCCCGTGGGTTAGTTCATGGTCTGTCCGCTATCAAGTTTGCCGCTACTCTCACAGTAAACTAATTTTTAACGGCCTCCTATCTGCTCTGATAAGGCCCAGCTTCATCTCACATTGCCAGAAGATTATCTATCCTCTTTTGGACCATTTGTTTAAGTCTATCTGATTTATCTATCCTCTGTAATTTTTCGTTAATTATAGCTTATTCTCGTTGTCTGTAAATTTATCTGTATAATGAATTCTCCATAATCTGTTGAATAAGTAATGGCGACGCGTAACTTGGCAAACATCGTTAGCCTTTGTAAATCGGGAAATATAATTTTCTTTCTATTGGTTGGTTGGTTTGGGGCGAACAACTGCTTTGGTTATTATCGCTCTACCTTGTGATATTTCTTGTCCTAACTGAGCCAGTGAACTCTTTATGAGAACAGCCATGACGGGATCCCACAGAGGGCCAGGGGGACTGGGGAAGGCGAAGCACAGGACCCAGGGCAACCAACGACCAGGCAGGCCGGGCCAGGGGACAAACAACAGCACCGGCGGGCCACTCTCTCAAGTATATGTAAGCTTAATCGTGAAGATAGCGGGGCTTGAAGATGAGGGTGTGCATGTGAGGAAAGCCGTCCACACCCTCCAAGTCCGGGACTGTTCCAGTCCAGAGGCCCCGGCGATCTTTCTATTGTTTAACTAGCATGAAACCAAGCTACTCTCGGAATAACTGTAAGCGGATTAGTAACGTTATCTGCTCGATTAGTAACTGCTATCATTATTTCTCAAGCTATATGAAGTATAGGAGAAGTTATGTACTCAGTCAGAAATTCGATGCGGAGTTTTCAACGAGGTAGGACAACTCTTATTAATTTTCACCTGAAATTTCATATTAGAACAATACCTGATAAATTTCAGCAAATTCGGCTGAAAGGATGGAGGGGGGTTTAGGGGAGAAGGCTCTATGCAAAAACCTTAATAACTGCCAATGTAATGAATTTATCGACACACAATTTAGTGTTCAGATTTAGGATTCAGAAGCCACTATATAAGTCAAATATTGAGTTTTAGTCCAAACGGTCGATTGGCTGGGGAGCTAGAGAAAAAACGTAATTGATTAATTCGTGCTGGGGAAGTACATAGCCTATTTATTGAGCTCAAATTAAACAAAATAAACTTAAGCACGCCGTCCTTCGGATGGGACGTTAAAAGAGCCTGTACGATGTCAGGTACTAGTTAAAGACCCCTAACCTAGGTGAATAAATCTAGGTAGGCAAAATTTAGGACTCCCAAAGTAGAGTCGAGCTCATGTCCACCAGAGTAACGAAAGAGCGCTCTGGTATGAGTCATAATAATTAACTATATTATAATACGGTAAAATCGTATATTCGTATACCTACAGGACGATAAAAAGAACATATTTGCGAATATATCTGAGAAAAAATGTATTCAAATAAAGGATATGTGTATAAAGCTTCATTCCTTATATAAAAAGCTTCTTGAAAAACATTAAATATTGTCAGAAGTTAACCGACAAAGTTGCTTCAAACGGAATGCGTTATAAGTAAACTTGAGACTTTTACTAATGTGACCACAGTTTCAATACTTTCCCAGATATGCATGATACTCTAAGTTGACTTTTCAACGAAATTTCATATTTTCAGAGCACTTAAACCCAATAATTATAGAAAATTGTGTCTGTGAACACGATAACACAATGCACAATTAACATAAGTTAGTAGTTAATAAATGGTAGTAAATAAAAAAAAGTGGGTATACTGGATTTGAATTTTGCCAGGTTCCCGCCATAGCGCCGTTTAGTTCAATCTGATAAATAGGGGCGCTGAAACTTGCTACGTATATAGTCTGGAGTGTGTCCCTTTTGTCTATATTATGTTATTCTGTGATTCCGCCATCAGACCTTTGTCACTCATAAGGTTGTGTGTGGCTGGTAACTGTGATACGGCACATAATAGTCGCTAACATTCAAAATCGTTGGGCAGAAGTAGACCTCCAACGATATTTTTGAGTCAATAACTTCCTTTTGACTTTTAATATTTTTTTTTGTTCAAAAGCCTCACAGCACTAACCCACTTCTCAACAATACTAATCGGGGAAAAAAAGAATAATTTTGAATTCTTAAGTACAGCTCATCATCTTTCGAATAAATTGTTAAGTAGCTTTCTCAGAAAAGAAAAAGTTTCTAATTGCTTTTTTTATTAAATGAAAAAAGTAAAACAATAAAAAAAAGAAAAATTCAATTCTTAAGAAAACAATGTTATTAGCTTAGTTTTTTACGCTGAGGAAGGATAATTATTGTTTGCTCATTATTCAGAAAAAAAAAAAAAAAATTGAGCAGCCTCAAAAACAGGGCAAACCATCCTTCAATGATAGAAGACGAAAATTATTTTCAACGTTCAACCGAAGTTAAGTTAATGAGAAAAATCATTCTAGAATAAATAACTCTTTTAAAAATGTCACCGGTGAATCACCGGCAATTTGCCTCAGAACCAAATCTCAATTAAGTTTTCCTTCTACCTCCAAAACCAATCAAGCATTTGAGAAAAAAACCAATAGTCTTTATAATCATTATTTTGAGGGTTTTTGAGTCAAATTTAAATATAAAAATTCATGTCAATACATTCAACGGCAGTTATTGGGATTTTTGTGTTAAGGCTCCCCCTAATACCCCCCCCCCCCTTCCATTTAGCCGATTTGGCTGAAAATCAATAGGTGTCGTATTTAAGGGGCTCTCAATATACAATTTCGTGTTGATATATTCTTTCTATCATAAGTTACCATGCTCACAGATAGAGGCACACAGATATAAACAAAATAAATTGTTTTTTTTTTCTTTCAATTTTGGAATCAGGGTGTCTGAAGTATGAAATCTTGGAAAATATGTGGAAACAACATCAAATTTCTGATCGATTATATGTGAGTCCTCCAAAATCAAAACTCACAATATCCAAAATTATCAAAATTGAGATGGCAGTGGTTCTTTTTGCAATTTTTTGAGCTGAATTAAAATATGGCGTTGGTTAGAATCAAAAGTCACCATATCCTAGGGTATAATGGGCCTAGAAGTTGAGGGTTGGAGTCAGAGCTAACATTATCCTAGTCGATAATTACATTATAACATTATCCATAGTCGATACATTATGCGTCTTTTAACCAATCAGAAAGCAGAATTTGCATAACCTGCTCAAAGAGGTTTATTTTGTGCTGTATTTTTTTGTACAATTACAACATGCTAATATTTTTACCTATGCTTTATGTAAAATTATAATTATACGTCAATTTTAATAATTTTTAATTGTTTTAAAGTTATTTTAAGTTGTAATAAATAAATTAACATTGCATTTGAAAATGTTAAATGGTTTTGATTTATTTATACCTGTTTGAATAAGTTGGTAACAAAACTAACATTATCCAAAATTTTACTGCTTTTATTTTTATAACGCTATATAAAAATCCGTTTTTTAAAATGTATTTCATTTTAAAGTGTTAACAGGATGTAAAAAAAAACATTTGCAAGAACCCGCGATGCAAATTGTGTCAAAAGCGGTTTTTGGCAAATTCCCAAAATTTTGATTTTTGGATATTGTGAGTTTTGATTCTGGTGGACTCATATAGATGCATATTCGATATACAGATATGTATATACTTTGTTTAGCTGGGAAAGTAAAATTGCTACAAAATAACTGCCGAAATAAGGAATGTGTCGACACAACATTTTGTAGAGTGATTCACAAGTTTCTGAATAAGGCATTCGAATTTAAACCAAATCGATAAATTCAGAGGAAGAGCGGAAACTTCGTTGAGTAACTGGCGCTGGGGAAGTAGAATGAACACCAACCGTTTGTTTCCATAGAATACATCTAACGTTTCTTTCTTCCGAACGTTTCATTTTCAGTAATATCGGTAAGATTAAAGTCCAAGCAGTTTTCCAAAGTTTCCCAAGAACACAGAAAGGCTTTTGAACCAACTGAAAGAACTGTCTAACCATTTTTCCGATAAATTCCTTTGAGGAAAAGCTCCTTTCTTACCATGATATAATGTTCTTTTCCGGCTTTCTTTGGGATGTGAACCGTTAGATCAATCCGTTACCCTCCTCTCAACGAACTGCTTTCATCTAATGGATACCAATAAACTTCTCCACAACCTCGGTTAATACATTAAATTTTATGAAAATCATCAACAATTTAAAATAATGGTAATTTAAAAGAAAAGTTGTCGGAGAATCACATCGGCAGATTTTATGGCATTTGAGTCGAGCCTCCCTTCTCTGGTCTCCCTTTCCCTTCGACCGATTTCACGGAAAATTGATAGGTGCCATCACTCCGAGGGTTTTGAATTTAAATATAAAATTTCATGACGAAACATTCATTTCATTGTCTGTTATTGGGACTTTTGAGTTGAGATCTCCTTTGATAACACCCGATAGAATGAATTTATCGACACGAAATTATATTTGTATATCCAACATTCCTTAAAGACGATACCAATTGTTTTTCAGTCAAAGGAATGTGCGAGATTTCGGGGGAGGACTTAACAAAAAAACTTTAATGATTGCGGAAGTGATAAGTGTGAATTTTTTTTGTAAAATTCTAATCTCTATAAGGACGACACCTATTAATTTTCAGCAAAATCGGCTGAAGGAAAGGGGGATCAGAAGTGAGGTTCAACTCAAAAATCGTACATTGCCGTTGATTCAACGACGTTTTTTCTACATATCTATGTAATTTCATGTCTCGGGGTTCAGTATATTTCGTATATTGGCTTATTATTGGATAATTTATTAACTATTCAATTTCTCAACTGGAATGAGAAATGATTGAGAATTCTCCATGAGAAATTTCAATGAATACTGAAAGGTTCAGACTAAAAAGTGGTTGATTTGTCATGGAATGACTTCGATAAAGGATATTTCTATTATGAACATTGACTGCCTCTTTATATCACTCCGAAAAAAAATATTGTACACGATCATATTAACTTTTTTTTTTTTCACGACTATACCATATTCATGTATTCACCCAGTCTGTCCGCGGTGGAACCTGGAGTAGTTATCAATACAGTATCAATATCGATGCATTCACGAAGCGTCTGTCACGATGAATATGCCAAGTCGAGTCACAGAAATCGGCGTGACCATTAACAATGGTCAGAAATAGGTCGACATTTCGTCTATCACTTCAAATGTATCAGGTCGTTCAAGTCTCAGAACTTTCTATTTTGACAATTTGATATAAAGTAGACACTTCCTATATTTACCATCAATTCTTACTATCTCTGAATTTAGTTTATTTATTCCCTTTATTTTAGTATTGCATCTGTTTCTCTTAAATCAATATTATTTCAAACTGTCTGGGCATCCTCGCCTCTCTTATATTTTAAATGAATCTTCTTTTCGTCTTTGTAGTATATACATATATCTATTTCCCATTTTGTTAAGGTTAATTTAATTATTTATATATACTAATAAGTTAATTTAATAATAATAATTTATAAATAATAATAAGTTAATTTAATTATTTTTTATTATTATATTTTTTTTTTATAAATAGATATTTATTTACATACGTCACTGATTTACTCTCATTTGTAACTAATCACTGTCACTGCTGCTGCTAAGGAGGCCTCTAGGCCATTGACTCTTAAGCCATCGTTGGGGAAGCAGAATGGAGGGCACGGACTTGAGGATTATTGTGGGAACTAAGGAGGGAAAATAATTTTTTATACTTGGATTTAGCGACTTCGGTGACAAAAGGTACGTTAAGGTCAGTGTGAAGAGTTTTGTTGGAGACGTAATAAGGAGCATTGGGTATTAATTTAATTATTTATAGTTAATTTAATTATTTATTTATTTTGTAGTTATTTGTATCTTCATTAATCACTGTATATTATTCTCCACAGTAGCGCTAATTTTAGTTTTTTTTTTGTTTTTTTTTTTCATCTTAGGGCTAATTGATATTTTATTTAATTGTTTCTTTCTTTTTGGCTTTCATGTACTTCAGACATCGAACCCAGAATAAAATGTATTTTATTTAATTTTTCACTTCCACATTACGGAATGATATTATTAACAAATTATTAACAAATATAAAGAAAAGAAGTCGTCGGTGTATCACAATAGTTGAATAAATGTGGCTTCTAAATTCTCATATTAAATTTACTGTCGATAAATTCATTACTTTGGCAGTTATTAAGGTTTTTGACATGAGCCTCCTTCCCTGAGCTGTACCTTCCAATCGGCCGATTTTTCAGAAATTTAATAGGCATTGTCGCATGGGGTTTAGATTTTAAATATGAAATTTCATTTTGATACATCGCTAGTTATTGGAGTTTTTGTATTGAGCATGGCATTGTACTCATGGCGACTAATTTTAAAATATGTTTTTATTATTGTAAGATAGCGGGTTCGTAACCCGGCCGAGGCCCTTAATTTATTTTATCTGAGAGACGTTAAGCTATGGTATCCGAGCCAGTTCGTTGTCAGGTACTCGTTAAAGACTCCATCCCACAGTAAAGTCGGGCCCATGTCCACTAAAGCGAAGAAAGAGCGCTCGGGTATTAATATGACCTCGTAGTTAAAGCCCAGACATGAGTCACAATAACTATTATTGTAAGTTTTTTGTTAAAAAGAAAGATAAACATATAATTGATCATGTGGTCATAATAGGATTTTCTTATACCAACCACTTTTTTACAGATTCCTCTCCCCCTGCCCTCTAACATTCTCAAATTCATTTCAAACTGGCATTATTGCATATAAGGAGGTATTGTATTTATTTTATTGGAAGAGGCAGACTTTTATATTGAAGGAGAATATTGAGTGACATATTGTTTTGATCGTCTTGGCAGTTATTGTGAGTTTTTATTTATTGCTCACTATATATTGGATATTTTTTGAAATCGGCTCTTCGAGACCTATAATATGATATCAATTTCTGAAAGAAAAATCAAATCATAAAGTTCTCGCGTCGAATGGGATAAAAATGTATTGGTGAATCACCGGCTATGTACTTCCCCAGAGTGAATTAACTAAGTTTTTGCTCATCATCTGAAACTAATTTATCGTTATGTTTGAAAATCAATAGATGATTTCAGGGAAGAATCCTCATACTAATTTTCGTTGTGTATGTCCACATATACAATTTCGTGTTGATTCATAAATTACTTTGGCTGTTATTGGGTTTTTGTTAATATTAATTCTAACGTTAGTTCTCGTGTTCATAGACACTCGCATACACATAGACAGACTTTTTTTTTTCCATTTTTGGAATCAGGGGATTGGAAAATATGAAATTTTGGTGATAACTAGACATCGAATTTCTGTCCGATTACATAACTTCCCTTATACTTCTTATTGCTGGGGGAGGTAAAATAAAATTATACATGAAATAGAAACAAAATAAATTGTGTAAATACCGTTTGTGTTTGTACATAGATGGTAGGATGACGAACGGAGTGACAAACAACACAACACACACAAGACACAAACTACAGACAACTCACCGTCCAGTGCTGGCGGCATACTGAGGTTGTTGTTGTTCTCTGGTTGACGCTCCCCTCTCAGCCGCCTGTAACACAAGAGTGGTGGATCAACAGGTGAGATATCACATGGCTCTGTAGCACGGCTTTATAGCACGTGAGCTCACCCTCCTTTTAACAAGACAACTGTTCATGTATTATTATTTATTTTTTTTCATATTTACAGCTTTATTGGACATATAATCCACTAAAATAAAACCGTAAGTAAATTTTACGGCACAATCAGCCCATTCCTGCATCCGCCACTGTCCGATATCTAGGACTTTATTTAGACAGACGTTTAACTTGAACAACTCACATCAAACTGAAACGCACATACCTCAAAAGAAGATTTGGACGACTGAAATCAATCATCGGACGACGATCGACATTATCGCTTGAAAACAAACCTCACATATACAACACTATACTAAAACTCATCTGGACTTACGGCATCGAGATATGGGGATCAGCCATAAAATCAAACATACAACGTCTTCAGTCAATACAATCCATTATACTACGCCACATTGCCGATGCGCCATTTTACGTTTCCAACCTCACATTACATAATGACCTCAACATCCCATTTGTACCTTCTATTATCAGGACACGCTATCAAAATTTTCACGACAAACTCCATCATCACGCCAATCCACTTATACAAGAATTATCTACAAACACCCTCCCCACAAATCCACCACGACGCCTCGAGCGGATATGGCAGAGGACTAGCCTGGACTCCTCTTCGGTCACGTACCTCAGCAGTACAGCCACGCACTTGACACTACACTAGTTTTCGCAACTGCTAATGGCAAATTTTATGTGTAAATAAACAAATTTTACGGCAGTGATGGAAAACAAAAAAAAACAAAAAAAAAAAACAATGTCGTCGGTGAATCACCGCCAATGTCCCAGATCGAATTAATCTATTAACTTTTCGCTCCCCCTCCACAACCAATCGTCCGTTTGAGCTAATATTCAATAGTTGACTTACATAGGGGCTACTAAATCCTCATACTAAACTTTGAGTCGATAAAATTCATTGCTCCCGTATTCTGTATTGTTGCTATTTTATTTACAATATAACCTCTATATAATCTCTTTGTTGATTAGGACACACAAAACCGAATTAATTACCTACCAATTAACCTAAATATTAATTTATATTGTAAGGTAAAGAAGGCCATATCTTTTCCAACCAATTCCTTTCTATCGTATAATAATTATTATTATTTATAATGATAACCCTTTTGGGCAGTATAAGATCTAATTTCTCAATAATTACGATCAGATGTACTTCAGTCAGATCTGTATCTATATCTGCAAAGGTTCGTCTCATTGATTCGATTATAGCTATTTATCTCTAATGATCAGTAGCGAAATGAAAATCGTTTTGGAAGGACACCCAGAAAGTGAGCCCCGAGTGATCTGTATAAACGTGGTTGGTATAAAAAAGTACTATTATGTCCACATCACATGTATATATTTTTTTTTTGCTTTCTACAATTAATGTTCGCAATCGCATCATGATGTGTTACCATACGGACGTTATATTATTTTAGACCCACTTCTATATTCTTCCCTTTCCCTAAATATCTCAATCTTTTGTAAAAAAAACTTTTTTCTGCTTTCCCAACATTTAACTTTTCTTTCCTCCCAACTAAAAAAAAATTGTAAAAATATTATATTTTTGGTACGGTCCAGAACTTTAACACGATGTGCCGCTCAATACTTGTAAAAACTTCGCCGCCGTTCACCCTTCTTGTAGTTTCAAACTTTTTACACACCACATAGCTAAATATTTTTAAGTTGCAGATTATTTAAAGATATCCTGAGAATGTTAATATCAGTTCAGCCGAGTTATTGAAGTTAAACTTTTTTACGTGCACTGGGCAACATGGGGACTAGCTGGTAAATGAGTTGCGAAATTATGTGGCGCGCTGAGGCGAACGGAAAAAAAAATTAAAAAATCGCGAAAGAAGTTTCACTTCTGGCGTGTGTTCTAAGAACACACTATTTTTTAAAATGTTATTTGGAGAACACGAGGACGACACACTCAAATAACAGCAAAATCAATAATTTAATTACATTTAATTAACATGTAATCAAGAGATAGTAAGGTCTGAATGAGGACTTGCCGAATTGGTAAGCGGCTTTCTGAAGGCTTTCATCGAGTATAGAGGCAAACTGAGCCAACTAAAGTTGAAGGGAAATGCCATTTCATTAATAATATAATTTAGTAGATCCCGGATTGAACTTATCTTTTACAATAATATTTGTAATAATATTTCTTTCCGTTAAACCATAGGTACATCATATAATTTTGTGTTACACAAAATTGCTTATGAATTATGCACATACTCCGATATCAAATTTTAGAATATTTTTTTGAAATTAATAACAGAATATACTATCACATCAGGAGGGCGCCGCGGCGTATATTCCCTGAGCTACCTGCGCGCCATCATCTATTAGGCAATAATAAATTTCAATATGATTGGAAAATATATATATATATAGATACCTTTCTGTGTGCAGCCTGTCGGAGCTTTGTGGCGGTTCGAGTAAGGGAGAGCACTTCAGCGAGACGTGCTCGGGCACTCTTAACACGAGCTTCAGATCTGTGGACGAGATGGCCGATGTCGGGGGTGTAGGCTGGGTCCGCACGGCGCCGGCCATCCCTCGTCAGCATACCTAGCTGCAACATCAACAGATATATAGTCAGCAACATCATCATGTGCAGCAATAACATTTATCACAATAATCAGATCCTCAGGAAGAGAAACAGAAAAAATTTATTGGTGAATCACTATGAATTAATCAACTAAGATTTCACTCTTCCTCTAACACCAAACCAACTATTAGCTAAAAACTTATGGCTAAAAACTAATAGATGATTTACATAGAGACTTCTCAATCCTTAAACTCAATTTCGTGCCGAAACATTTATTACATAGGCAGTAATCAGGGATTTTGGGTTGAACCCCCTTTCTTGAATCGATTACGCGAAAAATTAATATGTGTCGTTATCGTTTTCACAGACACATAAACGGCACATTTTTTTTTTTCATTATTGGAATCAGGAATTCGGAAAACATGAAATTTTTGTGAAAACTCAACGTCAAACTTCTGACCGTTTACCTAACTTCCCATTTATTTCTTATAGAAGGGGAAGTAGAATCAACCACAAGGCTATCAAGAAAATAAATACCAGCATCTATGAATGATTATCGGACAAACATTGTCCATTCAGAAACAAAAAAGTGGTCGGTGAATCTCTGGCGATGTACTTCCCCTGCCCAAATTAAACAACTAATTTTATGCTCTCATCCGACCGCATTAAATTATAACATACATATTTTACTTACACGGAGAAAACTATATTCTTGTGGCAGGAAGATATCTTCTTGACATTATCTTCTTACAGAATTAGTTTTTATTTGTTTATTTGGTATATTTACAATCAGTGAAAATATAACTATAAGTAAATTTGATGACAGGGAGTATAAAAAAAATAAAAAAATAACAGAAAAAAAAAAAATAAATAAATAATAAAATAAAAAAAAAAAAAATACAATGGCAATATACACAAATTAAGATAAAATAAAATAATCTACAAAATAATACAATATGTACGAAAACAATAAGTAGAAGTGTTTTTTACAGAATTAAATTAAAAAACATTCCTCATACATTGTATAGCTACTATACCCTATCACCGATGGTGCCTACGACTATTCCCTATCACCTACTGGTGTCTACCATTCCCTACCACCGACACAAAATACAGAATACAACTTTTTTGCCGCAAGAGGAAATTTGTCCTCAAGTACATTTTTTCTTGCCACAAGAATATTATTCTTGAATATATTTTCCTCCGTGTACATAAAGACTTCGGAGTCTTCATATTACATTTAATGTCGATACTTTCATTACATCAGTTATTAGAGTTTTTGACTTTTGCCTCCTCCATTGATACCCCTTTCCCTTCCCTTCGGTCAATTTTGCTGAGAATTATAATTGTTTTAAAGCCATTTTTGGAATATATACCAGTTGGGAGGATAGGTTAAATTGGCTGACTCAGGAACTCCTGAGTACCTGGAGTAATATAAGTTTTCAATTTAATTAAATTTTTCTTGTGTATCTCTCCCTTAATACTTACCATACAGAAATTTGCAATGCAAATTAAAGACACAAAGAAATATGAAAAAAGTAACTTACTTCTTAACTTATTATTCAAAAATATTCCAGCAAGTACAATATCTTTCTTTTTAGGTTAGGAAATCATATAATAATAGAATAGTTAGGTATATTTCTACGCATCTCAAGATTGATCACCACAGACTGTGAAAACTTGTTATATCGACAATTATTAAGTTGAGCCCTCTACTCTGATCCCACTTCCCGTCAGGCCAGTTACATTTAAAAAGTAAAATTCATTTTCTGGCAAAAATGTTACGTTTAAATTTATATTTAAAAAAAAAGTCTTATCAGACAGCATGATGATGAGTGTAACCTCGAAAGCCAGCTATCACAAAATAAAAAGTCTGTGAGAGATCAGAATACGTTTTACTTCCCCAGCTAAACGTAGTATAGAATAAGTTATTTGGTCACAAATATGATGTTGAGTGTTTTTGTTCATTGGAAATTCATGTGTTCACTATAGTTCCCGTAATTTACTATGTACAACGAGTATCTGATGGTACATCGGGATCATCGCTTAACGTTCCAACAAAAGAACGGAGAGAGAGAGAGAGAGAGAGAGAGAGAGGGAGTGAGAAAGAGAGAGAGACCGAGAGAGAGAAAGAGAGAGAGAGAAAGAGAGTGCGAGAACGTAACTGATTAATTCGTGCTGGGGAAGTAAATTGCCGGTGATTTACAGACAATGTTTTTTTTTTTGCAACCTGAGAAAGCTGGTAATCATTTCAAAACTTCAAAAATATTGATGTCAATAAGAAGGATGAGAGGGGATGTTGGTGGGACAACAGGTGGTTTTCCATTAGTAGGGCAATATTTCAGGGAGACGGTCCCTGATGATATAGCGAGCGTCCTGTCCTCTGGTCTGGGGCTTATATTGGTTATTTATCTGTTCCACTTAGCGGAAGAGTTCTCATTGCGCCATGAAGAAGAAGCAAATGAAAAATGTGGCAAGAGCAAACAGAAGACAATGGGACTGCCACTTGAGACTGGTCTCAGACCAAATGGCTGTTGGCATCAAATGCCGAATCGCCAGACCATCCATATCTCCCAAGTCCCATCCAAACCTAAGATTAATCAGATAGATAAATCCTGTATGTACCCTTATATTTATTTAGGTTTTTTTAAATGTAGGGTGCACCTTGCTGTAAAGCATCATCCTCACACTCTCTAAAGTGAAGGGGCTCGGGATCTAAGGGTTACTGAAAAACTGGGACCGGCCATCGGCAGAACAATCGGGTCGTCCCAAGCCCATCTCACAATCCCAAATACGCTCATGTCCGGTGAATTAACTCCACTCTACCTTGGTCGTAAAGCGGACATTGGAGGACGACATGTTCTGCAGTCTCGATGCCATCGCACGAGCAGTTCGGGTTGCTCTTTCTCCAAAAAAAAAAGAACTTCGAGTTTACAGAACATCCAATGATCAGGCTGTACCCACGTAGAGCCAAAGCGGACGTTACTCCGGCCCTTCGAGTATCTTGACCAACGTTGTTGCCATTTTTCCACTATCCAATTCTGGACGATGTTCTCGCAACGCTTTGGTGTGAACTGTTCACGTATCTCTTTCTCCAGTGCTATGCGTAAAAGAGCATCAATATGTGCTCCTGTATGTACCCAGTAACCAATGTTGAATGAAAATCAGTAAGGGTCAGTAGTTACACCAGGATCTTCGGAATCATCCTACCTGATTTCATGTTGATACATTCGTTACATTTACCCGTTATTAGGTTATGTGATGTAGGCTCCTATCTCCCATGATTCCCCACTTCCTTTAGGCCAATCTCGCTGAAAATTAATAGGTGTCATCCTTATGGGGTTCTGAATGTCATTCAATACATCAGCAGTTATTAGAGTTTTTATGTTATGTACTTCTACATTTTAGCTGTTTTCATTAGAAAAATCGAGGGCGCCGGTAGCTCAGTGGTATGCATGCTTGTCTTCTGAGCTCAAGAACGTGGGTTCAAAACCCGACCGAGGCCCTTAGTTTCTGGGAGGTAAAATAAACTTAAGCACGCCGTCCTTCGGATGGGACGTTAAGCGATGGTCCCAAGACTGTACGATGTGAGGTACTCGTTAAAGACCCCTGCCCTAGGTGAATAACAATTTAGGATAGGCAAAATTTAGGACTCCCACAGTAGAGTTGGGCTCATGTCCACTAGAGTGTCGAAAGAGCGCTCTGGTAGTAGGCAATATGACCTCGTAGTTAAAGTCCGGGCATCAGTCATAAAACCTTACCTAACAAAAATTAACTCTTCTGCGATTCTTTTCTTAAAAAAATAATAATAATTCTAGAATATTTTAATAATTACAATATTTGTAATTTTTTATATCACACGATATCGTCGAATTTGACAGGTCATAGGGTTTTGACCTTAAATATATACTATATACATATATATTTTTTTGCCTTATGTACGGGTGCATATTAGCCACGTCAATATGTTATCTAGTTGTATTTACGACATCCATGGAAGGAGTATAAAACTCACTCCCGGACGGGATTCGAACCCGCAAACCATAGTGAGACCAGACTTTAAATATGAAGTTTCAAGTCGATATATTCATTGCTTCGGATTTTTTGAGTTAAGCCCCTTCTGATCTTCTCTTTTTCCTTCTGCCGAATCCACTGAAAAGTGTTGTCCTTATGACGTTTTGAATTAATTTATGAAATTTTATATAATTCACATATCGTCGGTTAAATAGTAAAGTGACATATTCCAAAACAGCTAAATTGTTCAGAACGGGCATTTAAAGTTTTGAGATGTTTTTTTGCAATTTTCTCGAAAAGTATAACTAAATCATATATGTATTATATACCGTTTTATTTGGATTTTTTAACAGTCACGTCATTTATGAAACGGTTATTTATATATATATATATATATATATATATAAACAACCCCAATAGAACATAATATGTAATTTTTCTATATAAATATGGCAGATATCACAGAGTGGAAAAGTGACAAATGCGCTCTCTAGCGGAAGCGATTAAAAGCTGCATAATGACACTTAGCCACATAAAAATATACTGAATTCTACATCCGTTTCTTAAATAATCCGAAAAATGAAACAATTTGGAATATGTCACTTTTCTATTTAACCGACGATATAACATTCCTATCGATACATTCATTCAATGGAGAATGATCGTTTTCACAGACACACACACAGACAGAAGTTTTGTTTTCACAGACACACACACAGACAGAAGTTTTGTTTTCACAGACACACACACAGACAGAAGTTTTGTTTTCACAGACACACACACAGACAGAAGTTTTGTTTTTCATATTTGGAATCTGGAGGTCAGAAAGCAAACAATTCCGTTTTTTGACCGATTTGATAACTTCTTCTATACTTCGAATAGCTGAGGAAGTAAAAACTTAAGGTTTTCGGCTGGGTTTGGAACTCGGGATCTTAAGGTCAGTAGGCGGGGACCATAGTACCCAGAGAGCTATTCACCTAGTCCTTATTTACTTGCAATCTAAGCTTTATAGACGCTATTAACTGTCAGCTCTATAAGCCCTGCTTGCAATCTACCATCCGCAGTGAGTTAGTAGAGAAAAACCCCTTGCAATAAAGTCCTCTGATAAGTTTTTCTTTTAAATTTAGTTTCAATAATAATTTCATGACTAACCCGGGATAATACTTACTTTTCTTACTCATAAGAAACGTTAAAGCTACGGTTGACGGCTGTAATTTGCCAAATATTGTTTAAAATTGTCTGGACAAACTGCTATAAGTCTGGGACATCATATCAACTGCAAAATAATATTTTAAGCCCTTTAATATAGTTTTCCTTGGATATATAAACTTTAATTTTAATGATCAGATACAATATCTATAAATAATGGGGAACTAAAATTGTCTAACTAAAAGATCAATTAAATCTGTGAAGTACAATCAACAATTAAAACTGAGGGCGCCGGTAGATCAGAGATAGCGTGCTTGCTTAATGAGCTCAAGATAGGGGGTTCAAAACCTTGAGCACGCCATCCTTCGGGGGGACGTTATGCGATTTAGGGTAGGGAAAATTTAGGCCTCCCAGAGTAGAATCGGGCTCATGTCCACTAGAGTGACGAAAGAGCGCTCTGTACTAGGCGATATGACCTTGTATTTAAAGCCCGGGCATAAGTCATAATAACTAACTAAACTAACTTAATAATAGATTTGTTAAAAAATAAAGAACTAAAAGTCGTAAAAATTGTGTCGACTTTTTCATTGCACCTACTTCTTGAAACCTTCGACTGAAATGTCCTCATTTACTGAGGACATATGATTGGAAAAGTTGACTCTTTCTTCTTGTGAATAGAAAAATAACTATTTAACGAAGTTAAACATATACCTTTTGGGTTATATAATCTACATTTAATTACAATTTAAACCGGGGCAAACAAAGAGCTCAAAGTGATTCATGAACAATGAAGTCTCATTTCGTTTGTTTGAAGGAGTTGTTTGAACAGGCAGGTCTCTTGGAGGATCTATTTCATTATTAGGCACATGATTAAGAATTACTTTAGTGGCTTCAACAGAAGATGAACCTTATTTCACAAAGATGAGAACGGAATCGAAATACGGAGTCTTTATCTAAACATAAAACTGACCCGCACAGTAGTTGGTAAGTGACAGTGTGTACCTCTTTGTTTGTAAACATTTGTTTTTATATTTTTTATTTACAATTGGCTGTAGAAGACCGAAGAAGTAAATTTGATGACTGCACGAATACTATAGTACTACTAAGTATTGAGAAAAAAATATGTAATGTGGCAATTACAGGACTTTCTTACACCAACAACGCTTACAGATCACTCTTCCCCTTCTCAAAATTATTTTATACTGGTATTACAGGGTATAAGAATGTCTACCCTCAAGATAACGCTGCTCTAAGAGACAAAATGTAATGAGTTGTGCATTGTGTCAAGGAAGAATCATAAAAAAACAATGTGTAAAATAGAGTAATCATAAAAGCTACAATTTTAAATCTGTTTTTTTATTCTTTATTATTAGTAGTTTGAAAAATAATTAGATATATAATTGACACTGAGCTAAAATCGTGCGTTCGAAAACGGTCTGAGACCCTTAGGTTTTGTTATCTGAGGGGTAAAAAACCATGAGGACGATGTCAAGTGTATAGTTAAAAAGTTACAGAGCCCTTACCCTACGCAACTAAATCTAAAAATGAAATAGCATTGTTGACATTATTTTAGAACAAAAGCCTCTCCTTTTGGATGTTTTGAGTCTACTGCTCTTTCAACAGAAGAAATCAGAGAAGGAATCCGAAAAGAATCAGAAAATAAATTTTAAAATTAATGAAAAAATGGAAAAAAAAAAAAGGAAAATGACAAATAGTTTATATTGAATTTTTACGATTGTTCCTAATATATATAAATTAAATTATTTCTTAAGTAAAACTATTACTTATTGAATAAAGATAAAATAAAAACAAAAGTAAAAATGAAAGTATTTCTTAAATAGTACTGTTACACATTAGTTCCATCTTTCTCCGTTGCTGGCCACTGTGCACCATCCATCCCCTATTCTCTCCACTATCTCGTCCCTCCACCGCAGTCCAGGTCTTCCTTTTGCTCTTCTTCTGACTCTAGAGACAGAACTAAATCTAGGTAGACAAAATTTACGACCCCGAATTAGCGTCGGGCTGTGGTGGTCATTGACGAAGGTGATACACTAGGTGATACGTCGTAGGTAAAGCTCGGGCATGCTTAACAACAACAAACTATATTTGACAATTATCATCATGGAGTAGTTCCATATTTGAAATATAAGTATAGGAGTACTCTTATAAAATATTTGATGTTATCATAACACAGTTTTTTTTATATCTACTACATTTTTACTAATCACACCTCCTCCCCCCCCCCCCCCCCCCCCACCACAAAAATCGCTGATGCCATAAACCCGAAAATTGCAAGTTTGAAATGAGGGAATCTGAAAGGGGGGGGGGGGGGGGGGGGGGGGGAATCAGCGGGTATTTCTATACCCACAGGGTCATTTAAGGAAACTACAAGCGATCTTTAATCCGCTCAAGCCCTACCGGGAAATGAGGTCGCAGGTAGCTCAGTGGTATGCGTGCTTGTCTTCTGAGCTCAAGAACATGGGTTCGAAACCCGAACGAGGCCCTTAGCTTATTTTATCTGGGAGGAAAAATAAACTTAAGCACGCCGTTCTTCGGATGGGACGCTAAGCGATGGCCCCGAGCCTGTACGATGTCCGGTACTCGTTGAAGACGTATACCCTAGGTGAATAAAAATTTAGGTTAGGCAAAATTTAGGACTCCCACAGTAGAGTCGGGCTCATGTCCACAAGAATGACGAAAAAGCGCTCTGGTATTAGGCGATATGACCTCGTAGTTAGAGCCCGGGCATGAGTCATAATAACTAAATAACTAACTAAGCTATTGGGAAATTGTCAGAGAGTAAATTGTTAACAATTTTCCAGATTTTCTCTATTTTTTTATGTTTCGGCTGTTGAATCTTGCTCATTATGAAAATAGAATGAGAATACAGGAGTGGGTGGAACGGGAGATGTTTCATCAAGGAAGGAAATATGCTGGCCCCATCAAGCTTTTGATTGTTAACTTGGCAAGTACCTCCTACTGCGTCAAACTCTCCTTCCAGTCTTGTATTTTTACATTTCCAGACTTGTTTCTTCAACTCTCCTTTCTATACGAACCGATGAGAAAATGTCTACGCTGCAAAGAACGAAGAAGAAAAGTTTTCTGTGAAACACCGGCAATATACTTCCCCACAACGAATTAATCAATTCAGTTGTTGCTCTCTCTCCACAACCATTCGACTGTTTGGGCTATAAATGAATAATTGTCTTACAATTTTTACAAATTCTTGTATTAAATTTTGTGTCGATAAATTCATTACCTACTTCGACAGTTATTAGGTTTTTTTCAGTTTAGCCCCTCCTCTGATCCTACTTCCCTTCATGCGATTTCTCTGAAAATTAATGTGTCGTTCTTGTTTTGTTTTGAATTAATAAATTTATATATAAATTTTTGTGTCGATACATGTTATGAGAGTATTTGTGTTAAGCCTCCTCCTTAATCCCCCCTTCCCTTTCGCCGATTTGACTGAAAAGCAATAGGTCCTTATTAGAGTTCTGGATAGCTAACTAATTCATTCTAATGGGAGATATCGCATTCACAGGCACACACAGATCTTTTTTTTTTTGACATGAAAACGTCTATCCGCTCGTTAAGCACAGTGATAGCCGGTCAAACTTTCTTGTGTTACAAAATACCGTCAGATTTCAATCGATAATAACTACGAGACTAATAATGCGATAACAACGGTTGAGGTCACAATGGATAGATCATGTCTGTTCGTGTTTGTTGTGCAGTGTTTGTTTTGTCTGTGACGTTATTGGGCTAGTGTGGGTGACGGCGGATGATTGTTGCGAATTAGCGTTGTGTAAAATTAGAAATTAGTGTAGCATGATAACGCGTTTAGATAGTACGTTGAATCGGGTGTCATTGTAAAGAGCTTGAGGAGCACTACTAGGACTCTAATATGCGTGGAATTATAGAAAACGCAAATCAGAGGAAAGCTCGCATCAAAAGGAATTTAAAAAACCTAAAAAGTCTAGTGCCGAGCAAATGCAAGAGCTACGGCAGCTTTGAAAAGAAAATGAAAAATGATCTTATCCCGACGTTTTCACGGAAAATCTACAGCGTAGACCTTCACTACGCCTTAATGTTCTTTTTTTTTTTTTTTTTTCATTTTGGAATCAGGGTGTTGGAGAACATGAAATTTCGTTGAAAACTCAAATTCAATTTTTTATAGTTACTATGTACTATATACTTTGTATAGCTGAGGAAGTAAAAATATATGTGATGTGATCATAACAGGACTTTCTTATACCAACCAACAACTTTTGTATAGATCCCTCCTCTCACTCAAATTCATTTCAAACTGTCATTATACTGTGTATATAAAAGTGATGTGTTGGCTTGAGCGGGTATCTTTCTTTCTTTGTACTCAGTGTAATTCAAAGGCTGTCTTTCTTGTATCTAGTAACGCCTGTTAAATGAATCTGAGAGAAGGAAGGTGGAGGGATAGTGACCTGTAAAAAATGTGGTTGGTATAAGAAAGACCTATTTACTACCACATTACATATATTTTATTTTCATTATTTTTAATGATAAAAAAGTAAAATTTGTTGCTATACGTTACACTTTCTACTATTTTCTACAGAAATTTATTTTACATACTTTGGGGTAGTATAAATTTGGTCCTATCGTGTCTCAAGAGCATTTTCGTAGTTGGAACTTTTTGATAGGACTAACAGTTTTTGGCAGACATCATCATTATAGTATTCAGAACGTGTTCAGGGGACATTGAAAAGTGAAATTCGTTAAAGTCTAGATATCGAATTTTTCTACGATTACAAGATTACTTTACTAAAGGTACAGCAATATTATAATTGGGATCTTACAGGACTAATTGAGTTTTTTTCCCAGTAATAAAAAAATCTTATTTTCTGTCCAAATTTGATTGCTTGTAATTGTATCATTTCTCTTGGGGATTTATCTCAAGTCATTCATATCGAGTTTGCAGAGGAGCCAATTACGACCACATCTCTCTTCTTACCTCCAAACTGGATCAATGAAAGAGCCAGGTGTAGTGATTTAAATTTCTTCTCATCCCCGAGGACATACGCTGAGCGACAGAATTGGGATGCGTATTCAACTTAGAATGGAATTTCTTGAAGCGAAGTTGGATTAAGTCTTGGACATGAGGAATGTTGAGGTCTTTGTGTAGGACTTTGTTGGTGGCATAAAAGGGAGGATTAACAATTTGTCATAGGACTTTTGACTCAACAGATAGTTTTGATCTGGAGTAGTAGTCTTAAAAGACCTTATCGTCTGATAGTTCTTGACGTTTGAGTCTTGTGTGGGTAAAACCCAAGAAACCGCACCTTGTTGGAGATGGAATGAGAGGATTGTTCATGGACAGTTTTGTCATCGAAGATTAACAAGCAGTAACTTGAACACATTTATCATCGTTGATCTTAATTCTCCATAGCTCACACCATCTGGAGATCTCATCTAGATGCTTTTGCAGGCTTAGGAACGCGTTATTGGGATCAGGATCTGGAGCAAGGATGGCTGTCATCAGCGTAGGTAGTGAGAATGGTTCTAGAGAAAATCAATAAATCTATAATATTTTTTATTTGATTTGTATTTTCTTATGGTACCGATATAATGTTATGTGTTTTATATATCTTGATATAAGGTATATACCCGAATTAATTTGTTGTTAAACAGCTAATATCTTGATGTATATGTATATATAGTTCATTGGACTCATTGCATTGGGATTCGTCTTCCCAATTACTTTTGCGTAATGGCATCTCATAAAGTTCTGTCCAGTTTTTTTTTTTTATCCCTAATTTGTCGAATAATTCATTCCCTTGGCATGGCATCATATTTATGCTAAGCAGTTTAGGAATATTTGTTTTCTTCAGCGATTATTTATTCAGGGAAAATTATTTCATTTGAAAAGCTAATTTTCTGAAACAATTTTTCTGGAGGATCTTTCTTCATAAGTAATGTTTTGTATTTATCACGGTACATTAGTTGAGAAATAAAGGTCATATATCAGTATTCATGTTGCTACAAAAATAATACAACAGCAATTGAATAAATAAAAAGTTTGACAAGAAAAGCTCTGTCAATGAAACCACTCTGGTGAAGAATAGTGACATGGAGGTGGTGAAGATCTCCGACTGCCAAACAACTCAGATCAACGCTAGGAAGGGAATGCGGAAATCAGTTAAACATCTTAGGAAACTACAAGAAAGTTGGACTCTACTGGTGTCACTCGGGGACTTAGGGAAACGAGGAAGCAGAGCAACTGGCCAGGGAAGGTTCAAGTGAGTCTTTCACGTGGCCAGAGCCAGTATATCCAGGGAGGCATACCAAATCCGGATAAGTAAGTGGACTAGAGACCTTTTGGAGAACTCATTGATAGAAATAACGTCGTGCGAATAGTCGAAGATGATCCTGTGTGAGGACTCCAAGGGGTTGTGGTTCGTTCAACAGACATTTACATATTGTAGGAGTTAAAGACAATCCCACTTGTGACAAATGAAAAGAAGTCGAGAGGGCAACTCACTTCCTGACATTTTCGGTAGCTATAAGGGGAAGATTTCAGAGGATTGAACCACGGAAACTTGCTAAGAAAACTGGGAGATTAGGTTACTTTAGGTCGGACAACAAGGCAAGGTGGAAGCCAAGGGCATTCAAGGAAGGGCTTGAGCATTAGATGCTTAGGTCCCTAGGTGCCACCAGCCCACCCAGTATATATAGGTATACATATATATATATATATAACACAATTTAGAAATTTTTTCATTGAAAAATTACGTACCCTCACGAATCCCACACATACGTGCAATTTCTTCACGCAGGAGAGAAGGTGGGCCGTGACTTACTCAAAGACTATAAAATGATTTTAAATATCTCCCTGAAATATGAAAATAAATAGAAATTAAAAATTCTTTGGTGAATCACCAACAATGTACTTCCCCAGCACGAATTATTAGTAATAAATTACGTTTTTGCATCCTCTCTAGCATCTTTCCATTTGCCTGATTGGGCTGAAAATCAGTACATATACAGTAGGTATGTATCAGAATAAGAGGGCCCCGGTTGCTCAGTGGTATGCGTGCAACTGAACTAAATATTTCGGGTTCGTAAGCCGAGGCCCTTAGTTTATTCCATCTGGGAGGTACAATAAACTTAAGCACGCCGTCCTTCGGATAGGACTTTAAGCAATGGTCTCTGAGCCTGCTCGATGTCAGGTACTCGTTAAAGACCCCTACCCTAGGGGAATAAAAATTAAAAAATCTTTGGTGAATCACCAACAATGTACTTCCCCAGCACGAATTATTAGTAATAAATTACGTTTTTGCATCCTCTCTAACATTTTTCCATTTGCCTGATTGGGCTGAAAATCAGTAGATATGCAGTAGGTATCTATCAGAATAAGAGGGCCCCGGTTGCTCAGTGGTATGCGAGCAACTGAACTAAATATTTCGGGTTCGTAAGCCGAGGCCCTTAGTTTATTCCATCTGGTAGGCAAAATAAATTTAAGCACGCCGTCCTTCGGATGAGACGTTAACCGATGGTCCCGAGCCTGTATGATGGCAGGCTATGTTATAGACCCCTGCCGTGGGGGATACACATTTAGGATAGGCAACATTTAGGACTCCCACAGTAGAGTCAGGCTCATGTCCACCAGAGTGGCGAAAGAACGCACTGGTAGGCGATATGACCTTGTAATTTCAGCCCGGGCATGAATCATAATAACTGACTGTATCAGAATGAAGTGAATAGCGACCAGAGACAGCTCTGGTAGTACCTAGGCGATATGGCGATATTGCAACTAACTAAAATCCTATACCTTTATTCTAAATTTAGATCTATTCGCACTTGCCTATCCCCGCCGTTATTTTAAATTTTATTTGGGCTAACGCTAGAATCGTACTGGCTTTAAACAAACCTAGATACAAGTTAGGTGAGACCTTGACTAGTTAAGAAAAGCAACACGTGTCAGATAGTTAAACCATTAGACCGCAAACAATTCTACAAGTTGGATCTTTCGGTTTGTTTTCTGCTCCCAGCTCAACGGATTGATAAACTCCGCCAAGTTACCTGCCCGCTGGAAAGTTTGTTTTGCAAACAAATGGCTTGACTAGCACTACGGCTTACCGTAAGCCAACTTCCTTTAAACTTTTTTTAGATTTCGAGAGTTTTTTTTATAATGTATTCAGAGAAAACCTTTGTATAATTCATTTACTAATTCTCTAGGAAATGTTTTGGTTTCATAGTATTTTTTAATTATTTATTTTTATAAGAGTTAGTTATTTTGACTCAAGGTCATATCGCCTACTACCAGAGCGCTCTTTCGTAACTCTGATGAACATGAACCCGACTCTAAAATGTGAGTCCTAAATTTTGCTTACCATAAATTTTTATTCACCTAGGATAGGGGTCTTTAACGAGTACAGGCTCGAGACTATCTCTTAACGTCCCATCCGAAGGACGGCATGCTTAAGTTTTTTTTACCTCTCAGATGAAATAAACTAAGGGCCTCGGCCGGATTACAAGCTCAGTAAGCAAGTACGCATACCACTGAGCTACCGGCGCCCGCTATTATTATTAGATATTCTTTATGGTGTATATGTACTTGCTTTCTAAGCGAGGCAGAGAAATGAGAAGGCTGTTTAGTGTGTTTTTTCAATTTGTAACCTTTGTCCCTTGTGGATACAAATGTTAAAGTCATTATGAATTGTAAGATTGAAAACGTAAAATGGCGCATTGGCAATGTGGCGTAATATAATGGATAGTAGTGACTGAAAGCGTTGTATATCTGAATTTTTAGCTGAATTAATTTTTAATTAAATAAATTAACATATTTTGACATTTTACTTATATGTATGTTTTTTTTAGTTGACAAAAATAATGATAATTTAGTCACTTTTCAAGATCCCTCTCCGCAAAACTCACTAAATTCGAAGCTCACCACCCTTCTTGTCACGTTACATAATTCACCTAAGTTCTTTGTTGTGAATTCAGCAATGGAGTCTAGCTTTCCCCACATGCGATACCATTGGTCAACCTCTCAAAGAAGATGATATATGTAGATAGGAGATACAAAACTAAATAAATGTGATCATTTGTTAGACTAGGGGGGGAGAAAGGGGGGGGAGGGGGGGGGGGGGGGGTGTTTCCCAGATAACACAGTATTAGTTTACCTGTGACCTCAATGTCGAGTTATGAATATAACTGGATCCTGATAAAGTAACAGTATTACCAGGAACATACAGCCAGGGTCTGGTCTGGAGGGGTGGGGTTTCATATAATAACCGAGCTAAATAATCTACTTTGGAAGGAACAGAACGCCTACATCCCCATCCCTAATTATACACATACATCATACGGGGAATATGAATCAAAAAGGATTGGTAAATTTTATTAGGTGCGGATCTATGGGGAGAGGGGTTGGGGTTCCAAAAAAAGGGGAAAAGCAGTAACAAAAGTATTTATATTTAGTTAGTTTATTAAGTTTTCCCACTCCCTCTGAATCTAATTGACCTATTTGGTTATATATCAATGGGTGTCAGAGACTGAGGCCTACCTCAAGATTGCGGGTTTGAAACCTGGTTGAGGCTCTTAGATTTTTTTTCGGGAATGTGATGAAACCATGAGCACGCCGTCCCTTGGATGGGACGTTAAGCGATGTTCCCTTGTCTGTGCGATGTCCGGTGAGTACCTTAGTACCTTAATGAGTAAAGACCCCCCTACCTTAGTTAACTAAACCTGGGTAGGCAAAATTTAGGACTCCCTTAGGTAGTTTCGGATTTAAGTATATTTAAGTCGATACATTCATTACATTAGTCGTTATGAGGGTTTCTGTGGGGTCATCGGGCTTAACACAAAGACTCTAATAACTGCCGTGGTAATGAATGTATTAATAGTTCAGCTCAATCGGCCCTAGGGAAGGGGGGATAGAGTGGGTTCTCAACTAAAAAACCCTAATAACTGTATTAGGGAGGGGGGGGGGGGGGGGGGGGGGAGGAGGTAAACACAAAGGCTCTAATAACTGCCAGTGGTATGCGTGCTTGTCTTCTGAGCTCAAGATCGTGGGTTCGAAACCCGACCGAGGCCCTTAGTTTATTCCATCTGGGAGGTACAATAAACTTAAGCACGCCGTCCTTCGGATAGGACTTTAAGCAATGGTCTCTGAGCCTGCACGATGTCAGGTACTCGTTAAAGACCCCTACCCTAGGGGAATAAAAATTAAAAATTCTTTGGTGAATCACCAACAATGTACTTCCCCAGCACGAATTATTAGTAATAAATTACGTTTTTGCATCCTCTCTAACATCTTTCCATTTGCCTGATTGGGCTGAAAATCAGTAGATATGCAGTAGGTATCCATCAGACTAAGAGGGCCCCGGTTGCTCAGTAGTATGCGAGCAACTGAACTAAATATTTCGGGTTCGTAAGCCGAGGCCCTTAGTTTATTCCATCTGGTAGGCAAAATAAATTTAAGCACGCCGTCCTTCGGATGAGACGTTAACCGATGGTCCCGAGCCTGTATGATGGCAGGCTATGTTATAGACCCCTGCCGTGGGGGATACAAATTTAGGGTAGGCAAAATTTAGGACTCCCACAGTAGAGTCGGGCTCATGTCCACCAGAGTGACGAAAGAGCGCTCTGGTAGTAGGCGATATGACATCGTAGTTAAAGCCCAGGCATGAGTCACAAAACCTAAACCTAACCATCTAATAACTGCCGTGGTAATGAATGTATTAATAGTTCAGCTAAATTTATTAATAACTCAGTAGTCATTAGGGTTTTTGATTTTATGACTGATATCAGTATGTAATAACTGTATCGACATCGTTTTCTATTTAATTACAAAATCCCATTAGGACAGCACATATTAATTTTTAGCTGAATCGGCAGAAGGAAAAAGCGGGGTCAGAAGTGGACTCGACTCAAAAACCCCAATAACCGCCGATATGATGAATCTATCGACAGAAAATTTACTATAAGAATTCAGAAGCCTACTACTAGTAGCCTACTACATACTACTAAAATATTTTGTAAGTCAACTATAGTTCTTAGTCCAAACTAACTTAATTTAATTTGTACAGAAGAAGTAGACTGCCGATGAAAATTATGGTTAAAATGATCCGATTACATAAGTCGCCTATATTTCGAACTTGTCATCCCATTCCCATCCAGATAATCCCCCCCCCCCCGAAGACTGAGGCGGCGCTGGCCGAGAGACCTGCTACTGTAGCAAAAATATTTAGGGAGTGCCGGTGATGACCAGCTTCTCCCCTCATGTAATTCACTTACCTTCAACTCTCCTCCTTCTTGGCCTGCCTCCACTCCTGGACAGTGATTGGAGGGGCGAGAAGGCAGGGGGGATCACTCGTGCCCCCGTGGCCTCCCCTCCCCCCATTAAGTTGGAGGGATGGGGATGGCAGAGAACCGGGGGTGCTTCGAGGGGTTTCGAGTTGAAGGGTTTTCATGTTCATTTTATTATATCAATATTATTATTTTATTCTTATGTTTATGTTTATTATTATTTAAATTTAATATTTTCTCTTTGTTTTGTACATATTATATTATTTGCAGAGTTCTTCTTATTATTATTATTATTATTTTTTTTTTTCTCTATTATTATTTTGTACACAATCATATTCTTTCGATGTATATATATATTTTTTTTTCTTTTATTTTTTTTTTTCTCTCTTTCTTTAATGTTTTGTCTTTCATCAAATTTACTCATGGTGTATACCGATTGTAAATATTCAAAATAAAGAATTTAAGATTATATTTCGAATAGCTAGGGCAACAAAACCATTACATTGGATCAAGTTCTGAATGGGAAAAAAATATGAATAGAAAATGTACGTAAACAGAACAAGTAGAGATCATAACAAGAATATAAATTTTGAGGATGTGGAAGTGTTAGAATAGAGATGGTGAGTCCAATGTATGTAGTAAGGTTGTGCGTTCAAGAAGAGGGAAGAAAATAGACAATAAATAATTCAGACGCATAGCATAGCAAAGAGACCCCACCGGCACATCTTTGATTCTACCTCAGTTCCTCTAGAGGCACTTTCAGGGTATCGTAGGTAAACCAAGGAATCTTATTGTTTCCCTTCCAGTCTCTGTCCACCATACAATTCAAGTTTCAAGTACAGTAGACTCTCCCTTATCCGGCGTTGCCGGGACCAACGTTACGCCGGATAACTGAAAACGCCGGATAACGGAAATCATCAATTAATGAAAAAAAATATACAAATCAAAGCATAAAAAAATTGTTTTTAGGTGAGCTAAGGAATAAAACACGTATGTATTTTGTTGATAACATTTATTAAATTGACAAATATGTTCATACTGAACATTGATTTATTATATGTACGTACATATGTATATTTATCCAAGCATTAAAAATATATTTTGAAATCTGGGTTTAATTAAGTGAAGTAATAAAATATTGTATTAGCGTTCTCTTTATTATGATTACAATGTACATATGTATGTATGTACAATAAAAATACATAAAAGATTCGTAAGTTACGGAATTATTATGTGCTTGTAAATACACGTGGCTCATATAATTGATAATCTAATAATTGAATGTTAATTTTAGTTTAACAAATTTGATATTATTTTGCGAGCGCCGGATAAGGGAGCGCGCCGGTTAACAGAACGCCGGATAAGGGAGAGTCTACTGTATCTAAAGGTCAAGGGACTGTTTTTCACAATTTTGTTTGTTCGTTATTGTGACTCATGCCCAGGCATTAACTACGAACTATCGTCGCTCTGGTGGACATGAGCTCGACTCTACTGCGAGAGTCCTAAATTTGTCTACCTAGTTTTATTCACATAGGGTAGGGGTCTTTAACGAGTGACTGACATTTTACAAGCTCGGGACCATCGCTTAACGTCCCATCCGAAGGACGGCGTGTTCATGTTCATTTTTACTTCCCAGATAAAAAAATCTAAGGTCCTCGGCCGAGTTTCGAACCCCTGATCTGGAGCTCAGAAAGCTACCAGCGCCCTCATTTTGTATGCATGTATGTTATGTTCTTCGTTCACCTAAACGGCTGAATCGATTTTAATTATTTATACGTTATCTGATTCGTTGTAATATCCCGAGTAACATTGGTTATTTGACATTTCAGGAGAAAAAAAAAAAAAAAATGGCAAAAAATTGTCAAATTCTAAAAATTAAAAAACATCAAAGTAAAGTGCTTTGAAAGTTCATTCCAAAAATATAAGTATTGATTTTATAGGTTAGTTTTAAAAATAATGAAAGTTGATTCCAAAAATATAAGTATTGATTTTATAGGTTAGTTTTAAAAATAATTAAAATAAAATATATTAATTAGAAATAAACAAAACCCAAGTACAAAAAGTCAAATATGACCTAAAAAAAAGTAAAATAGTCTATAATAGCATGTGAAATAATGAAAAGTTTTTTTTCCCCCTTACTTTCAATGCATATTAGCCATGTCACTGTGTTATCAAATTATTTACGACATCCATGGCTCCGGTAGGGAGTTCTATCTACGAAATAAAACTCACCCCTGGACGGGATTCGAACCCGCAAACCATGGTGAGACCATGCGACCAAAGCCCTACGCTCTAGCCCGCACGGCCACCATGGCATTACATTTCATATGGCAAAATACAAATTGTAATGGTTTCACATTTCTACTGTCCCTTCCCTACCCCTTCGAAAAAGCCAAGAACAACTTTAATTTCTGTTCTTATCCGGATGGATGGGGCTTTTTCTCTTCATCTTGTTTACGATAAGGTCATCAGAAGTTTCTGGTAGTGTACTCACTCTCTCCTACCTCCCTACTTCCAAAAAGAAGAAAAAAAAAAACGACTGCCTTAACACGTTCATGTCACTCTCTATAATGGCCTCTCCTCTGAGTTGCTGATAAGCTGTTGTTTCCCCTACGAAGCAAACCTGTTACTCCGTGTTCAACAGGTTGTTCTGATAAAGAAGAGGTAATTAGTGGCCTCAAGAAGTTTGCCCCTGATTGAAAAGTAGATGACTCAGAAGATTATCAACTAAGTAGGTACTTTTCAATTCATCTCTTTAAAACAAAATATACATATATATAGTAAACATAAAGAGCGAAAAGTTCAGCTTCCATCTGCGCGATGATGGTGGAGAACGTTGTTCTTCCCACAAGCTCCCGAAGGTATGAACCTCCAGTCATTCTTGAACAACGACGGCTGTGCTGCTCCTGTACCATAACGGACCGGTGTTCGTCAAATGCGAGCAACAAATACGAGAATAGGATTCGTTGCTGGCCCTGAAAAAGTTGATGCCAATATCCGAGAAGATAACAATGGATACCCATGGTGACTGCTGAACCGTCGGAAGAACTGTTTTCGTCATAAAGCATATTATTAAGACGTAGAAGTAGGCCTTGGAAGCTACCAACCGGCGGTGTTCAGAAGCGGTGCTCCACAATGGTTTGGCGTTAACTATTTGTTCTAGGGGTATGAATCATGAGGATGACGTTCTCTCCATCTCGAAGGTAATCATGGGTGGTGAGAACGCCGTTGTTGAAGGTTTGTTCGATGTGCGTGGGCAATGTAGCGCAGCCATAGATAGTTCGATAGCCTTGTAACATGTTAAGTGGATTTTCTCGTCCTTCGGACACACGGGAGTTGCGCATTGGAGCGGGTGTTTGAAGATGAACATCGGTTACCTTTTTATGTAGGTTATCAGCCTGCGCTGAAAAGACCCAGGGCGAAGACTCGCGGCTCGACCTGCGTCCTCCATCTCGGAAGGGAAGCGCTAGCATACCTTGGAGCCTGGCTATAATATTATCGCCATAAACTTCGAAACGTAAAGGACAATGTTATCGACAGTAGCGGTGCCCGGTGGGACCCACTGGCAAGCCCGATCGGTGAAGTGGGGAGAAGGAGCATACATTAACTTTAACAAAATTACAAAAGTTTAATACGGAAAATGTTGACTCAACGGCTGTGGAACCAGCCGCGGCACTTCTGCAGGTTTATATAAAGCTAGGTTTACTCATGGAACTACAACCGATACAATATCTCAAGATAAATATTGTTATATGAGAAGCGGGTTATTGTTGAACTTGCAAACTCTACCCACGTTGACAGCTCAGTTTATATATATTTGGGCTCTGTTTGTCCGACAACATACAAATACCTAATACCAACATGATAAGTGTTTTCTCACACTTACTGTATCTTGCTCACATTATTTGATTTTCATTAGGGGCCTGCTAAATTCCATGATTTACTATACTCCAAACCATTCCCATGTGAGGATTCATTGATTCAGATACATCGAAGACAGTCCATCCGTTCTTGATTAATAACACAACAATGACCTCAGCCTAACTTCATAATACAAAACTTTGAAAAAAGTATATTACTGCTTCTAAAACATGTCTGTATTTAAAGTATGTTCGAATATTTATACATAGGTTAGAAGGAGGGAGGAAGATCAAGTACCTGCCTCCTTACAAAACCCAAAATAAATAGGTAATAGATAATTTTATTGAGATTATTATGAAACATTCTGGTCTGACCAGGTTTTTTTCCAATGTCACTGACTAGCTTTTGGGAAAATATAGACTAAGACCAATCCTTAAAACGTATTTTCGAGAATGAATCTTTTTATCTCTTATTAGAATTTATTTGGACACAATCCTTCTTTAATTATATACTGTCAAGAGAAAGAGGAATAAGTAATGAGAAAAATCTATTTAATCTTGGGAGAATCTTAAGAATATTACATTTCTGCCCTGGCAAGCCTTCTGAATATTAAATTTTTCAGACGCTAAACAGACATTAAAAGGACTACTATTTAATTTTATTATAATTGACCTTTGATTTTGACTATATCGCAAAAAACCGGTGACAACACAGGTCGTTGTCTTGTTCGTACTATCTGGAGTGTCCACCAAAGCTTAGCGCAAGCAAGCTGAGGTGCCTTACGTTATCTGGATAGCAGATGTGTCTAATGTTGCCTAGAAAATACTAGCTAGCTGAGGAGCCTAACAATGCTTAGAGCAAGCAAGCTGAAGTGCCTACCAATCCTTAGAACAAGCATGCTGAGGTGCCTACCAATCCTTAGAGCAAGCACGCTGAGGTGCCTACCAATGCTTAGAGCAAGCAAGCTGAGGTGCCTACCAATGCTTAGAGCTAGCAAGCTGAGGTGCCTACCAATGCTTAGAGCAAGAAAGCTGAAGTGCCTACCAATCCTTAGAGCAAGCAAGCTGAGGTGTCTACCAATGCTTAGAGCAAGAAAGCTGAGGTGTCTACCAATCCTTAGAGCAAGCAAGCTGAGGTGCCTACCAATGCTTAGAGCAAGAAAGCTGAGGTGCCTACCAATCCTTAGAGCAAGCATGCTGAGGTGTCTACCAATGCTTAGAGCAAGCAAGCTGAGGTGCCTAACAATCCTTAGAGCAAGCAAGCTGAGGTGCCTTACGTTATCTGGCTAGCTAATGTGCCTAATGTTGCCTGGAACATTCTCGCACATACTAGCTGAATTTTATATATGTAGCCACAATCTCATAAGGACGACACTTATTGAATTTCCGTGGAACAGGCCAAAGGAAGAAGTGATCAGACGAGGAACTCAACTCAAAAACCTCTATAACTCTCGAAGTAAGGAATGTATCGATATGAAATATTATATTTAAAAAAAATATTAATTAAAAACCACCTATTAATTTTCCGCAAAATCGGCAAAAGGGAAAAGGCAGATCAGAGGAGGGGGCCTCCTCAACTCAAAAACCCTAATAACTGCGATTTAATTATTATATCGACACAAAATTGAGTATGTACCTATGATTCAGAACTCCATATGTAAGTCAACTAATGATTTATAGCACAAACGGTCTATTGGTTTTGAAGGGAGAGCAAAAACTTAATTGAATAATTCGTTCTGGGGAAGTACTTACTTTGTCGATGAGTCTGGTAGTAGGCGATATGACCTCGTAGTTGAAGCCCGGTCAAGAACCTCAATAATTAACTAGTACCGACTTCTCTTCTCAATTGTTTTTTTTGTGTCTAGGTAAAACGACAACATTCTGTTGAAGAACCCCATGCCCTATTTTATCCAATAAGGAATATATACAATCATTTATACAACATATACATGTTTGTATAATGCAGGCTACAAACGTGAAAACGTATGGAGGTAGCCTGTGGAACAGGTCACAAAGACTAAAGTCAACAGACATTCAGAGGGGATATTGCGGCCTCCGGGGATAAAGACCGGATTCAAAGCAAATCCCTTCTCCAAAGGGGATTTCATTTTCAAAATTTGTCTGCAGCTTGGAAAGAAAAATTCCTAAAGAAATCAAACTTTATCCACTAAGGAGCCTTATTCTAATAATCGAGCTATAACGCAGTTCACTTCTAGGACAGACATCAGAAATATAAATTTAGAAATAATTCTCAGAAATCTGCAAAGTGAATCTATAATAATCGCCACATTTTAAGTTTCGTAATAAATATATTAAATTTTAACAAAGTAAACAGAATGTTCTTTCCCACGATATTTATTTAGGGTAAGCGCTTTCTGCTGTTATACCATCCTTACACCCTTAAAAAGCAAATACAATATACAATTATAGATTTTGAGAAATCTTCATAAAAATATATATTTATTCAAATTTATTAAAGTTTAATATTTTATTGGATTTTATTCCGCCGATTTATTCTATCTATAGGGCCTGTCTAAATAATAATATTTATTTCCGTTAATCCATGAACTTAAATTAACTTTTTTACGAGATATTCGCGAAATACCCCACAAACTTAATATGTTCATTAAAGACTTAAAAAGGAAGCTATTAAAATGCTTTGCGGATATCTGAAAATCATTTCCAAAATGGAACTTTTTTTTATTATAAGGCGCCACAAGGCCCATTCTGAGTTGGGCAAATTTTATCTGTTTATATAAATACATGTTTACCTATTAAAGGGTAACGTGTGTTGGCACCGAAATAGCAGTTAATCATTAATTCGAAAAAGGGATGCCTCAGGCAATTGTGTTTGATGGCCACTTTGCTAATGTGTTCAAAAATTGAAGTTTTTCTTATTATTCGAGGATGTCTTTTAAAGACGTTGACATTAAACTGAATTACAACTTTCCTTCTCCGTTTTATTTAAACTTTCAAAAAGTTCAATTTGTACCTCCCCGGCTGTACGATGTATAGGGGATGTTTTGTAATTGGTCAGAAAATCCAAGCTGAGTTTTCACCGGGATTTTTCAAAATGTTGTGTTTTGATGTTCCGTCTGTCTCATGACGTTGATTTGTTATTTAGTTTGTTTCTTACTTCAAAAAAAGTTTCACGGAAGAGGGAAAACTCAGTTGATTGCTATAAATTCAAGCTGGGTAAGTTCCTTGTTGTTGATTGAGCGAAGCCAACGAAGAGCGCTACAGCGAGGGGCAATCCGCAAAGTGGCTGTCACCACATCTGTGATGCTTGTTGGTGGAGGGGCTAATCTGTAAGTTAAACAGAGAGGGATTCTACATCATAGGAGCCATCCTAATCAGTGGAATGTTTCTAGATACCGTCTGCTTCGTGATGGAAGCAGCTTTAAAAATCGTAGAGGAGAAGTGCGAGGATGAGGGAGTTAACCCAAACAAGACGAAGTTAATATTTTTCACTAGGATAGGGGAAGAGAAGAGGACTCGTCCCATACTCGCTGGAAATGAACTGGAACAGAGCGACAAATTGAAATATCTAGGAGTCCACTTAGATCCCACTTTGTCTTGAAGAATGCACCACAATGGAACCTGTTGTGGCTTTCTGGAAGTGCAGGAGTGCAGCTCCAAAGCAATAATACGAATATATAAGCCAGTAATTAATCCAGGGGTAGCTTATGCTGCGCTATGTTGGTACAAGGTGGAGCGGAAGAGTGTAATACGCTTCAAAAGGTGGTAAGTCTAGTTTGCCGAACAGCAACTGCGACTGTGTGAACAACGCCTACATCTGATACGGTCATAGTAGGAATTGAAAATACCAAGGACTCGAGGCTTCATTGGCTAAAGAAGGATCAAGAACACCCTGCAAAGGGCCAACGCCAGTGCTGGGCATACCCAGAGAAATGTACCATAACCGGATAGAGAAGTGGACTAGAGACCTTATGGAAAAGTCATGGAGTGAAAGAACCATATGCAGACAGTCGAAGTTGCTCCAGGTTCAGAAATCCAAAGAGTTGGCGTAACCACAAAAGGAGTGAGCTTCGCAACTAGGAGTAAATTTCAATTGACAATTCCATATCATAGTAACAGACAGAAGAACTTACGAATGATACGAAGAAGGCGAGACGGCAGCACACTTCCTGGGCAGACACTGGATTTAGCTGGATGAGGTTTCGCATTTTCGGCAAAGATGTGATCACAAAGGAGGCAATCAGAAGTTTTGATCACGGAAGAATCCTTAGATTTGCCAAGGAAACTGGGAAGCTGGGTCTTTTGTGAAAGACTTCTTATCTTCAGATCCAGGTAAAACGAGAAATCATGGTAAGTAGGAAGTTTACCGCTTCCCGCGAAGAGATAAGAGCATATGATGCTCAGGTCCTTAGGAGTATATATACATCAAAATTATCCCATAAGTAATGTCGGTTTTTGAAATTATTTTTATTCTTCATTATTTATCAATTCCTCTAGATTACGATTTGTGTTCAAGCAATGTTTGATGAGGGATTAATAACTCACTTGTTCATCAAAAACGGATTTTTTCTCTAGTTTACATTTTGAAATGGAAGTGACACGTGATGATCCGGAATGTTATGGTCTGGGAGCTTAAAACTACATCATCGGCTTCATCTCAGTAATATTACATCCCCAGCTATACCAAATATAGGGGATGAGGAAAAGAAAAATGTAGTCCTTTCTCACACAGGATATACATTTAGGGTGAGCACTTTCGGTTGTTATACTATCCTTAGACCCTTTAAAAAGTACATACAAGGAATCAACAAAACAACTTATATAATAATAAATAAAATAAATTAAAAATTTTATGAAATACATAATATAAAATAATATTTATATGTAAATTGGTTATACTGTATGTGCTATTTAAAGGGACTGAATGATGATGTAACAACAACCGAAAGGGCTCACGTTAAGTATATGTTGTGTGGGAATGGACAATATAATTTTTTTCATAATCTTTGAGTTTCCCACTACATCGGCCTGTTCCAAGAAAATTCTGAAGTATACGGAAAGTTATGTAATCGATGCAATGTTTTCAAAGAAATTTCATGAATTCGACCTCCTGATTCCAAAAATAAAAATAAATGTTTGTTGTGTGTGTATGTCTGTGAACACGATAACTACCGATAAAATAAAAGTATCGACACGAAATTTTATATGAATTTTAAGGACCCCTCTAAGGATCTTATTTTAAATTAGGGGGGAGGCTTTTTAAGGAAAACATATATTAATTTTCAGCGGAATAAGCCGAACGGGAAGGGTATCGTGGGGGAGCTCAACTCAAAAATCCCAATAGCTGTCAATGGAATGAATGTATCAACATGAAATTTTACATTTAGATTCAAAAACACATAAAGATAGAATCTATTAATTTTCTGCAATATCGGTCGAAGGGAAGGGGGGACCATAGGACGGAGTCGACTCAAATACCCTAATAACACCCTAATGAATATATCGACACAAAATTTAGTATGAGAATACATTAGCCACTATGTAAGTCAAATATTGAGTTTTAGTTCCAATTTGGAGGGAGAGCGAAAACATAGTTCATTAATTGGTGCTGGGGAAGTACATAGCAGGTGATTTACCGACGACATTTTCTATAATGAAGTTAACATTTTCAGAACTTATTTGTTTATGTATTATGTATTTACTTCCGTTCTTTTACACTTGAAAAATATATGTTTATCTAACTTACGAGAATTGTTATGTACGCGTTGTATGTTGGTCATGCTAAAAAGGTTCATTTCAAAAGCATTATTCATTATAAAATAGGTTTATAATATATTTAATTGTATATATTGTATTAAATTAAGCAGCCATATCCGTTTCTATTGATTTCGTTAGTTTATTTTCACGTAATAATTTTAACAAAAATTATACATAAAGTTATTATTATTATTACTACAACTACTACTAGAGATGTACTGAGTTGCTGACCTGTCAGACAGGAGACATGACGAGGACGGGTCCAGCGACTGTACCCTTCCGACTGTTTCGTATATTGATCCACGCATGCCCAGCACTCCATCCAGTCTACTTCCACTTTACCCAACGACAGAACCACCTTTAAATACCTACTAACAGGCCTCATTTAATTAGGCTATTAATTGGATAACTAAATGAGTGTATCATCCTGTTTTTTACATTGTCAGAAATATGGCACTCTTGGCGTGAAGGGAGGCAATGTTATATCGATCCTGTATTAAATTCCTCAGATGTACATAGTAAGGAAAAAATTTATAGTTGGTCAAAAAATCTTCTGCTGGAATTATATGTTTCCGACTCCATAAGAAAAATATCTCAATATAGACAATTTTTTAGGGGTCATATATCATCATATTCAGTCAAATTAGGCGAAGGAGAAGAAGGATTTAGGAAGAGAGCATCCCAACTGTCCTCTTGCAAATACATAATTTAAATATTACAAATAATTTGTGTGGGGAAGTATATTGGTGTTGATTTCTTTTTGTTTTGCTTCCTCGCATATCTGAGAGCGCAAAAATTGTTAGTCTTGGATTTCAGACTTTCCTTCACAACTTAGCGTTTCAAGAAAATATACTTATTTATTTTTCCATATTGTGAAATGAATAAATTTAAATTTTAACTTCCCCAATTTTACGAAGTAAAGGGAAAGTTATATAATTTCAAATTTTAAAATAAATTCCTGTTTGCGAACCCAGTAACTGCCGAAGTAATGAATGAACCGACACCAAATTTTTATATGTGGATCTAGAACCCAATGAAGACGAATTAGACAAAGGATCAGAGGATTGGGATCACTTGTACAACACTAATAACTGCTAATGTAATAAATGTTTCAATACAACATTTTACATAATACTCGTATAACTATAATTATATTATAATATATTGTAATATAATTATAATTGTATTATAATATATTATGACAGCATCAATTCTCCAATTTTTTTTTCGTCTTCCCATCATCAGTATCTATAATACATGTGTTCCTTCTGTCCAAAAATCATCCTTTTATAGAACATATTTGAGTCAAAAAAAAAAAAAAAAATTTATTGAGTCGACTTTTATATTATTATTATCGACCCTTATTTCTTATATATACTATGCATTCCACTATAATTTCTTTCCATTTTTTTTATTATTTTTAAAAGTCCTTTCTACAATATTGTATTTTCTGTGTTTTATTATATTGACAACTCAAATATTTGTAAATGTTGTGTTAAGATAGGACTTCCCCCGCCTAGGGACTTCGTAAGGGACAAGGTAACCTGAGATTCATATAAATAAGACACTTTTGAACTGTGTGCTGACGATGGCCTAAGCCAAAACCGGTACACCTAATGTATATAATGTATTTTTGCAGAATTAGAACAATATAAAAGTTGAACAATTTCTTTGTTTTTATTTATTCCAAAATTATTATGCATTTAAATTGTAAGATGACTCAAATCGATTTTATACTCTTATATCAATTTTTACACTAGATAACATAACATTGAGGTTCAGTGTTGGGCCCTACCGAAAAAAAAACCTACGTGTGGTCAATATGTTGGCTGTTATTATCCAAGCAGTCTAGAGGGTTCCCAATCTATAGCGAGAAAATTGCAAAAGCTCAGCTTATAGGAATAATTCACTGGTTGGGAATCGACAGTACAAATATATTATTGGCAAAGAGAGAATTAATAATACTATAACCGGTAGCCAATCGTCCAATCATTTCTGACTCAGTCAATGTAGATTATATATCCTTAATTAAAACCTCTCAATTATTTTAAATTTCCATTCATACTGGGAGGTATTAAATTGTCGAAAGCCTCTATGGTAATTCTTCATTCTAGTAGAAAAAATGAGACCGAATTGAGTTCAAATTGGCAAACAATTTGTACGAAAATTATTTTTTGTACAAGTGGTCTAATTTGTGGTTCCAGTCAACTGAGCACTGAAACATACATGTTTTTTTGAAAATATTTCAATACCTCTGCAAAAATGTTAAGTATCGTTAGTTAGTTTCTTATTGTGACTCATGCCCGGGCTTTGACTACGAGGTCATATCGCTCTTTCATCATGTCTTCGTGGACATGAGTCCGAGTGGATGTCCAAAATTTTGCCTACTTAGATTTATTAACTTAGAAGAAGGGTCTTTAAAAAATACCGGACATCGAACGGACTTAACGTCCCATCAGAAGAACGACGAGCTCATTAGGTTTTTTATCACTTTCCAGATAAAAAAACCTAATGGCCTCCCCGCGATTTGGAGCTCAGTAGACAAGCACACTGCCTCTGAGCTACTGGCGCACTGTAAAAGTGTGCCAAAACTTGAAGGCTTAGTTATTTAAGGACATTATTACCTCGTCCGACGGGTTGTAGGAAGATAGCTGGAAAGCCAACAACGTTAACCTTCCGAAAGGCAAACAAAATGTGACTCTTCATCTCTCAGACAAGGGGCGCCTCAAGGAGGGTTAATTGAAACATATGCATTATTTAAAACTTGCATTCATATTTGGAGAGGGAGGGGAGGTGAGTGGGAATAAAATTATACAAGTATACTCAAAGAAAATGAGGTCGATTTGGGTCTTAATTTGGATAAAAATGATTTTTGGATAATAAATGGTCAATCTGTGGTCTTGACTATCATAATAAGGGAAGGTTTGGTAATTTAAGAACGTAATCCTTCAGTCATATGAAAATATAGATTTCGAATAGGGGGGGGGGGGGGGGGGGGGGGAGGAGAATGTAGCATGCTTGTTTATTGTGCCCCAGATGCGCTCAGGCATCGGAACAATTCTCTGGTACTATGTTAGTCGTTAAGACCTCTTACTTTAACTACTGGCTACTGGGTAGTCATAATATAGAGCTCCCACGGAAGAGTTAGTCTCATGTTCACCAGAGCGGTGAAAAGCCCACTTTAGAAGAAGATATGTCCTTCGAAGTTAAAGCTCGAGTCGTAAAGAAATGAAATGTGAAGTAGCGATAACAGGACATTCTTATACCAACCACTTTTGTACGGATCACTCTCCCTCCACTTCCCCTTTTTCAACTTCATTTAAACTGGCATGATTATTGACTCAAGATTATTGAAATCAAGCGAACATAAAAAAATAGTATTCCAAGGCGTTTTCAGGACGTTTTTCGGCATGTCGGGCGGACTTCCAAGAAAATATTTTATACAAAATGTGCCTTTCAGTTTTCTCTACAACTTCTATTTGAAAAGATTTTTGATTAGGTCATAAATGATTTTTTTTTTCATCATATTGAAGTTGTTAATTTTACGTTTTTTCCTGTTTTTTTTTTAAATTTCCTGTTTGTCTTTTGTTTATCTATTTTTTAGTTGTATAGTTTTTCTCCAATGTGGCACTAATTTTTATTTACCTACCTATCTTTTTATTTCTTTGTACTGATACTATATTTCATTGTTTCATTTTCATTACTCTGTATGTATTTATTCTTAGGGGACCTCGGTCCCAGAATAATAAAATTTCTTTTCATTTTCATTTTCCATTTCCAAATATAAGCAGTATCTTGTAAAATGTACTGAGACCTCGAAGTGATGCAGTCTTAATTTTCTTTCAATTTCAGTCAAAATGTAATCAGAATCTGTGCCATTTTCATTTCAAATTTTATAGTTAGACTGCTCACAAATGTTCAAACACAAACACACACATACAGACGCACAAATACATCATCGCGAGAATTATTAAAAAGTGTTCTTGAAGACCTTGAAACGTGAAATAGTCAGGACAAGCCTGAACGGGGTTACTATAAGGCCGACCGCGCACTAGCAACTTTTTCGATGCTACTGTTTAATCACAAAAATAGAACACACTAAACTAAATGTAATTGCGGCAACTAAAAAGTTTCGACACATTCTATTTTGATGACTAAATAGTTGCTCATAGAATCAAACACACTTGTTGAAGCCTATTCCTACACACTGATGATTATTTAGTTGCAATCTTCACAGCCTTGGGATAATATTTAAATAAATATATCTCTCCTAGATACTGAATTATTTATTAGTGCGGTACCTCCACTTTATATCACAAAATTGAAAGAATATTCAGATAAAAATTTGAAAAACAAGTTATGGATTGAGGTGTTTGAGCAGTTCAATGATAATTGGGATGAGCTTGAAACTGTTGAAAAGGAAAAACAAGGTAATAATATTAATAATAATAAAAAAATCCTTGTTGAACTGACCCCCGTTGGGCAACTATTTAGCCCTTAGATAACAACTTTTTAATTGACTAAACTAAAGCTCGATCTTTGATTGCTTCGAGCAGTGACCTGAAGTGACGTTGGCATATTTAGAAAAGGAACTATTATTTATTTATGAATGACATTTTTCTAGGATCGAGTGGTTAATATTGTGATGTAGTCCAGGATATGGGAGATAAATTATGTCTGAAGGTTCTGTCTTGAATACGCATATGACGTGAACCCAAAGAGAGGGTATTGAGGTATGTTGAAGTAATACAAAGAGCGTGTTGTAGCTGCCTTAAATAAAACATGGGTGACACTAGACGAGGCAAGTGTTTCTTCAGCACCTGTTGAACACCTCCAGTGTATCTATTTCAACTCTCCTGGCCCGGCCTCGTCTTCCACTGGGGCCACTAGACATGCGCCTAATATTTCCAGTCCGCAATTCGCAAATCAGAAAAAAAAAAAAAAAACTTCCTCAGAACGAATTAATCAATTAAATTGTCACTCCCCCTTCAGCACTATTCGACCGTTTGTCCTAATATTCAACAGTTGATTCACATAGGGGCTTATAAATCCTCATACTAAATTCTGTGTCGATAAATTAATTACATCGGCAGTCATTCGGGTTTTTTGAGCCCCTTCCCTTCAGCCGATATCGCTCAAATTTGACAAGTTAACTCAAATTAATAAGTATCGTCCTTATGGGGTATTGAATTCACATATTAAATTTTGTTTCGATATATTCATTCTATTGGCAGTCATTAGAGTTTTTATGTTATGCCCCCCGAATCCCTCTTTTTCTTTGGTTGATTTAGCTGAAAATCAATAGGTCTTGTCGTCCGCCTATATATTTTCTCGAGTACTTTTTACTTTCTTATACCTTTAGTATAAGGAAGTATTGTAATTGTGTGAAAATCTGATCGAGTTTTCAACGGAATTTAACGTCTCCTGGACACTTTTTAAGCATTTTCCCGATGATCTCTCTCTATGTCTGTCTCTGTATGTCTCTGTTTCAAAATTTGTGAGCACTCTAACTCAGTTACGATTGTAGCAAAGCACTTCAAATTCGAAATTAATATTGCCCTTAGATCTGATTCGGTTAGAGTTAATTCATAATTATGAAAAATAAATACTATGCTGTAATGTCGCTGCTACGCCATCCCCTCCGCAGTGCAGCTGGTGGTAGTTGCAACCCTCAGACCGTTGCAGAAGGGCCCACTGCAGAGGGAGAGATAGTCTAGCAGCGACAACACTGCGTTATATTTATTTTTCGTAATTTAAATATTAATTTAAATTATGACATGTTTTATCGTGTTCAGAGCAGATAGTTGTTATAAATGTGTTTCAAGAAATAAATATTGTACTTGATTCATAAGTCTAAGATATTTTTAATTAATTACATGGAGATTATTAAAGTTATCTACTCGGTTATTGCCAGTTTGAAACCCAGCCGTGGCCCTTGAATTTTGAGCACGCTCTATTTGTATAAGTTAACACTGTACAATGTCAGGTCACTATCCTAGGGTTATCTAGAACTAATGCTGTATAGGCAAAATTTCGAATTCCCACAGTAGTGTCAGGCTCATGTCTATTAGAGCCACCTAGTAGACGATATGTCCTCGAAGTTAGAATCCGAACATGAGTCACATTATCTAATTAACTGTATTTATGTTAATTCTGTTATTCAAGAAATAAATAGTTAAATCACAGACGTTAAATATTTTTATTTAATTATTATAAGTATAGACCACGGAAATGTACACAATTTATTATGATTTAGTTAGTTATTGTGACTCATGCCCGGACTTTTAACTACGAGGTCATATCGCCCACTACCAGAGTGCTCTTTCGTCACTCTGATGGACATGAGCCCGACTCTAAAGAGAGAGTCCTAAATGTTGCCTAACCTAATTTTTATTCAAATAGGGTTAGGGCCTTTAACGAGTAGCTACATAATAGCTCGGAACCATCGCTTACCGCCCTATCCGAAGAAACGTGTGCTCAAGGGTTTTTCTTCCCAGATCGAACCCGCGATCTTTTTATTATAAATATAGGCCATATATATACAATTTATTATTTATTGTCAACCATTTTTGTTTCTCTCTCTCTTCGATTAAAGCCCTCCAACTTGACAAGAAATAAATGATATACAACTTTTGGTTGATTTATGGTAAAAGCCTGGGAGGACTTCGTTTAGCCAGTAGACCTTTGAAAGCTTTTATTCTGCAGTATATCATAATTACAGAGGCTTCACTGCATTTCTCCTTTATTCTCGCTTATTTCCGTCATATACCCTTTATATTGCCTACAGATGAACAGTCAGAAATATGGGGCTGTTAGCGTGGAAGGAGGAAATGACATAATTCTTCAGTTATGCAGGGCAGGCCTTCTCGATAGCTCTCTGAGGACGACACCTATTGATTTTCAGCCAAATCGGCCAAAGAGAAGGGGGAGACTAGGGGGGATGCTGAACACAAAAACTCTAATAATTGGCGTAATAATGAATGTATTGACGAGAAATTTTATATGTAAATTCAAAGGTGGAAGGGAAGGGGGATCAGAGAAGGGGGTCGACTTAAATACTCTAATAACTGCCGATGTAATGAATGTATCGATACACAATTTAGTGGAAGGATTCAGAAGCCACTATGATTGAGTTTTAACCCAAACGATCAATTGGCTTTGGAGGGAGAGTTAAAAAAGTAATTGATTAATTCCTGCTGGGGAAATACGATGAATCCGACGACTTTTTTATTTTATTTTTGAAATCAAGGGTTGGATAACATAAAATTCCGGCAAAAAATCAATTTCGAATTTCTGTTCGATTATATAACTTCCCCTAAATTTGAAAGTAAGGCTCCCACAGCAGCAGAGGCGATTTTAGAGTTAGAAAAGGGGATTATAGAGAGCTCATGGAGTACATAAAGGGTATAGTAGAGAGCTCATGGAGTACATAAAGGGGATAGTAGAGGGCTCATGGAGCACATAAGGGCAATAGAAGAGATCTCATGGAGTACGTAAAGGGGATAGTAGAGAGCTCATGGAGTACATAAAGGGGATAGTAGAGTGCTCATGGTGTACATAAAGGGGATAGTAGAGAGCTCATGGAGTACATAAAGGGGATAGTAAAGAGCTCATGGAGTACATAAAGGGGATAGTAAAGAGCTCATGGAGTACATAAAGGGAAAAGTAAAGAGCTCATGGAGTACATAAAGGGGATAGAAGAGAGCTCATAGAGTACATAAAGGGGATAGTAGAGAGCTCATGGAGTACATAAAGGGGAAAGTAGAGAGCTCATGGTGTACATAAATGGGGTAGAAGAGGGCTCATGGAGTACATAAAGGGGATAGTAGAGTGCTCATGGAGTACATAAAGGGTATAGTAGAGAGCTCATGTAGTACATAAAGGGGAAAGTAGAGAGCTCATGGAGTACATAAAGCCAGATTTGAACCTAAGATAGGGCATGTTCAGGAAGGAGAGAGGACACCTGAGTCAGTGTAGAACAGTGTTGGGGCGTTGACAAACATCTGAAATCACTCCCCGGAGTACACCCTCTGAATAGTAATCTATCATCAAGTTTAGTGGAGCTATGGCAAAGTTCCCGTAAGTTAATGGGCCGACTTAAAGTTAGGGGGGCTTGGGCTTTGAGCTTCTGCGTTAACTACATAACTGGGGTACATCCACAAAATTATCATGGATGAACACTGTTTCAGTTGCGTGGTGGATTATTAGCAACGCATTAACTAACTTACATATGGGAAGTGTACTCCCGATGTTGGACAATGTGATTTCAAATATTGGCAAGAAAATAAGAAAAAAAAAGTTCTCTGGTGAGTCAACTGTGTTTTCGCTCTCCCTTTAAAGTTGGTAGCGTCCTTATGGGGTTTAATTTTAAATGGAAAGTTGCATATGGATACACTCATTACACCGGTAGTTATTAGAGCTTTTGAGTCCAGCCCCTCTAATTCCTCCCTTCCTTTTTTCTAATTCGGATAGGTGAGATTCTGAATACACACATAAAACCGAGTTCATACATTCATTTTATCTGGAATATCTTCACACATACACAGATAGGATTTTTTTTCTCTCGAAATAAATTGAGTGCTTCCGATAACCCACATTTCTGAGAATAACTTTCTATATTACCTTTTATCCTGAACATGATGGTGAAAACATGGATTTTCAATAAATTAAGGATTTATTTGGCTACAATAATCTGATATCTGTTCCAACTATTAAAATCATTACCATTAATGAAAGATGTAATTTATTATCGACCTCATCCTGTTTATTTGTTTAATTACAAACACTCCATGAATTATTACTTCCCCAGCTATATGAAGTTCAGAGGAAGTTAAGTAATCGGACAAATATTCGATGTAGAGTTTTCAGTTCATTTTATACGTACAGCCAGAAATCCATAAGAACAGCACCAAATATAGATTTTTTAAAGTCGCATGAGGTAGTAGAAATTAAAATATATATATAAATATACGATATACTAAAGTAGAGATTAAAATTTATATAAATATATAGTAAACGAAAGTAAGAATTAAAATATTACAATTATTATGGCCGCCCCCACGTTATACGGTTTTCTAAGGGAAACTGAATTGATCGTGAACAGATAGTTTTAACAAAATTTGATTAAATTATTTACTAGCAGGTAAACTGATGTTTTCCGAGAGAAACTTTGCAGGTCGTATCACGAAGCCGTTAGATCTTGGCTTCAAAATGCTTATCAATTGGGGTAAGTCAGCACCATTTCCTTCTACAAAGAGTGACACTGAACCCTCTTCTGTTCATTGGACATCTAAGGACGAAATATAGAAGATGTGCATACGAACCTAAAACTAAACGGTTTTTATTAATTGTCTTTAATCCTAACATAACTTTTTTGGCTGTGATCAATAGCCTGCGTGTCATCTTGGTAATATCTTTCTGGCGACTTCCAAAGATAGCCATAAGCCAGAACCTTGTGTATGCTACCGACCTTCCCGCAATCTTCCTTCTAGACTTCCCTAATCCAAACCTCCCTCCCCCCTGCTTCAATCCGTTGACAACAATCCGGCTCTTAAAGAAATCCACTGGCTCTCACAAGCTCAAAGGCATGATGATAAATGATGCCAAGAGCAAGGTCATACAGATCGGGAGAGATGAGGAAGAGGTCATGTAACGATGAGATCCCTCCTGCCTCTGAGCAAGTGGGTGAGTATGAATACCTGAACAGGGTGATGAGTAGAGAGAGGATCCTGGATAGGATTGACAAGAACAATGGCGTCTTTTACCAGAATTAGATGGATTTCACTTCAACTTTGTAAAAATTCATGTTGTCAGAAGGACATTCTGAAAGAAATCATACACAACTACTCGTATTTGTGAATATTTTCACTCGCTTCGTCAATTATCTAATGTACTGAGCAAAATTCTTTGAACCAAAAACGAGGCAGCAACAACATGGGTATTGGACATTAACAAACAACATAATGCGACAGGTATTGCGATGCAATGAAATGGTAACAAAAAACAGTAATATAGAAAAAACAACAAGCAAGAATAGTTTTAGACATAAGCCAAAAATGCCATCCCCTTACTCTTTTCGAAGCTCTAGAAGGGATTATGCTCAATGAAAAAATAGAACCCAATCTTAACCTTAATAGCTAAGAATTTTGATATGTACTGATAATGAACTTCAAAAAGTACATTTTCTTAGAAGTTATTCTTCACATATTTAATTTTGTAAGTTTTAGTTCGAATGTATTTTTTTAAATCTGACAAAGTTTTCCCATATTATTGTACATACGAGTATATTGTAATACCTACCTTATTGTTAATGGAACAGACTGATGATTATATAGAATAAAATTAATTTTCATTGTATTGAATTTTATCCATTTTATTTTCTGGAAAATTATGTTAGCTTGAATTCGTTAGCTATCCTTCCCATTGTATGTCCCCAAATTAATTACTTTGTTTGTTGTTTCTGTAACCGTTTTCTTGCATTGTTTGTTTGCTATTTTTTGTTTACATTTCGTATTATGTGGTTTAAATTTGCTCAGTACACTGGGTAATGTAAGAGACAAAACGACAGTCATGTAAATTTTCATCAACTAAGTGAAAATATTGACCGATCAATAGCGTATAGCGATCAACACACCCATGGCACATAATGGACTACTATGGCCGCTGTGACACCTTCAGCCTTTGCTTAAATATATAAATATTTACCAGATCCATCAGACTATAATCCGGATTCTGAATGTATCCTAGTCTAACATTTATATATATATATATTTTATCTAACACAAATGTGCATCTGTGGAATCCTGAAATTAGAGATGCAAGGATATAACCTAAACCTGCTGCCTGGCGGCATTGTGGTGAACTAATGGATTCTTCGAAAATTATTTTGCGTAGTTCCCCAGCTATACAAAGTTTGGAGGAAGTTGTGTAATCGGCAAGAAAATCATTGTTGAGTTTTCATGGTATGTTTTCCCACCCACTGGTTCCAAAGATGAAAAAAAAAATTGGAGTCTTTGTCAACATGATAACTCCCAATAAAGTAAATGCATCGATACATTTTATCTGTGTATCCAGAAACCTATAAGGACAAAATATATTGCTTTTCAGTCAAATTGGCAGAAGAAAAAAGGGAGATTTAGAGTAGGGGGTAACACAAAAACTCTATTAACCGATGATTGTATAGACACGAAACCTAGGTGAATTCAAAACCCTATAAGAACGACACCTATCAATTTTCAGAGGAATAGGTCGCAGGGAAAGGAGATCAGAGAGGATGTTCAACTTATAAATCCCAATAACTGCCGATGTAATGAATGTATCGACATGAAATTTTATATTTAAATTCAAAACCCTATAAGGACAGCACTTACAAACTTCCCACGAAATCGGCAGAAGGGAGGCTCTTCTCAAAAACCCTAATAACTGCCGACGTAGTGATTGTTACGACACAACATTTAGTATGAGGGAGGATTCAGAAGCCCCTATCTAACTATTGATTTTTAGCTCGATCAGGTCGATTGATTTCGGAGGGTGAGATATCTTTTGAACTGTGGCATATGGACTAAAAAAATATAATTTCAACGTAAAAGCTAAAATATTCATGGAAAATAAAAATGCAGATGGAAGGGGGGCAGGGCCCTAACCTAAAAATCTGATAAAGGATGGAGAAACCAGCCATTCAGGGAATTTAGGAAAAACAGAGGAACAGGGGCTTTAGATTTTCAGACCAGAAGTTAAACGCTTAACTCAGATAAATTCTTTACCTGTATTATTATAATTAGTATATTTACGAATTTAAATTGCTCTTTACAAAAGAAATGTTAAAGGAGGAAGGAAAATGTTGGAAATACTTATTTTAAAATATTTGTTGAAGGCATAGATGAGAATGATTTTCTTGTGCCCAGTAATGTCAGTATGAAATGATTTTGAAAAGGGGGAGGGGGATCTGTAACCGTGGTCGGTATATGAAAGTCCTGTAATGGTCAAATCCCATGGTTAAATCTTTTATTTTTTTCTTAATTTTTCATAAAAACTACCAACTAAAAAAAAATTTATAATTCGTTGCTACAGATACAATTTAAACATTATTGTGAAATTTATTTTTCATTATTTGAAGCGACATAACTTTTGTCATACTGATTCTATCTTAAAGAGGACAATAGTTTAATAAACGGTTGGAAATTTAATAAGGAACATTTTTGTTCGAGTTAGCCCATGTGACCTTTTCATTCCAAATTTCAAGTTCATAGCTTCAATCGTTTTGGCGGAGGAGCGCTCACAACTTTTCCATCACACACACACAAGCCCGTCAGTTTCATGTCCACCAGAGTGACGAAAGGTAGTAGGCAATGTGACGAAGTTGAAGCCCGAGCATGAGTCATAATAACTAACTAAATTCGTACTCACCTATGTTCATTATGGAGAAGTTTCATTGTATTAACAACAAATAAACATAACAATGTTCCTTGATTCTCAATGTCAGTGCAATCTGCCAAGTCTTGCAGTTAAGTTCATGTTTCTGTTCTTTGAAAAAAGCCTTTGGGACGCTCACTGGATTTGATCATAACATTTATCCCAAACTGCCAACTTTTGTTTATGCAACTCTTCTAACCTATTGGCCAGATGCACTCTGTGCTACAGTTATCTGTCATTAGGCCTGTTACTGTGTCATGTCTGCTCTAAAAACATCAGATTATTGAAAACCAACATTTAGTAAGAGTGTATAGAGTAAGTGTATAGAGCTAAAAGGAGATTATGTTGAAAAATAAAAACTCTACCCAAAATACTTTGTTTTTGTATCTTTTTCGAAAGACTTATTGAACGACCCTCGTATGATAGGCACTTTTTTATTAAAAACTATAAAAAAATAAAATAATTGTCATGTGACCATAACATTACTTTTACTTTCAATTCGTTTTATAAGTGCATTCCTGATTATAAGAATATCACTCTCAGAATTACGTTGTACAATGAAACGAAGAAAACCACTGACGCCAGCACATTACTTTCATGTACCCAGTAGTGCCATTAAGAAATTGATTTGAAAAGGGGAGGGAGGCTGATCCATAGCTAAATTAAATATTTTAAGTATTAATAAAAATAACTTTTGTATAAGAACGCTATATATATTTATCTTTATATTTTTAAAAACAGTGCCTAAGTGACGCCTAAATGGGCGAAATATAGCGTAATACTAAATAATTTTACTAGAGACCAAAGAGGCTTAAGCGCACTTATTAAAGATTGCACCCATTTATAAAATGAAAATTCAATTATAATATGGAGTTTAGCTGAAGGATGAAACTGAATAGACCTAACAGATAGGGACCACTTAGTCTCTCTCTCCTAACTTTATTTTTATTTATATTTATTTCTTTTTTTCTCCCGTTTTTCTTTACACTTCAGAAAAAAAAAAAAAAAAAGAAATCGAGAGTTTCCAGGGTAGATAAGTGATTGAAAAGAGTGAAAAATAAGGGGAAACAAAATAATTTTTCCCTAAAACCTTTTTTGATGAAAAATATAAATTGCCATATCTTTATAAATTATAAATGGAATATAACTATAACACCAGATGAGAAAATAAAATGGGGAGAAGAGAAAAAAATTAATCTGTAAATTAAACCGAGAGGTTCAAAATGGCGTTTACATTAACATTAACATTCATATTTCTGTTAGACTTGAATGTCTCCATTTTGTACATTATTGTTTACATTTACTTTCTTGTCACATATGTAATTTATGACATTGTTTGTCCTGCCTTGTGTTAGTTCAGTAGTAATCTCTGTTTAGTTCACTTGATGATGCCGTAACAGACGAAAATAGTCGTGTAATTTTGACCAATATAGTGAAAATATTGACAAGTAGTGTGTGAAGTTTATATTCCTTAGTGTGTGTATATTCCTTTATCCTGTTTACTATTATATGTGACACCTTTTTTTTATTCTTTTTATATAAAGTCTTGCTCGAAATCATATTAATTTATACTATTTTTTTTCTATCCATGCAAGAACGGTCACAATATATATATATATTTTTTTATTTCCCCATCTATACTGATGACTATGTAGTCGGTCAGAAATTCAATGCTGAGTTTTCACCGGTCAAAAATTAAAAAAAAAAAAAAAATCACACAGCCACGAATTAATGAATTAAGTTTTTGCACTCTCTCCGAAACGTTCGGGCTAAAAATAGTTGACATACAATGGGGCTTCTGAATCCTCAAACTAGATTTTGTGTCGATACATATATTACATTGTCAGTTATTAGGATATATCAGTAGAACCCCCCCTCTGTGTCGATAAGTAAGTTCATTATATCGGGAGTTATAATGTTCAGACGCACACGGAGACAACGAAAATTTTAACACAGAACCACAAATAACTGCCGTTGTAATGAATGTATTGACACAAAATATATATTGAGGATTCATAAGCCCCATGTAAGTTAACTTTGGTTTCAGCAAAAACTTAGTTAATTCGTTCTGGAGAAGTACATTGCCTGGTGACTTTTTAAATAATTTTCTGCTTCTGAGGACAATTTGAAGCTCAAGTAAAGTAACACAAATTAGGTTATCTTTATGTTTTTCAAAGATCCAACGGTTTAGAACTTATCTTTGACAACTTTGGAACTTGAGGGTTAATAGCGTAAGTTAATGTTGAGTTATTTTGGATGGAGGGTATGTTTAAATTAGTCTAAACGATAACTGAGAAATGTAGAGAGAGAGGAAGATAGAAGTGAAGGGAGTGTACACAGAAGGGGAAGATAGAGCGGTCTGACAGCAGGGAGGGTTGCAAACAAAGCATTGTGTGAGGGGGCGCGGAACAACTCGCCGGTTGGTGGAGGGTCCTTCTAAACACCCTGCAGCAGGTATGGACCAGCTTATTTAGGTGCGGCCCAGTTGGTAAAACTAACAATATGTCACGTAAAAAAAACATTTACACACATTAAGATTATTTTAAAAAATAATAATAAAAAAATAGTACTAAAATAAAAAAAAATATATAAAAAAATTTAAAAAAATATTATAAAATTAATTATTATTATTTGTATAAAAACAGCTGTTAGGAGTGGAGTAACTTAATTAGTGAATAAATATACAAAGATGGATTAGTAGCATTTTGTTTTAAACCGAAATGTGAAGAACCAAAGACGACGATCAGCTGTTTTAAATAGTGTGAATCACTCTAAGTTGTGTTGTGGAAGTGGACAGTCCAGAGAGAGAAGTGTTTTTAGGGTTAAGTTGTAGTGAATCAGTCTGAGTCTGAGTAGATGTAGGAGTGAAAATAACAGTGAAGTAGATGCGCAAAGGTACTTTTATTTATTTATATGTTTATATGCCCAAAATAACATTGAATTAAAGAATTGCCACAATATTTAAAAAGAAGAGAGACTAAAGTAGATGTAGAAATTAGTTTCTATGTAATATTTACAATATTTGTTCCCTTATTCCATGCTATTCATTTCCCTGTGAACCCAGTAAGATAATTTATACCTTTGGATTAGATTGAACATTTTTTTTTGCAAATTTAGGAAAATAGTATGGCATCTCATTATTATATTTTGAAGAAATCCAAATGAAGTAATTACTAACTGATTTTTTTTATTTTTTTATTGAACGTCTTGAACTTTCGATATTTTTCAGGGCACTTTTCGGAAATCAAAACTACTGTAGAAATCAAAATTTAGTAGAAGATCAGCTATAATATCAACAGGAAATGGGGTAATATTTATTATTTTTGTTTTAATTATTTTTAATTTTGTTTATTTAATTATTTATTACATAATTTTCTTTATCACTAATAATTTAATTCAAAATAAAAAATATGTGACGTGGCCATTGCAGGACTTTCTTACAGATCTCTCTCTTTCGCCCTTCTCAAAATTATTTCATACTGGCATTACTGGGTATAAGAATGTCTACTCTCAAGATATCGCTGTACAAAGAGACAAAATAAAATGATTTTGAGAAGAGGAGGGGGAGAGAGAGTCAGGATAATTTTTCTTTTACCCCTCCCCCTGTACCGCTATGGTGTGATAATCTCCCCCCTCTCTTTACAATTTGTAAAAAGAAAAAAAGAGTCGATTATCGATTGACAATCGAAGTCAGGAGATAACCTGGGGGAGAGAGAACCTTCCAGGGCAGTGTAGTGTGCTTTTGTATATATATTTTTGTGAATCAGTCAATATAAAAGTGGAACTAGTTATTTGTTTTGTTTTGTTTAACATTTTTTTAAACTTATATCCTGTGAAATTATTCCCGGCAAGATACAGGGTTAGTGAGGAGAACTCTGGCTCTGATGCAGACACACACATAGAAATGTTTTTTCATTTTTAGAATCAAGTGGTCGGAAAACATGAAATTACGTAGAAAACTTCGTATCAAATTTTTGACCGATAACATAACTTCCCCTGCACTTCGCATAACTGGTGAAGTAAAATAGAACCACATTATTCTATCTCTACAAATAATTCAAAATAAATATTAGTGAACAAAAAATTCAAAATAAATATTAGTGAACAAATAAAATAAAATAATGTAAAATGTAAAACCTAAAAAACACAAGGCTTTCTTGAAACCCGAGAAAACTCAAAGATACAACCTTGTGTTGTGTTTCACCCCTTTGTGTGAGTTATTTGTAAAACAGAGGCAACGTAATCAGATTGGAATGCAGTAAAAATGAAGAAGAAATATGATAACTCTCTTTTGATAAACTTGAAATTCAATAAACCATATATCGAAATTACATTTTTCAAATATTTTAGGCTTCTGTTAATCAAAAAGGAAAATTGTCAGAATATTGGAAAGTTTCGTAGGTATGTATCAATTTATTAGAGAGTTTCAAGAGGTGAAATACTGTGAGTATCTCACCTCTTGATCTGTTCATTAAGTATTTGAATAGGTACCAATACAAGCAGGTTGATACCAGAGACGTCAGAAACCACCTGAAGAGGAGTCGGATAATTGGAAAAGTCTCATTGATTCGAATAAGAAGGTTAAAAAAAATGTGGACGGACGGGGAATCAGTCAGCTCAAATATAATCAATTACTTTTACTTCTCCAGCTAAACAAAGTACAAAAAAAGTTATGTAATCGGTTAGAAATTTGAAGTTGAGTTTGAAGAGTTGAAAAGAGTCTTATCTATGTGTCTGTGAACACAATAACTCCAGATAGAATGAATACATCATGAAATTCCATATTGTGATAAAAAATGTATATAATAATTACTAATTATTATCACATTTCCTGTAGAAATTTTTGGATGGTCTACTAAATTTTGATGTCTACAGTAGTTTTAGAAAATGGCCCTAATAAAGAAATATAAAAAATTTATGACGTGCAATTTTGAAGAAAATTGAAGAAATTGCACGTAAGTATATAAAAAAAATTTCAATTATTGAAGCATTATTGAAAACTCAAGTATTAATTACAAATATATATTAATTACAAATTTTGTAAATGTTATGTAAAGGTACGACTTCCACTTCTCCAGGGACTTCCCTAGGGGACAGGGTGTCGTAGTTTTAGGTAACCTCACGTAACCTGAAGATTGTATAAATATGACAACCTAGCCAACTTAAATATCACTTTTGAACTTTGTGCTAACAATGGCGTAAACCGAAACCGGTACACTTTATGTATATACTTTTGTGAAATGAATAATATAAAAGTTTTATATTAGTTTTCCGCTTTATCGACACAGATCATCGAAATGTATTCGGACAATATCTATTGAATTTATTAATATTAGGAATTTTAAACTCCTTTTTTTCTTCTGTTAATCATTTATTTTTTTTAAATTATTATTATTCATGTCTGTGTTTATGTTCTAAGATTTAATATCGGTTGATGTACATATGTTATAAGCTATTTTGATGTACACAATTGCATTAAATATCCTAATACCATGTTTATTTTTAAGAGAAATGATTATTATTATTATTTATGGACACCTCAATCTACTGTGATATAAATCCTGGGCTTACAAGCGAAAGACACTAAGTCATGACATTTTAATAATTTTTTTAAAAATTAAATCTATTTTGATTGAGTAAAGCATGTAAATAAATACTATTCTCAAGCATATACTTTTTCTTGGTCACACTAAAATAATTTATAGCAAAATTAAGAAAGGGGTTTGAATATTAACACTGTCCATAACTCAAAACCATATTTTCAGATTTAGTGTTTAGTGTCTTTCGCTTGTAAGCCCACGAAATACAATACCGTTCTATGTTTTTTAAGATAACGTTCAACTTCTATATTTCATAACAAATAAGTACGTTCATATTGTAATTTAAAAAAAATCACATATTTCTGTATCTTTTTTCTTTTTTTTATGTCTAAAAGATTCTCTCTAATTGTTGACTTAATTTTTTTAATGCAAATTAAGTCATGTTTTTTCATATAGTCAATTAAATAATTTGCATTCTCAGGAGACTTATGATGGCTCACGCAATCTTGTTTCTCGTCCTTGTTCTGTGTCCTGCGGCTCAAATCCTTTTTTTTTTAAATTTTATTGTTATTAGTTTTCTCTTGAACATGAGCGACTCCTCTGTAAATATAAAAATTTATTATTTAGCGGGTTATTAGGGTTTTCAAGTTATTTATCTTTTCTGGAATTACTTTTAGTTACTTCTTTCCAGCATCAACGAGGTTCATTGTGATCCAAAGAAGGGACGTGAAAGTGTCCCGAAATATTGTTCTGATATCTGAAGATACCTCTGAAAAAAAATGCTGGAAAAAAATTATTCATCTTTTTGGCTGAAATGTCTGAAAATGGATTGGTGTCACTTACTCAAGGAGCTCTGAACATTTAACTTTTGACGGATCAGGGCAGTCGTTGACAGTGAAGAGAAACTGGCCGACTTGAAGGGCTGAGGATTGTTGTTGGGAGAGTGAAGCTGATGAGATAACAGAGTGGATGTTGTGGTAGCGGGGATCAGCAGCTAACAAAACAATCTCTCCTATACATGGCCGTGTGGACTTGTCTTTATCACCCAGACTATATCAACCCAACTTATATTACACTGTATTACCACGGCACACACCCTATCTAAACAAGAGGATTAACGATGGACTTAGTACCCTCCGGGCTTATATGGAGTCAGGGACTCAAGCATGATGCTCAAAACTGTTGAGACGGGTTGAGCGGTACGATAACAAAGCTAAGCAAAAAGTGTTCCAACGTAGGATAAAATCGAAGACTAGAAAATCCTTTTTCATAATAATACGTGATAATGAGATGTGGAACGAGGTATCTTATAGAAATAAATGACGTTGTCATCTTACTGTTTTATTTGTGACCAGAACCGGTTTCCAACTCAACAGTGTCATCATCAGTAGCACATCCCACCCGTAGAGGTAGAATGTGACACTGATTTGAAAACCGGTTCTGGTCGCAAATGAAACAATAGGAAACAACTTCTTTTATTTCTATGTGAAAACCCTTTCGATATGTGCCCAACGTCTGTCCTCTTGTGATGTCTTGAAATAATACAGTACCACAGCTTCCCGAGGACGATAGAAACTATAAAATAATTTAAACTTCAACTGAAAATGTTTATATTGGAGGTTTATATATTTATTTTTGTGTATTTATTTCCATTTTATTTTATTAGATCTGTTTATGTATTTTTTTCTTTTTATTATTGTTATTTTGCTTTCTTTCTTTGCTAGATTTCGCACGTTGTGACGTAAGGGACGTAACAACGTTATTATATTAATTTCAATTCTACTATATTTATTTAAAAAAAAAAAAAAAAAAAAAAAAAAAAAAAAAAAAAAAAAAAAAAAAAAAAAAAAAAAAAAAAAAAAAAAAAAACCTATTTATTCGGTTCAGCGCAAGGGGCGCTATACACAATTTAAAAAATAAATATATACATATTGCATATGGTTAAAATAGAATGTCTTGTAGAAGCCGGGGCTTCAGACGACGGTGTAGCAGAGGTTCCCCAATGCCAAAGGTAGCGGCTCCAGAAACATTCTGCAGCCCAGCCCTGAATCTTGTCGCTAACTCCAATATGAAATCTCTAACGTCGGGAACACCCAGCTCCCTGCGTATCTGAGAATTCCTTACCATCCAAGGCGCGTTTACGGCAAGGCGGAGAACTTTGTTTTCGAACCTGACCAGTTTCTTAATGTTGGTCTGGCTTGTGCCGAGCCAAACCGGACAGGCGTATGTGATGAGTGGCCGTATGAGTGCGGTATAGAGTAGTGTGGCACATTCATGTCGGAGTGTAGTGTTCTTGTTGAGAAGTGGGTAGAGTGAGGAGAGTCTAGTGTAGGCATGTGTCAATTTGGAGTTAATGTGTTGGCCCCAGGTCAGTTTGGTGTCTAGGAGCACCCCTAGATACTTCACCGCCTGGTGTGTTGGTGTCCAGGGGATGTTTCTGTGGTTGATGTTTAGCGGTGTCAGTGTATCATGGTTTATGCGTCGGAGTGCGAAAACCTTAGTTTCAGTCTTGTTCGCGTTCAGCCTCAGCTTCCATCTGTTAAACCAATTTGCCAAGACATCCAGACCCTCTTGAAGAGTGCGCACGGCCCTATGAAGATCACAGTCCTGAGCTATGAGGAGCGTGTCATCGGCATAGGTTGCCAGTGGCAGACCTGGAGGCTCAGGTATATCGTGGCAGAAAAGATTGAAGAGAATGGGACCGAGGATCGAACCTTGGGGGACTCCTGCACCGATAGTCCTTCGATCGCTAAGGCAAGAGTTAACCTTAACCTGGAAAGTTCTATCGGTGAGGAAGGAGGCTATAATGAGACGTAGGTATCTGGGGGCTCCCGTACGCTGGAGTTTGTACAGCAGGCCCTTGTGCCACACTGTATCGAAGGCAGCAGCAACATCCAGGAACACGGCTGCAGAATATTGCTTCGCCTCGAAACCCTTGACAATGGTCTCTGCCACTCTCTGGAGCTGATGCGTCGTGGAATGTCTCTTCTTGAAACCAAACTGATGGGCAGGTATGGTGTTCGCTAGTTCCAGAAACTCCAGTAGCCTACCGTAGATTAGTCTCTCTAGCAGTTTCGACAAGCTGTTCAAAAGACTGATGGGGCGGTAGCTTGATGGTTGGTCTTTTGGTTTTCCCGGCTTGTGGAAAATGAGTACGACCGCATTTTTCCATTGTGTCGGGAAATATCCAGCTCTGAGACATCCATTGAACACGCTCGTGAGAAGCGCTATACCCTTCTCCGACAGGTTCTTCAGGACGAGATTTGGTATTAAATCCTCACCTGGTGCCTTTCTTCCCGGGAGATTGCTTAAAGCTGTCCTGATTTCCCCTGGAGTGACGAACTTTAAGGGCAGTTCTGCGGTGAGTGGCTCCTGGCTAATGGCTTCCTCGATCAGTAGCTCGGTATCCCTGACTCCCAGATGGCTGGGATCAAACACACCTTCGAGATAGACAGAAAACATGGTGCACTTCTCTTCGTCTGATGTAGCTGTAACGTCACCTTGTCTCAGAGGAGGAATGAGAGGGTCCTGCCGTAGGATCCTGCGAGTCTCCTTCCACAAATTGGGGTCGTTAGGGGACATGTTCTGAAGGAACTGACGATAGCCCTCAACTCTCTGATTTTCCAGTTCCCATCGAATCTGATGCCCCAGTTGGTTCCATTGGCGTTTGGTTCTCGGGCATCTGCTACGCTGCCAGCTGCGGCGAAGCCTATTTTTCTCTTCAATCAGGCGTAGGATGTACGTCGGGGTATTGATGCCTGTTCTCTGCCGGGGGTCATAGAACTTTCTGTAGATCGCCTTCTTGACTGCGCTCTTGATGGAATCGGTAAGGAGTGTCATTGTTCTGTCTAGGTCATCGGTCGAGTTATAAGAGAAATGAATAGTCAGATTTCGGTCAAGTTCGTCGCGAAAGTTGTCCCAGTTAATTTTTCCGTCAAAAGTCGTCGTATTGGGGGATCAGTGAGAAGTCTGCAGTGGAAAGTAATGAGGACAGGGAGATGGTCGGAATCTAATTCGGGAAGTGGAATTTGGAAAATGGGTAAGGTTAGATTTTGAGTGAGGGATATATCCAAGATATCAGGGAGATAGCGAGCCTGTGTTGGGTAGAAAGTTGGCTGGTCGGGAGCAGTGACCACAATCGCCATGCGGTCGGTGAAGGCGAGAAGCCTTTGGCCATTGGCATTGCCAACCCGACAGCCCCAGTTGAGATGCTTGCTGTTGAGGTCCCCAGTCAGCAGGGTGGGCCCCCCCGTGAACACAGCCTCGAGATCTGAGGGATCAAGGCGCTGGTTTGGCCGCTGGTAGGCTGCCACCAACTTTAATGAGGAGCCATTTTCAATTTTCAACTGGATAGCTACAGCTTCCAGACAAGACAAGTTCCCGAATATCAGCTCGTGGTGCTTAAATTTACGCCTGACACAAATGGCGACCCCTCCCGAAGCAGCCCGAGCCACTCTGTCTGCTCTATAAATTTTGTAGCCTGGAAGTTTAAAGGTTTCATTGGGTATGAGATGGGTTTCGGTGAGACAGGCCACATCGATGCTGTGCCTGTGAAGGAAGTTTAAAAAAGTAAGCCTTTTGGCCTTAATCCCGTTCGCGTTCCAGTTAAGGAGTTTAACGGTACGAGTATCAAAAAGATTAGGGTTTGCCATGAGGATGAGTTAAAAATGACGAAAGGAGGTTGGACAGGAAAGTTTGAATTTTAGGGATTAAAGGTTCAATGATCCTGGTGATCAAAGAGGTGATGAAAGTAGGGAGATCAGGATTTGTACCTTGAGAAGGTGATGAGGCAGAGTGGCTGGGGCGAGCCCCGAGAGGGGGGCCAGAAAGCCAGGCGGAGCGAGTGGGGGCAGGAGCGGGCTGGGGGTTGGGAGGGCCGGCAGCGGGTCCCCTAGCGTCTGTCTGTCGTTTGAGGGCAGGTCGAGTTTGTCTGTTAGCAGGGTGCTCCTTACAGCCTCGGTAATTCCCTGGATGCTGCTCCCCACAGTTCGGACAGGTAGGGGTGCTTGCTTGGCTGGGACACAGTGTGTAATGGTGATCACCCGCACATTTAACGCAGCGAGGGTCCAGCCTGCAGTAATTTTTGGTGTGCCCCCACTTCTGACAGTTGGTGCACTGCGGGCTCTGTCCGGTACGACGCCGGGGCTCCACTTGGACCACCGTATAAAACAGGCGGTCCAAGTTGAAGATTTTCTTCCCCGCTGGGCTATTTTCGAGCTCAACTGCGACTAGCGGGGTGGGCAGCTTGTCGCCGTTGCCGTCTTTGCGGTGTAGCCTGGTCACTTTCCGAACTGGATAGTTCGGGGAGAGCAGCTCGAACACCTCCGACTCGGTCAGGGAGTATGGGATACCCCTGATGATTACCGAGAGACCCCTGTCCTCCGGGTTAACAAAAGTGAAGTACTTCAAGTTGGAGGTATCATAAAATTTGGTTACATGCCGAAAGTCTTCTGAAGATGAGAGCGAAATTTTGAATTTTTTGTAACAGAACTTGATATCAAATGGGGCTTTGGTAAGTGTTTTTAAATCTTTGATTATTTCTTGTAAATTCCCAGTATCCAGTAAGAAAATGGGGGGAATTCGGATCTTGGGCTCCAGTTTGCTGTTGTCTGCTGGATCGGGTTGAGGCAAGGAAGCCAGAGGGGCGAACTTGTTACTAAGTGTGATGGGAGGGCTCACCTGGTACCGGTATCTCTTGGCTGTGTCACTGAGACTGGGTGCGGTTGCGGGCTGCTGGCTGGGTCCTGGCTCCTGTTGCGAGGCTGGTCGCTTCCTCACCTGGGTGAAGCCGCTATCCAACTGCATCGCTGGGAAGTCCACTTCGGCACACTCCTCGTACCAACCGTCGGATCCTTTTTGAGAACCTCCAGAGGACATCTTACTGCCCTCTTTTGGTGCACTTTGGATAGTATTCACTTTGTATTTTTTAAAGTTTTTAATAATAATTAGCAGAACAAAAATATACACGTGTTATCATGTAGCCATGAAACAGCTGTTTTCAATATTTATTAAAATTATTATTATTTGTACTCATATTTTCAAGTATTTTTTCATTAATTTTATTTTATTTTTTAGTAGTACTGTTATTTCTAATCCATGTGTGTCAGACTCTAAGAGTTAATGTCTGTTTATGTATTTTATAAGCTATACCTTCTTATGACGTATCCGTTTTAACGGAAATGAATATCATTATTATTATTATTATTAATATATTTTATTTCTCTTGGTATATTAGGCACCAGAAATCAGGGGAGCGGAAAAGGGAGTGATGGGTATGTATGAATAGAATGAGTCATAAAAGAGATGATATGAAGGCATGGTTGCCTCAAAATGAAGCAACTATACAAAGACAGAAATTGCGGGTTTATTAACGAAAAATGTCTCAAAGAAATATATTTTGAGCATAGAAGTAGAAAAAGTGACAAGTAATAAGAGGAACAACATCAAAGACAGGATTTTCGACCAACTTCTCTTTGGAATCCTTTCATGTATAGATAAAACAAGAAAATTGAGTCAACTAAAGAAATGAGAACTGGCAAAGTTAGTAATCCTCAATTATCAGAAGCAGGGGCGCATCCAGGGGGGGGGGGGGGGGGCATAATAAGGAATAAAAATAAATTCATTTTACTTTACAAAATTCTTTCCTTCATAATTTTACTCATTTTTTAACCAACAATGTTTATATAGCTACCGTAGGTCTAGTCCCAGGTACGATTCTTTCCTGCATATCAACTCCACCCTAGGCCGGTCGTACAGCGGACATTCGAGGACCACATGTTCTGCAGTCTCGATTCCACCACACGAACCGTTGTGGTTGTTCATCCTCTTAAAGAAGAAAAGCATGAAGTTGAAATTTTGTGACATCTAGTGGTCAGACAAAACCAACGAAGAGTGAAGCTGTACCCGATTTTCCGTGAAATATGCACAGGTCGTCGAACGACCTTTCCGTTCTTGGACAATGTCCTTGCAACACTCGTCTGGACTGTGCGTGCATCGCTTCCTCCAGGACTATACGTATGGGCTTATCTATATCTGCTCTTGAAGGTATTTCTATTTAGGTATTTTTATAGTCTAATAATTTATAAGAAAAAAAAGTCGTTAGTGAATCGACGGCAAAGTACTTCTCCAGCAAGAATTAATCAATTATGTTTTCGCTCTCCCTCCAAAACCAATATCGATCGTTTGGGGTACGTAGTGGCGTCTGAATCATCATATTATGATACATTCATTACATCGACAGCTAGTCAAGATCAAGACCTCTTCTCTAATTCTCCGTCGGCCGAATTTGTGGAACATTAATGTGTGCCTCCCTTATGGGGACTTGAATTTACCTTTGGCTGATTCCGCTGAAAATTAATTGGTGTCATAGTTATGGAGTTTTGAAATTACATATGAAATTTTATGTCAATACTTTTATTAAATCATCAAATTAAAAATTTTAAAAACCCCGACAAAATTAAATTTCCTGTTTTTTGATTCAATGGGTCGGAGATCATGGAATTAAATAAGATGCATATAACTACATAACATTTCTGAAATTGTTGAGCATTACTCTAAGATGAGGGCATTTCTTGTTTTCAATTTTATTTAAGAATAATGAGGTAAAGTTGTGAGGATTGACGAAGTGAAAGAATTGCTTTTTGTTTTGCCAGAGAGGTCTGGAGGTGAGGTGAGAACCAGGACTGGGTGGTGTATGATGGATCACTTGGCTGGCATCTCAAGAATGATGGGTCACTTCCCAGTTATGTTCCACTTGAGCAGCCCACCAAAAACATTCTATTGTATCATGCCAGGGCCGTCTGTCACTGTAGTGTACCTCCACCATGCCACTGGCCCAGTGTACATGAGGTGAGGTGAGAACTGGAGAACCAGGACTGGGTGGTGTATGATGGGTCACTTGGCTGGCCTCACAAGAATGATGGGTCATTTCCCAGTTATATTCCACTTGAGTAGCCCACCAAAAACATTCTATTGTATCATGCCAGGGCCGTCTGTCACTGTAGTGTACCTCCACCATGCCACTGGCCCACTCAACTAACTCTACAGGAGTTGTACATGTGTAGAATTCCCCAAAAAGTAGCCACAAAAAAAGAGTTGTTGGAGTATCACCAGATATGTACTTCCCCACCACGAATTTATAAGTTACGTTTTCTCTTTCACTCCAAAGCCTATAGACTGTTCGTGCTAAAACTCAATATTTGATTTATATAGTGGCTTTTGTATCCTCGGCTGTTATTACTGTATTTGAGTCCAGTCCTTTCTCTGATCCTCTCCTTCTCTCCGAGCGATTTCACGGGAAGTTAATTTGTGCCATTCTTATGTGGTTAGAAACCACATTATGACGACAGTAAAATGAAGAGTTCATATATGCAGACGTTGCGTAAATATATCGAATTTCCATAAAATTCACAAATTTTCATTTTTTTCCTCTTATTGGCTAATAAATATTAAGACTGAAAATATAAAATTCAATAATTAATAGATAACAGAAGGCGCTACTAGCTAAACGCCATATCACCTCTTCTAAAGAACAGATAACAGATCACAACAGATCTCTTTGCCAGACGTTCTTTAAGTTTTTCAGGGAATCGTGAGGTAAATTAGGATTTAAAATTTTGTGTGATGTTGATGGTAATGTCTCTGAGGGTTGATAATTATAATTAGAGATCAGAAGCGATTCACGAATTGAGTCTGGCAAAAAGATCTGTTATCTGTTCTTTAGAAGATGTGATATGGCGTTTCGATAGTAGCGCCTTCTGTTATCTATTAATTATTGTTTTTTTATTTGGGCGAAGCCTACAGAAGGAAGCAAGATTATTCCCCGTTTTGTTTTTAAATCTATTTCTTCCAGGGCAATGATGAATAGAATCAGAATATACTTTTGTTAATTTTTAGTTTTTGAGGCCTGGGAGAGGGAAATGCATAGAGCTGGGGAAGTAGAAAAGGGTAATACATTTATGTGGTGAATGCTGCAGAATTAATTCCCCCTTGGTAAGGTTTAGGAAAAACTTATATTTCTTTGGTTATAAATGAATTTTTTTATATTGAATGTAAATATCTTACCTTGAGAATTTTGAAAAATGGAAATCACAATTTGGGATGAAACCTAAAAATAAAAATGAACAATTAATAAATAATACAGTTTCTGTTATGTAAACATGTAGGTATAATATACATGAAGATACATGCATATAAATCGTACATTAGGTGGATTAGAGTTTTGCATCTATTTATTTTACTGCAACTTTCGCCACTACCACAATCAAAGACGAAATATTAAATAAAACTAAATAGAAGAATCCTTCCAGGCAAAATAAATTTTCATAAAACTTAAGAAGAATTTTTTGGATTCAAATATCAAATTTCTTGTTGATATATTCATTACAACCATAGTTATTGGGGTTTTTTGTTAGGCACCCACTAACTAATCCCTTCTCTCCATTGTCAAATTTTCTTGAAAATCAATAGGTGTGGTCATTATGAAGTTCTGAATACACATATGAAATTTCGTGTCGATATATTCATTTCAACGGGAGTTTATAGACAAATCAGACAACACGGACACACAGAGTTTCTTTGTTTGTATGAGGATATCAACTATCCCTGAAAACGAAATATCTCTAGTGAACAGGATCTGTTTCTAGAAAACAGACACTCAGGTTTCCAGGATCCTTGCGGTATCGCCCAGTAGCAGTATCAGTTACAGGGCACTTCAGAGATATCAGTTTCAAATTTGGAATTTCCTTTTAGAATTTGGCAGGAACACACTCAATTCAAGCAGTACGTCCACCCTTTTTAAATATTATTTTTATACTAATTCATTTTTTATTATTTATTTACTCTTTATTTATTATAATTTTATTGTTTTATTATTATTGTTATTACTATTTACTCAAAATTCTAATTACTAAATAATTCTTAGGATGGGACGTTAAGTAACGACCTCGAGCCTGTGCGATGTTAGTTACTCCTTAAAAACCCCTTACCTTAGTGGATAGGCAAAATTTAGGACTCATAGAGCTAGCAGCGAAGGGATAAGAGCTTCGGACGCTTAGGCCTCTATGTGTACACACCAGTCCTCCCAAACATTAATATAAAGTGAAAACTCAACATCAAATTTCTGGCCGATTTACATAACTTCCTCTTAGTTGTGGAATTGAAAAGAATTTCAAAAAAATGTTTTTTTTTATAAAGCTCAGAACTCAATCTGGTCCGTTATATCGCTATTGAGCTATTTCGATGTTTGTGCTTGAAATACACCTTAACATTTATTAATAAAAAAGTTTCAAAACCTGCTGAAAGAATAATATATATTGTAAATGTAAAACAATATATTATTAATGAGGGCTAAGAGAGGATCATTAATAGAGGAAGGATTCTCTTTGTTGCGACCCCTGACCTATTTCGACCAACCTTCCCTCTCAGATGACCCTTCTGCCCTAAAGCCCTTTACATGCTTCATGACCCACCCGGTTTTCGTTAAGCTCTTTTTAACAAACTTGTCTCCTGTCTCCTGAAACAAAGACTTGTACAAATTTCATTTTCAACCTAATTTATCAAACATTTTCTTTTTATTACTTTCTTCTTTACAACAATATATGATATGGTCATTACAGGACTTTCTTATACCAACCACTCTTTCACAGATCTCTCTCTCTTTTCTCCTCTTAAATTCATTTCATACTGTCATTACTGTACGGAAATGAAGGTAATGTAACATCTCCTTAGAAGACTTTGAGGATTAGCTCAAAACAGATGTTTTTTTTAAGAAAAAGGCAGTCATTATTTTACAACAAACAAAATTTATTTGGACCAGCAAAAAAAGGTGCTATACACAAATATATAAGAAAATTAAGGGTTTAAAATAGGAAGTCCTGGTACAGTCTTTGTTTGAGTCGCCTCCCAGGAGTAGGCGCTCCTAGACTGTAGTGTACAGCCCCGGAACAATGCACAAGGGCTTCGTGGTGGTTCTTCACTAGTTTCTCGATGTGAGCTGCAAAAAGAGGAACACCCAATTCTTCGTGGATTTTGTGATTCCTGACAAACCAGGGTGCGTTTGTTGCTATTCGGAGTACTTTATTCTGGAATGTTTGTAGTCGTTTCATGTTAGTGTTGCTGGTACCGATCCAGACTGGGCAGGCATATGTTAGAAGTGGAAGTAGGAGTGTCTTGTATAGCAGAATAGTACACGTGTGTTTAAGTGGCGTGTTTCTGTTTATGAGAGGGTAGAGGGTGTTAAGTCGTGAATATGCTAGCTGTAGTTTTCTGTTAACGTTTCCATGTGAGTCGTGTATCTAAAAGTACTCCAAGATAGCGCACACCCTGGTCCTTAGGATTCCAGAGAATCGGGAGGTCATCAATTTGCAGCTTGATTTGTTCTTCTATGGAGAATCTGCGAAGAGTGAAAATTTTGGCTTCGGTCTTCCCTGCGTTCAGTTTGAGCCTCCATTTTGAAAACCAGTGAGAAACTTCTGTCAGGGCTTCCTGGAGCTGTTCAATGGCGACGGAGAGGACACCATGCTGACAGGCGATCATTGTGTCATCGGCATAGGTGGCTAATGTTGCCGTGGGAATTTCGGGGATGTCTTGCATGAACAAATTGAAAAGTAGAGGGCTCAAAATAGCACCTTGAGGGACCCCGGCTCTTATTCTTTTCTGAGTGCTCATTGCGTTGCCCACTTTAACTTGAAATGTTCTGCCGTGGAGAAAAGACGTAATAAGTTGAACAATGTATCTGGGTGCCAGGCTTTTCTTCAGTTTATATATCAGCCCCTCATGCCAAACGGTGTCGAAGGCTGCGGCTACATCCAAAAATACGGCGGCAGTGTATGTCTTCGCCTCAAAGCCATGGACGATCATTTCGGTCACCCGTTGGAGCTGCTGAACCGCCGAGTGCTTGGCTTTGAACCCAAACTGGTGGGACGGTATGGTGCCTTCTAAACATTGAAGAAGTCTTTTATAAATTATCTTTTCGAAAAGTTTAGACATTGAGTTTAAAAGACTTATTGGCCTATAGCTTTCGGGGTCTTGTTTCGGCCTGCCTTGCTTATGAAATACAACCACGAATGCATTTTTCCACGTGTCAGGAAAGTATCCTCTCCTTAAACAGCCATTGAACAGCCCTGTCAGATATGCGATGCTTTTTGGAGGCAGGTTTTTCAGGACGATGTTGGGGATGAGGTCTTCACCAGGGGCCTTCTTGTTGGGGAGTCTCTGAATGTACAGTGTGATTTCGGATGGGTTCATGTACTGTATGTGTGGTTCTGCGGTGTGGAGTGGAGTGGAAAGAAATTCGTGGACTGTGTGGAGTATTTCGTGATCTTGTGTGTCATGAGTTCTGAATTTCTGTTCAAGGTGTTGAGCCACTAGCTCACTCTTGTCTTTGTCCGTTGTTACAGTAGTCTGTCCGTCTGTCAGGGGCGGGAGGCCGGGGTCTTGTCGGAGGAGGCGTCGTGTTTCCTTCCAAAGGTTGCTGTCTCCAGGTGTGAAGTCGCTGGTGTATTGTCGGTATCTGTTGATTCTGTCATTGTCCAATTCCCATCGTATTACTCTCGTCAGTCGGTTCAGCTCTCGTTTCTCTTGTGGATCGCGTGTTCGTTGCCAGTGTTTACGGAGTGTATTTTTGTCGTGTATCATGTTAAGTATGCGTGTAGGGGTCTTGTTTTTCATTATTTTAAAATTCTTTCAATATTTAATAAATTACCCTACTTTCTTAAGAATGTCAGAAAACTATAGATGAGTAATTGATAGCGTCTGTAATCAATCTGAATAACGTCCTAAGAAAATATTGACACAGACAGTTATATATTAGAGGAAGTTAGCTCGGTGGCTCCCTGGAGTTGAAGTAATTACAGCAACTGTCCGGGAGTTCCTGCCATTAGAGGAATAGACTAACCACAATGATACGCAACACCCTTCATTCCTGCGACAGGCTAACCAGAAAGGCACAAGGAATCATTCATGATCAATTGATTTTCATGAAATTTCCATTTTCATATAGAGTTTTTTTTTTTATATAAATCGTTTCTCTACACAAGACCACGTAAGTCGAAATCTTCGACTTTTTAGATTTAGGTGCCAAAGATTAAAGGAAAAATCAGTGATTTAACGGTAAAGACCGATAGAAAGACGGTCAAGGATTCTTAACGTGATAACGTAAGTCAGTAAACCAAGAGAAATCAATGTTTATGTTATACGTGCATTTCAATTACTTTCGATGCAGAGTCCACTGTACTTAATTATAATCAATATATTGGTTATGGGGTACCTTGAAGCAAAAGGTTATATGACGGCAGTTGCGACAAGAGAGGGTGCCGTGCCAAGTATTGGAATTTGCTGTAATGATATACGGAATGAAAGGAAGGAGTTGAAGTTTGTTAGTTATTGTAATTCATGCACGGGCTTTAATTACGAGGTCATATCGCCTACTACCAGATCACACTTTCGTCGCTCTAGTTGACATGAGCTCAACACTATCGTGGGAATGCCTAAATTTTGCCAACCCAGGTTTATTCATTTAGGAAGGGTCTCTAATGAACACCTGACATAGCATAGTATATCAAAAGACGCTGTCTTACTCCTGCAAAAAAATACTTAAACAAGCATGTATATAAAGTCAGTGAATTCACGATGTGTATCCTGTATCCTTTGAGCTACTAGCCAGTGTTTCATTAATCATCACACTGTACGAGTGGAGGAAGCATGTTTCATTTTATTTTTTTACTCTGAACCCTGATACATTAGATAATTTTTCATTATTATCTATTTTTTATTTTATCACATATGAGATATCTGACATTATACAAGCTAGAGACCGTCGCTTAAGGTTCCATCCGAAGGACGGGGCGCTCGAGATTTGTTCTTCTCCCAGATAAAAGAGGGCCTCGGGAGGGTTCTTAACCGGCGATCTTGAGCTCAGTAAGCAAACAACTATGTTAAGATTAATTGACATTCCGGAATAAAATTATACTAATAAAATTGATGCTCAGAATTACAATTTATTCGTTGTTAGTCATTATTCGTTATTTAAATAAGACGTACATAATCATTACCTACTTATTATTAATGTTGTAGAATTTCATTTTCATGTTTTTTATTTCCCCATCAATATTTATATTTATCTATCTTATTTTGTTTCTTGGGTTCAGACTCATTGCAACTGTTGCAGACGTTGAATGACTTGAGAGAGGACGGCAACCCAGCGGCAGCTTTTCATGTGCGATAAGAAATTTAAGATAACAATCATTATAAATAAAATTGTGGGGAGTGCCTGTCAATACATTGGATATTTTTGCGAACTATTCGGGTTTTATTCGTTATATATATATATATATATATATATATATATATATATATATATATATATATATATATATATGTGTATGTATATATATATATTTTATATATATATATATATATTCATTTTATATTTTATTGAGGGCGCCGGTAGCTCAGATGCTAGCTTACTGAGCTCAAGATCGCTGGTTAAAAACCCGGCCGAGGCCCATTTATATTATCTGGGAGGTAAAATAAACTTAAGCACGCCTTCCTTCGGCGATGGTCCCAAGCCTGTGCGATTGTCAATAAAAATTTAGGGTGGGCAAAATTTAGGACTCTCATAATAGTCGGGCTCATGTCCATGTGACGAAAGAGCACTCTGGTAGTAGGCGATATGACCTTGTAGTAAAAACCTGGGCATGAGTAATAATCACTAACTAACACTTAATTATTTTGGTTTATTTATGTCATGTGCCAGAGGTGTATAGTGCGTACAATGAAGGAGCTGAAATAGAGCTTTGTGGAATGCCACCAATTATCGATCGAGCCCTGTCGGACGACCAGTGGCGTTACAAGGGTGTGTGCGAGTGTGGTCATACCGGCCATATACTCGGGGGCCACATATTACCGCACCTATAATGGTTAATGTTTAATCATCAGTATTTGACATTATTAAACTTCATTTGTTTTGTTCCTCATGGCTAGTCATTCTGATTAGTAACAAAGACGAGGTATGCAAACTGAGTAACCTGATAATTATATGTATATATATTTGGAGGGCGCCGGTAGTGGTATGCCTGCTTCCTTACTGAACTCAAAATCGCAGGTTCAAAACCCGGCCAAAGCCTTTAGTTTATTTTATCTGGGAGGTAAAATTAACTTAAGCAAGCCGTCCTTTGGATGGGACGTTAAGCGATGGTTCCGAGCCTGTACCATGTCTGACTTTTATTGTGAAATTGTCTTTTCAAATTTAATTGCAATCTAAAACGTCAAAACACTGAAAGCTTTGAAAACTTTAGAAGCTCTGGAACAACATAATGTTCCTTTGATCGGGGCATTCAAAGCATTTCTTCCTTTGAAATTATTCACCATAACCAGCCATGCTGAAAATTAAAATGTATTTGCCAAATATAGGCAATATTTCTGGGACACCAATTAAATTTTTGTCAGGGGCCTCAGCTGAAAACTTAGACACAACCCATCAAAGTTTTTGCAAATCTGCGAAGCGTTCCACAATTTGGCTAACCCTCAGAGGATTTATATTATTGTGAAATTGTGCATACATCATACTTTAAGGAGCCTGTTCATAAATTTCTTGATGTAATTTTTTATCATGTTTGACCTCCCTCTGTTACAGAATTTCACTCTCTTCTAGGAGCTCTTCAGCGTGGATATTCTGGAAAATCTTACACAGTCCATTGAAATGATTCACAACACATTTTCCTACTAGCCCAGTAGACCCATCAACATTCCAACAGCAGTTCACCACCAACATACAGCAATGAGTACCAGTTTATGTAAATTTTATTATTTACTTAACAATGCATAAACATTCAAATTAGGACATTATACAAGATGGCTGGCTATTTACAATCAATTTAACTACTTTCTATTATCCAACATATAAATAATTTTTCAATAAAATTTTGAGTGAAACTGGAACGAAGAAAGTCGATGTAACTAATTCAAAGTGTTTTGGCGTTGGTTTGTTCTCAGATTTTTTATAATATTACGTAAAATCTTCACTTAACATTATGACGTTTCTTAAGTTTCACTCTTAGTCCTATCTTTCCTTTTACCTTCAAAAAAAAATTGAGCGAAAGGGCCGTGTGAAATGGTTGTTATACTTTCTACAGAGGCGAAACGGTAATCTTCAAATTTTCTTTAAGCCAAAATTAGTTGTTCAGACTTCTGATGAGTCGACAGCAAAACTGCTGTGAATACTGACATGTTAGCGATTTAGATTAATTTAAAAAAGTCGTCGCTGAATCACCGGCAATTTACCTCCCCAGCACGAATTAATCTATTAAGTTTTCTCTCTGGCTCCAAAACCAATTGATCGTTTGGGCTAAAAATCTAATTGACATAAGAGCTCCTAAATGCTCATACTATTGTGATAATAAATTGTTTGCTACCACATTTCCTGTAGAAATGTGATCTCTTTTGTTTATTTAAATTTTGATTTCTACAGTAGTTTGCCGAAAATTGCCCTAAAAAAAATATTATCAATAATTTAAGACGTGCAATTTTTAAGAAAGTACACGTATACAACGAAAAAAATTCAATTTAACAAACTTTACACTTGGATTCACAAAGAGATACCAATTTTTAATAATTTTAAATAATATTAATTTCTAATCCAAAGGTTTTTTAAATGATACTACTGGGACAACAGGGAAGATGAATAGAATAGAATTTGAAGAGGACAAATAATTGGGTTATTCTCTATATTTACATATTTAAATTTAAAAAAAACTTATTTGAACAAACAAAACAAAAATTTACAATGGCACAAAAACATTAAATTAATACTTAAAAAACTATTTCTTTTTTTTATTTGGGCATATTGAAAAATATATATTATTAATTGTACCTTCTCGACGCCTCTACCACAAAAACCAGACCCCGTCAACTCTTCACACTTTAATTCCACCCCAGTCAACTTTCATCTAATTGTTCAACTTCATTTTATTTAAAACATATCAAACCACATGCACCGTTTAAGAGCTAGCTCACGACTCCATTACATTTTACACTATATCACAGCTGTTTTTTATATGTTTTCTTGTTTTGTTTCTCAAACACCTTGATATATATCTAATATATATATGATATTAGATTATAATAAAAAAAATTACTTTTTATTCATAAAATATTCATTAAAAAATGTTCCGTAGTGTACATCACAATATATTTAGTATCAATGTATTTAGTACATCTGTAGTTATTAAGGTTTTTGAGGAGAGCCCCCTGATTCTCAGCAAGGGAGTGAGGGGCCCCCTCATCCCTCCGGGAAATTATGTGGGAAATTAATAGATACTTTCCTTACAGGTTTTGAAAATAAATTTAAAATTTCATGTCAATTTAGGAGTCGAAAACATGAAATTCCGGTAAAAACTCTAAATAGAATCTGACCGATTACATAACATCCCCAATACTTCGTACAGGTGGCAAAGTAAAAAAATATATAGTTAGAGGGGCGTGGGGGGGGGGGGGGGGGGGGGAAGTTACTATTCACTTCTATTCCTACATAAATATGTATATGAAGATGTATACATGCATATACACATGGATATGCACATATTTAAGTATATAGCTGGTACAAATTGCCTGTCCTTTAAAATAATAGTTAATTTTCCTGATAGGTTTACATTAGCAAACAACTGAAAGGTGGAGCTAGAGTAGAGACAGGGGCAGCTCCGAGACATCCCTAATAGCCCCCCTTTCACTAGTGATGTAGTGGCCCCCAGGGTGGCCCCAACCAGATAGCCTAGCATGGAAACCATCCTCCTGTACAACGTAAACCTGGATTTCAATGTCTAAATCAATAATAACCACCCCGAAAATTTCGTTTGTTTCTTACTACAAAATCTTAATAAGATCGAGCCAATGAAACATTAACACTATATTATGCATATTACCACTCTATAATAATTATAGAGTGGTAATATGCAGAATATAGTGTTAATGTTGTAATTAATTATTAATTAATAATTATAAATAAGTATATTTATATTATTAATTAATAATTATAAATTATAATAAAATTATTAATGTGTAATTAATTAATAATTATAAATTCTAATAAAATTATTATTGTGTAATTAATTGTTAATTACGGAGAACTTGAAACCTTGCCATTATCTGCGCTGTTTATATTTGAAACAATAATGACCATTAGAAAATAAAATATAAATATTTTCTCTCTCAACAACACAAGTCATGATTATGATACAGGAAGAAAGAACAATTTCGAATAACTAAACATTGTAAGAACATAAGAATTTAAAGAAATTACAGGCGGTTTATCTCAAGGATCCATATAAGGACCCTTGCTGTTTCGCATGTACATTAACGATTTACTTTGTTATATGAAATATTTTACATAAGTTCTTTAAATGAATGATAATAATATTCATGTGAAGGCTAAAAATCCACCCTCGTTGATTAATCCATTTCTAAAGCTATTGAAACATTAAACAAATGACTGCTAATCAATGAGTTAATATTAAATACGTCTAAAACAATCATTTTAAATTTCAAAACGACATATAAATTATCAAATTCGAAATATATCAGAACCCGCCATTAGCAGTTAATACTCTTTACATATCATTTAAAGATAATGTAGGCAATCATAGGTAAAGAACTGAGTATATATATTATGTATATATACAGAACTGACGCTATATATATATTTATATATAGGTACATATATTAATAGTAACTACAAATAATATATATATAAATATACATATATTAATAGTAACTTCAAATAATATATATTTATATATGCATCAATTAACAGTAATTTCTAATAATCTATATTAATAAAGCTGAAACGGGGTTTGTTTGTTTGTTTGTATGTTTGTTCCAGCATCACGCCCAAACCGCTGGACGGATCTTCATGAAACTTCACATGTAGCATTCTTTTGAGCCCGATTGAATAATAGGCTATGTGGCGTCCCAAAATTTTGAACGGGAGGGGGGGTTGTAAGGGGGGCCTAAGTATAAATATGGAGCTAAATCTTAAACGGTTGGTTGGATTGTAATGAAATTTCACATGTAGAATTTTTAAAAGCCAAATAGAAATATTAGGTGTGTGGCGTCCCAAAGTTTTGAACGGGAGGGGGGGTTGTGGGGGGGCCTAAGTATAAATATAGAGCTAACTCATTAACTAATGGGCGAATCGTCATGAAATTTCACATGTAGTATTTTTAAAAGCCAAATAGGAAAAAAAGGTGTGTGGCGTCCCAAAGTATTGAACGGGAGGGGGGGTTGTGGGGGGGCCTAAGCATAAATATAGAGCTAACTCATTAACTGATGGGCGAATCGTCATGAAATTTCACATGTAGTATTTTTAAAAGCCAAACAGGAAAAAAAGGTGTGTGGCGTCCCAAAGTTTTGAACGGGAGGGGGGGTTGTGGGGGGGCCTAAGTATAAATATAGAGCTAACTCATTAACTAATGGGCGAATCGTCATGAAATTTCACATGTAGTATTTTTAAAAGCCAAATAGGAAAAAAAGGTGTGTGGCGTCCCGAAGTTTTGAACGGGAGGGGGGGTTGTGGGGGGGCCTAAGTATAAATATAGAGCTAACTCATTAACTAATGGGCGAATCGTCATGAAATTTCACATGTAGTATTTTTAAAAGCCCAATAGGAAAAAAAAGTGTGTGGCGTCCCAAAGTTTTGAACGGGAGGGGGGGTTGTGGGGGGCCTAAGTATAAATATAGAGCTAACTCATTAACTAATGGGCGAATCGTCATGAAATTTCACGTAGTATTTTTAAAAGCCAAATGAGAAAAAAAGGTGTGTGGCGTCCCAAAGTTTTGAACGGGAGGGGGGGTTGTGGGGGGGCCTAAGTATAAATATAAAGCTAATTCTTTAACGGTTGGTCGGATTGTCACGAAATTTCACATGGAGTATTCCTGAAAGCCAAATAGAAAAATAAGGTGTGTGGCGTCCCAAAGTTTTGAACGGGAGAGGGGGTTGTGGGGGGGCCTAAGTATAAATATAGAGCTAACTCATTAACTAATGGGCGAATCGTCATGAAATTTCACATGTAGTATTTTTAAAAGCCAAATAGCAAAAAAAGGTGTGTGGCGTCCCAAAGTTTTGAACGGGAGGGGGGTTGTGGGGGGGCCTAACTATAAATATAGAGCTAACTCTTTAACAGTTGGTCGGATTGTCACGAAGTTTCACATGTAGTATTCCTGAAGACCAAATAAAAAAATAGGCGGTGTGACGGCTCAAATGTTTTTACGGGAGGGGGGTAGTGAGGGGGCCTAAGTATCAATATAGAGCTAACTCATTAACTAATGGGCGAATCGTCATGAAATTTCACATGTAATATTCCTAAAGGTCAAATAGAAATATTAGGTGTGTGACGGCCCAAAATTTTGAACAGGAAGGAGGGTTGTGGGGGGGGCAAAATATACATATAGAGTTAGCTCATTAACGGTTGGTCGTATTGTCACGAAATTTCGCATTTATTCCTGAAGGCCAATTAGAAAAATAAACTGTGTGGCGTCTCGAAGTTTTGAACGGGTGGCGGGGTTGAGGGGGGGGGGGGGGGGTGTATAAATATAGAGCTAGCTCATTAACGGTTGATCGTATTGTCATGAATCGGATTGTCATGAATTTCACATGTAGTAGTAGTAGTAACTATATATTCGCTGTGGTGTTCACTGTTGCAAGACATTTACTAGCTGTGATGTCCAGCGTTCCTAATATCATACTAGCTGTGGGGTCCGCTGTTGCAAGGCACTTACTAGCTGTAGTGCTCAGCCCCAGCGTTCCTAACTATGTACTGGCTGTGGGGTTCGCTGTTGCAAGGCACCTACAAGACATTTACTAGCTGTAGTGCCCAGCGTTCCTAACTATGTACTAGCTGTGAAGTTCGCTGTTGCAAAGCACTTACTAACTGTAATGCCCAGCGTATTTAACTACGTACTAGCTGTGGGATCCGCTGTTGCAAGGCACTTAATAGCTGTGATGCCCAGCGTTCCTAACTTCGTACTAGCTGTGGGGTCCGCTGTTGCGAGGCACATACTAGCTGTGGTGACCAGCGTTCCTAACTACGTACTAGCTGTTGGGTCCGCCGTCGCAAGGCACATACTAGCTATGATGCCCAGCATTCCCAACAACGTACTAGCTGTGGTGCTCAGCGTTGCAAGCCACATACTAGCTGTGGTCACAAACGTTCTTAAGTATGCACTGACTATGACGTCCAGCGATGGGAAGTATTTACTAGGTGTGGCTTCCGCCGTTGAAAGGCGCATACTAGCTGTGGTGCCTACACAAAAATCAAAATAAAAATGTTTTTCAAAAAATTCACGCTATTTAACGGTTTATAGGCTTAATTATTGTTAAAACTGATACGACAGATTCAGATTTATCCGGAAAGTCCCATCCGAAGGACAACGTGCTCAAGGCTTTCAACCTAAGTAGAAATTGACCTACCCAGGTTTATTTACATAACATACGTCTCATTATCGAGTACCTCACATTCGAAAAAGCCCTGGATCATTGCTTAATGTCCCATCCGAAGGACGACGTGCTCAAAGTTATTTTTAGCCTCCCGATTAAAACATCTGACCTAAGTGCCTCAACTAGATTTCTAAGTGGCGATCCTGAGCTCGGTAGACTCCATTCTTGAAATTTCTCGCTTTTTAACGGTTTATAGATTTAATATTTGTTAAAACTGATAGAGAACGACCGGATTATCTGAATCCTACACAAAAATCAAAATAAAAATATTTTTCAAAAAATTCACGCTATTTAACGGTTTATAGGCTTAATAATTGTTAAAATTGATACGACAGAATCAGATATATCCGAAAAGTCCCATCCGACGGACGACGTGCTCAAGGCTATTTTCAACCTAAGTGAAATTTCACCTAACCAGGTTTATTTACATAACATACGTCTCATTATCGAGTACCTCACATTCGAAAAAGCCCTGGATCATCGCTTAAAGTCCCATCCGAAGGACGACGTGCTCAAAGTGTTTTTTAACTTCCCGATTGAAACATCTGACCTAAGTGCCTCAGCTAGATTTCTAAGTGGCGACCCTGAGCTCGGTAGACTCCATTCTTCAAATTTCTCGCTTTTTAACGGTTTATAGATTTAATATTTGTTAAAACTGATAGAGAACGACCGGATTATCTGAATCCTACACAAAAATCAAAATAAAAATGTTTTTCAAAAAATTCACGCTATTTAACGGTTTATAGGCTTAATAATTGTTAAAACTGATACGAGAGATTCAGATTTATCCGGAAAGTCCCATCCGAAGGACGACGTGCTCAAGGCTATTTTCAACCTAAGTGATATTTCACCTACCCAGGTTTATTTACATAACATACGTCTCATTATCGAGTACCTCACATTCGAAAAAGCCCTGGATCATCGCTTAAAGTCCCATCCGAAGGACGACGTGCTCAAAGTGTTTTTTAACTTCCCGATTGAAACATCTGACCTAAGTGCCTCAGCTAGATTTCTAAGTGGCGACCCTGAGCTCGGTAGACTCCATTCTTCAAATTTCTCGCTTTTTAACGGTTTATAGATTTAATATTTGTTAAAACTGATAGAGAACGACCGGATTATCTGAATCCTACACAAAAATCAAAATAAAAATGTTTTTCAAAAAATTCACGCTATTTAACGGTTTATAGGCTTAATAATTGTTAAAACTGATACGAGAGATTCAGATTTATCCGGAAAGTCCCACCCGAAGGACGACGTGCTCAAGGCTATTTTCAACCTAAGTGATATTTCACCTACCCAGGTTTATTTACATAACATACGTCTCATTATCGAGTACCTCACATTCGAAAAAGCCCTGGATCATCGCTTAAAGTCCCATCCGAAGGACGACGTACTCAGTGTTTTTTAACTTCCCGATTGAAACATCTGACCTAAGTGCCTCAGCTAGATTTCTAAGTGGCGATCCTGAGCTCGGTAGACTCCATTCTTGAAATTTCTCGCTTTTTAACGGTTTATAGATTTAATATTTGTTAAAACTGATAGAGAACGACCGGATTATCTGAATCCTACACAAAAATCAAAATAAAAATGTTTTTCAAAAAATTCACGCTATTTAACGGTTTATAGGCTTAATAATTGTTAAAACTGATACTACAGATTCAGATATATCCGGAATGTCCCATCCGAAGGACGACGTGCTCAAGGCTTTCAACCTAAGTGGAAATTGACCTACCCAGGTTTATTTACATAACATACGTCTCATTATCGAGTACCTCACATTCGAAAAAGCCCTGGATCATCGCTTAATGTCCCATCCGAAGGACGAAGTGCTCAAAGTTATTTTTAACTTCCCGATTAAAACATCTGACCTAAGTGCCTCAGCTAGATTTCTAATATTTGTTAACTGACAGAGCCATAGAGTGTGCTGGTTTCGGATTATGCCAACGTCAGCACAACGTTCAGACTGACTTTAAATATGGTGACACCGATCCACTATGGAAGAAAAATGCCAAAAAAAAAAAAGATGTATGTATAGATATGAACACTAATTAAAACTTGTGTACATTGTGATATAATCTATATTAATAAAGCTGAAACGGGGTTTGTTTGTTTGTTTGTTTGTATGTTTGTTTGTATGTATGTTTGTTCCAGCATCACGCCCAAACCGCTGGACGGATCTTCATGAAACTTCACATGTAGCATTCTTTTGAGCCCGATTGAATAATAGGCTATGTGGCGTCCCAAAATTTTGAACGGTAGGGGGGGTTGTAAGAGGGGCCTAAGTATATAAATAGTCCTACCTCATTAACGGTTGGTCGGATTGTCACGAAATTTCACATGTAGTATTTTTAAAAGCCAAATAGGAAAAAAAGGTGTGTGGCGTCCCAAAGTTTTAAATGGGAGGGGGGGTTGTGGGGCTGGCCTAAGTATAAATATAGAGCTAACTCATTAACTAATGGGCGAATTGTCATGAAATTTCAAATGTAGTATTTTTAGAAGCCAAATAGGAAAAAAAGGTGTGTGGCGTCCCAAAGTTTTGAACGGGAGGGGGGGTTGTGGGGGGGCCTAAGTATAAATATAGAGCTAACTCATTAATTAATGGTCGAATTGTCACGAAATTTCACATGTAGTATTCCTGAAGGCCAAATAAAAAAATAGGCGGTGTGACGGCTCAAAATTTAGTACGGGAGGGGGGGCTGTGGGGGGGGGGCCTAAGTATACATATAGTGCTAGCTCATTAAAGGTATATAGTGATAAGTCATTAAGGATGATCTGATTGTCACGAAATTTCACATGTAGTATTCATAAAGGGCAAATAGAAAAATAGGGTGTGTGACATCTTAAAAATTTGGGAGGGGGGGGGGGGGGCTAAGCATAAAAAGAATGCTGAATGATTAAAGGGTAATCAGATTGTCATGAATTTCACATGTAGTAGTAGTAACTATGTATTCGCTGTGGGGTTCACTGGATGCCCAGCGTTCCTAATATCGTACTAGCTGTTGGGTCCGCTGTTGCAAGGCACTTACTAGCTGTAGTGCTCAGCCCCAGCGTTCCTAACTATGTACTAGCTGTAGGGTTCGCTGTTGCAAGGCACCTACAAAACATTTACTAGCTGTGATGCCCAGCGTTCCTAATTACGTACTAGCTGTGGGGTCCGCTGTTGCAAGGCGCTAGCAGTGTGGCCCGGCGTATTTAACTACGTACTAGCTGTGGGGTGCGCCGTTGCGAAACACATACTAGCTGTGATGCCCTGTGGTTCTAACTACATACTATCTGTGGGGTCCGCAGTTGCAAGGCACCTACTAGCTGTAGGGTCGAGCGTTCCTAAAAACGTACTAGCTGTGGGGTCCGCCGTTGCAAAAACATACTAGCGGTGATGCCCAGCGTTTCCAACTAGGTACTAGCGGTGGGGTCCGCCGTTGCAGAACACATACTAGCTGTGATGCTCAGCGTTTCTAACTACGTACTAGCTGTGGGGTCCGCTGTTGCAAGGCACTTAATAGCTGTAGGGCCCAGCGTTCCTAAAAACGTACTATCTGTGGGGTCCGCTGTTGCAAGGCACTTACTAGCTGTGATGACCAGCGTTCCTAACTTCGTACTAGCTGTGGGGTCCGCGTTTGCGAGGCACATACTAGCTGTGGGGTCCGCTGTTGCAAGGCACCTACTAGCTGTAGGGCCCAGCGTTCCTAAAAACGTACTAGCTGTGGGGTCCGCCGTTGCAAAAACATACTAGCTGTGATGCCCAGCGTTTCTAACTAGGTACTAGCGGTGGGGTCCGCCGTTGCAGAACACATACTGGCTGTGATGCTCAGCGTTTCTAACTACGTACTAGCTGTGGGGTCCGCCGTTGCAAAACACATACTAGCTGTGATGCCCAGCGTTTCTAACTAGGTACTAGCGGTGGGGTCCGCCGTTGCAGAACACATACTAGCTGTGATGCTCAGCGTTTCTAACTACGTACTAGCTGTGGGGTCCGCTGATGCAAGGCACTTAATAGCTGTAGGGCCCAGCGTTCCTAAAAACGTACTATCTGTGGGGTCCGCTGTTGCCAGGCACTTACTAGCTGTGATGCCCAGCGTTCCTAACTTCGTACTAGCTGTAGGGTCCGCTGTTGCGAGGCACATACTAGCTGTGGTGACCAGCGTTCCAAACTACGTACTAGCTGTGGGGTCCGCCGTCGCAAGGCACATACTAGCTGTGATGCCCAGCATTCCCAACTACGTACTAGCTGTGGGGTCCGCCGTTGCAAGGCATATATTACCTGTGGTGCCCAGCGTTGCAAGGCACATACTAGCTGTAGTCACAAGCGTTCTTAAGTTCGCACTGGCTAGGATGTCTAGCGATGCTAAGTATTCACTAGCTGTGGTTTCCGCCGTTGAAAGGCGCATACTAGCTGTGGTGCCCAGGGGTCCTAAAAACTTACTAGCGTTACTATAGTTGAAGGACTATAAGCCTTATTCCGTATGAATAATCGAAAATTATAACATCATGAATGTGGTGTCGAAGGATTGAATAGACTTACAGGAGATATTGAGAGAAAATTCAAAGTTCCCCGGGCAACGCCGGGTATTACTGCTAGTCTATATAAATAAAGCTGAAACGGGGTTTGTTTGTATGTTTGTTCCAGCATCACGCCCAAACGGCTGGACGGATCTTCATGAAACTTCACATGTAGCATTCTTTTGAGCCCGATTGAATAATAGGCTATGTGGCGTCCCAAAATTTTGAACGGTAGGGGGGGTTGTAAGGGGGGCCTAAGTATATAAATAGTCCTACCTCATTAACGGTTGGTCGGATTGTCACGAAATTTCACATGTAGTATTCTTAAAGGCCAAATAAAAAAATAAGGTGTGTGGCGTCCCAAAGTTTTGAACGGGAGGGGGGGTTGTGGGAGGGCCTAAGTATAAATATAGAGCTAGCTCATTAACGGGTGGTCGCATTGTCACGAAGTTTCACATGTAGTAAAAAAAAAAGGTGTGTGGCGACCGAAAGTTTTGAACGGGAAGGGGGGTTGTGGGGGGGGGGGGGGGGCTAAGTATAAATATAGTGGTAGCTCATTAACGGGTGGTCGTATTGTCATGGAATTTCACATGTAGTATTCTTAAAAGCCAATATAGGGTGTATAAGTCACAAAATTTTGAACGGGAGGATGGATTGATGGGGGCCTAAGTATAAGTATAGTGATAAGTCATTAACGGATGATCGGATTGTCACGAAATTTCACATGTAGTATTCATAAATGGCAAATAGAAAAATAGGGTGTGTGACATCTTCAGATTTATCCGGAAAGTCCCATCCGAAGGACGACGTGCTCAAATTTATTTTTAACCTAAGTGAAATTTCAGCTACCCAGGTTTAGATACGTAACATACGACTCATTATCAAGTACCTGACATACGAAAAAGCCCTCGATCATAGCTTAGAGTCCAAACCGAAGGACGACGTGCTCAAGTTATTTTTAACGTAAATGAAATTTCAACTACCCAGGTTTAGATACGTAACATACGACTCATTATCGAGTACCCGACATACGAAAAGGCCCTCGATCATAGCTTAAAGTCCAAACCGAAGGACGACGTGCTCAAATTTATTTTTATCTTCCCGATTAAAACATCTGACCTAAGTGTCTTGGCTAGATTTCGAAATGGCGATCCTGAGCTCGGTAAACTCCATTCTTCAAATTTCTCGCTTTTAAACGGTTTTTAGTTTTAATATTTGTTAAAACTGATGAACAACCGGGATATCTGAATCCTACACAAAAATTGAAATAAAAATGTTTTTCGAAAAACGTCGGGCTAAATACCATTCTTCAAATTTCCTGCTTTTTAACGGTTTATAGATTTAATATTTGTTAAAACTGATAGACAGATTTAGATATATCGGGAAAGTCCTATCCGAAGGACGACGTGCTCAAGGTTTTTTGAACCTAAGTGAAATTTTAGCTATCTAGGTTTAGTTACATAACATAGGACTCATTATCGAGCACCTGACATACAAAAAGGCCCTCGATCATAGCCTAAAGTCTAATCCGAAGGACGACGTGCTCAAATTTATTTTTATCTTCCCGAATAAAATATCTGACCTAAGTGCCTTGGCTAGATTTCTAAGTGGCGATCCTGAGCTCGATAGACTCCATATGTATGATAAAATAAGTTACCGTTTGGTTTCTACTAACATTATCAAGGAAGAAATGTGGAATATAAGTGGGCTTTGGAGATGGTAGTGGGAAGTTGGCAGGATTGTTGGGTGATGTCACGTACCCTATGTTGAGCGGAACGTTTAAGTCTATAATAATAAAGCTGAAACGGGGTTTGTGGGTTTGTATGTTTGTTCCAGCATCACGCCCATACGGCTGGACGGATTTTTATGAAACTTCACATGTAGCATTCTTTTGAGCCCGATTGAATAATAGGCTATGTCGCGTCCCAAAATTTTGATCGGGAGGGGGGGTAGTAAGGGGGGCCTAAGTATATAAATAGTGCTAACTCATTAACTAATGGTCGAATTGTCATGAAATTTCACATGTAGTATTTTTAAAAGCCAAAAAGGAAAAAAAGGTGTGTGGCGTCCCAAAGTTTTGAACGGGAGGGGGGTTGTGGGGTAGGCGTAAATTTGAAGATAGTGATAGATCATTTACGGATGATCGGATTGTCATGGAATTTTTTATGTAGTATTCTTGATGGCCAAATAGAAAAATACACTATGTGACATCTACAAAAATTTAACAGGGGGGGGGGGGGGGGGGGAGCAAAGCATAAAAAAATGCTGATTGATTAAAGGGTAATCGGATTGTCATGAATTTCACATGTAGTAGTAACTATGTATTCGCTGTGGGGTCCGCTGTTGCAAGGAACATACTAGCCGTGGTGCCCAGCGTTCCTAACTACGTACTAAATGTGGTGTTCGCCGTCGCAAGGCACATACTAGCTGTGGTGCCCAGCGTTCCTAACTACGTACTAGATGTGGGGTACGCCGTCAGCGTTCCTAACTTCTTACTAGCTGTGGTGCCCAGCGATGCCAAGTATTCACTAGCTGGGGTTCCGCCGTTGAAAGGCGCATACTAGCTGTGGTGCCTAGGGGTCTTAAAAACTTATTAGCGTTACTATAGTTGAAGGACTATAAGCCTTATTCCGTATGAATAATCGAAAATTATAACATCATGAATGTGGTGTCGAAGGATTGAATAGACTTACAGGAGATATTGAGAGAAAATTCAAAGTTCCCCGGGCAACGCCGGGTATTACTGCTAGTCTATATAAATAAAGCTGAAACGGGGTTTGTTTGTATGTTTGTTCCAGCATCACGCCCAAACGGCTGGACGGATCTTCATGAAACTTCACATGTAGCATTCTTTTGAGCCCGATTGAATAATAGGCTATGTGGCGTCCCAAAATTTTGAACGGTAGGGGGGGTTGTAAGGGGGGCCTAAGTATATAAATAGTCCTACCTCATTAACGGTTGGTCGGATTGTCACGAAATTTCACATGTAGTATTCTTAAAGGCCAATATGAAAAATATTGTGTGTGGCGTCCCAAAATTTTAAATGGAAGGGGGGGTTGTGGGCGTAGGCCTAAATATAAATATAGTGATAGATCTTTAACGGATGATCAGATTGTCATGAAATTTCACATGTAGTATTCTTAAAGGCCAAATTGAAAAATATTGTGTGTGGCGTCCCAAAATTTTGAACGGGAGGGGGGGTTGTGGGGGGGCCTAAGTATAAATATAGAGCTAGCTCATTAACGGTTGATCGTATTGTCACGAAATTTCCCATGTAGTATTCCTGAAAGCCAAATAGAAAAATAAGGTGTGTGGCGTCCCAAAGTTTTGAACGGGAGGGGGGGTTGTGGGGGGGCCTAAGTATAAATATAGAGCTAGCTCATTAACGGGTGGTCGCATTGTCACGAAATTTCCCATGTAGTATACCTGAAGGCCAAATAAAAAAATAAGGTGTGTGGCGTCCCAAAGTTTTGAACGGGAGGGAGGGTTGTGGGGGGGCCTAAATATAAAAATAGAGCTAGCTCATTAACGGGTGGTCGCATTGTCACGAAATTTCCCATGTAGTATTCCTGAAGGCCAAATAAAAAAATAAGGTGTGTGGCGTCCCAAAGTTTTGAACGGGAGGGGGGGTTGTGGGGAGCCTAAGTATAAATATAGAGCTAGCTCATTAACGGGTGGTCGCATTGTCACGAAGTTTCACATGTAGTAAAAAAAAAAGGTGTGTGGCGACCCAAAGTTTTGAACGGGAGGGGGGGTTGTGGGGGCGGGGGGGGGGGGGGGCTAAGTATAAATATAGTGGTAGCTCATTAACGGGTGGTCGTATTGTCATGGAATTTCACATGTAGTATTCTTAAAAGCCAATATAGGGTGTATAAGTCACAAAATTTTGAACGGGAGGATGGATTGATGGGGGCCTAAGTATAAGTATAGTGATAAGTCATTAACGGATGATCGGATTGTCACGAAATTTCACATGTAGTATTCATAAAGGCCAAATAGAAAAATAGGGTGTTTGACATCAAAAAATTGTGAACGGGAGGGGGGTTTTGGGGGTAGGCCTAAATTTGAAGATAGTGATAGATCATTAACGGATGATTGGATTGTCATGGAATTTCACATGTAGTATTCTTGATGGCCAAATAGAAAAATACACTATGTGAGATCTTAAGAATTTGGAGGGGGGGGGGGGGGGGGGGGGGCTAAGCATAAAAATAATGCTGAATGATTAAAGGGCAATCGGATTGTCATGAATTTCACATGTAGTAGTAGTAACTATGTATTCGCTGTGGGGTTCACTGTTGCAAGGCACATACTAGATGTGGTGCTCAGCGTTCCTAACTTCATACTAGCTGTGGGGTCCGCTGTTGCAAGGCACATACTAGATGTGGTGCCCAGGGTTCCTAACTTCGTACTAGCTGTGGGGTCCGCTGTTGCAAGGCACATACTAGATGTGGTGCTCAGCGTTCCGAACTTCATACTAGCTGTGGGGTCCGCTGTTGCAAGGCACAAACTAGATGTGGTGCTCAGCGTTCCGAACTTCATACTAGCTGTGGGGTCCGCTGTTGCAAGGCACAAACTAGATGTGTTGCTCAGCGTTCCTAACTTCGTACTAGCTGTGGGGTCCGCTGTTGCAAGGCACATACTAGATGTGGTGCCCAGGGTTCCTAACTTCGTACTAGCTGTGGGGTCCGCTGTTGCAAGGCACATACTAGATGTGGTGCCTAGGGTTCCTAACTTCGTACTAGCTGTGGTGTCCGCTGTTGCAAGGCACATACTAGATGTGGTGCTCAGCGTTCCTAACTTCGTACTAGCTGTGGGGTCCGCTGTTGCAAGGCACATACTAGATGTGGTGCTCAGCGTTCCTAACTTCGTACTAGCTGTGGTGTCCGCTGTTGCAAGGCACATACTAGATGTGGTGCCCAGGGTTCCTAACTTCGTACTAGCTGTGGTGTCCGCTGTTGCAAGGCACATACTAGAAGTGGTGCCCAGGGTTCCTAACTTCGTACTAGCTGTGGGGTCCGCTGTTACAAAACACTTACTAACTGTGTTGCCCAGCGTTCCTAACTTCGTACTAGCTGTGGGGTCCGCCGTTGCAGAACACATACTGGCTGTGATGCTCAGCGTTTCTAACTACGTACTAGCTGTGGGGTCCGCCGTTGCAAAACACATACTAGCTGTGATGCCCAGCGTTTCTAACTAGGTACTAGCGGTGGGGTCCGCCGTTGCAGAACACATACTAGCTGTGATGCTCAGCGTTTCTAACTACGTACTAGCTGTGGGGTCCGCTGATGCAAGGCACTTAATAGCTGTAGGGCCCAGCGTTCTTAAAAACGTACTATCTGTGGGGTCCGCTGTTGCCAGGCACTTACTAGCTGTGATGCCCAGCGTTCCTAACTTCGTACTAGCTGTAGGGTCCGCTGTTGCAAGGCACATACTAGCTGTGGTGACCAGCGTTCCAAACTACGTACTAGCTGTGGGGTCCGCCGTCGCAAGGCACATACTAGCTGTGATGCCCAGCATTCCCAACTACGTACTAGCTGTGGGGTCCGCCGTTGCAAGGCATATATTACCTGTGGTGCCCAGCGTTGCAAGGCACATACTAGCTGTAGTCACAAGCGTTCTTAAGTTCGCACTGGCTAGGATGTCTAGCGATGCTAAGTATTCACTAGCTGTGGTTTCCGCCGTTGAAAGGCGCATACTAGCTGTGGTGCCCAGGGGTCCTAAAAACTTACTAGCGTTACTATAGTTGAAGGACTATAAGCCTTATTCCGTATGAATAATCGAAAATTATAACATCATGAATGTGGTGTCGAAGGATTGAATAGACTTACAGGAGATATTGAGAGAAAATTCAAAGTTCCCCGGGCAACGCCGGGTATTACTGCTAGTCTATATAAATAAAGCTGAAACGGGGTTTGTTTGTATGTTTGTTCCAGCATCACGCCCAAACGGCTGGACGGATCTTCATGAAACTTCACATGTAGCATTCTTTTGAGCCCGATTGAATAATAGGCTATGTGGCGTCCCAAAATTTTGAACGGTAGGGGGGGTTGTAAGGGGGGCCTAAGTATATAAATAGTCCTACCTCATTAACGGTTGGTCGGATTGTCACGAAATTTCACATGTAGTATTCTTAAAGGCCAAATAAAAAAATAAGGTGTGTGGCGTCCCAAAGTTTTGAACGGGAGGGGGGGTTGTGGGAGGGCCTAAGTATAAATATAGAGCTAGCTCATTAACGGGTGGTCGCATTGTCACGAAGTTTCACATGTAGTAAAAAAAAAAGGTGTGTGGCGACCGAAAGTTTTGAACGGGAAGGGGGGTTGTGGGGGGGGGGGGGGGGGGGCTAAGTATAAATATAGTGGTAGCTCATTAACGGGTGGTCGTATTGTCATGGAATTTCACATGTAGTATTCCTAAAAGCCAATATAGGGTGTATAAGTCACAAAATTTTGAACGGGAGGATGGATTGATGGGGGCCTAAGTATAAGTATAGTGATAAGTCATTAACGGATGATCGGATTGTCACGAAATTTCACATGTAGTATTCATAAATGGCAAATAGAAAAATAGGGTGTGTGACATCTTCAGATTTATCCGGAAGGTCCCATCCGAAGGACGACGTGCTCAAATTTATTTTTAACCTAAGTGAAATTTCAGCTACCCAGGTTTAGATACGTAACATACGACTCATTATCAAGTACCTGACATACGAAAAAGCCCTCGATCATAGCTTAGAGTCCAAACCGAAGGACGACGTGCTCAAGTTATTTTTAACGTAAATGAAATTTCAACTACCCAGGTTTAGATACGTAACATACGACTCATTATCGAGTACCCGACATACGAAAAGGCCCTCGATCATAGCTTAAAGTCCAAACCGAAGGACGACGTGCTCAAATTTATTTTTATCTTCCCGATTAAAACATCTGACCTAAGTGTCTTGGCTAGATTTCGAAATGGCGATCCTGAGCTCGGTAAACTCCATTCTTCAAATTTCTCGCTTTTAAACGGTTTTTAGTTTTAATATTTGTTAAAACTGATGAACAACCGGGATATCTGAATCCTACACAAAAATTGAAATAAAAATGTTTTTCGAAAAACGTCGGGCTAAATACCATTCTTCAAATTTCCTGCTTTTTAACGGTTTATAGACTTAATATTTGTTAAAACTGATAGACAGATTTAGATATATCGGGAAAGTCCTATCCGAAGGACGACGTGCTCAAGGTTTTTTGAACCTAAGTGAAATTTTAGCTATCTAGGTTTAGTTACATAACATAGGACTCATTATCGAGCACCTGACATACAAAAAGGCCCTCGATCATAGCCTAAAGTCTAATCCGAAGGACGACGTGCTCAAATTTATTTTTATCTTCCCGAATAAAATATCTGACCTAAGTGCCTTGGCTAGATTTCTAAGTGGCGATCCTGAGCTCGATAGACTCCATATGTATGATAAAATAAGTTACCGTTTGGTTTCTACTAACATTATCAAGGAAGAAATGTGGAATATAAGTGGGCTTTGGAGATGGTAGTGGGAAGTTGGCAGGATTGTTGGGTGATGTCACGTACCCTATGTTGAGCGGAACGTTTAAGTCTATAATAATAAAGCTGAAACGGGGTTTGTGGGTTTGTATGTTTGTTCCAGCATCACGCCCATACGGCTGGACGGATTTTTATGAAACTTCACATGTAGCATTCTTTTGAGCCCGATTGAATAATAGGCTATGTCGCGTCCCAAAATTTTGATCGGGAGGGGGGGTAGTAAGGGGGGCCTAAGTATATAAATAGTGCTAACTCATTAACTAATGGTCGAATTGTCATGAAATTTCACATGTAGTATTTTTAAAAGCCAAAAAGGAAAAAAAGGTGTGTGGCGTCCCAAAGTTTTGAACGGGAGGGGGGTTGTGGGGTAGGCGTAAATTTGAAGATAGTGATAGATCATTTACGGATGATCGGATTGTCATGGAATTTTTTATGTAGTATTCTTGATGGCCAAATAGAAAAATACACTATGTGACATCTACAAAAATTTAACAGGGGGGGGGGGGGAGCAAAGCATAAAAAAATGCTGATTGATTAAAGGGTAATCGGATTGTCATGAATTTCACATGTAGTAGTAACTATGTATTCGCTGTGGGGTCCGCTGTTGCAAGGAACATACTAGCCGTGGTGCCCAGCGTTCCTAACTACGTACTAAATGTGGTGTTCGCCGTCGCAAGGCACATACTAGCTGTGGTGCCCAGCGTTCCTAACTACGTACTAGATGTGGGGTCCGCCGTCAGCGTTCCTAACTTCTTACTAGCTGTGGTGCCCAGCGATGCCAAGTATTCACTAGCTGGGGTTCCGCCGTTGAAAGGCGCATACTAGCTGTGGTGCCTAGGGGTCTTAAAAACTTATTAGCGTTACTATAGTTGAAGGACTATAAGCCTTATTCCGTATGAATAATCGAAAATTATAACATCATGAATGTGGTGTCGAAGGATTGAATAGACTTACAGGAGATATTGAGAGAAAATTCAAAGTTCCCCGGGCAACGCCGGGTATTACTGCTAGTCTATATAAATAAAGCTGAAACGGGGTTTGTTTGTATGTTTGTTCCAGCATCACGCCCAAACGGCTGGACGGATCTTCATGAAACTTCACATGTAGCATTCTTTTGAGCCCGATTGAATAATAGGCTATGTGGCGTCCCAAAATTTTGAACGGTAGGGGGGGTTGTAAGGGGGGCCTAAGTATATAAATAGTCCTACCTCATTAACGGTTGGTCGGATTGTCACGAAATTTCACATGTAGTATTCTTAAAGGCCAATATGAAAAATATTGTGTGTGGCGTCCCAAAATTTTAAATGGAAGGGGGGGTTGTGGGCGTAGGCCTAAATATAAATATAGTCAGCCGGGGGCGATTGACGGGCCGGGCCCGAGTCCTACCCCCGGCGACCGCGATGTAGAAGCAGCCCCACTCCACCGATCTCGAGCTCTCTCGGCGCCACCAGGCAGCCGCATCTTAAGGGGGCCCGGGAGCGCCAGTCTGCCCCGTAAGGGACCAAAGGCTGTCGCCCCCGGACACTCACAGCAACAGTAAATAAAACTATACTATATATATATATGTACTTCCTCCTTCCCCGACGATAAGCGGGCCGGGTGATTTACCGGAGCACCCGAAAAAAAAAAAAAAAAAAAAAAAAAAAAAAAAAAAAAAAAAAAAAAAAAATATATATAAATATAGTGATAGATCTTTAACGGATGATCAGATTGTCATGAAATTTCACATGTAGTATTCTTAAAGGCCAAATTGAAAAATATTGTGTGTGGCGTCCCAAAATTTTGAACGGGAGGGGGGGTTGTGGGGGGGCCTAAGTATAAATATAGAGCTAGCTCATTAACGGTTGATCGTATTGTCACGAAATTTCCCATGTAGTATTCCTGAAAGCCAAATAGAAAAATAAGGTGTGTGGCGTCCCAAAGTTTTGAACGGGAGGGGGGGTTGTGGGGGGGCCTAAGTATAAATATAGAGCTAGCTCATTAACGGGTGGTCGCATTGTCACGAAATTTCCCATGTAGTATACCTGAAGGCCAAATAAAAAAATAAGGTGTGTGGCGTCCCAAAGTTTTGAACGGGAGGGAGGGTTGTGGGGGGGCCTAAATATAAAAATAGAGCTAGCTCATTAACGGGTGGTCGCATTGTCACGAAATTTCCCATGTAGTATTCCTGAAGGCCAAATAAAAAAATAAGGTGTGTGGCGTCCCAAAGTTTTGAACGGGAGGGGGGGTTGTGGGGGGGCCTAAGTATAAATATAGAGCTAGCTCATTAACGGGTGGTCGCATTGTCACGAAGTTTCACATGTAGTAAAAAAAAAAGGTGTGTGGCGACCCAAAGTTTTGAACGGGAGGGGGGGTTGTGGGGGCGGGGGGGGGGGGGGCTAAGTATAAATATAGTGGTAGCTCATTAACGGGTGGTCGTATTGTCATGGAATTTCACATGTAGTATTCTTAAAAGCCAATATAGGGTGTATAAGTCACAAAATTTTGAACGGGAGGATGGATTGATGGGGGCCTAAGTATAAGTATAGTGATAAGTCATTAACGGATGATCGGATTGTCACGAAATTTCACATGTAGTATTCATAAAGGCCAAATAGAAAAATAGGGTGTTTGACATCAAAAAATTGTGAACGGGAGGGGGGTTTTGGGGGTAGGCCTAAATTTGAAGATAGTGATAGATCATTAACGGATGATTGGATTGTCATGGAATTTCACATGTAGTATTCTTGATGGCCAAATAGAAAAATACACTATGTGAGATCTTAAGAATTTGGAGGGGGGGGGGGGGGGGGGGGGGGGCTAAGCATAAAAATAATGCTGAATGATTAAAGGGCAATCGGATTGTCATGAATTTCACATGTAGTAGTAGTAACTATGTATTCGCTGTGGGGTTCACTGTTGCAAGGCACATACTAGATGTGGTGCTCAGCGTTCCTAACTTCATACTAGCTGTGGGGTCCGCTGTTGCAAGGCACATACTAGATGTGGTGCCCAGGGTTCCTAACTTCGTACTAGCTGTGGGGTCCGCTGTTGCAAGGCACATACTAGATGTGGTGCTCAGCGTTCCGAACTTCATACTAGCTGTGGGGTCCGCTGTTGCAAGGCACAAACTAGATGTGGTGCTCAGCGTTCCGAACTTCATACTAGCTGTGGGGTCCGCTGTTGCAAGGCACAAACTAGATGTGGTGCTCAGCGTTCCTAACTTCGTACTAGCTGTGGGGTCCGCTGTTGCAAGGCACATACTAGATGTGGTGCCCAGGGTTCCTAACTTCGTACTAGCTGTGGGGTCCGCTGTTGCAAGGCACATACTAGATGTGGTGCCCAGGGTTCCTAACTTCGTACTAGCTGTGGTGTCCGCTGTTGCAAGGCACATACTAGATGTGGTGCTCAGCGTTCCTAACTTCGTACTAGCTGTGGGGTCCGCTGTTGCAAGGCACATACTAGATGTGGTGCTCAGCGTTCCTAACTTCGTACTAGCTGTGGTGTCCGCTGTTGCAAGGCACATACTAGATGTGGTGCCCAGGGTTCCTAACTTCGTACTAGCTGTGGTGTCCGCTGTTGCAAGGCACATACTAGAAGTGGTGCCCAGGGTTCCTAACTTCGTACTAGCTGTGGGGTCCGCTGTTACAAAACACTTACTAACTGTGTTGCCCAGCGTTCCTAACTTCGTACTAGCTGTGGTGTCCGCTGTTGCAAGGCACAAACTAGATGTGGTGCTCAGCGTTCCTAACTTCATACTAGCTGTGGGCTCCGCTGTTGCAAGGCACAAACTAGATGTGGTGCCCAGGGTTCCTAACTTCGTACTAGCTGTGGTGTCCGCTGTTGCAAGGCACATACTAGATGTGGTGCTCAGCGTTCCTAACTTCGTACTAGCTGTGGGGTCCGCTGTTGCAAGGCACATACTAGATGTGGTGCTCAGCGTTCCTAACTTCGTACTAGCGGTGGTGTCCGCTGTTGCAAGGCACATACTAGATGTGGTGCCCAGGGTTCCTAACTTCGTACTAGCTGTGGTGACCGCTGTTGCAAGGCACAAACTAGAATGTGTTGCCCAGCGTTCCGAACTTCGTACTAGTGTGGTGACCGCTGTTGCAAGGCACAAACTAGAATGTGTTGCCCAGCGTTCCGAACTTCGTACTAGCTGTGGGGTCCGCTGTTGCAAGGCACATACTAGATGTGGTGCCCAGGGTTCCTAACTTCATACTAGCTGTGGGGTCCGCTGTTGCAAGGCACATACTAGATGTGGTTCCCCGGGGTTCCGAACTTCGTACTAGCTGTGGGGTCCGCTGTTGCAAGGCACATACTAGATGTGTTGCCCAGGGTTCCTAACTTCGTACTAGCTGTGGGGTCCGCTGCTGCAAGGCACAAACTAGATGTGGTGCTCAGCGTTCCGAACTTCGTACTACCTGTGGGGTCCGCTGTTGCAAGGCACAAACTATATGTGGTGCTCAGCGTTCCGAACTTCGTACTAGCGGTGGGGTCCCTGTTGCAAGGCACATACTAGATGTGGTGCCCAGGGTTCCTAACTTCGTACTAGCTGTGGTGTCCGCTGTTGCAAATTAATACAGCTATGTTGGTAGATAGGCAGCATCCAGAAACGAAGATGGTCAACCAAAGAAAGATTCAGATGTATCGGGAAAGTACCAACCGAAGGGCGACGTGCTCAAAGTTATTTTTATCTTCCCGATTAAAACATCTGACCTAAGTGACTTGGCTAGATTTCTAAATGGCGATCCTGAGCTCGGTAAACTCCAATCTTCAAATTTCTCGCTTTTAAACGGTTTTAAGTATTAATATTCGTTAAAACTGATATACAGATTCAGATATATCGGGGAAGTCCCATCCGAAGGACGACGTGCTCAAATTTATTTTTAACCTAAGTGAAATTTCAGCTACCCAGGTTTAGATACGTAACATACGACTCATTATCGAGTACCTGACATACGAAAAAGCCCTCGATCATAGCTTAGAGTCCAAACCGAAGGACGACGTGCTCAAGTTATTTTTAACGTAAATGAGATTTCAACTACCCAGGTTTAGATACGTAACATACGACTCATTATCGAGTACCCGACATACGAAAAGGCCCTCGATCATAGCTTAAAGTCCAAACCGAAGGACGACGTGCTCAAATTTATTTTTATCTTCCCGATTAAAACATCTGACCTAAGTGACTTGGCTAGATTTCGAAATGGCGATCCTGAGCTCGGTAAACTCCATTCTTCAAATTTCTCGCTTTTAAACGGTTTTTAGTTTTAATATTTGTTAAAACTGATGAACAACCGGGATATCTGAATCCTACACAAAAATTGAAATAAAAATGTTTTTCGAAAAACGTCGGGCTAAATACCATTCTTCCAACTTCCTGCTTTTTAACGGTTTATAGATTTAATATTTGTTAAAACTGATAGACAGATTTAGATATATCGGGAAAGTCCTATCCGAAGGACGACGTGCTCAAGGTTTTTTGAACCTAAGTGAAATTTTAGCTACCTAGGTTTAGTTACATAACATAGGACTCATTATCGAGCACCTGACATACAAAAAGGCCCTCGATCATAGCCTAAAGTCTAATCCGAAGGACGACGTGCTCAAATTTATTTTTATCTTCCCGAATAAAATATCTGACCTAAGTGCCTTGGCTAGATTTCTAAGTGGCGATCCTGAGCTCGATAGACTCCATATGTATGATAAAATAAGTTACCGTTTGGTTTCTACTAACATTATCAAGGAAGAAATGTGGAATATAAGTGGGCTTTGGAGATGGTAGTGGGAAGTTGGCAGGAGTGTTGGGTGATGTCACGTACCCTATGTTGAGCGGAACGTTTAAGTCTATATTAATAAAGCTGAAACGGGGTTTGTGGGTTTGTGTGTTTGTATGTTTGTTCCAGCATCACGCCCATACGGCTGGACGGATTTTTATGAAACTTCACATGTAGCATTCTTTTGAGCCCGATTGAATAATAGGCTATGTCGCGTCCCAAAATTTTGATCGGGAGGGGGGGTAGTAAGGGGGGCCTAAGTATATAAATAGTGCTAACTCATTAACTAATGGTCGAATTGTCATGAAATTTCACATGTAGTATTTTTAAAAGCCAAAAAGGAAAAAAAGGTGTGTGGCGTCCCAAAGTTTTGAACGGGAGGGGGGTTGTGGGGTAGGCGTAAATTTGAAGATAGTGATAGATCATTTACGGATGATCGGATTGTCATGGAATTTTTTATGTAGTATTCTTGATGGCCAAATAGAAAAATACACTATGTGACATCTACAAAAATTTAACAGGGGGGGGGGGGGGGAGCAAAGCATAAAAAAATGCTGATTGATTAAAGGGTAATCGGATTGTCATGAATTTCACATGTAGTAGTAACTATGTATTCGCTGTGGGGTCCGCTGTTGCAAGGAACATACTAGCCGTGGTGCCCAGCGTTCCTAACTACGTACTAAATGTGGTGTTCGCCGTCGCAAGGCACATACTAGCTGTGGTGCCCAGCGTTCCTAACTACGTACTAGATGTGGGGTCCGCCGTCAGCGTTCCTAACTTCTTACTAGCTGTGGTGCCCAGCGATGCCAAGTATTCACTAGCTGGGGTTCCGCCGTTGAAAGGCGCATACTAGCTGTGGTGCCTAGGGGTCTTAAAAACTTATTAGCGTTACTATAGTTGAAGGACTATAAGCCTTATTCCGTATGAATAATCGAAAATTATAACATCATGAATGTGGTGTCGAAGGATTGAATAGACTTACAGGAGATATTGAGAGAAAATTCAAAGTTCCCCGGGCAACGCCGGGTATTACTGCTAGTCTATATTAATGAAGCTGAAACGGGGTTTGTTTGTTTGTTTGTATGTATGTATGTTTGTTCCAGCATCACGCCCAAACCGCTGGACGGATTTTTATGAAACTGCCCATGTAGCATTCTTTTGAGCCCGATTGAATAATAGGCTATGTGGCGTCCCAAAATTTTGATCGGGAGGGGGGGTTGAAAGGGGGGCCTAAGTATATAAATAGTGCTAACTCATTAACTAATGGGCGAATTGTCATGAAATTTCACAGGTAATCTTTTTAAAATCCAAACAGGAAAAAAAGGTGTGTGGCGTCCCAAAGTTTTGATCGGGAGGGGGGGTTGTAAGGGGGGCCTAAGTATATAAATAGTGCTAACACATTAACTAATGGTCGAATTGTCATGAAATTTCACACGTAGTCTTTTTAAAAGCCAAACAAGAAAAAAAGGTGTGTGGCGTCCCAAAGTTTTGAACGGGAGGGGGGGTTGTGGGGGGGCCTAAGTATAAATATAGAGCTAACTCATTAACTAATGGGCGAATCGTCATGAAATTTCACATGTAGTATTCTTAAAAGCCAAATAGGAAAAAAAGGTGTGTGGCGTCCCAAAGTTTTGAACGGGAGGGGGGGTTGTGGGGGGGCCTAAGTATAAATATAGAGCTAACTCTTTAACAGTTGGTCGGATTGTCACGAAGTTTCACATGTAATATTCCTGAAGACCAAATAAAAAAATAGGCGGTGTGACGGCTCAACATTTTTTACGGGAGGGGGGGTAGTGGGGGGCCTAAGTATAAATATAGAGCTAACTCATTAACTAATGGGCGAATCGTCATGAAATTTCACATGTAGTATTTTTAAAAGCCCAATAGGAAAAAAAGGTATGTGGCGTCCCGAAGTTTTGAACGGGAGGGGGGGTTGTGGGGGGGCCTAAGTATAAATATAGAGCTAATTCTTTAACGGTTGGTCGGATTGTCACGAAATTTCACATGGAGTATTCCTGAAGACCAAATAGAAAAATAAGGTGTGTGGCGTCCCGAAGTTTTGAACGGGTGGCGGGGTTGAGGGGGGGGGGACTAAGTATAAATATAGAGCTAGCTCATTAACGGTTGATCGTATTGTCATGAATCGGATTGTCATGAATTTCGCATGTAGTAGTAGTAACTATGTATTCGCTGTGGGGTTCACTGTTGCAAGACATTTATCTATATTAATAAAGCTGAAACGGGGTTTGTTTGTTTGTATGTTTGTTCCAGCATCACGCCCAAACGGCTGGACGGATCTTCATGAAACTGCACATGTAGCATTCTTTTGAGCCCGATTGAATAATAGGCTATGTGGCGTCCCAAAATTTTGAACGGGAGGGGGGGTTGTAAGGGGGGCCTAAGTATATAAATAGTCCTACCTCATTAACGGTTGGTCGGATTGTCACGAAATTTCACATGTAGTATTTTTAAAAGCCAAATAGGAAAAAAAGGTGTGTCGCGTCCCAAAGTTTTAAATGGGAGGGGGGGTTGTGGGGGGGGCCTAAGTATAAATATAGAGCTAACTCATTAACTAATGGGCGAATTGTCATGAAATTTCAAATGTAGTATTTTTAGAAGCCAAATAGGAAAAAAAGGTGTGTGGCGTCCCAAAGTTTTGAACGGGAGGGGGGGCTGTGGGGGGGGGGGCCTAAGTATAAATATAGTGCTAGCTCATTAAAGGTTGGTGGTATTGTCATGGAATTTCACATGTAGTATTCTTAAAAGCCAAATAGAAATATAGGGTGTATATGTCACAAAATTTTGAACGGGAGGGTGGGTTGATGGGGGCCTAAGTATAAGTATAGTGATAAGTCATTAACGGATGATCGGATTGTCACGAAATTTCACATGTAGTATTCATAAAGGGCAAATAGAAAAATAGGGTGTGTGACATCTTAAAAATTTGGGAAGGGGGGGGGCTAAGCATAAAAATAATGCTGAATGATTAAAGGGTAATCGGATTGTCATGAATTTCACATGTAGTAGTAGTAACTATGTATTCGCTGTGGGGTTCACTGGATGCCCAGCGTTCCTAATATCGCACTAGCTGTTGGGTCCGCTGTTGCAAGGCACTTACTAGCTGTAGTGCTCAGCCCCAGCGTTCCTAACTATGTACTAGCTGTAGGGTTCGCTGTTGCAAGGCACCTACAAAACATTTACTAGCTGTGATGCCCAGCGTTCCTAATTACGTACTAGCTGTGGGGTCCGCTGTTGCAAGGCGCTAGCAGTGTGGCTGAGCGTATTTAACTACGTACTAGCTGTGGGGTGCGCCGTTGCAAAACACATACTAGCTGTGATGCCCTGTGGTTCTAACTACATACTATCTGTGGGGTCCGCAGTTGCAAGGCACCTACTAGCTGTAGGGTCGAGCGTTCCTAAAAACGTACTAGCTGTGGGGTCCGCCGTTGCAAAAACATACTAGCGGTGATGCCCAGCGTTTCCAACTAGGTACTACCGGTGGGGTCCGCCGTTGCAGAACACATACTAGCTGTGATGCTCAGCGTTTCTAACTACGTACTAGCTGTGGGGTCCGCCGTTGCAAAACACATACTAGCTGTGATGCCCAGTGGTTCTAACTACGTACTAGCTGTGGGGTCCGCTGATGCAAGGCACTTAATAGCTGTAGGGCCCAGCGTTCCTAAAAACATACTATCTGTGGGGTCCGCTGTTGCAAGGCACTTACTAGCTGTGATGCCCAGCGTTCCTAACTTCGTACTAGCTGTAGGGTCCGCTGTTGCGAGGCACATACTAGCTGTGGTGACCAGCGTTCCAAACTACTTACTAGCTGTGGGGTCCGCCGTCGCAAGGCACATACTAGCTGTGATGCCCAGCATTCTCAACTACGTACTAGTTGTGGGGTCCGCTGTTGCAAGGCATATATTACCTGTGGTGCCCAGCGTTGCAAGGCACATACTAGCTGGGGTCACAAACGTTCTTAAGTACGCACTGGCTAGGATGTCCAGCGATGCTAAGTATTCACTAGCTGTGGTTTCCGCCATTGAAAGGCGCATACTAGCTGTGGTGCCCAGGGGTCCTAAAAACTTACTAGCGTTACTACAGTTGAAGGACTATAAGCCTTATTCCGTATGAATAATTGAAAATTATAACATCATGAATGTATTGTCGAGGAACTGGAGCCTTATAGGAGATATTGGGAGAAAAGTCAAAGTTCCCCGGGTAACGCCGGGTATTACTGCTAGTTAATATATAAAACAAACTTTTTTTTTATATTGTCTATAACAAAAAAAAAAAAAAATTGAACATAAACTACAGGTTTTGGCATCACACCATCGTCGGATTTAGTTATACACTAAGACGTTTGCTGAGTGCAAACCATTCTTGTAGTTAAATAGATAGAGGTAGGTAAGGCTGGAATTTGAACTAGGAACAAATTCTTAACTATAAAGCCACGGAAATTTTCTAGTTGAAATTCTAACTCTTCGTTACCTACCTGATGTACTAATAAGAACGATGGAACGTAGTTCCAAAACCGGTAGTTTATGTATCATTTCTATGTCAAATAAACAATTCTACAATAAAAGAAGTTTGCTTTATTTATTTATTACATATTTCCACAATATGTTCGCTGAAAACTGTAATAATTGATTTATTTATAATTGCAATGTTGTTTTAAGTTTAACAAATTTCCGCAAAGGGGGGCTCCTTCAAAGGACACGCCTCAGGGCCAACAAAACCTGACCAGGGGAGGTTTCAATGACTGATCTGAGCGTATTTCTTTGAGTTAATCACTGCAACCACAGATGAAATCGTGCATTTCTTAGCCGTATGCGAAGAAATTATTTCGGAAGAAATGTCGGAAATATTCTCAGACAGCTATCCTTTGAATTGTTTGATTGAAGTAGCAGTAATTGTGAGAAAGAAGCACCTTCATTTCCTACTAATTAAGAATCTGCTCTTCTCATTTATATATATATATATTCCGACTTATGCCCGGGCTTTAATTACGAGGTCATATCGCCTACTACCACAGCGCTTTTTTTCTCACTCTGGTGGACATGAGCCCGACTCAATCCTAAATTTTTTTTCACTTAGAGTAGGATGTTTAACGACCACCTGACATCATACAGGCTCAGGACCATCGCTTAACGTCAATTCCGAAGGACGGAGCGCTTAAGTTAATTTTACCTCCCAGATAAAATATTGTAAAGGCCTCGGCCGGGTCTCAAACCCGCATCTTGAGCTCAGTAAGCAAGCACGCCTACCACTGACCTACCGGCGCCCTCCAATTTATAATGGAGACTCAGTATTGTAGAATTTCCGTTAAACAACAACAAGGTGTTAGGATACTTCATAAGAAAATATAGGTACATTACATTTGATACATAAACAGATATTAACTCTTAGAGTCTGACACACATGGATTAGAATAAACAATAGTACTAAAAAAAAAATTAAATGTTTATTCATCAATATTTAACATTTTTAATACAAAAATAATAATATTATACAGTAGATATATAAATTATACGTATAATATTACAGTAGATATATTTTTAATTAAATTAAAAATAAAATAATTTTTGATAACATTTCCGGAAGTGTCTTTTTCACGACGACATGTAGTTTTCTTTGTGACGTCATATTTACTTATGTTCATTTACAGAAATTAATGCTTGAAAAAATTAATAATGATGTTAAAGTCGGCATAAAAAAAAATATTGTAATATAAATATCCATATTTTATGCTGAAAAGAAAAGAAATATATTGGTATAAAAAAACAACAAGAAATTCCTGTCAGACATTTTTGAAGAGAAAGAGTGTAGTAAAAAAAACATTTTTATGAGTTTTTTAATATTTCTATAAGGGTTCCATAAGATATTCCTGGAACATTCATAAGTCTTCTGTTTACCTTCTGACGGTATGTCAGAAATCCCAAACATTTAAAAACAAGTCTTTCAAAATCGGCATGGAAATAAGATATGAACAATCTAGCCGAGTAAAAGGAAAAAAGAAAAAGTGGTCGGTGAATCATCGCCAATGAACTTCCCCACCACAAATAATAGGAGCCGTCCTTATAGGGTTTTAATTTTAATTTAAACTTTCACATTTTGATATATTCATTAAATCGGCAGTTATTGAGGTTATTGACTTGATCCTTCCTCTAATCCCCTTCTTCCCTTTGGCAAATTTGACTGAAAATCAATAGGTGTCGTCCTTATAGTTGTGGATACAGATATAGAATTTCTTGAAGATATATTCATTCTATCGGGAGATATCGTGTTCACAGACACACACAGACATGACTTTTTTACTTTCCCTGCTGAATGAAGTATAGGGAAAATTTTGTAATCAATAAGAAAATTCAAGTTGAGTTTTCAATGGAATTTAATGTTTTACGATGCCCAGATCCAAGAATGAATAAAAAAAGTCTGTTTGTGTGTGTCTGTGAACACTATAATTCCCAATAAAATGAATGTATGAACACAACATTTTATATGTGTAGCCAGAACCTCATAAGGACGACAGCAATAGGTTTTCGACCGAGGGGGTTAATAACTACCGTTGTAATAAAATTATCGGCACGAAATTTCAAATGGATAACCGATGTAATACATGTATCAACACAAAATTTAGTAAGTAAGTCAACTATTGATTGTTAGCCCAAACTTCTTCGACTTTAGGAGAACAATAATTTAATTGATTAATTTGTTCTATTATCGGTGATTTACCGACGAATTTTAATTTCCTTTTTTTGGAATCAAGGGGTAAGGAAACATGAAATTCCGGTGAACTCGACATCAAATTTCTGAACGATTACATAACTTCCCCTATACAAGTAAGGAAGTAAAAAAAGAGCAGGAAGTGGCTTGTTCATGTGCGAAATTCGGAGATTGGTGAGAATGGGTGAGTGGTGTGCCTAGGCACTGTCATGCTACTATCTATGTTTCAGACACCCCTCTTGATAACGTTACATCATTTCCGAACGCTGTCGATTGTATTGTTGCCGACAATACACGAAGGGGACTACAGTTCACAAGAACTCTTTGGACTTTATATCGACCGACAAACATACAGAGCTCGGTCAGTCTGAATACTGTTGTAATGTGATTACTGTTGTAATTTTATTTGTGATAATGATGTGGATAACCTCAAAATGTGGATAACCCCAAAATCAATACAAGTTCATTTTAAATTACACTAAACCGAACCTCCATGGTTAATGGCATGAGTCATTTAACTAACTAAACACAACCTACCTTCGGAAGTTCTCATAGTTAGTCATAGGTTTTATGACTCATGCCCGGGCTTCAACTACGAGATTCGCCTACTACCAGAGCGCTCTTTCGTCACTCTGGTGGACATGAGCCCGACTCTACTGCAAGAGTCCTAAATTTTGCCTACCCTAAATTTTTATTCACCTAGGACAGGGGTCTGTAACGAGTACCTGACATCTTACAGGCTCGGGACCATCGTTTAACGTCCCATCCGAAGGATGGCGTGCTTAAGTTTATTTTACCTCCCAGATAAAATAAACTAAGGGCCTCGGTCGGGTTTCGAACCCACGTTCTTGAGTTCAGAATGCAAGCACGCATACCACTGAGCTACCGGCGCCCTCCTTAATAGTTAGTGAGCTTGTTGCGCCCCTGGTGAAAGACTGGGTCAATATCACGATTCCATCAGAAAGGACAGGTCGTTCCTCTCTAATGAACCTTCTTGAGAACCCCAGATATATCTGTTTTGCCATTTCTACCAACTATAAGTCATCCAGTTATCAAAAAAAAAAAAAAAAAAATTGCATTCGAATAGGGGACAGGTACTCTTCATGTATTCTTATGTGTTATGTATAAAAACTAATGTGTAATATATAAAAACTATGGCGTATTTTGAACAATATTAATGAAATGATGAGGTTACTATTAATGTGATGTCTGTGTGTGTGTGTGTCTCTTTGTCAGTAAGTGTGGTATATTATTGTCCGTGAACAATATATTATTTGTCAAAATACATTTCTGCGATCAGTGTCGATATAGTGAAAATCTAAAAAAATAAATAAAAACAAAATATTTGTATAACTTTTATATTGTTTAATTTCACAAAAATATATATACATAAAATGTACCGGTTTCAGCTTAGGCCATCCTCAGCACAAAGTTCAAAAGTGACATTCAACATTGTCATATTTATACAATTCTCAGGTTACCTGAGATTACCTAAGATGAGAGAAGACCTTGAGTTGTCAATAATCTAATGAAATAATAAAATGAGGCAGAGGTCCTTAATTTAAGGTTTAAACTTAAGCACGCCGTCCTTCGGATGGGACGTTAAGCGATGGTCCCGAGCCTGCACGATGTCAGGTACTCGTTAAAGACCCTTACCCTAGGTGAAGAAAAATTTAGGTTAGGCAAAATTTAAGACCATTGCAGAGTCGTACTCATGTCCACCAGAGTGACGAAAAAGTTCTCTAGTAGTAGGCGATATGACCTTGTAGTTAAAGCCCGGGAATGAGTTATAATAACTAACTCGAGTAAAAGGTAGAAAATACAAAAAAAAAAAATAGTAATTTTATTTATTTTTTAAAACTTTTTAGTAGAATATATTTATATATTTGGAATCAGGAGGTCGGTAATCATTTATTTCATTGAAAACTCAACGTCGAATTCCTGATTTGGAAAATAATCGGTGAATCACCGGCAATGTACTTCCCCACCATGAATTAATCAAGAAAGTTGATAGTGGCTTCTGAATCCTCATACTTAATTCTGTGTCGATACATTCATTACATCGGCAGTTATTATGGTTTTTGAGTCAATGCCCGTTCTTTTAATCCCCCTATTCTCTCTGGTTTTGGATACACATATAAAATTTCCTGTCGAAACATTCATTCTCTCAGGAGATGTGTATAGCGGAAGTTATGTAATCGGTCAGATATTTGAAGTTGTTTTCACGGTTGACTTTAGAGGATTGGTTTCAGAGGAAGAGTGAACACTTAATTTTTTGCTGGGGAAGAACATTGACAGTGATTCACCGACGACCTTTTTATACCTCACCCAGTTTCAAAATGGCTACCTATACTTCCGTCAGTCACATCTATCTTATTGACCAAAAGTAAACACTCCTCCTGCTTCGAAGGGTACTTGAAAGACCTTTCAAACGATGAAGAGGAACCTTCAGAACAGGATATTTCAAGTGTGTCCCTTCATATACAGGTTCGAGTAGAACCTCATTTTCAACTGAACTACTTTTGTTTGTAAACCTTCATTATAGCTTTCATTGTTTTAAAATGACAGACAGCTCAAAGTATACCTTTTCTGCCATCGTAATGAAACTCCTTATGAAAATGAAATGAAATGACATTAATATTACTAAAATAATATTCGTTACAAGAGCTATCCAGCGTTATCTCATAGTATCACCTTCGTTGATGAGGACTAGGATGATCATAGTCAGTGCAGTTCTTATAAAATATATTCTTGCGGCAAAGAAAATTTCTTCTTGCGGCAATAAAGTTTTATTCTGTATTTTGTGTCGGTGATAGGGAATAGTAGACACCACTAGATGATAGGGTATAGTAGACACCACTAGATGATTCTCTCGATGAGAATAGAGTTTTACTATCCAAGCTATTCAAAGTATGAGGAATGTTTTTTAATTTAATTCTGTAAGAAGATAATGTCAAGAAGATTTCTTCTTGCTGCAAGAATATAGATCGGATATTCTCCATTTTTATAAAAAAGAAAATTGGAACTTAAATGATGTACGGAAGTCTTGGACCTCGGGGTGGCTACTAAAAATAAGTAAGAAATGTCGTCGGTAAATCACCGGCATTGTCCCTTATCACAAATTAATCAAATAAGTTTTCGCTCTCCTTCCAAAACTATTTGGGCTAAAAATCGATGGTTGGCTTACATAGGGGCTTATGAATTCTAATACTAAATTTTGTGTCGATACATTCATTACACCGGTAGTTAATGTGGTATATGGTTGAGCCCCCTCTGATCTCCCTTCCGCTAAAAATTAATATGTGTTGTTCTTATGTATCGATAAATACATTTTTAAACTACATACCTGTAATGAAAATGACATAGTATACTGGGAATCGGCCACTATATATTCGGTCGTTTTGGCCACTCAGACCAAGCTAGCTCACAATTTTTGTAAAGAAACCATTTTGTTAGTTTGAAAACAGCGAGTTTTCTTGAAATGTGCTACAGTGCTCACGAAGAAATACTACGCATATATTTTTCCGTATTACTTCCCCAGCTGTACGAAGTTATGTAATCTGTCAGAAATTCGATGATGAGTTTTCATCCGTGTGTGTGTGCGTGCATGCGTGTTTGTGTGTGTCTGTGAACATGATACGTACGAATGTATCGACACCAAATAAGTGGTGACACCTAACTTCATTTTCAGTGAAATCGATGCCAATTTATCGACACAAAATTTATATATATGAGGATTCAGAAAACCCTTATAAACTATTGACTTGTAGTCAAAACGGTCGATCGGTTTTGAAGAGAGTGCAAAAACTTAATTGATTAATTGGTGCTTAAGAAATACATTGATTCACTCATGACTTTTTACTCCTGTTGTTGAACCTTGCAAATAATTTTACATACAAAATTCGAAATTTTGGGGCGAAGCAGTGCAATTACTAAGACTGTAGAGACAACGCCTAAGGGTTTCGACTGTGGTCTGTAACAAAAGAAATCCTGAAAGTGTTATTAGTATAAGAGGAATATAAAAGAGGCTGAAAGAAGATTCAAAAGGAGACTGTGGGACTGAAACTGCTTTCATATGAAGTAGGCACATGTCACTTAAATATAACAGACCCCTTTTGAAGGAAGAGAATCCAATAAGAAGAGCCATACGAGGAGGAGTTATCATGAAATGATACTTCCGGCCAAACGGGGATATGGAAGAAAATATAGATAGGCACTTAAAAACGGAAGTTGGTAAAGGAATAGGACATCAAAAGACTTTGGTAGGACAACTTTCAAGGTCTGAATGCAGAAGAAGGTAAAAGTATGTCACATGAGCTAAGACATCCAACATCTACTATATATATTTTTTTTTTCTTTTTATCACACCAAATTTCAACGGAGTGCTAGTGATGACAAGTTTCTCCCCTCATGACTCAGTCCTTTCGACGCACCGCTTCCAGGTCTTCCACCACTGCTGAGCAGTGGCTGGCATGTTCGGCAGAGTGGTGGGAGGGACACTGGCCTCCCCTCCTCTCCACTACTTGTAGAGTGGTGGTTGGCAATGTACGGAAGTCCTATTGATGCTGTCCTCGTCAAGTTTTTTGTAATTTTTTATTTTATTTTATTTTAATAGTTCACCACTCTTATTATTTACTTTGTATATATCTTTTATTAGTTATTGGTTTATTATTTTTTATATTTTGTTTTTTGTATATATTTACTATTATTTTGTAATATTTTTTTTTATTGCTTCTCTCTTCTTATTATTTGTTTTAAATATTTTGTATTACTTATTATTTTAACATTTATTTTCATGTAAGCCCTTCCGATAAATTCTCAAGGATGAGCGTTGTTAAAAAAAAAAAAATTATATACTTTAACGTATTGAGGATTGTCTAAAATGAGTGGTTAGCTTTGGGGCAGGTTGAGGACCCCGTGGGAGGATAGCGCTGCCTCTACAATGGTCCCAGTGGGAATAGCAGGACACAGGATGGTACTGTTACCTGTTACCTGCACTCACATCTCACCATCAGATCACTTTCTCATACTAGAATAGGCGCCGGGGCTCAGGCGCTTTATATTTCTCATTAAACAGTAGAGCATCAATTAACGAAATAATTTAAGACATATAGTTTTGATAATCAGAAGTTCATTTAATCAATCTTCCATTCTAAAAAAAAAAAGAACATTAAAATCAATCATGGACTCACATAGGGGCTTTTGAATCGTAATATAAAATTTCTTGCCTATACATTCATTAGATCGGCAGTTATTAGCGTTTTTGTGTTGAGCTTGCCCTGTTATCCCACCTTCCCTAGTAGATGTCGGTCCTTACGGTTTCTGGATACACATATATAATTTCGTGTTGATACATATATCCATGGGGCTGGAGAAAATGAAATTCTGGTAAAAACTCAATATCAATATTCTGATTGATAACTTCCCCTGTTCGTTGAATGGCTGGTGGGGAAGTAAAAATCACCCTGAATGTTCAGCTGTCTGACACCCTGCCAACATTTAAGATTTTTTTGCCATCCATAACTAGTCTTGAAATCGATAGATCCATTGAGATTATTATTGGAAAACAGAAAAGTAACGGCTCTTAAGTCTTAACAAGGGAGGCTCGGGGTCTGCTCCACCTGTTGTCGGTTTTTTGGCGAACCATCAAAGGACTGTTCGGCTCGGGCTGCGGTGTGTGTGGACTGGTACCAAGCCGAACCGTTGTTTATAACCAATATTATAACCTTCTCAAATATTTAGGTTTTGGAAGTGCACGTTCTTTTTTTTTTTTAATTAAATATATATTTAAATATTATTCAATAAATTATATTTTATTATGGCTTCTGAAGACTGGTCTCAGGAGCTTCAAATTCAGTTTGCTCAGGCTATGAGACAGTACCCAGTCATATGGGATTTAAAACACAAATTACATTTTAATAAAATAAAGAGATTGGATGCTTGGGAGGAATTATTCAAACACTTTTCCTAAAAAAGTGTTCATTTTAAACAATTTACATGTAAAAATAAATTACGTATCATAATAAATTCGTATTAATTGTACTACAAATATGTAAATTAATTACGTAAGTAGCTACCTACCTTGAGCATTTTCTGATTGAAGATTTTGAATAGTAATAAAATGATATACAAATAAACGTAAATTTCTTATCTGCAGGTTAACTTGTGCAGGTTATGTTCGTTAGTATGGTTGTGGAGCATCCAAATGCTCGGCTCGTCTCTGTTCGGCTTGGAGTGTGTTCGTTGAAAACTGAAAACGAGCCGAACAGTGCTCGGTTCGTTGCTCGCATGTCTGTACTAGCCTTTAAGGTTTAAAAAGTTGATGCATATTTTAGAATGCATTTTTTTTTTTTTTTTTTTAATTTAGCCCGGGCACCATACGTACACCAAGGATTCCATACAAGGCCCCGTCTCGCCCCCATCATGGCCTTTATGAGTGGTCGCAGACAACTATTGTTATGAATTCACCCATATAAACTGCCCCTCTGACATACGTACCCCTTCCTGCTTGTCAACGTGCAGTTCGACAAACACTACACGGGTGGTAAGCACGTTTTATTTTATTTCGTTACTCTGTACCCTGATTTATTGTATTGCTAATTACTTCTCCATATTTATATTGTATAATATAAAATGTATAATTATGTATTCATAGATGTGCCACTGATAATGATGCAGTTACTTAGAAAATTGGTTAAACTGATCGTAAAACATTGGGAAGACAACGACATCTGAGAACGAGAGGGCTAAACTCCCATATTTTTCACGCCATGTAAATAGAAGTGGGATTCTATCAAATAAAACGAACTTATCTTCCGACTGAGACTAGAACTGATTTTTGAACACTGTGTCATCTTCAGTGGCGTATCACCGTACATTACACTATTTAACCCGCCTTCTTCATTTCATATTCCAAAAGTAAGCAATTTCATTAAACATGTCCCCCATTCATCTCATGTTTCAAATTGAATTTCAGAAATTAAGATGCTTCAAAAGTCTCCCCACTTTTCTAATTGATTGAACTCGTATGTCCCATGAATTGTGCTTTCAAACGATGTGTCGCATGATTAACTGTTGGAATGTTGGAAGATCAAAAGGGAACACTTTTCTCAATAAAATGATTTTATTAAAATCATACAAAAAGGGAAGTCGGTTCGTAAATATTTCCAAGCACTTATTTTAATGGACTGTTTCTCCAGCACAAAATTATTTATATACTAACCAAACACAAGTTTGCTGAGTACTACCACTCTTATCAGGTAGGTAAGGAAGGGTTTGGGATTTCAACGAGGAAACCCTCGTGGCTCCACAAGCAAAAAAGGTAGTTGAGTATGTCATTTTTGCCCCCCACCCCACCCCTCACCACTCTTAGTTGTAGGTACTTACTCGTATTTCTTAAGATGCCTAACGTATTCTTGCATTTACATTTGAATTTTTCATCGAAGGAACAAGATAATAACTATTTCGACTATACCATCAGAAGGCTGATTAAATGTACAAGTTTTCATGAGGTTTGACAGCTTGCGAGAATTTTTTTAGAAGAGCAGTGATCCTCCAAATTGTTCCATACACTTATAATTTTTTGACATTTAACGTTTTGAGCTGCTATTGCTGTTCGAATTATGATACTTTTCACATTGAACATGCGTTTTTCTTACAGAAAGATTTACGCTGATTTTGAAACAGCTGCCAAAAGTTGAGGAAAAATGAGTGAAAGTGGAAAAAATTGAGTTTTTATTATGAGAAATGTGATTTTCTCGAACACCCCTTTAAAAAATCATATCTCGAGAACGAATTGAGATAGAAAGGTGCGGTTGGCAGCGTTTTACTCCATTTTCGATGTAGAGTTACGCATATGTTTTTTCGCATCTACGAGCGGTTCACCCTGTATATACTCGTAAATTTTTGTGAAATAGAAAATATTCAAAAAAAGTTTGTTTTATTAATTTTTTGGACAACCAGTGTTATCTAAACCTGAAGCTCCTTTCTCACACATCAGAGTATTGGCTCAACTCCGTCTCTCTGGAAAGTATTGCCTAAAAATTAGTTTCAAAAATAACGTTTACACCCTTAATTCCCAGGAGGTTTGAACAATCTGTAATAAAAACGAACTGGAAGACGTGTACCTCTTGTCCTATCCACTCTCCCATTAGAAGCCACTTCCTGCCTCAGTGACAACATAGACAGATCCAACTTCCATACCTTACTTCTGGCCCACAATAAATATGAGATATCATATATTTTCTATTATAAAACCATCGCTTTGAAATAGAGCTTTCATTGTTTAATGAATACCCTTTCTTCTTCCATTTCATATTTATATTCAACACCTGCATGCCCACTCCATATTTATTCTCTTTGTATTATTATTATTTTTATTTATTTATTTCATATAAATATTTCTGACTAGGTTTTTAAATATATAAGTGAACTTAATAAACATGATCTATAAAAAAAAAAGATTCAGATTTAAAGAAGGAATAGTTAACATAAAGAACAGATGAATTATAGATACTGGTGATGGGAGTGCTTCCAGAAACGTTTATAATTGCTAATTTTTGAGAAGGCAAAAAATAAATGGGAGAAGTGATTCTGTGAAAATATATTATAGATGAATTAAGAATCTCCTTACACTTACCAAAAAGCAATAAATATTTATTTTTCTCTCTGTAATATTATTCTTAATTTTTTATCTTAATCACTATTATTACTGCATTTATTTCCTTATTTAAATTCATTTATTTATTTTAGATTATAATCTCAATTTTTCAGTTATGTACCAATTTATAAAAATGAATGTATTTTAGTTATATAGTATATATAAACCGTGAGTATGCCGTCCTTCGCATGGGATGTTAAGCGATGGTCCCAGGCCTGTACTCATTGAAGCCCCCTACCCTAGGTAACTAAATCTGAGTAGATACAATTTTTGGACTCCCGTAGAAGGTGTCCACCAGAGCGACGAAATAGCGCTGTGATAGTAGGCAATATGACCTCGTAGTTGAAGCCCGGGCATGAGTCGTAATAACTAACTATATAGTCATTACCGTTTAGTTGATCAATAATAAGTACGGATGATCTCTTTAAACAATAAAATTATTATTATATTTATCTTTTGGAGTCTTCAGTATCGAAAAGGGACGGGCCAAGTTACCAGAGCCATTCTAGCACCATGCAAAGAGAAGAACTTCGGATGTAAGGTTGAATAATTCGTGATGTCAAATCATTGGTATTAATTCATATTTTTTTTCAAAAACTTCTTCAGTGTTACATTTCCGGATGGAAACAGGGGATGGGAAGGTTATTCCCAGAGAATCATGAGATATATATATGCAAGTTCTCATATCCTAATTCATAACTTCATAGAATCCCGTTATTTAAAGCATCATAAATTGTCAGAGGAACATAGGGAGCGGAAATCACTCCTGAAATAACAGCAACTTGGAATCCCAAATGATGAATCCTGGTTCTCGATTGGTACTCGTACGTTAGAAAATGAAGTGTTGACATGCTGATTTAAACTCCAGAGGGTGGGAGCGAATTCTAATCAAAGTTGTAATAATTTTTACCGGAAGTTGACAAGGGCTATCTTTTATCATAACCTTACAGCTTAGCGTAACCCGTTCAAGTTCAAGTATGTCCATATAGGTCTTATTATTGTCAGTTTGTTCTCAAAAGTCTGGATTTTCTGCTTGGCAGCCGATAGAGACCCCAGCTATACGCAGAAGGGGGGAAATCATATAATTAGTCAAAAATTCGATGCGGATTTTTCAATAAAATTTCCGACTTCTAGTTTTCAAAAATGAAAAAAATCCGTTTGTGCGTCTGTGAACCCCATAACCCAATGGAATAAATTTATCAACATGAAATTTTATATGTGTGGCCAGAGCTCCGTAACGACAACACCTATCGATTTTCAGCCAAATCGACGTAAGAGGAGAGAGGCTTAACTTGAAAACTGTAATAAAACTACCGTTGTAAAGAATGTATCGACCACTTAATAATGTTCAGTGAATTCGACAAAAGGGAAGGGGGGCTTAGAAGTTGGACACAAGTTTAAAGCTCCAATAACTGCCCATTTAATGCATTTATCGACATGAAAAATGAGGATTTAGGAGCCTCTATGTAAGTCAACTGTTGAATATTAGCGCAAACGGTCGACTGGTTTTGAAGAAGGTGCGAAAAGTTATTTGATTTATTCGTTTTGCGGAAGTACATTGCTAGTGATTCACCGTGCCACTTTCTTTTATAATATATTTAATTATACTTGAATATTTATTGTACTTTTTTTCTTCTTTTGTACATATAAATCTTCTGAAGGGAGAACAGAAGGGAGAATAAAAACTCACTTTATTAATTCGCGCTAGAGAAGTACATTATCAGTGATTCACCGACACCTTTGATTTATAAAACTCTAAAAAGAAAGAAAGAAACCTACACCGATATATTTTTTGTTTAAGAAAAGAAATGTGAAATAGGGCTTCATAAAACTATCAGAGACAATCCGGCTTTTGTAATTCGTTCTGATCCCATTAGAGATATTCTGGTTATAATCCGAACAAATTATTTAAACAGCCTCCACTTTATGTAATGGCTTAAATACATTTAGACAAATATCCTTACATAATTTTCTTCAACTGAATGTTCTAAAAGTTGTCGAAAAGTGTTTGTGGATATGAAGTGAACTGCTAAAAGCCAGTGGCACAATTAGGATTTTTCTAAAATACGGTCCAATATTCGACTCATATGTGCGTATATTTGCGGGTGAACGCATGTATATAATTGAATAAATCAATCGTATTTTCAGAATTTTAATCAGTGTTTAAAGAAGAACAAATGTAATTTCACGTATGTACATATAAAACGCCATAAAGAGAGCGCCGGTAGCTCAGTGGTATGCGTGCTTGTCTTCTAAGCTCAAGAACGTGAGTTCGAAACCCGATCGAGGCCCTTAGTTTATTTTATCTGGGAGGTAAAATAAACTAAAGCAAGTCGTCCTTCGGATGGGACGTTAAGCAATGGTCTCGAGCCTGTACGATGTCAGGTACTCGTTAAACACAACCCTATGTGAATAAAAATTTAGGGTAGGCAAAATTTGGGACTCCCAAAGTAGAATCGGGCTATGTCCACCAGAGTGATGAAAGAGCGCTCTGGTAGTAGGCGATATGACCTCGTAGTTAAAGCCCGGGCATGAATCATAAAACCTTTAAATATTTCATACGGAAATTTATTTTTCATTCTTTGAGGCTCTTAAATCTGAGGACTTAATAGCGTTTGGAATTTTTATAAGGAACATTTTGGGTAAAACCAAGTTTTCGATAGGACTTACCGTTTTCGGGTAATTGGAGAAAAGGTCTAAAAATACGTGTTGCAAAACTACATTTCGAGAGCTGCAAAAAATCGTATTACATACAACATATGTATGTATTTCAGTGGTACCTTGTTAAATGTGGTTAGGCCTTGGAATAAAGTGGTCACTTCTTTCTTCTGATTTCTGCCAAAATCTAATCAGATTTAAGTTAGCACATGTGACCCCTTTATTCGAAATATCAAGTTCATTGCTACAATTGTTTTTGTGGTATAGGGCTCAACATCTTCCAATCACATACGAAGAGACACACCTATACATACACACAGACACACGCACAGACAGACATCATCGCGAAAATGGTCAAAAAGTATTCATGGGACCTTGAAACGTGAAAATCCGTTGGAACCACCCCACGATCTGAATACTTCCTTATACGGGGATGGGGGTTCACTGCTAAAAGCAATTCGGTATTGTAATTGAAACCTCCCTTGGCAACCCACCCCCATATACCATATTTTTCTTCAAAGTTAAGATAACAATATGATTAGTAGCAGTGAATGGAAATAGAGTGGATGAAGGCAGGATTATTAACATCCCCAGGGACTCCCTGCTCATATTCCGTGTAATCGGATTCGGCTAAGCAAATCCAGGGCTTCTAGAGTGGTTCTAGATTAACCTGCAGTTGACTTCGCCAAATCCCACTTGGCTGAATATGTCAACAATAGTGTTCGATCCCGGATCAGAAGGGAATCCCAGCAGGAGCCTCGTCAGGAACGTGTTCCCATCTGCCGAACTCCATTGGTGTTAGCCACTAACCACACACAAATCGCACACTCTATCCCGACATACCATATAACCTACACTAAAATTGTAGCTTTTTAATTTCTTATACCTATAAAAAAAATCAAAAAACTTCCTAATACTATAATAATATAAAGAATTTTTTTTTTTTAGTTGGAGAAATTACTCATCAGCGGTATTGAGGCTCTTGCCCATACCCCGCTGAGGCTAGAATGCAACCTTCTAAAAATATTTAGGACATCCTACTGGGGTGGAAATTGGTCTGGGATGGAGTTAGTTCCTTGGAATAGGGGAGGAATTGGGACATCTACTACTTCACTCTGGTCCCAGGATCAGAATCTACCAGGGACTGTGCTGGTGCCAGTAACCACAGCCGCTACGAATCCAACCTCAGTTTGGAAGCAACCACCTCCATATTATCATTTTAGCTAAGGCTATGACAACCACCCGCCTCAAGGCCCTTGTGACTGACCCGGGATGGCAAGCAGTTGCCTATCATCCCTATGGTTTTCCACCTGTGTATAAGAAAGTATTTTAATCATGCGAAAATCCGAGATCGAGGATTCAATGAATTTTCACATTTCAAGGTGGTTTCATGAATACGTTTTGATCATTTTCGCGATGTGCGAATGTGTCTGAGTATGTGTGTGTATGTGATTGGAAAGTTGTGAGCTCTCTATCGCAAAAACGATTGTAACTATGAACTTGAAATTTGGAATGAAAAGGTCACATGTGCTATCTTAGATCTGATTAGATTTTGACCGAAATCAGAGGTAAATTGACACCTCTTTCCTCCAGGGCCTAAGTACATTTTATAAGATACCGTTTATATTTATGACCTAATAAAAACTCTTTTTAAGTAATAGTTGTAGAAAAACCTAAAGTAAATATTTTATATGCAATACAATTTAACGCAGGTTGTCCAGTTTTCGAGATACATGTCGAGCATGTCTTAAAGATTAATAGATTTTAATAAATTTGTGACTTTTGTCCCCGAAAAAATAAAATATTGACTCTCCCATCGGTCTTCTTAGTGAAGCAGTACAGGTTCTCCAGCTTTTGTGAAATTAGTCTTCACATAGTTAAAAATAGTATTATTTCGGATAAATCTCTCATAGAAAAATTACTTTTAAAAAGGATATAAAAAAAAGTGGCGGATAAATTATGGAAAAGTATCTCGGTTTCTCCCAAATACATGCCACAGAATCAAACATTAGACAAATTGTGTTGCCGATAGAATGCAACGTGACCCCGCGTTATTGATCAGGTCGTTAGAGATATTTACTTGCCATCCTGACCTTCACCAAGTGTATAGCGCCGTTTTAATATTTCTCTCACCGTTAACCGGCAAGGATTTCAAAATTTTCAGAGTAAGCGAATTTAGATTTTTTTTTCTTTAATGGTAGAAGAGGAGGGAGAAAAACAATGAATTAGCGATTGTCTTTTAGTAGCGGCAAATTCTCATGGACCCCAAACAAAATGTTTGCTGATAGAAAAAAAAAAAAAAATACAATTAAATTACACAACATTTATCAAAAATGGAAAGCTGGGAAGGAGAGATGGAAAGAAAGATGAAGAACCAGGAAGGAAAGAAAAAGAGATAGATAGATAGATAAACTTTTATTGCACAAAAGATTACAACCTCTATGGCCATGAGTGGGTTTTTTTTTTTAACAAAATAAATATTCTTATAGTTAAGTACGTATATAAAATAAAATAAAAGAAAAAACATCTATATAAAGAATTGTACATAATAAGCAATATAACAACTATATAAAAAATACCAATAATATTGAAATAGTAAAAATGGACATGCTCTTTAATATAAATAGTGCAATAGTGCAAGCAACCAGGATAAAAGAAACAATTTAAAAATTACATAAAACAAGATATGACATGAACATGAATAAATTTTTAAAAAAATAATAAAATATATATATATATATATATATATATATATATATATATATATATATATATATATATCTTACATGCAACAAATTAAATTGTGTTATTCTTTATTGTCAAGACAACAGTAAAAAATAAAAATAAATTGTTAATTTTTCTAACTTCTAAATTATTTAAAATATGCACAAATGTTTCTGAGTAATATTCTTGTCATTTGTGAGATAATTGAGGAGAAATGTTTGCCTGGGGATACACAAGGAGGGACAATAGAACAAAACGTGTATGAGGACTTCCTTTTCGTCTAAGGTAAAGACACTTTCAGGACAAAACTCATAACTAAGCCCTCCAAGTAATATACTAAAATTTCTATTCCTATTGTGGAGACGAATTTGAGCTAGAAGTCCGGAGTTTTCCTCCCTCTACTGAAGGGGAAGGAAAGAAAAAGGAAAAATCGAAAGCTGAGAAGGAATGGAAATATGGAAAGAAAAATAAGGAAAGAAAGATGAAAAACTGGGAAGGGAAGAAAAAAGAAAAATCAGAAACTGGGAGGAAAATATAGAAAGCTGGGAAGGAAATGAAAGAAAAAAGGGGGATTAATACACTAAAAATGATGTATCGATTGTCTTTTAGTAGTGGCACGTTCTCACGGACCCGCACCAAAAATGTTTGCTGATATTATTTTTAGAGTATAGAGGGGAGGTGGAGTGAAAAATAGGAGAAAAGCCTGAATGTCTACAGAAAATATTGGATGCTCCTTCCACACAAATCTGTTCACTTCAAGCCTTCGTCACTCAATTTTCATATTATCATTCATATGTAATAGATGTTGTAAGACGGATATTTTCCATAGAAATAAAAGCCTTGTCTTCCAACTGTTTTATTTGCAAAGTAGTAACTAGGGGAAACCTCGAAGCATCAGGGTACAGAGTAATAAAATAAAAATTAAAGCTTGCTTACCCCACCCGTATAGTGAAATACAGAAATACTGGAATAGCTGAAAGCGTAGGGGCGAGGATGAATGAGATTTATTTAATACGAAAGGAAATATAAATGAAAAATACTACCTATTCATAAAAGGAGAAAATAAATAGAAAATTGTGATGTGGACATTACAGGACATTCTTATACCAACCACGCTTACAGATCATTCTCTTTCCTCCTTCTCAAAATTATTTTATACTGGCATTACAGTGTATAAGAATGTCTACTCTCAAGATAACGCTGTTCAAAGAGACAAAATGAAATGATTTCGAGAAAGGGAGGGGAGAGAGAGTGATCTGTAAGCGTTGTTGGTATAGGAAATCCTGTAATGGCCACGTCACTTATTTTTCTTAATTTTTGTAATTTAAAAAAAAAAACTACCAATACATAAAAAGTTCGTTGGTATGTGTTTCGATTTAAATATTACGTAGATATATTTCTTATATAGGGGCGCCGGTAGCTCAGTGGTATGCGTGCTTACCTTCTGAGCTCAAGAACGTGGGTTCGAACCCGACCGAGGCCCTTAGTTTATTTTATCTGGGAGTTAAAATAAACTTAAGCACGCCGTCCTTCGGATGGGACGTTAAGCGATGGTCTCGAGCCTGTACGATGTCAGGTACTCGTTAAAGACCCCTGCCCTAGGTGAATAAAAATTTAGGATAGGCAAAATTTAGAACTCCCACAGTAGAGTCGGGCTCATGTCCACCAGAGTGATGAAAGAGCGCTCTGGTAGTAGGCGATATGACTTCGTAGTTAAAGCCGGGCATGAGTCATAAAACCTAAACCTAAACCTATATTTCTTATAGACATTTAGTTTACATTCTTTGGGCCTCTATAACTTTTGTCGTATTCATCCTATCTCAAATCTGAGGACTTATTAACGATTTGAAATTGTATAAGGAACAATTTTGGTAAGAATCACTTTTTCGATATGACGAAAGGTTTTTGGGTAAATCAAGGAAACATCTAAAAATATGTGTTTCAAAACTACGTTTCAAGATTGTTTTCAGCATGTATCTCGGAAACCGGACAACCTGCGAAAAATCGTATTGCGTATAAAACAAGACCTATGTTAGCACATGTGACCCCTTCATTCCAAATTTGAAGTTCTTAGCTACAAACGTTTTTGCGGTAGAGACACAACTTTTCAATCACATACGCACAGACATCATCGCGAAAATGGTCAAAACGTATTTAGGTGTCCTTGAAACATGAAAATCATTTGAAAGCTCGATCTCGGATTTTTGCACGATTACAATACCTACCTACTTCCTTATACTAAGAAAGTAAAACTCAGCGTACAAGGTACCACAATTTTGTTGTTATTTATTAATTATTAATAATCACATGTTCCAAATACGATGTACAATAGTTGCATCCATATGATTTACCATTCCATTCAATACACTTCCACAAGTCGTCGCAAATTATGTTTTAGGTTGCCAAAAAGTACAAAACAAAGAAGAAAGGCCGAATGAAACAGTTCGGATAGTGGTATTAACTAGGTAACTTGATTCCAAAATGACGACCGGCAAAACGTTCGGCTACACTAGAAGAATGCGTCTACCTAAAGACGCAGCAGAGAAAATAAGAGCCATTTACAGGGTAAATTTAATATTCTTTAAATAGTCTATACAATCAATTTAAATTTTCTTTGAAAGTGATCAATCTTTTACATTTTGAATGACTTCTTATCAAAACTCTTCTTTCTATAACTTCTGATGATGATATTGAAAATTAAATGTACAGAAAAATTTCACTTATACTTTTGCGATACCTGCCAAGTTTCTAAACAAATTAGTCTTTGCCTTAAAAAAAAAAATAGAGTGGTCGGTGAATCACCGGTAATGTACTTCCCCAACGCGAACTACAATCCCTCCAAAACCAATCTACCGGGCTAAAAATCATAATAGTTCAAGTACATACGATGTTCTGCATCATCACATTAAATTTTGTGCCAATATATTAATTACATCGGAAGTTATTAGAACTTTTGTGTTAAGCCCACCCCCCTTCCTTCAGCCGATTTGACGGAAAATCAAAAGGTGTCGTTCTTATGGGGGTTATGGATACACATACAAAATTTTGTGTTGATACATTCATTTTATCGGGTGTTATTGTGTACACAAAGATGATTTTTTGTTTCCTTTTTGGTTCCGGGGGGGCAGGAAAACATGAAGTTCCGGTGAAAACTCAAAATCAAATTTCTGACTAATTATAGTTAGTTATTATGACTCATGCCCGGGCTTTAACTACGAGGTCATATCGCCTACTACCAGAGCGCTCTTTCGTCACTCTGGTGGACATGTGCCCGACTCTATTGTGGGAGTCCTAAATTTTGCCTACTCTAAATTTGTATTCACCTTGAGCAGGGGTCTTTAACGAGTACCTGACATCGTACAGGTTCGGGACTATCACTTAACGTCCCATCCGAAGGACGGCGTGCTTAAGTTTGTTCTACCTCCCAGTTAAAATAAACTATGGGCCTCGGTCGGGTTTCGAGCCCACTATCTTGAGCTCAGAAGGCAAGCACGCATACCGCTGAGCTACCAGCTCCCTCGACTAATTATATACCTACCCCTAAGTCTAAAGTTCAGTTTTTATATTCGTATTTTCTTCAGAATGCTTTGTCCTACCTGGAAAATGGTAGGACAAAGCATTCTGATTAAAATACGAATATAAAAACTCGACATTTATTTCAGTGAAAACAATCCACTAAAAATGGTAGAACCATTGTCTTTCAAGGGGAGTCTTATTTTCAAAAAGCTTGTGATCCATAGGTTTTCTAGAATTTATCCTCCTATTTTTTGCTTTTCTTGGTGTAATTTTTCTACGAGAGATTTATTCGAAAGAAGACAAATCGACGCTTGGGTCCTTCCGTCGGTACATTTAGTGAAGTAGAACAGGTTCTCTTGACTTATCTGTGTGAAGGCCAATTTGGTAAGACCCAATTTTTCGATAGGATTGACCGTTTCTAAGTAAAGCAAGAAATCGGCTAAAAATATGTGATTCAAAACTAAATGTCTGGTGGACGGTTTTCGGCATCAAACCGGACGACTTGCAACAAGTTTCTAGGTTCATATTTACAATAGAAAGAGAGAGAGAAAAAAGTCGAATATCTTATTAATTTTCAGTAATACATTAATGTTAAGAAGATTTTAAATTGGAATTTAAGTTTTCAACTTTAACTTTTTAACTTTTTAAATATTTGACTCACATAGTGACTTCTGAATCATCATACTGAATGTTGTGTCGATACAGCCCCGCCGCAACATATATCAGTGCCCTAGGCGAAAATCTATCTTGCGCCCTCTTGTAAGGAAAGAAAATTTCAATAATTAAAAAATAAAACTTTATAAAAAAATTTTTTAATGTTTAAATTTATTATAAAAAAAGAAAAAAAATATATATAAAAAAAATTATAAACACAACGTATATTATCATAATATATCTGAAAAAATGATTGAGAGACATCAAATTGTATCAATTTTTGGAAAAATTCAATAAGACCACGGGGAAAGAACCAGGTTTGTCACTTTTTTCTCGAATGAGAGTTATCGCCACTACAGTATAGTATATTAAACATATTTCTCGATTCACCATGGTTACGGGCTTCAAAAAGACGGTTTGTCACTACGAAAACAGAAGCTGAAAATATGACGTGCGGGGAATTGATAGATACGGACTTTCAAACATTAAATTTCAGTTTACAAACCTGGTTCTTTGCCCGTGCTCTTCAATTGTATTTTTTGGGCTTTAGCATTAGCAAATTCTTCAATTACATCCTTGAAATTTGTGTTCTTGGTCAGGTCGTTTTCTATTGCAAGAACAGCAAGAGCATCGAGTCTTTCTTGTGTCATAGTTGATCTTAAATATGTTTTTAATAATTTCAATTTGCTAAAACTCCTTTCGCAACCGGCTACTGATACTGGAATCGTTAAAAGTATGCTTAACGCAATCCACAAGTTCGTGAATAAGTCGCAAGTATTAGTTTTTTTTTTCAATTCTTTCAATCAAGGTCAAAGAGTCAACAACTCTTGTGCCCCTAACATCGAGGCGCCCTAGGCGATCGCCCTTCCTTCATTACGGCAGTTTTGGGATTTTTGAGTTGAACCCCCTTCTAATTCCCCATCTTTTCGGCTGATTCCGCTGAAAATAAATAGGTATTGTCCTTATAGGGCTTTGAATTTACTTATGAATTGTCAATTCATTAATTACAACAGCAGTTATAACGGTTTTTGTGTTAAGCATCCCTTTTATTCTTGGTCGAATTTTTGACCGATTGCATAGCTTATCCTATACTTCATATAGCCAGGAAATAAATAAAATACGTTTTCAATATGGCCGACCAACTATATGTTGTCTACTCAAAAGGTCGTTTGGTTCTCGTATATGTGTCTTGAACGTCCTGTTGCCTATATAAATCAGAATACAATTTGGTTGAACTTTACTAGAACTAGACAATAGATATATATTTTTAAAAATATATAAACTTAATATTTTCTGTTATATTTTTCAGCGTCAAGCGGGACCCACACGACCGACACCAGAGCTTGAGGAGAAATCAGGATTCAATGATAAAGAATTGGATAATTTGAAAATGACATTTAGGTATTTTGATGAGGACGACAACAAATATTTGGACAAAATCGAAATGCAGAAATTGTTCAGATATACTCTTGGAAATGAACTACCTATAGACAACCTGGAGACCGTAAGTAGCTCTCAAAGTTATGTTGGGACAAGTGGTGGGATTTGTACTAAAAGTGAATAAAAACTGGAGTACTTCCTTCAAATAGCAATCATTTATATATAGTTAGTGTGACTCATGCCCGGGCTTAAACTACGAAGTCATATCGCTTATTATGAAAGACCTCTCGCCCTAGTGGACATGAGCCTGACTCTACTGAGGTGTCTTAAATTGCCTACTCACCTAGGGTAGGGTCTCGAACGAATACCTAATATCGTACAAGCTCGGGACCATTGCTTAACGTCCCATCCGAAGGATGGCATGCTCAAGCTCTTATCCTGGTTTCGAAACCCGCGATCTTGAGCTCAGTAAGCAAGCACGCTACCTCTGAGCTATATTATTATTTTATATATATTTATTTATTATAACGTAATACAAAATAATGGTTAACAAAAGACGAATGAAAAATGAATCTTTTCATTATTGTCCTTTTCTTTTCATAGAAAGGAAAGGTATACAAATATGAATGCTGAATTTTTATTTCTGAGGGATTATTGCCTGAATTTTGTGAATTCCGAATAAATGGTTAATGTGAAGAGTCTTTGTTATGACCCAGGCGGGGAACAGAAGAACTTATCTGCCCCTATATATTCAATTTTGAATTGCTAATTTTTTAGCGGTTTATTTATTCATTGAACAATTTTATTTTATTTATCACTTTTTAAATAAAAAAATAAAAAATGTTCTATCAGGTAGCGCGATGATGAGGGCTACCTCGAAAGCCGGCTACAAAAAATAAAGAAATCTGTGAAAAGTCAGACTACGTTTTTATTTTAAGACCTGTGAAATGAAATATTTTCCAAATTGGAGTAAATGATGATAAAAGACATGCGTTGAGGATATTTTCTGTCTCTCAGACTACAGACATCGTAACTGTGCCCTAACGACTATAAGGTTCCAGTTTAAAGATCCGAGTCTTGATGGACTCCCTAGGGTCCGTGCTTTAAACTTTTACAGAGACATCATGACGAGAGATTCAAATTATCTCCAAAAACAAAACGAATGCTATTTAATACTTTACTAAAACCGATGTGGACTTACGGAATTAAACTATTGGGTTTTGCCAAACGATCCAATCTAAACCGCATCCAATCCCTTCATTCCGATATTCTTCGTAAAATAGACAACGCTCCTTATAATCTCCCCAAATAAACTCTTCTAATTGACCACAAAGTTTCTTTCATCGCCGAAATAGTCAGATATAAGGAATTCCATTCCTCATTTAACATAGCTACGTTCTGATATTTATATAATTCTCAGGTTACCTGACATTATTTAAGATGGGGGGTTAGAGGCTTTGGAAGTCTCACCTTAACATAACATTTAAAAATAATTGAGTTGTCAAAAATCTAATAAAATGAGGCCGAGGTCCTTAGTTTATTTTATCTGGGAGGTAAAATAAACTAAACACGCCGTTCATCGGAAGGGGCGTTAAGCGATTGTCCCGAGTCTGCACGATGTCAGATACTCGTTAAAGACACCTACCCTAGGTGAATAAAAATTTAGGGTAGGGAAAATTTAGGACTCCCATAGTAGAGTCGGGCTCATGTCCACCAGAGTGACGAAAGAGCGCTCTGGTAGTACGCGATATGACCTTGTAGTTAAAGACCGGGCGTGAGTCATAAAAACTAACCAACTCTAATAAAGTGAAGACAAAAAAAAAAATTATATATAGCAATTTTATTTATAAACAAAATTTTAGTAGAATATATATTATATATTTGAAATCAGGAGGTCGGTAAACATGAAATTTCATTGAAAATTTAACATCGAAATTCTGTTTTGAAAAGTAATAAGTGACTCACTAGGAATGTACTTCCCCACCATGAATTAATTTAACTTTTTTAATTGAAATTTAATTTAATTGAGCTGAGTTTACGAAGCTCTTTCTTAGGCGATTCATGTATTTTGTTGAACTCGTACTCCTCCCTTTACCGATCACATTAAAATTTGCCACGATGGTAGTGGACACGGTGACGATGGTTTACTACTAAAAAAATCTGAAATCGAACATACCACGGAGGAATAATCACCGAAAAACAAAATCCCCATTGAAATCAATTGAGAGACAAAATTCTCGCGCAAAATATAATTTTTCGATTTCAAATGTAAAAATCCGGGCGAAGCCTTTTCGGTTTACCGAGCATCAAACACCACTTTTTTTGACCTGTTTTTTTCAGTGTTCTAACGTACAAACTTCGACTTTTTTTCGATAAAAATATTCACAGCTGTTGTTGTCTACAAAAAGGCTAGAAAAAATCCATTGAATTCATTTGAAATCTATTTAAAGTATTAATATATTCATAAAGAACATACAAGGTGAGAAGTTACTGATAATTATTAAAACATTAACTGAGTTTTTTATACAGATATGCCTGACTCAGCACAGTTTTTGCAAACAGCAGAATGTATTGCACACTTAGTTTTAGTTTTTTTTTATTTATAAATAAAAATATGAATATTTATTATTTTTTATTGATAACAACAAAAAAAAAGAGGGAAAATTAGTTAAAGGATGAGTATTTTTGCAGGTGTTTGGTAAGATGGACCAGAATCGCGACAATAAGATCTCATTTCCAGAGTTCCTGGTACACAATGCCCAGCGCAAGAAGCCACTTCCACAAGGGGACTATCTTCGGGACACATTCGAGAAGTTTGACAGGAATGAAGATGGTCTCCTCAACCTGGACGATTTTCGGCATGCTCTTCTATATTTAGGTGAGATCATATACCTAACTAAATGTCTTAATGAGTATCTGACATTGCACAGGCTCGAGGCCATCGCTTAACATCCCATCCAAAGGACGGCATGCACAAGGTTTTTTCACCTCCCAGTTAAAAAACCTAAGGGCCTCGGCCGGGTTTTGAACCCGCGAACTTGAGGTCAGTAAGCTAGCACGCTACTTCTAAGCTGCAGGCGCCCTCTAATATATACCTATAATATAAAATATGTAAATATATATATATATATAAGGGTTTTGCTTGGAGGCCCTAGCTTTAAGAGCACACTATTCATAAACAGCTGACTCTCAAGAAAAAAATTTCCCTGGGGAAATTTATATTTTTTCATCTAGTTCATTGGTAATACTGACCATGCGCCTCGCTTTCTGGGTTGATGGATGATTCCAGTGTTAATGGAGTCATCTTAGATGGGAGACAGCGCAAACATTTCGTTAAGCTAATTCTAAGTGAAGAAACATGGCTTCTCCATATAATGGACAGTATCAACATTATAAATAATTTTAGATGACAATAATTAAATCGAATGGCCTTATGAGCTTCATGGTTTGATTTATTTCATTTTCGATATCCGAAAGGGTCTTACATGATTTGAGTATTGATACAACTCTCCGAGGGATGAAACACGTGTATTTGCACAGAGCGGCTGAAATGGGAAAAGTGAAGTAATCTGTAGAAAATTGAAGAATAATATAAAAAAAGTTGTTGGTGAATCCCCGGCGATGTAATCCCTCAAATTAATCAATTAACTTTCCAAGTCCAGTCGATCGTTTGGGCTAATAATGAATAGTGGACTTAGATAGGGGCTTCTAAATCATCATATACTAAATTTTGTAATCCCCTCCTCTGATCTCCCATCCCTTCGACCGATTTCGCGTAAAGTAAATAAGTAACGTCCTTAAGGGCTTGTTAATTCAAATAAATATTTTTGAAATCAATGTGTGCTGAAAACATGAAATTCCGGTGCGAAATGAACTTTGAATTTTTGACGTTTATATAATTTCTTCCGATTATTCGTATATCTGGGGAAGTAAAATTAATATTATCCCAGATTTTTGTATTCTAATAATTTAATTTAATATCAGTATAGGTTAGGTTAGGTTTTATGACTCATGCCCGGGCTTCAACTACGAGGTCATATTGTCTACTACCAGAGCGCTCTTTCGTCACTCTGGTGGACATGAGTCCGACTCTACTGTGGGAGTCCTAAATTTTGCCTACCCTAAATTTTTATTCACCTAGGGTAGGGGTCTTTAACGAGTACCTGACATCGTACAGGCTCGGGACCATCGCTTTACGTCCCATCCGAAGACGGCGTGCTTAAGTTTATTTTACCTCCCAGATAAAATAAACTAAGGGCCTCGGTCGGTTTACGAACCCACGATCTTGAGCTCAGAAGTCAAGCACGAATACCACTGAGCTACCGGGGCCCTATCAGTACATGTTTCGGCATTAATTTTAAATTTTAATATTTTTTCCATTTGACTATTTTTTATTATTATATTGTTTATTTTGGATGGGAGTCGGACATGCTAACAGACTCCTCCCCACTAATCCTACTTCCTCTAATGTTTACTAAACTAAGCTGGCCTTAAGCCTCTCTGTACCCTGCTAGGAGCCTCCAAGACCGCATCGTACTTTTATCTATCTACCTGTTCAGCCATGACCACATCGTCCCATCACCAGATCATCTCAGCATCCCATTCAACAGTTAGCACCCCCCTCCTCATCAGAGCGGCATAGAAGGCATCGCAACCGATAAGAACATTATTATTTTACCAATTGTTTGAACTTTTATTTTTATGTTGAACGTTATATTCGAAGTTAAGTTTTAGTTATATTTATCTTATGTTTTGTTATCTCTTATTATTTTTCAGTTGGCCAACTCCATCTTCCCCAGGTTTTCTTTTGTTCATTACATTCATTTATATATAAACTTCATCAATCTTATTATGTCCTCCAGAACCTCCAGAGGTTTTGTAGCCGGTTATTTGGAAATTCTTATTTTGGATACCACTACCGGTCTATACAGTATATATATATAAAATTTACAAATTTTTTTGGTGTCCAAAAGTACATGAATTAACCAATTACCACTGTTTATGGTTTAACGGAAATAAATATTTTTGTTATTAAAATGTTTTTGAGGAAAAAATTATTGGGAGAGTAATTTTTATTTTTTTGTTGGGTTTTCAAGGTTGAGAAACGCGGACATATTGTAGAAACAATTTGGTAGAAACTTGTAATAAATAAATTAAACAATCTGATATTCAAAATGTTCTACAAAAAAAAAATAAATAAAAAAAATAGATTTTGGGTGCTACTGTTGCCCTACAATAGTCAACTGAACATTTTCTCCTTATTAAAAAATGTTTCTTATGGTATTCCCTACCGTCATGTTTTCTGAAGTTCGAGATAGGTCCAATTCGAACAGTCAAGCTGGAAGGCATTGAAACGTTTTCTTCATTACTTTATGCAAGTTAATAATGTCATCTGCCCAGTAAATAGGTTTAATAATGTTAGCGGCCCGGTTCGTAGTTGTAAATAAGATAAATATAAAGATATAGAATTATCTAACACGGTCATATCTGCCGAACTTTGTATTTATGCCAAGAGGGGAGGGTAAGTGACAAACCACTTCTACGGACTCAAAATCACTGAAAATTTGAACTTATTTTTAAAATCATCTGACTTCAAATTACTAACCGCGCAGATAATGTTACTAACCTGGTAACCAGTTAACATAATGTAATATAAATGGCGCGATCGTTTAAGGAGGTGGGGGGTAATGTATGCTATTGGGTGCCGAAGTTCTTAGGGTCGACCCTGCTCCGAGCATATACGTATATAATGATATAAAATAAAATGTAATTTTTCAGTTGGTTGAAAATTATTTTAAAGGTTAATATCATATTTTCTTCTGCAGAGAGCCTTCAAATGTTTACTCTTGCATGAATATATACGCTTTATATAACATTCTTTTCCTATGATTATGTGATTTATCTTTATAAAAATTTTTTTTAAAATCACTTCCCTGATATATATTATTATAGTATATAATATATAGGGTGTCTCACGAATCATGCTCACCCCCAAAATTGCTCACCCCCATTAGGTGTACTCTAAAAAACCTAACGTAATTTTTATCGAATATTTTAAAAGAGAGGATACAGTTTTTATTTTATATTTGTCACCTACCCTTCAAAGGAGAAAAAAACCAAATACATGGTGGCGTGTGGAAGACGAAGAAAATACCTAAACTCTGTTCAAGTTGCCGAGTATTCATTCGAGACGGTTTTGTCTACCTGGGGTCATATATAGACCGGGCCAATGATGTGCGGGCAGAGGTGAGCAGGAGTTACTATGGCCTTCAGTTTCAATTTAAATTTCGGCTGCTACCCAGGAATACGAAGGTGATGCTGTACAAGACGCTTGTCGGAGAAGTGGCGGAGAATAGCCGTCTTGATATCTACGAGAAGAGAATCCTCCGTAGGTCCGACGGCCCCACCCAGGAGGAGGGTGTTTGGTGCATCCGATACAACTAGGAGTTGTACGCACTACCGAGCCATACGAGGACCTTATACCAAGGAAACTCTTGAATGTGACACTGGAGGGTAGGAGAAGAGTGGGACAAGCATAAGAACATGGCTGGAGACTGTAACAGAGACGCAAGACGGTTTGGTGCGGTGGGCTGGTGGAGACTGGTCCAGGACAGAGCTGCATGGGGACATTTCCAAGAGTGCAAGACTCTTGAAGAGCTGGCTGGGGCTTCTATGATAATGATAATGGTAAGATTACCAGAGGGTAGATATCCTCTAACAGGAACATTTTCGACTCTGAGGATAATGGGACAAGGCGTTCCAGAGATTGAAAAACGACATTGCAACATCAGAATGAATAACCAACCCCATGACGCAGAAGCTAAAAAATATTTTGGCCATGTTATCGGTTTTTCTTCGCTGTGACAATGGCGCCTTTACACCAATGTTCGTCAATAAAATAAATAAGACAAAAAAAAAACTGAAACTATAAAGTTCATGAAAAAAAAAAAGATTAAAGTTAAAAACATAAATATATAGATTTTTATTCCTGACAAAGAAGAAAGGGCAAACTGTGACGAAAAGCCGATTACATGGCTTTAAATAACTTTCGGTGTTGAGTCAGGGGTGTTATTCATTCCGATTTTGCAATGCTGCAGCTCTGTAACTTATCCGATTTTCCTCGAGGTTAAACTAAAATTTCCGTTCTGGAGGATAGATTAATATTATGAAATTAGATTAACATTGTATACTTCTTCTCCTGTTTTAGGGTTTGTTGGATAACCTATTTTTTTTTCGATTCTGATTATGTACTTCATACTAGACCTAACGAAAAAATTCTGTTAAAAAAATCCAAAATTAAGGAAAATTTTGAAGCTGTATATTGGATCTGTATTTCCTTCAGTACACTTAGTTATATGATTTCTAGTTTCGAAAAGTATATGTTTTATACAGTTGTATTTGTCCGTAGTTGGTCCATAGCGTTCACACACCACCATGATACCCAGACACAAGGCCTCTTCATTTTACTTTCTCAGAGATACGAAGTAATATAATCGGTCAGAAATACAATTTGTGTTTTCACTAAAATTTCACATTTTCCGACTGAGAGAAGATACTCTTGGGAGCATTTTTTATGAAAATATCATAAAGTTTCCGTTGCTCTTAGCGACTGGGTGAAAGTGTAAGATGCTTTCTAAAAAAATCTGTTAAAATTGGTATGTGACATTTTTGTGGTAAATACCACGTAAAATTATCACTGTCACAAATAACTATTTATTAGCGACGCTTATAAGTTAAGAGAACTTTCTGGTTGGGTCTCGTGAAAGAGGAAAAACTTTCTCAATCAAAGTTACCGCGGTCGATTGAAATCCCAAAGTTGGATAAATCTAATTGTTAATAGTACATTTTAGCCTCGGTAGATACCACGCAGCCAATAAGCAGTAGGTTACCCAGGGGATGATCACATTTCATTTTTACAAGGGATGGCTATCTACCCTTCCTCTCTACCGACCCAATCCTTCCGACCCCCCATCCGCCAACCAAGTCCTATAACCTCTTTGTCGTGTATTGTAATGTTTTAGAGTAAGTAATATGCAAATTAACAAGTAAGGATCCAACTTTAGGTCTATGTATATCAATAATTGAGGATGAAAAGTTTCAAACGTGCTAAGTGCCAAAGTGATGTAATTATTGCAAATAAATATATTTGTTTACATCCATTTATCATTAATCGGGTTAAAACAGTTGTGATGGGTTGAAAATAGTTTAATAAGAATATTATTAAGAGTATCTGACTAAATGATGCTTTATTGAGGTTTTTATAAGAAGTTATAGATCACAGTAGAAAAGGGCCAAGTGCCTGAACCAGTTTTTTTTTTTAATTGGGCTTAGTGCATAAACATTTTTACTGTAACGTGCTAAGTGCCATCAAACAATTATTCATATTATACACAGATATTCACTAACCATATTAATAACTTTTAAACATATTATTACATTAAAATTCTTTCAATATTATTTAAAGATATTATTATTATAAAAGTCTTTATATTCTTGTTTTGGCAAACATTGTACCATTGACAGCAAGTCTCTTTTTTTAGGTTGGCTAATATTATTTTGAGGTTGTTTTTCCTGCGTTTTACCTTTCTTCAAGACTGAAACTGTGGCTACATAACACGATTGATGGTTACAATCACTTAGCCCGTCAGCTAAGCAACTGGCGTTGACATTTGCCACATTCCTAAGCAAAATATACAATTTCTTCAATTTTGGTGCAACACGTTTGAAACTTTCCATTCTCAAACACAAACTATGTATTCTAAGATAAACCCCATTCTAATTGTTTTTTTTTTTTAGTGTCTTACTATTATATTTTCTTTATTTTATTATTGTATTTTCTTTATTTCAATATGACAAACTAGCACACATAAATGTCTCTTTGAACGTTGTGCTGATGCTTTGTGATGGCGTAAGCCGAAACCGGTACACTTCATGTATATTTTGTTATGGAGTTCAGCAATATAAAAGTGAAACAAGTACTTTGTTTTTATTTATTTTATTAGCTTTCAACTATATCGACACGGATCGATTCAGACATTGATAGTGAAAATGAGAGATATTATCCCACTTGTAAGAGGGCAAGCTGAGCTATCCAAAATGGGGATTGATATTCGATTTGGGAAATAGTGAAAAGAATATATTGGAGGGAGAAATACATATAGAAGAAGAAAGGAAGAGAAATCGGGGGAGTCCTCACATCATCAGGCCCATGAATTATAGATTTTGGAAGGGATGAAATGGGGAGAAACGGACAAAACCAACATCAACACCGTCTTCTCTCAGTTCTGTTTCTTTGGTAAAAAAAAAAAAAGAGTCCATGAATCACCAATTTACTTCCCCACCTCGAATTAATCTTTGCACAATTTGTTGGAAAATTGATTATTAAGTTTTGTATTCAGATATAAAATTTCCTTTCGATACATTCATTATTTCAGCAGTTATTTTGTATTTGTGTTGAATCTCTCTATTCCCTTTTTGGCTGTGTCGTCACCATGGGGTTTTGGATTTACATATAAAATTTCATGTCGATACATTTAATTATTAGAAGTGGATGTTATGGTTTTTGTATGCTCAACGCAAAAAAAATCCAAATAAGTCCCCAATCAATAGGTGTCCTGCTCGTGTTGATATATTTACTGTATGGGGGAGTTATCCTGTTCACAGCCAGGTTTACTTTCCCAGTTATACGGAGTATAGGGGAAGTCATGTAATCGGTCAACAATTCCAAGTTTTCAACAGAATTTCATGTTTCCCGACCACCAGTTTCCAAATATGAAAAAAAAAAAAAAATGTCTATGCGTTTGTGTGTCTGTGAACATGATAACTCTCGATAGAAAAATTGTATCATCACACAACTTTATGTGTGAACCCAGAAACCTTAAGCGAAGACATCTGTTGATTTTCAGCCAAATCGATCTAAAGAAAAGGGAATTAGAGGGGGCTCAACCCAAAAGTCCCAATATAATAAATATATCGACATGAAATTTTTAATTTGAAGTCAGAACCCAATGAGGACATAACGTGTCAAATTTCAAAGGTATAGGACGAAGGGATGGGGGAGTACAGAGATAGGGGCTCAATTTAAAAATCCTAATAACTACCGATTTAATGAATTTATCGACCCAGAATTTAGTATGAGGATTTAGAGCCCCCATGTAAGTCATATACAATAATTGTATATGACTTACATAATTATTGTGCATTGATACATTCTATCGGGTGTTATCGTGTTCACAGACACAGACACGTAGACAGATAGGCTTTTTTTTTCATATTTGGATTTTAGTGGTAGGAAAACATGAAACTCAACAGCAAATTTTTGACCAATAGCATAACTTCATATAGCTGAAAAAGTACAAATTGTAATTATTATTGTTATGATTATCTCTTTTTTAGAATTATATTTTTTAGCAGATTTCTGTAAGGAATCAGTTAAAGCTGATGCTATCAACCATGCTCATCTGAACACGATTTGTGGGCTTCTCGAAATTCTTATATATTTATACATATATATTGTGTTACCGACGTTGAGTTATGTACCGATAACATGAATATATAGACCATTAATTGAATATTAACTATATTATGTAAATATAATAGAACTAGCAGGTTCAGGCCCCCCCCCCCCCCCCCCCCCCCCGGTTTAAAAATGCTGAGATGCCGCATAGCCTGTTCGTGGGCTTACAACGATGCTACAAATCAAATAATAACCAACTATATAACTATAACTATAAAATATTTGAATTTAAAATTTATTGATCATTATGAGTAAATGTAACGGAGACAAACAGTGATTTTAATAATTTAAATAATAGAGATATGAATTAAGAACATAAGAAACCCACAAAGAGGGTCTTAATTTAAAAGGAAATATTTTAGAATGTTCTGAATAAAACAGAGAAAGAAATAAAGATGTAAGTAAGAATGATTTTGAAGACAATTAAACCTCATTACCCCATCTTCCAGCCTCAATCTCTCTTATCATAATAAAACAGACGGATGAGGCTCATTTTAAATTTGAGATGGGTACGGTGCCTGCTGTATTATTCATGATCTATCTGGTCCAGCATGAAATTATCATAAAAATAATCTAATAATTCGCAGGTAGTTTTCTAACGTGACTAAAACTACAGAAAATAAAACAAACTCTTGTGGACGAAGGATGTTCTAGATTTGAGACTAGTTAAAAGAAGTCAATAGTTAAAAGGTGATAGATAAATAACACTTAATTGTCCTTACAGTCTCCGAAATATATTTATTGTTTACTTCCACAACTATACAAAGTATAAGAAGAATTACGAAATTGGTAAAAAATTCGATGCGGAGTTTTAAACGGAACATTATATTTTCCGACCTCTTGATTCTAAAAATTAAAAAAAAAAAAAACACTAAGGCGTAGTCAAGCTCCACGCCGTAGATTTTCCGTGAAAACATCTTTGTGCCGTTTTTTCATTTTTTTGCCGTAGCTCTTGCATTAGCTCGGCACTAAACTTTTTAGGTTTTTTTAATTCCTTTTGATGCGAGCTTTCCTCGGATTTGCGTTTTCTATAATTTCACGCATATTTACGTTTCATATGAGACGACATCTTTAATTTTTTTGCAATTTTCAAATTAATACTGATTTTTACATATATTTCGGCGAATATTTTTATTGTTTCACTTTGAGTCCTAGTAGTGCTTCTCAAGATCTTTACAATGACACCCGAATCAACGTCCTATCTAAACGCGTTATCACACTACACTAATTCATATTTTACACAACTAACTGCTAATTCGCAACAATCATCCGCCGGCGCTCACACTAGGCCGATAACGTCACAGGCAAAACAAACACTGCACAACAAACACGTATAGACATGCTCTGTCCATTGTGACCTCAACCGTTGTTATCGCATTATTAGTCTCGTAGTTATTAGCGATTGAAATCTTACGGTATTTTGTAACACAAGAAAGTTGTACCCGGCTTTCACTGTGCTTAACGAGCGAATAGACGTTTTCACGTCAAAAAATCTATCTGTCAATGTGTGTTACTGTGAACAGGATAACTACCGATAAAATTAATGTATCAAAACAGTATTTTATTTGCGTATCCAAAACCCTCTAAGAAGGACACCTATAAATTTTCAGCCAAATCTTTCAAAGGGAGAGTGGCTCAATTCAAAGGTCCCAATAACTGCCTAAGTAATGGATGTATTGACATGAAATTTTATATTTACATTCATCTATTAATTTTCCGCAAAGTCGGTCGAAGGGAAAGGGGGATCAGAGAAGAGGGCCTTGACTTAAATACCCTAATAATTGTCGATAAAATGAATTTATCGACACAAAATTTAATATGAGTATTCAGAAACTGTGTAAATTAAGTATTGAGTCTTACCTAAAAGAAACATTTACAAAGATTTCAATTGTAATAAATGTAATAAAATAAAGAAAATATAATAAAAAAATAAACATGCGTTCATATTCTTTGTAATAAAAATAAAGAGTATGTACGCATTTTTATTTTTGTTTCTTTCGCTTTAATATTATGTCATAATGTGTATTATTTCATAATATATATTATATACCTTATTTCTTATATATACTATGTATTCTACTATAAACCCCTTTCTATATTTTATTTATTTATTTTTTTATCTTTCTAAATAATATATTTTCTTTATGTCATTATTGTATTTTCTTTATATATACTTTAAATATATACTTTAAATATATATATTCTTTAATATGAGAACTTAGCAGCCTTAAATGTCACTTTTGAACATTGAGTGATGATGGCGTAAACTACAACCGGTACTCTTTATGTAAATATTTTGGTGAAATTAGATAATACACAATTTTTTATTTATATTTTTCAATTCACTGAAGAGTTGCGACTGTTTTGATGTTCCCTTCATTTTTTTAGCTACACCCGACTCTCGATTAACCGGTGGAATGATGGGGCGGGTAACACGGATAAATAAAATTCATGGTTAACCCATTATAGAACCTTACTCATACCGGAATTTTACTCCGCATTTTTCCCACCATGCATTCTTCTCTTGCTATGAGATGGAAAGTTTGGAGTCGCTAATCTTCATCGGATAATTACGACATTCATTCCTTTATTTCTTGTAATGGTAATTTTATGCAATTTAACTTAACGAGTTTTTGTGGAGGGATTTCTTTAATTACCTCAAGCTGTTTCTCTTCATTTATTTTATTGATTTTAGACTTTTTTTTAATGAAAATAACTTAGTTAAACCGTCAAAAAGTTGATCCGCTCCCGGAAAATCGAGAGTAGAGTTTGGAAATACATATTTTAATGACAACAAAAAGGAAAAAGTCACTGGCAATAAACTTCCCCAGCACGAATCATATGTTCGCAAAAATCCAAAGTCCTCCCTTCGAAATACCGGAAGGGCTTTTTTTGAAGGGGTTTTTCAAAGAACAAGGTTAGAGATGTACTCCGAACATACAACTTCAAGCCATATCACTCTCATCTTGTCCAGGGGCTTCGGGACACTGATTATGATAGATGTTCCTTTCAGAGATGTCGATTTGGGATATAGAAGACATTCTCCCATTCATCCTGTGGACTGATGTGTCCAAGTTCTCCACGAATGATATTCTAAATCGGTGGAATTTATCGAACGTGGGCAGAGGAAAACCTCCGAATAAAGTATTCAAGTCATCACCAAGTGGTTCAAAGCATTAACGTTTGGTGTGGACTCCTTTGAAATCAATTAATTGGTTCTAATTTCTATCAAAATAATTTAAATAAAGCTCAATTTCTGAATTTTCTCAGAGATTTAGCAACACCTCTTAAAGATGTTCCACTGCTGGTACGCCTAAGAATGATACTCAAGCTTGACGGATGCCCTGCACACAATAATTTGCAGATCAGAAATTATTTGAATCTGCACGATCGGGATTCGTGGATAGGGCCCCCTCCCCTCCCCCCCGGGAGGGTTTCGCCCGGATTTTTTCATTTGAAATGGAAAAATTCTCTTTTGCGCGAGAATTTTGTCTCTCAATTGATTTCAATGGGGATTTCGTTTTTCGTTGATTATTCCTCCGTGGTATGTTCGATTTCAGATTTTTTAGTAGTAAACCATCGTCACCGTGTCCACTACCATCGTGGCAAATTTCAATGTGATCGGTAAAGGGGTTTAGGAGGAGTACGAGTACAACGAAATACATGAGTCGCCTAAGAAAGAGCTTCGTAAACTCAGTTCAATTAGGGGATTAGGGAGAGGATTAACTCAAAAACTCTAATTACTGCCGTTGTAATGATTATATCAAAACAAAATTTCTTACGTAAATTCAAGATCTCAACCAGAAAATGACAACAATAGATCATAGATCATGTAATGAATGTATCGACTTGAAGTTTAAAGTCAAAACCCAATGAGGAATTTCAGCGAAATCGGCCGAAGGAAATGAAGGGTTTCAGGGGAAGGGGCTCAACTCTTTATAAACACAAATTTGTATGATTTAGGAGCTCCTATGTAAGTCAACTATTTATTATTAGCGCAAACGGTCAACTGGTTTTGGGGGAAGCGAAAAGTTAATAGATTAATTTGTTCTGGTAGTACATTGCCGGTGAATCAACGACGACTTTTTTTTAAATATTTGGAATCAGGACGTTAACATAAAATTCCGTTGAAAACTGAACACCGAATTCTGGACCGATTATACAACTACCCTTATATTTTGTAAAAGTGGTGAAAATGAAAAAAAAAAAAAAAAATGTACCTTTTCTCTCTCTACTGCTTCTCAGGGTTCTTCAATTACTTTTTCCATGTCAAAACTGACAGTTAAATTAAACAATTTTTTACTGTATTTGAAAATGGCATGTGTTGAGTTAAAAAAAAAAAAAGTAGGTACATATTTAAGAAGAAAAAAAAAAAGTAAAAAATGAATTTGTGTCGAAAGGAAATTGAATTGTTGACGTAAGAGGTGACATTCATTTGAATGGGAGAAGAGACACGATGTGCTTTAAACGGGGAAATGGATACCATCCATTTTATTAACATATCTTTCAAATGAAATAAACCACTGAAAGGGATCAATACTGTTTTAAATTTCTCAACTTCTTAATCCTAAAATCAAACCTTTTGCGTAAGCCAGGGTTTTGTCCTTTCTCCCGAGTCTCTATTAAACGCTGGCGTTCCTTAAGGAAGTATCCTGTGCCCTATCCTCTACACAATATACACAGCTGATATCCCCACCCATCCATCAACACAACTCCACACCTTTGCATGATGACACTACTATCCCCTCTCCTCATCCTGACACCTCTAAGATCATATAATAATACTATATATATATATATAATAATACCATAATACCATGGAGAGTGAAAGTGAATGACAAGAAGTCATTCACATCGTCTTTACTCTCTGTCGCAAATATATCTGCCCTCCAGTATATCTTAACAATAATCCCATTCCTTCAAAAAACTATGTCCGCTATCTCGTTCTTCCATTTGACAAGCGACTAGGGATAACTCCTCTCTTGACTTTTTGGCAATGCCATATTTTACTCTTTTAGCGAATTAGCTTGTTTATACAGTTGTAAATACCTATTTATAATAAAAAAATAAATAAAAAAAGCTACACCTCGCAAAAACTCTGTGTTACGGTACCTTTACTTTAAACGAAGTATAGGGGAAGTAATATAATCGATCTCAAATTCGATGTTGAATTTCACAGAAATTTCATGTTTTCCGAACCCTTGATTCCGATAGAATAAATGTATCGACACAAATTTTTCTATGTATATCCAGAATCCCTTAAGGACGGCATGTGGGATGAAATTCTATCGATCAATATTTGTCTTATATGGGTATTTCTGAATCCTCATTTGCATATGTAACATATATATATATATAAAAGCACATAAGTCAAAAATTGACGGTTACCGGATTATTGTGATATATAAGTCAAAACTAGTTTAATTTTATTTTGGCTTTAACGACGTAAGTCATATTAGCAGTGGTTCTGATATAAAGAGAGGTGTGCCTGATAACCAAGTAAAAGTGTTATATTTTTTTGTTCGTGTGTAACCTATTTCCTTCTATTCTGAAAAATGATAAAAGTTGACTTATGTGTTTTTACACCCCTGCCAGAGATATATTACATGGGCAGTTATTAGGGTTTTTGTGTTGAATCCTCCCTCTGAACCCTCCCATCCCCTTCGGCCAATTTCGCTGAAACTCAAAGGGTATCATCCTTAACCGTATGTCCGTAATTTATTACTTAGGATCGGACCTCTGTAAGTACACAATAAGATATGGTGCAATTTCGTGATTGTTTACGGTCTGAAAAGTTGATGGTGTAATGTTGATAGGGTCGAGAGTGGAGAAATCAGTGGATAAGGCAAGGTGGTGAGTTAAACAACTTTGTGAATGTGGAAATGCTCTATCTAGAGATGTGTGGTTCTGTATCTAAACTTTGTGTTCCATTGTTCGTACCTTCCTAGTTTGAAGCACCGGCACAACTTTAAACAAGGATTTGAGATCCCCAGGATACTTATAAATTGTAAAAACATTAGTTCTACAGTAAGAACCTACTATTTCTATGCTATGTACTGGGTCACGAATAATAGTAAATGACAAGATATAACCAAAATTTACCATTACACTTTTCAAACATGTCAGCCATATATATACTAAACGTAATATATACTAAAATATAAAGGGAGAAAGTATGTTTATATGTTTGAGGTTATCTCAAAAACTACTTAACCGGTTTGGGCAAAAGGGCTTAAGTCAACAAAACTGAATTTTAGGAGGGGAATTTCTGAAGGTTAAAAAAATTCCTACAAATCAGGTAAAACAGATTTACGTTACTTGAAATATTATTTCAATAAAAGTATTAAGTAAATTATTCCAACGATCAGTTACATATGGTAAAAATATTTAAATGCACTTGTCCTTTGAATCACAAGACTTATTCTGACTTAAACCCTTTTGCACAAAAACCAGAGAATTCTTTTACCGTTGGGAAACTTATTTCTTTCCCGTGAACATAAGCGATACGTCTTTACGCTTCATTAAAAAAGAAATCTGAATAATGATGGTAAAAATGAAGCAAGTCGAAGGAGAAATGGCCGTTCGGGCGCTATTTATTGAATACGCTGCCGAAACCGTTGAAGATATATTAAAATGATATATGATGAAATTGTTGACAATAAAAAGTTCTACAAAAACGTCCGCAATAGCATCTACCTATCTATTACAGGTAGCCTCCAATAGAAGTTTTGAAGAGAGAAGTTCTCTAGTAGGCAGCTCGACACTCTGGAACAGCTAATTAATAGAGGTAGGGAAAAGTCGGAGTTGTTTGAACGAACAAACTCATTCTAAATTCTCACCTCTGTTCATGCCACTAGATTAATTTTTTTTTTCAGTATAGTATATTGTATATTTAGTAAATACCATTTCTTATTTATTATATAGTTAGGTATTGAGACTCATGTCCAGGCTTTGAATACGTTATATCGCCTTCTACCAGAGCGCTCTTTCGTCGCTCTGGTGAAAATGAACCCGACTCGACTGTGTGAATCCTAAATTTGGTATATCCTAGCTCATCTAGAGTAAGGGTCTTTAACGAGTACTTGACTTACGAGCTCGGGACCATCGCTTAATGTTCCATCCGAAGGAACGCGTGCTCAAGGTTTTTTCACCTCCCAGATAAAAAACGTAAGGACCGGGTTTCGAACCCTCGAACTTGAGCTCAGTTAGCAAGTGCGCTACCTCTGAACTATATAATGAATATCACATTTCTTTAATTTATTCAAATGTCTTGCTATTATTTTTTTTATTTTTTATATTATATTTAAGCACAAATACTTTCACAGTTAGAATTTTCCATTAAGGAAGAGTACTTCCCTAGGGGACGGGGAGTCATAGCCTCAGGTAATCTCAGTAGTTAGAGAATTGTATAAATATGCCAACCGGAATTATAAGCAGAAAGAGGTACTCTATGTATAGATTAGTGTGGGATCTAATATAAATGTTGAACAAATCCTCTGATTTTATTAATTTTCCATTATACCGACACAGATCACAAAAATAAATTTGGACATGACAGATTAATCAGATATTAATACCACGTATAACGGCATAACGAGCAAGCGGATTACGACCCACACACAAGATTCCCAACCAAATCGGGATATCTTAAAAGAAATAACGAGACAACGATGGGAGAGACCTTATGAATAACTTGGTCCTGGACATCAAATTTTGATGGTCAACTATATTCGACTTAATTTTGTTTCAGGCAATGAAGCTGACAGGATTGACTTACGTTCAGTTTTTGTTAATCACGACAGTGACAAAGATGGATTGATCGGTCGAGATGAATTCATTGGTCTTCTGCATAGACACTTCACTCCACCAGAACTAGGATCCACGAAGACAGACCGATGAGGATCAGACAAATTGTTGTACGTATGAGTATACACCACAGCCGCGTCCCAGCTCAGTTTACTAAGCTATACATCCTCACAACTATTTCAATAAATATATGATATTGATTTGTTTGTGTGGCCTATCATTTTAACAAGATTATATACGAAGAATAGGCAAATTTATGTAATCAGTCAGAAATTCGATTTTGTGTTTTCACCGGAATTTCAAGTTTTCGACCCTTTAATTCCAAAAGTTAAAGAAAAAAGTTTTCGTTGAATCATCGACAAAGTACTTACCCAGCACGAATTATTCAATAAGTTTTCTCCCTCCCTTCAAAACCAATCGACTGTTTTGTCAAAAAAATCTCTCCTTCCCTTCGGCCGATTTTTCGGAAAATTAATAGGTGATTTCCTTATAAGGTTTGAATTTAAATATAAAATCTCATAATCATTAAATCGGCGAATATTGTGGTTTTTGAGTTATTCCTCCCCTCTGAGACCCCTTAGACCGATTCCGCGGTCATGTGTGTCGTTCTTTTGGGTTTTTGAATTTACACATGAAATTTTGTGTTGATACATTCATTACAATGGCAGTTATTCAAGTTTTTGTGTTAAACATCCCCCTAACTCTCCCCTCCCCTTTGGCCGACTCGGCTAAAAATCAACGAGTGTCATCCTTATGAAGTTCTGGAAATACATATAAAATTTCCTTTCGATACTTTCATTCTTTTGAGAGTTATCGTATTCACAGGTACAGACATTTTTTAATAATAATTTTTGGAATCAGATGGTCGGAAAACATGAAATTCCGGTGAAAATTCAGCATCGAATTTCCAACCAATTACATAATTTCCCTTATACTTTTTATAGCTAGGGAAGTAATTACTTACGCTAATTTATAAAAATAAATTTGAAAAATATCATACCTTAAAAATGTTTTTCAAATTTACTCGACTGAAGAACCTTTCATTTCATCGCCTGAATTTAGATCCACATATCCACTAATGAATTTATGACACAAGAGCACATAAAAATGTATGTATTAAATACAGAAAAATTAAGAGTGAGGTAACCAAAAGACGTATTTTTGTCAAATAGAATAAAAAAATATATATCTCTAGAAAAAATACAAGTACATTTAGATATGTTTATTTTTTAATTTAGTTTGAATATTCTATTTATTTTTTCATAATTTCGTAAATAAATTAAATTATTTTAAATTTTTTGATCAAGGAAAAAAGGACCATTTCCGGTTTTTGGTTGTTTCAACAATGAAATTCTACGCTTAGTTACAAATTCTAGGCTGAAAACTATTTGCAAAAAATCTTACTATTATTCTGCTGGTATAGTCAACAAATGGCATCATGAACGTAGGAAAAAATATATAAATATATCTTGAAGCGCGCAAGGCCCTGAAACTGAAAAAAATGGATTCAACAAGGTGGAGTAATTATTGAAACCCTTATTTATTATATTTCGCTGCGTAACTTAAATCGGATTAATCATGCACACATTTTAATTTTGAAATCGAAAAATTATTACTTTATTTTCCTTTCTCCTTAGCATACAATTTTTTATTACATTTTACGTTTCAAAAAAAAAAAAAAAAAGGTTCCATATTCTTATTTTTTATTTATTACTATTTACTTTTTATTTTATTTCATTTATTTAATTTGTCAAGAGTATTTCATTTTTTTTGTTGCTTTCCTATGAATCCTCCTAAAATATAAATATTAGGAAAATTGAAAAAAATAAATGTATAGAATAATTTAAAATAACAATTATTCGAAGCGAACACTACAACGAACGTAATATCGAGAAGCCGGTCGCGGCGGTAACAACAAACGAATATATCGGAGTCTGGACGGGAACTAAACAGAAGTCAGACCGGAGGCCGACACTAGCGCTGCATCTGGTGAAGAGGAGTAACCCAAATCTATCTTTTGGTAGCCACCTTACTTCCTAAATAATGCAATACTATTTTTTTGATGATCATTCATTAGACGAATAATTCTCACATTTGTTACATATAATTACGTTTTTCGCAATCTTTTTTGGTGAACTGGAAGATTTTGACCACCGTATGATCATTTTTAGAGTATTGTAGGTCCAAAGATCATTAAAAATTTTTTTGTTGGTTTCAGTCTTGTGTCTGTTTGTCTGTAAGCAATCTCTAGCTCTCACATAAAAGAATGTCAACTTGAAATTCGGGATGTATTTGCGTGAGTCTTGGACTACTGCACACGTTCATGCAGAGCGAATAGGAGCATGAGTTTGGCTTCAAAATTGTTGTTCAAAAAAGGAATGAGTACGGTCTTTTCTCTATGCACATCGGAGTGTGTGTACTTAGAGCAACCTTGTACACAGGGTCATATTCATAGTTCTGTAATACTGTTCGTTTTTGTCATAATATCTACCTAGTAGGGGTCACTCATTCCAATATTTTAGTATATCTACACTCTGCCCTTAAATAATTAATAATTTCATTGGAAAAGTTTCCAAGAAAACAAAAAATATTTACAAGAGTAGAAAAAGGATCGCATATTGTTTTGGGAAGATATTAAATTGGAAACGGTATTTTACTATAGTCGCTAAAAACTGAAGAGTACACATTGAGTTGATGAGTAATTGCAAGGCGCATTGCAGTTCCTTGCGTTTTAATTAATGGTCCGACATAAGTCATCGTAATTATTAGATTAGATTAGATTTATTCAAATCAACCTACACAGGTTATATGAAATGTCATAATTGAACTTAACACTAAACAACAATCACTTTACCTGTAATACATAAATAACATTATAATTTTAAAAAAACATCACAGTTAAAAAAAATCTCTAATGTCATAAAATAAATGTTTTTTTAAATAGTAAGGACACTGCTGGATCTCTTTGGGTAAATTATTATATATTTTTAATGGCATAATTATATGACTTGGCTCAGTCCGTCTCAGCCGGTGATGTGGCATCTTGATATTGTTGCCGTCCCTAAGACCATATTCATGAGTTGGTTGTGGTTCTTCACTTCTGTCCAGACTGGTAAGACAAGTCATGATGTACTGGCATGGAATCGCAAGTATGTCCAACTGCCGGAAAAGGATTGTAAGGTGCCGAAGCAATAATTCTCATTGCCCTTTTCTGGCACTTGAAGACCTGAAGTGCAGCTTGTGAGCCTCCCCAAAGTATTAGTCCATAATTTATGTGGCATTGAAACATTGCATGATAGACATGCATAAACATTTTCAATGTTTCTTTAGCAACTTCAGTTCTCAGCTTCCTCAATGCATACAATACACAGGAAGGCCTAGCTACGGTTTCCTCTTTATTTTTTGTCCATTCCAGGTTGCTAGCTATATGTAATCCAAGGTACTTAACGTATCACCTCGGAGTTATTACTTCCCAACTTGAATTGCAGTCTAATTGTTTTGTTAAAATTTAGAACTATTTACGCGACACCAAGTTTCCATTTCTTCATCTCGCTTGTTAAATTTTTCAACTGCCTCGTGGTCCGTTGATTATTTTACTATAGATGCCACATCATCAGCAAAAATAACATCACATTAGATCCATTCTAAGGCAGTTCAACAAAAACCCAGTTTCCATTCACAATTCTTCTAATAAATTGACGAGATATTGTCCTCTTTTAATTCCCCAACAATACGAAGTATAGGGGATGTTATGTAATCAGTCAGAAATTTGATGCTGAGTTTTTACCGGAATTTCATGTTTTCCGAGCTTCTGATTTCAAAAATTATTTTTAAAAATGTCTGTCTGTGAACACATTAACTCCCGATAGATGTCTGCATCCATAATATTATGAGTATCAAGAACTAGGACGATACCTATTCAATTTCAGCCGAATCGGCCAAGGAAAGGGGGGATTAGGGGGGAGGCTTAACACAAAAACTCTAATAACTACCGTTGTTTTATGACTCATGCCTGGGCTTTAACTACGAAGTCATATCGCCAACTACCAGAGCGCTCTTTCGTCTCTCTGGTGGACATGAGGCCCACTCTACTGTGGAAGTCCTAAATTTTGCCTACCCTAAATTTTTATTCACCTAGGGCAGGTATCTTTTACGAGTACCTGACATCGTACGGGCTCGGGACCATCGCTTAACGTCCCATCCGAAGAACGGCGTGCTCGAGTTTATTTTACCTCCCAGATAAACTAAACTAAGGGCCTCGGTCGGGTTTCGAACCCACAATCTTGAGCTCAAATGGCAAGCACCCATACCACTGAGCTACCGGCGCCCACTTTGTAATGAATATATTGCCATGGAATTTTATATGTAAATTGAAAGGCCTATAAGGACGACATCTATTAATTTTCAGCCAAGGGAGAGGGAAGGAATCAGAGGGGCCTCAACCAAAATTGCCGATGTAATAATTGTATCAACATGAACTTTTATATTTAGTGTGTACGTCTTTACGATAATATAGTATAAAAAAGAGTATCATGCAAAAATCCGAAATTGAGTTTTCAATGGATGTCAACGTTTCAAGCTCCACTGAACAGGTTCTGATAATTTTCACGAAGATGTCTGTGCATGTGCAATTGGAACTTGTACTCGTAATTCAGAAACTGTTGTAGCAATGATTTTGAAATTTGAGTTGCTTAGATCTGATTACATTTTGAACGATTTATGACTTATATAAAAATTACTTCAAATTAAAGATGTAAAGAAAACGTAGACACATATAAATATATTTTTTGAATGGCGCCTGGTTTTCGAGATGCACGAAACTACAATTAAACAAAGAAAACGGCTGATGTCAACCAAAGTGGCCTCTTTTTCTCTAGGAAAATTTCCCTGACTTTTCCCGGTAAAATTTGAGTTTTTCCCCTGACTTCACGTTATATCATGAAACTTTTTTATTTAAAAGTAAAAAAAAATGTTGTTCAGAAATCTCATTGACTAAGAAGTAATATTAACAGAAGTGGATTTTGAGGTCGGTATAACGAAGAAAAAACCAAACTCATTTATTGGTAACACACTTTATTTAAATGACTTGAAACTAGAAAATAAATTATAATTGTAATTATTTCTTATTGCAAGTAATACTTCAAGGGATAGAGTACTCATAAATTTTAGTTCAGCGAATTTCTTTATTTGCTCTTCTAATTGTTCATTTTTTGGCGTTGTCGTAATATTTTTTTGTTTTTTAGTTTTCAGTTTCTTTATTTCATCTGTAGCTTTACCTGTTTCTATTTCCAATTTTGATATTGTATCTTGTTCTAGTTTTTCTTTTTTTAAACTTCTTGATATAAATTATGTGCATTTCGAGCTGCATGAATACGTTTTTTTAGTGATTTCTATTTTTTGTATCCCATCATGATACACTATACTTAATTGTGGATCATGATGGGATACAAAAATGTAATTATTACATTGTACACTTGCCTTTGCGAAATTAGAGATTGCTCGGGAATGTTGTCAATTACAATTTATTTATTTATTGATAATCCTCTCTCAGAGAAAGCATTATCAAGTGACAAAATCACATATAGAAATGGAGATTCTGCAAAACAATTTGATATTTGTCTCGATAAATGAAGCGTATTTTCCTGATATTTGAGTGAAAAGAATGAAAATATACCACTTTTTTAAAACAAATATTTATTGCAACAAACAAAAATTTGCATATTTCAGTAGCTCATTGATCTATTTAAAACAAAAATCATTAAAATCGGTTCATAACTCAAGAACTTCCGAATAAGTCAAGAATTTATACGCATTTCGACTGAGCTAGCTGGGATTTTTATGAGAATATAATTTGAATATTATGGATGAAACAATTCTCTGATTTCTTGACTACCTAAATTCCCTTACTTTTCCAGAAAGTGGCCACCCTGTCAAAGATTACTTTGTACCCAGTAATGCCGATTTGAAATAAATATGAGAAGGGGGTGGGAGGGGGGGGGGGGGGGGGGGGGGGAGGAGTGACCTGTAAAAATATGGTTGATATAAAAAAGACTTGTTATGATGGTCCAATCAGATCTTTTTTGTGGTCGAAAATAATATTGGCTATGATATGACTCGAACAGGCTGGGATGGACTCACGAGTGTGAAGAAAATGGATGGCGGGGTTTTCATCTCATTCTAATAATATTCTGAGAAGCCTTTTTCCTGTTTCAGGGCATTGGCGAGGATCCGACTACGTTCCACTTATTGTGGAATCCCCCACTGTTTTTTCGAACCCAAGACTTCTCTTTCATCCAACAATTTCGGTCGCTCTTATTTTCCTCATACCCTGATCTGTTTTCGATTCCCGGCATTTTTGTGGTTTATATATTTGATAGATAATTTTTAGTTTATTTATTTAAAAAAAAAATTGATATTACCCAATCAGCATTATATTACTATATGTCACAGTTTACAGAAAGGACTATAAATGTTAATTCAATGTTTATATTACTTTTACTCCCAGCTATACGAAGCATAGGGGTAGTTACATTAGTTATGGTCAAAAATTCGATGTTTTCCAATTCCCTGATTCGAAAAATTAAAATTAGAAATGTCTGTCTATGAACACAATTTTGCCCAATAGAATGAATATACCGATACGAAATTTTAAAAGTGTATCGACAACATAAGGAAGACACCTATTGATTTTCAGCGAAAATGGCCCAAGTGAGAAAGGTGGCACAAAGGCGAAGCTTAACAAAAAAAATTGTAATAACTGCATATGAAACAAAATATAGTATAAAGATTCATAAGTTCTTGCATAAGTCAAAACTTAGTTGATTAATTCGTACTGGGGAAATACATTGCCAGATGACTTGTTCTTAGATGTCCGGGGGAGCCCAAACATACTTGCCCATGGACCCCCAACTGCTAAATAGAAAAATCACAAATTTAACTTTTATGTATTGAATAGTAAATGGTGACGTAAAAATAAAATTTATTTATAGTAATTAAAATAACTTTTGTTTTAAAATACAAAACACAATTATTTATTTTCAATGAGGTGGGTGAACCTGATGGGATGATATGAGATTATTTATATCGTAAGTCTCCACGAGTACTAATTTTCAATCGATTTCTTTGTTTCGTTATGAGGCTCATAACTGCACTAAATCCAGGTTCTACTAAATAGGAAGACGAGAAATCAATCAACAGCTTCTGAACAGTGACCCATAATGCAGGATATATCTGTTTTTGAAACCAAAATTTGTGGTATCCTTGTTCAAACATTGATTTCAGCTTCTCATTTGTGGATAATTCAATAAATTGCTCCTGTATTTGTATGGATTCATCTGAGTTTGTGGGTCTACTTGCAAAAGGGTCCAACACCCATTCGGGGAAAACCAAGTGAAGAATGCTTGTCATCACTTGTATTTTATGTACCCATCTATAATATTTTACTCAGGACGTAAAAATCGTCATTTTGCGGACCCCCGAAGTTGTCCACGCACCCCCAAATTAGTTTTAATTTACCACAGGCTCCCTCAGCGGCCACAAGGACCCCCAGGGGTCCATAGGAACCACTTTGGGAACCTGTGGTCAAGGCGGACACACGGTCATGCGAAAATTATCAAGTTCCGATCCACCTTTTTACGAGAAATACCACATTTAAAGAGGATGTTATGTTAATAATAAGAATAAAAAAAATAAGAAACATTTAATAATCAAATTCACACAAAAGTAAGATTGTAATATATTTTAAAACATGGAAACATAAACACGTTGTTTGAATATTTAAATAAGATCCAATAACTATTATAGGTACGTTGTATACACTGAATATTTATATTTTTCAAAATTTAAGTAGAACAATTACAAACAAATAAAAACAATAAAATTAAGAACATGGATATACAACAAAAAAATAATACAATTATTTCTAAAATAAATACAATGGACAATGAACCATTTCTTTCTTTTTCTTAATTCTTATTTTTATTACAATCTTATTTTCTTTTAAACCTTAATCAATAATAATAATTAATAAATGTCAATAAAATGTCAAAACGAATAACAAAGATGGCGTGTAAACAACAGTAAACCTTATTATTTTCTACACCTAACGCCATTATTATCTTTCCTCTGTCTTTTTATTTTCTATTTTATTTTAGAATTATTGAAATTCAAAGATAATTTTCACAAAAGCAATGCGAGATTCAAATCAATGACGTCATTAAATATATATATATAACTATACAAAACTCCTATATGAAAAACTCGACTCTAGTAAATATTTTTATAGTTATTAAATAACTATAATTTGTAAGTGAGGACCTCTGAACAATATTATTTTGAGTGTGTATTATATTTTCCAAATATCATTTTAGAATAATAAATATCAACAAAGATGGTTGGTGCTCAATATCTTATTTTATTTTTTTTTTTTTTTAAGTATAATTAATTATCGTACATTGCACCTAATTTCAGTCCATTAGAGGAAGATTTAAATAACATTGGAGAAACATTGAAAATAAATATATTAGAACAGGAGAGGGGGAAAAATAACAAAAATATTGATAAATATTTATCTCTACGACTATGAAAAATATAACTGAAAAAAAAACATCAATAAAACTTGTGTTTCCTTGATGAGTACAATCGGTCGGTGTTCAATACCACGTAAAAGACCAAGAGTGTATCTGTTACTGTGAATTTATGAAATTGGTGACTGTGAACATTCACTGGTGATTTTATAGAATCATTAATTGTAAAAAAAAATATTGAAAAAAAAAATTAAGAATTTTCTCCTTACACTTGTGATTTTGGATCCTCACATAAATAATATATACAAATGCATGAAAAATGTTATTGAATTTATTTTTCAAAAAAATTTGATAAGTATTCAACCTAATCGATTTTTCATCTTCAAGCTGTTGAAGTTTGAGAGACAAACACCATCGCTGGAGAGAGAGGTGGAAAGGTTGAACATAGAAATAGGGGTGGCATAGCCCGTCATATTGTCGGGGGTTGTATATCCGACAGTCTGACGGGCGTTAGTCACATGTGCTAATGTTCACACGTCAAAGTGACAATGGTTAGCACCATTTTTCCTCTTGAAATGTTTGATTTTAATGATTTAACATCTTCGGTTGGGGCTCTTTTCCCCGCAATTATTTCACACAATCACCAGACATTGTGGGGCACGTGAATGTGCAGATAAGCCAGTGTTTGTGTACAATTCACGATGTCACACATTCACAATAACAAATATATTATAAATACTAATTTAAAATTATACTGAACAAAATCTCTTAAAATCACTAATTTTTATGAATTAATTCATTTTAAATTTCGACAGGGAAGGGGGGAGGGGGGTGAAACCGAAGAACTGCCCAGTGCCTCCCCCCTTGGTGCATAAATTCCATGGATGTGATTTCCTATTTCCCTGAGGGCCGTATCTTTTCACATTTCAGGAAAAAATAAAAGGCAAATTTCTAGGTTGGTTTGGTTTGTAGAGACAGAGACACGAGCCCCTCGATATAACGTTATATATATTTTCGGTTTTCAATCAATGGAACCCAAAAATACAATAATAAGGCACCGTTAAATGTAAATTATTTTTAAATCTCATAAAAATGGTGACAATAATAAAATACACAATCAATATATGATTGAACACCAACATCGATAGAATATCATCATCTATGATATCGACAATACAAAAGCAAATTATCGAATGTAAAAATCACAACTTTTCAGGAAACAAAAAAAAAAAAAGTTTTAAAATTCAATGCAAAATTAGCGCATTTGTTAAAAATGTTTACACCGTGGTATTCATACATGTTTTTATGTCATTTTGAAGGCTATTAATGAGTTTTATCAAATAATTATTTTTAATTAAAGAAAAAACGCATTCGACAGTTTACTACAGACAGTGTATTTTCATTTTTCATAAAACGATAATAATAATACTGAACAATGAAAATATATCTAATGAATTATGAATACGACAATAGCAAAGATGCGAAAATGACATATCCACAATTTTGCAATGCGTAGAACAATCTAGAATAATGATTGTAAACTCATGAAAAAAATTATGGACACATTCGAAACTTTGCCAGGGTCGTTTACAGTCTTCTAAAAGTAATACAGATTCGACGACGATTTGCCACAATACGCATTTTCTCCAAAGCAACTGAAATCTATCGAAAATGGAAAACATATTCGATATTTTACATTTGTATCGTCGATATTATCTTATATAAGGAATAAATATTATAACAGTCCTTCCATTATATATTTAGTTAAATTATCAAAACAACTCTGAAATGAAATGTTATTATAAATTTTCAATACTCTACGATTTAAGTAGAATTTTTTTTCAAATAAATACACAAAATATAAATCTTTACAATCTTTTTGAAGCAATAAACAAAAAGAAAATAATATATAATATTTTTTATTTCTTTTAAACAAACAATAAAACTTCATTAGAAGAAAAAAAATAATAAAAAAATGTTTACAATATACACAATATTGGGAAACGAGCTGACACTCGTCTATTTTGTATTATATATATATTATTTATAAATTTTATATATATATATATTTATAAATTGTTAACAAACAACAGGATACTTTTTTTCTGTTTTATACTTGAACAAGGTTGAGTATAGTATTTTAAAGAGGATCCTTAGTAGAGATCCAGATTGTGGGTCCTGACTGTTCGCGAATCACCGCGTTCACTTTTTGGTAGATCTCATCTGGCGTATCTCCCTGAACGATAGCTAAAACAAAAATCAAAATAATAGCTGTTATTTAACTTGACAAATAATACTATCCAATTATAATAATTACAAAGATGGATAAACATTAGGTTCAAACAGTGAATAGTACAATAAGCTTCGGTGAATCACCGGCAATGTACTTCCCCAGTATGCATCAATAGTTGACTTACACACCCTCATACTTTAGTATACATTCATAACATCGGTAGTTAATAGAGTTGTTGAGTTGAACTTCCCTCTTCTGAACTCCCATTTCGGTCTATTTCTCTAAAAATGAATAGTTGTCCCTATTGGGTTTTGAATGAACACTAAATTATTAGTAGGTTCCATGTTAGTCCACCGTATATGCAGAATCCAAGGTACTCAATATCTTAAAAAAATATATGCATTTACAGTCAGGCCGGCGAATCATGTCCTTCGGACGATTGAAAAGTGCGGTGGGTGAGCTGCAATATTGCCGCCTGCTCTTGCCCACCCCCGCCCGTCATATGTGCTCCCTGAATTACCTCTTTATCGTTTTCGGCCAATAGTTATTTTCTCCGTTTTTAATGAAATAACGGTAAAACATTTGTTTTTCTCGCTATAACGTTATGTTGAGGCATATCGGCCACTTGTTGAGTTGTTGACGATAGTCACATTTTGCTCACAGCAATATTGGTTTAAGAACAAAGCATCTAGATGAAACAGCTGAAAGCTTATGGCAACCGGCATAGAAGGCACGCTGCGATCTGAGAGAGACGAGAATGCAATGCTACTACAGATTGGGTAGAGTGCAAACGTTGGACTTGTGTCAAGATGCTCGCGACGCTTTCCTATTGACTCCAAGCCGCCTGTCTTTCCCCTCCCACTTTCAACCGGTCTTCAGGCCCGAGGGTTATGATTCACCGGCCTCGCTGTATTTATTAATCTAATAATTATCAATCTGAGAGGATACTCACCCGTGAAGTACTCGCCGAAGTCTTGCTCCAATTTCAAGGCTCTCTCGAAAGTTTTCCTTGCCTGGTCTTCTGTCATCCTTTTATTCATTTCCCTGAAAAAAATAAATAAAAATAGTGTTACAGATTGAAAACGTTTGCTAGGAGCAAACAATTCCTAGGATATGTATCCACGAATTGATTGCTAAGTTTATAACTATTTGGAACAATCGATAATGTGACTAAGGCCACTTATCTTCGAGGGAAATCACTACTAACGAGTGAAGGGCGCCATTTTCTAAATTGCTGGAAACATTTTTGTTACCAAACGAAAAAAAAAAAGAAGAGGAAAATAACTCGAAGGTAAACAATGAAATAAAATAAAATTATCAACGAAATAGAGATTGCTTACATGATGGACTCGACAGACTTGGGTTTGATGAAGATGGCTACGGGAAAGAGCAGAGCAACTTGGAGTCTCTTGATGGCGTTACCGCTCACGTCCAGTATACAGTGTTTACCCTGAGAGAACATAACAAAACAGTAGTTATGCACAAGTAAAGAATAAGAACAATAAATCAAGAACAGATACAATAATAATAATTAATAACAATTAGCAAAATCGTACGCAAAACGCGCATACTAGACAAAATAAATCGCGAACTTGTTCTTCTCATCAGAAAGAAAAACGGCGTAAAGAGTAACATGTAAACAGCGTAAGGAGTAACGTGTAAACAGCTGTTTGGATTGGAGTCGGAAATCCCAGCCTTTGCGGGTATCTCCACTACTATACATTTCATTTGTAGCTTAATAATTCGCGTGTTTCATATTTGATATTAGTTAAAGGGTGACCAGGATTAACTTTGGGTGTTATTACTTCGTTGATTCAACCAAAAATATAAACAGAACCGTATAGACTTGAAACACACATATGGAAAAGAGACAACTCTTCTCGTTTTGGTCATCTGAGGAGAATGTTTCTGAATAATTATAACAAAGCTAAACCTTTTCCACGTGAAACTCAGACTGGAATCAACTCATGTTGGTGCCGGAAGTTGAATACCAGCCTTAACAAAAATCTCAACTAACATATTACATATTTCATTTGCGCTATCACCAACTTGGCTTTATAAGTTGCGTAATAATTGAGGAATTGTTTCCGTATGTTTCTTATTAGATATACAAATTAGCAACAAAGGGGCGTCGGTAGTACGGAGGTAGTGTTTGCTTAAGATTGCGAGTTCGAACAGTTCGAATGACCTTCGGGAGGGAAGTTAAAAGGCGGTCCCGAGTCTGTGTGATGTCACGCAGAGAGGTACAGTTAACGTCACCTGTGCTAATTAAACCTGGGTAGGCAAAATTTAGGACTACTACAGTATAGCCTCATGTCGAAAGGGGTACTGTGACGAAAGATCGCTCTGATAGTAAGTAGGTGATATGATGAGTCAAAAACCAACAGACAAGCAACAAGACAGTAAGCAACTGGCAATAAATAATTTGCCTTTATAATCCTTAATTTAGAAAAAACATAGCAGTTTCTGAAAGATATATAATTCATAATGCACTCTCTTACATCACCTCGCATTTTATTCAGCTTGTAGCAAGCAACATTCAAAATCCTGCAGTACACATCACTGGGAACTGGCCGAGGAGCTCATTGGTTCTTTCGCAAACACAAATTCCCCGAAGAGTTGGGTTACCATTCATCGACTTAGTGAGATCAGCAGCACTGCATTACACTCATTTAATCCCCCGGCACAAGTGTTGTTGGACCAGGCTGAGAGCAAGGCTCCTTCAAGACATTCTATTCATTATTTTAAAAATTCTCATTTTTGTGAAAGGCAAATAAAACGTTTTTTTCTCCATATTTATAGTTATGTCCTCTTTTGGAATTAACATATTTTAATCATTATTCTTAAAAGCTCAAATCACTCAAGAACAGGTGATCGCAGTTCGATGAAATTTCATGGATAGTATCCTAATGAGTCTCGTTAGAACAATATCTCTTTTCAAAGTTTCGGACGGGAAGAGGGGTCTAAAATTTACCATGTCAGCTAGCTCCTTGATACTTGTCATAACGACACTGGTATGTACACTTAACCGAAGATATAGTAAATAATACCAACATGAAAAATCACGTATGCAGAATATTGTGTTCCATGTAAACTCTTAAGTTTTTTTTTAAATATAAATTCTGGAATCTAATTAAATTAGATTATTACATCAATTATTGATGAACCATCTGGCAAAAGAGCTGTCTATATCAACTTACACTTTCAGCCACCTCCCTGACGGAGGAGACGCTGGTTCCGTACAGGTTCTCATTGTACTGTCCGGCCTCTATGAACAGATGGCTCTGGATGTCTCGCTCCATTTGTTCTCGGGAGGCGACGAAGTGGTAGTCTCGACCATCTACCTCGTAGTCTCGTTTTGGTCTCGTCGTATCTGCAAATCATACAATATATGTAACATATATATGTAACAATCAATTCATTCTTTTATATTAATAAATTAAACCTGTCGATGGTATAATTCCGAAACTGGTAGTTTTTGTACCTATATTTGTGGAATAGACAATATTTCAAAACAGAAGTTTGTTTTATTTATTTATTATTGAATCCCTTTTGTCTAAAAAAAAAACAGATTCAAAAACATAACGCAAAATTACTATGATTATAAAATGTATTTCATTATATAACTCACGAGGTACGCAGGATCCAAACTGTTCGGGGAACTCATTGATGAGGTCGTCGTTGATCCTGTCTTTGAGAGGACCCAGAATGATGACAGGCCGGGCGTAGCTCACAGTCTCCTGACTTACCGCCTCGTACGACAGCACTATCTCCTCTGTACCTTGGACAAACTCACATTCAGTACACCTCCAGTACAAATAATGAAATCATTTTAAACAAATAAATAACATATTTAACATGGTAGCAAGTTTTATTAATAAACAAATGAAACCCTTTATTGAAACGTCTGTTACGTTTCATTGACGATTGCATATAAAAAAATGACGGAGTAAGGTAGATCTCAAGTCGGAAAAGCAATTATTTATAAAAAATAAGCGATTAACCTCAAAAATAAAATATTTCTAATTTTTCGCGGGTACATTCATTATACAGTAACTTTTCGCTATATTTGCGTCTACTCTAGACTATGAATTCGACTCAGTTCGTGTAAGTACATTTCTTTGATATAATTTATTGAATAAATTGACGCTGAACCTCTGCCATGGACCAGAAAAGGCGGCAGACCGAGGAAGTGCCTCAGATTGTTAGAACCAAAATTTCTCAGTCTTAGCACGTACTATCAATTTTTCCGACATTTAGACTTTATAAATATAAATGAAATTATCGATCTTTTCCTATAAACAGAAATGGAAAATAATTGAATAATTCAGTGTTTAGGAACAAACTGTAATCAGCATTTGCTAAGAATTAGGTTCATTCTGAAAGTTCAGTACTTATTTTTCACGAAGCAATAATGATAAAACCCCAACTGTGCATTGTACAACCTTCTTCAAAAAATAACTATTATATATGTCCTTCTATACTTTTCATGACTTTTCATGTTTCAGAGTTAACCAGCTCAGTCAGATATGCATTTGAACATATTGTTCCGAGTTTCTTTGCGTTCTGAAGAGAAAAATGCAATTTTGATTGATTTCGAAAACAATTGTGAACTTCAAATATAGAAATCTGAAAAAAATGGTTGATGCACGACAAAACGAAAGGTACGAAATTTAATTGAATATATTTTAGTATGATGTATTTTTCTCGTATAAACTACGAAAAAAAAAAAAATGTTTACCCGCCATTGGCTTAAAGGCAAAATGTGTATTAACTTTTAAGGAATAATACAAGATAAAAAACTGAAGGAAACTGAACTTTTAAGGAATAATACAAGATAAAAAACTGAATAAGATTTCCATTTAAATAAATGCGACTTCAGGAAAAGCTTGTTTAAAAAAAATTACAAGTAAAAAATTAAAAATACTGAGTATAGTTTGTTCATTTGTTTAACTTTAATGCAACTCCTACCAATTTTATTTCATATCAACATAATGTTTTTATACTCCAACTAAATTACATTGAAACAAAAATAACATAATATATAAAAATGGGTTTCGCTGAAAAAATAAATAAAATAAAATAAATAAAAACAAGCGCATTGGTTACATAAAAAATAAAAAGTAGTTATTTTGAAATAACTATTTATAATAAGCCTTACGTATATAGATATGTATATCTATCTAAAGCAATATATACTAGCAATTAAAGCAGTGTAAAATAAATAAATGTAAGAATATTAAAACTAAATAGTTGTTAGGAAACACCACTCATTCAAAATATTTTTATAACAGTTATTTCTATATAAAACAAAAAATAATAATTAAAAAATCAAAATGATTAATATACAAATTTTGGCTTTAACTTTGGTTAATTATAAAGTTAATTAAAAGTCAACACATCTAACAATCTGATATAGGCAAGGTGATTAGGTAATGTGGAACATCATCTGAATGTATAATGATTGAAAAACAAGCTTAAATTAATTAAAAATGGATTACGGTTGTTTAATTTCAATCTTAAATAAAAATTGGAGCAGGTCAAGGTGATACACGCAAGCAGAAAGTCGCAAAAATTTATGTTCAAACTGAAATTTCGGGAAATAAGAAATATGAGAATGCACACACATTACAATGCAACACAAGAGTACAAACTAATGTTCGGAACGTTCACTAATCGTTTCCAAAACAAAGAATGGGGCATATCTATGAAAACAAATGATATTATTATAATTTAGAATAAAATAAGGGAAATTCTCAGAAAACTTGGAACTCTAAAATTTAAAAAAATCTTTCGACAATGAGATGGAAAAAAGAGTATGAAAACATGCAATTACTGCGAATAAATATTGAGTTTGATTTAGTTACCTTTTAAATTTTGGGCAGGGAAACACACAAAAATGTTAATTGAAAACAAAAACAGAACAGGAGACAAGGGTTTTATGTCCTGTGGCAACGGTTCGGTTAATTTTATAGATTTGAATGAATGGTCCTTACCAACGAGGATTTCTATAAGACTAATGCTGCTTAGACTAATAGTACCTTCAGAGGATGGGTCCTCCTGAGCGTAGCAGAGCATGAACGCTGCAAAACAAAGCATACATACATACAGGGTTTGAAGAGCATACTCTACATTAGGTATACCACATCAGAACTTACCTAGATAATAACTATGATAGCACAATAGATGAAATACAATAGATGGGAAGTTATGGAGGTAACTTATGATGTGAAACTGTACGAAAAGGTGTTTTAATGACTGAAATGAGTACTCTATTGCTAGTTTTTCTTACCTGTTTCAACTTCTGCCAAGTTAGCATATAATGAAGTACTAAGTTCCTTTAACATAGTCACTACAAGTTCTAAGGGTTTTTTGAAAATAGTTCTGCAATTTAAATGATGAAATAATAAAGGTTGGAAAGTTATGTCGTGTTAAGTTATGACTCTTAGGCTGCTCCCTCACCTCCAAAGATAGAACAATCTTCTATATAGGCTAGTGAACCAGGGACTCTCCCTTCCTACAGACATCCCCCGACTACTATATTTCAAAATAAAAGGTTGGATCTTACATAAGTCTTCTATGACTACATAAGGTAAAATATATATATATATAAATAGCTTACTTATAAGTGATAGGTCCTTTCCCTGGACCTTTGGGGGCTTGGGGATCTGGGGAGGGCCTAGTTGGGCTGTAGGCTTGGGGCGGTATCCCCGGGACATGGAACAGTCTGGACAGCTACCCCGGCCTACCCTCAGAATCGAGCCTAGCTAATTACTCAATGCAAAATTACAGACAGATCCGGGCACCCCATCCCTTGTCCCCTGGCCTAGCTAACAGTCTCCGGGGGGCTCACTGGTTCTTCTTGGCTCTCATCGGCTGAAGAACGGAAATTATTCCATTTTTTATTTTATGGCCAATATGCACGGTACATGGGGCCAAACGAGAGGGGAAAATAGTTCCGTTATTGTGATTCAGTCCTGGGCATTAACTACGAGGTCATATCGCCTACTGCCAAAACGCTCTTTCGCCGCTTTGTAGGCATGAGCCAGACTCTACTACGGGAGACCTAAATTTTGCCTACCCGAATTTAGTTACCTAGAGTAGGAATGACGAGTGAGTACCTGGCATTGTATAGGCTTTGGACAATTGATTAACGTCCCATCCGAAGGACGGCGTGCTCAAGGTTTTTTCACTTTCCAGATAAAAAACCTAAGGGCTTCGATCGGGTTTCGATCCGCGGTCTTGAGTTCAGACAACTAGGCTACCTCTGAACTACCGTCACCCTAAAGTGTTGAGTTAGCACTCCATAAACCTTTAAAAAAATTTAGTTTTCACTTTCTTTAGATTAGTTTTGCAGTTTAAGAAGAGGAATAATGAACATGAATAGTGGAGTGCCAGCTCAAATTCGAAATTATTTTTCTTCAAGTTAGTCTGGGACTCCTTCATATCTGTGTAGGGAAGAAGTCACGTGACGTTGCTAGTAGCTCAGGGTTAGCCTGCTTGCTTAGAGCTCACGATCGAGGGTTCAAACCCGACTAAAGCCCTTAAATCATTTATCTGATAAGGTAACAAAACATCTTAAGCACGCCATCCTTCGGATGGGAAGTAAATGGCAGTCACTAGCCTTTGCAGATACTCACTAAACTAAACCCAGGTAGTCAAAATTTAGAATTCCCACAGTCCAGATTCCAGGGAGGGATAAAAGCATTGAATGCTTAGGTCCCTAGGTGTGTAGACTGTCAGATCCGGAGATGTGACCGACCACACTCACCAACACGTCGTTAGCCAGTATCCATGGCAATCTATCTATGAACAAAGCTTTCCTTTCAATTCAAAGGTCTCCTGGCTATTGCAAATAATCAAGTGGCCAATTGTCTGACGAGTCTCAGGCGTAGAACTATGAAAAAAAAGCAGAACTATTTTAAAAAACCAAGGGGAGGGAGCTCCAGAACTATTCGAAAAATAATTAGAACTCATTAAAAAACTTTTACATAATAAACTCTCTAAAAATTATATACGAATAATACATATTAAACATCTATTTCCTGATCTGAATCCATTTTAATATATATAAGCTGGAGCTGTTTTCTTGCTTTTCACCATAAAGGGGTTCTCATTATATTATATCATTTTATGTAACGCGGATCTCAAAATTAACATAACATACAGGAAGTTGGACTTGAAAAATAAAATAAAACTGGTTTATTTAATATATTGTCTAATTTCACTAACTATATATACATGGGAGTACTTTCGGTATTTCTACCATCCTCAGCCAAAAGCATAAGAGATAAGACAGTCTTATCTCTTATGCTTTTGGCTGAGGATGGTAGAAATACCGAAAGTACTCCCATGTATATATAGTTAGTGAAATTAGACAATATATTAAATAAACCAGTTTTATTTTATTTTTCAAGTCCATTTGAATTATTTCACAATATCTCTGCAATTATGTCAGTTTTCATACAGGAAGTTGTCTCTCACACTAGTGATAAGTAAACTACATATTTTGGTCAAAATAGATTTCACTTTGACTGAAAATCATCTGGCTTCGGCCTTAGCGGGTTCCGGATAATCATATAGTCGACATATTCTTTTCAGCGGGAGTTACCGCGTTCTCTCTCAGACAGAATATTTTTTCTTCAATTTTTGGAATTAGGGGGTCGAAAAACATTAAATTCCGGTGAAAACTCAGCAACGAATTTTTAGCCGATTACATAACTTCCCGAAAGCTTTGTATAGCTGGTCAAGTAAAAAAAATAAAGTTATTTTACCTTCAGGATTGAAGAAAAACTTACTGACAAGGTGTTCTTCGATAACAAGATAAAGTAACAGTTCATTATTGACAACAAACGACTTAAACAACTAAAATTTGAATTGTCGAAAAATAAATCATTATTCATTTACCGGTCATTTGTCAATATTTTTGATATGTTCAATTTGGGATATCAGATAAAAATGCAGATTAAAATGAATTCAGACAGAGAAGAATTATTATTAAAATAAATATTTACTGTTCAACTCAAATATTAATTATTCTTATATCATTAGTAATATTTACATATATTGAATATTTATGGCAGAATGTAATTTAACCTAAATAAAATAAATATTCTTATTTACACTAACAAAAATATAACAGGGTTCATCTACACTAAGAATGTTAGAATCAATTATTAATTGGATTGTTAGCAAAAAAACAATAATTGACTTTTTTATGAGTTTTTAATTGGAAGCAATACTAAAAGCAGAAAGATGTCAATAATTGTAAATATTATGTCAATTACATTAACATACTTATACAAATATAAAATAAAATAAATCAAGTCAAGTTCTGGATTAAAAAAAAAATTATTAGCATATGTAGTTTAAAAATAGTATATTGTTCAAGACAAATGTCAATAATATTTAAGATCAACGAAAATAGAAGTTTTTGAATTCGATCAATTGACACATTTTGCACAACTGGATTCAAAATATCATGTTAATTTAATTCTAAATTCGCATTATTAGAAGAAAAAAATGTGTTTCATCTGGCGTGTATAGACATTTTCTAAGCAAAAGAAGAGAACTATGGACATTATTGGCACAACATTCGACTAAAATATCTAAAGCCTAAAGTTTCGGAAACCGAAGAGCAGTTTCATGTTATTCAAAAAGTCACTCCAGTAGAGAAGGAATAATTATTCTAGAACTCATTGATTTCCTCAAAATTAATTTGATAGTGGCAAATTGAATTAATTGATGGAAGCTGAGACTAAATGCAAACAAGACGAAAATCAAGGTTTATTGCACTGTGACGCATAAATCACGATACATTGACACAGCTGAACATCAACCATGTAAACATTCCCTGGACACCAACATACCAGGCAGTGAAGGATCTAGGAGTGCTCCTAGACACCAAACTGACCTGGGGTCAACACATTAACTCCAAGTTTACACACTACACTTCAACTTGATTATGCCACACTAATCTACACCGCACTCATCACAACGCTTGTCCTTTTACACTCGGCGCAATACAGACCAACATTAAGAAACTCATCAGGTTCGAAAACAAAATTAATCGCCTTGCCATAGACGCGTCTTGAATACGTAGGGAGTTGGGTGTTCCCCAGTTCGAGACTTTATATTGGAGGTAACGACAAGATTCAGAACTGGGATACACAATGTTTCTGAAGCCGCTTTGACCCGCCTTCTTCAGAACACCATCCTCTGACTTATTGTATATTTATATATTTTTAAATTGTGTATAGCGCCCTTGAATCGACAATTTTTTCGAAACAAAAACTATTGAATTATTCATGAATAGAAAAAAATTGAATACAAATAAAAATCCCAGAATGTCAAAACTATTGTTCAGGCGTCAAAATATTTGTTTAGTGTTTTTATAAGTTACTATTTTTGACAAATTTGAACAATATGCCCACTGTCCGGTTTCCATAGAGGACTATAAATATTTACTTAACATACTAAGAGAACTTGACTTTTTTTAAAGGTGCAACTAAGAAGTTAGTGAGTTTAGTAAAAGTTCAGTTACTCACGCATGCTCTGGTTGTCCCCCTCCGTGTTAGGCGTTGACGGGGATTCTGAGGGTGACACAGATACAGATACAGAAGAGAAAAGGAGAGGTAGAGAGAGAAAAGAATTGTTACAAGACCCGGATGCATTGTCAGCAACGGAAGATACGAGTACGTTCCATTTGGCTATCTCCAAGCGTATTTTGTTGATGAATTTCGAAACGACACCAAAAACGAGGGAATTGTGAATACTGAGTACTTGAAAGAGCAATTATTTGTTTCAGGACAGCATTTACTCAACTAGCCTCACCATGATTCTGTGCCGCCATCTTTTATGTATTCAGTTCAGACTTCATAATTTATATCATATAGTAATATAATACAGTAATAATTTCCTTTGGAAGAAGACACCATATATAAATATTTTCAGTACAATTTGGCAAACTATAGGTTCAGTGATTTTGGCTTAGACAATATGATGAATATGGATGTTTTGAATTGAGCAGAGTAACGAGAGTTTGATGACCCCATAAGTATACAAATTATAACACTTCTCAATATAAAAAAAATATATATATATATTTCAAGGCACACATGAAACCCGGGTTTAGAGTTCTTTAAACAGTTTAATAAGAGATTCATTACAAAAAGGAATAAGTCTAGTTGTCTGAGGAAAATATACCCCTTTTTCATTCAAGATGGTCTTCGAAAAAAGATTGACAACAAATACTTCAGTGTCTGAATACATTTTTGCGATCCGGTGCAACAACTAAAAAAAACTATTTAAATTTATTTTACCTAATTAATATTTATTTTGTGTAATTCCCAAAAAATAAAAAAAATAGTGTACTTCTTTCGGCTTATGCAATCGTTAGAACTAAATTTCAATGTTATTGATAAACTTTGTGCTGACGATGGCGTAAGCCGAAACCGGCAGATTATATTTATATATTTCTTGTGGAATAAGAGAATATAAATATACACCATCGTCAGCACAAAGTTTGTCAGTAACATTGAGCTTTTGTTCTAACGATGGCGTAAGACGAAAGAGGTATTGAGAATACACACATTTTTTTTTTCAAATTTATTTTTTATATACGTGAAAATTAACCAAAAGGCAAACAAAACATCTAAAATATTAATGACTAAAGTAAGTGATAAGACTGACTGCACAGATGATCATGTAAGCCAGATGGAGGCAACAGTTATTTAGGAGATTTGAGGAGTAAAAACAGTACAACTCCCTGCTGACAATGGATCCGACAAAAGAAACAAACAAACATTATGTCAAGCAAATAAGCCAGTTAGCATATTAGTCTAAAGAAAAAACCAGTTGGATTGGACAAATATTAATGAGTCACTTTCGGATATGAAAGTAGTGGGAAAGTATTCTGGTCTTTGAAGAGCCGCGCTAAGAACATTACTTCTAGAATACCAATTCTATCGGTGTCACTCCGTTAATGACACACATAATGCTTCCACGTATATAGGTTCTATGAAAATTGAAATTATAATGCAATCTTTATAGTTTTTAACGTATGTGCCACACATAAGATATTTAAACTCGTCTCTGGAGACACACATGTTTCTATATTTATTTCGGTTCTTTGCCAGAATTTACCTTCCATTGATTTTTTTAAACGTAATTTTCAATTTGTTTTATATATTGTTCTTTGACATGACTTATTCACAAAATAGAAAAAAATAAACGTCGGAAAAGCATAATTTGGCCTTCAAAATCAATAACTTTCAATGGATTTGTGACTAAAGCATCCGAAGGAATAATGTTGAGCTTCTCTCGGTTCTGTTGGTGAAGTAGTAATAGGTCCAGATAATCTAGGCTTTTTCTAGGATTTATCCGAAAGATTGTTGAACCGCCCGTCGTCTTTTAGTGAAGCAGTAAGGTTTTTCCGTTTCTATGAAATGGGTCTTCACCTACAAAAACCACATACATACTACAAGAATACCTGTACTACACTGAATGAATCGAAGAGAGGGTCAACACTTTAGTTACTTAGTTATTGTGACTCATGCCCGGGCTTTAACTACGAGGTCATATCGTCTGGACGTGGACATGAGCCCAACACTATAGTGGGAGTCCTAAATTTCGCCTACCCAGGTTTATTCACTTAGGGTAGGGATCTTTAACGTGTACAGACATCGCACAGACTCAAGACCATCCTTACTTAACGTCCTATCCAAAGGATCTTAACGTCCTATCAAAGGCCTCGGCCGGGTTTCGAATCTGCGATCTTGACACGCATGCTACCTCTGAGCTACAGGCGCCTTCATCAATATTTCATTCTTTCTCATTCATTCTCTACCCCCTCAGCGTTACCAAAAGGACCGACGGAAGATCAACATTGTATTGTTTTGAATATTATTCTAAAAATTATTACGATAAAGAGTAAAAAAGAATTTCGGGTAAATTCTGGACCTTTCTTCCTTCTTTCGTGTGTGAATGAGAAGGATTCAGAATCAAATTCTGATAATTTGGGCAACAATACAACGTTCTATAAAGTATTGTTATCTACCTAATCATTTTCAAAAAATCCAACTGATGATTTCGTAAAAATAGTAATTGTGATGCTGCATGGCACCCAATCAAGCAAAGCCATTTTTTTATTTATTTTTTTCAATGGCAAAGGATAATGACAAATTAAAATATGATAAAAAGCATTTTGTATGAGCACTAAGTACCAATTTACGGTAAAAAATGCCAAAATAAAAATATTTGTCATTAATAAAATTAATTAAAAGAATACACAATTTGACTGAATCAAGTTAATAGCTCGCCTTCCAAGAAACACAATGAATACTTGAATATTGTCTATCTATAGAGACAAGTAAGAGATATGGTATCCAAGTATAGGTCAAGGAAATGGTGAATACTTCTGCATCACGTGCGAAACGGTCATCTGACAATAGAAAAAACTGCATTTGATCATGATTTCTATAGCAAAAACGAGTAGAAAACTTGGATTTTAGTCATTCGCGGTTTTTGCAAAAATCAGTAAGAAAAGCGGAACCTTAGATTTACTATAAATTTATTTAAGAAACAAATTTACTATAAAAACATTCTTTCATCTACCCACAATAGAAAATGCTAGTGCACCCAGAGGCCAAAACCTCATAACTTTATAAAACGCTACAAAATGCTTCGAAATTGAAATCAAAAGTAGAAAAGTAATTTTTCGATGAACCTAGGGACGAAGGGTTCTGCGAATTTTCAACTCAATGAATAATGGAACGGGTAAAATAAAATGAAATATAATTTATCAATAAATCACATTCTGACATTTTCTATGTAAAGAGGAATACATAAAAATAAAATAAATAGGAAATTAACTACCTCCAGTCATATTCGTTAAAAAAAAAATAAAAAAATTTCATGAATGAATTTTGAAAAATCCAACAATAAAATTATAGTGTAAAAATAAAATGCTGTCACAATTTAAATAATATACGAATTACATAAAATGCATTTATTTTATCATGAAATGAACTCTAAGCCCATGCTGGACCATGCTCCACCTAACAGGAGGAGGTTAGATAGTCATTAGAAGAGTTAATCAAATTAATCAATAATCAGTGATTAGGTTACTACTTACGTTCTTGGTCGGAACCGTCCTCCGATTTGTCATCTTTACTCTTCATAAAAGGAAATTTACGACTAAAAGAGAAGTTTTTCTTTTTCCTTTCAAGAGTTGATTGCTGCAATCATAAACAATAATTAAATTATTTTCTTATAGCTATAATATAAAGAGGTATTGTAATCGTTTGAAAATCCGAGATCGAGTTTCTTACAATAAAAAATCATGTTTCATATCCATACATAGCTTTCATTGGCAGAGTTCCTCCACAGACCTTTGAGGTCTGCCGAATTTACCTTCTGTTTAATCATTATTTTTTACCAATTACATATTAATTTATTTTATTTCTCTTGGTATTCTTTTATAAAATTTATTATTTTTTTGTTTCATTTATTTTTTATTGTTATTTTTAAGTTATTTTTTTATATTTGTTATTGTTAATTTGTTTTCTTTCACGGTCAAAATGTCTTCTGAGGGGTCTTGAAAAGTCAAATTCCGCTGAAAATTCATTCTCGGTTTTTTGAACGATTATACTTCCCTTTATGAAGGTATCAGGAAGTAATAAGAATAATAAGAAGCATGATATTAGATAGGTTGGTGGTAAATTTTAAACTGACTGACACAACAAAGTGATCAAGGCAGGAGGCTAGTTCTCCCGATTATCCGGATTATATTTTGGAAGCCAATTTCCATGAACAATTAGGATGACAGAACCGTTAGAGTGGGACGCTGTCCTGTGTAGACTAATATACAGAGTACAAGATTAGCATAAAAGCGGCACTCACTCTGAGTGGATGTTTATATTCTGTAGAGAACAGCGTCGCAAATAACACTATAGTAATACAAAACTTTTACGGTCGTCCTTCTTGTTCTAATCGGAGAACATGAGGACGTTAAGCCATATTAACGACTCTCCTGCACAGGAGCAGGCAATAACGAGGCAAGTAGAGGCTGACTCAAGATGACAGCTGGTGCTGAACCTAGCTGTTCCCCGTTAATAATAATGTAGATGTTTGCTAGCGACTGTAGAATTCAAAATTCTGGGGGTATTGAGGGTCAGTCAATGAAGAAAATACTATTCAAATGCCAACGTTTCGATATATTTCATATCATCATCAGGGCCTAACAAACATGGGAGTATCAAGATTAGAAAAATATAATGGGTGATCGATTAAAATTATATATAGGTACATAAATATACATTCACTCATACAACTCCACATAAATACATATATACATCCTAATACATTCACATACATATACACATTGATGAACAACAAGGAAACTTACTATGAATATAGATGGTTGAGGAGAAGGCATGAAGACTGTGAGGTCTTACGTTCAACTAAGGGTACAGAAGGGTCGAGGGTAACAGATAATAAATCCGGGGAAAACCCCAGTTAACGGGACTTAAATTTGAAGAGAACTACTTACTGGCTAACAGATATTTTACTATGTTGAGAAAAAATAAAATAAAATAAAAACTCTATAATTATATAAATAGTAACATAATTTAACTTATTAATTAAATGAAGAATTTTAGACAGAAGTGACACTAACCAAAAATGAAAATGTATTATTTATTTAGGGGAAAAAACAACAGAGAGCCTTTCTTACATACAACACAAATTAATGTTTTAATTGCCTTTCCTAGTTTGAACTAATGTAACTAAGAGCAAAAGAAGGTTAATGTTTAAAATCCGTTAGTTGAGAATTTTCTTGGAACTGGCCGATGGAGTGGGAAACTCGAAAATTAGGAAAAGAAAAATGTAGTCATTAGTTTTAGCTCCAAAGCTAGCGTTACTACAGTTGAAGGACTATAAGCCTTATTCCGTATGAATAATTGAAAAATATAACATCATGAATGTACTGTCGAGGAACTGAATAGCCTTATAAGAGATATTGGGAGAAAAGTCAAAGTTCCCCGGGCAACGCGGGGTATTACTGCTAGTATACTATATAGTAGATGAACTTGGAAGAAATAAAACTTGTTTATTTATGATATTGTCTAATATCACCAACTATATTTACATGGGAGTACTTTCGGTATTTCTACCATCCTCAGCCAAAAGCATAAGAGATAAGACTAAGCATAAGGGATAATAACTATGCTTTTGGCTGAGGATGGTAGAATTACCGAAAGTACTCCCATGTAAATATAGTTGGTGAAATTAGACAAATCATAAATAAACAAGTTTTATTTCTTTCAAGTTCATTTGAATTATTTCACAATATCTCTTCAATAATGTCAGTTTTCATATATAGTAGATATTATATATATAGTAATATATTATATATATATATGTTGTAATTATGTTTTACCTTGTCTAAAAGAACAGGTAGATGTCCCTGGAACTTGACACTGCGGTCCCGTGCCCTCTGCTTCCTTTCCCATCTCCTCTTTGAAGGGATGATACCAATACCTGGAACAAGAGTAACTAAAATAAATAATACTAATAACAAATACTGTTAGTAAATATTAACTAACAGTCAGGGCTAGAAAAAATCACTATTTTCTTCTGATAGTCACAGTTTTCCTTGGGGTTACATTCTTACCGCCCCAGGTTTAGGGGAAATAAACAATCAGAAATTTTTCACCGGTTTCCTTGATTCAAAAAAAGATAAAAAAGAAAGTGCTCTCTGTCTGTGAACACTATAACTCTTCATATAATGAATGTATCAACACAACATTTCCCGTTCTCCCTATCCGGCACATAAACCTCAAAAACCTCCTTAGACAGCTCTTCCTGAATGCTCCATCCATTCTATCTTCCGTCCCTCACCGATACCAACTTTTCATTGTACCAGTACTCCTGTAAACAGACCACAGACCACTTGGGCGACCAGACATACATCATTTATTACAGCAATTCATTTCAATAACGAAAATAAATAAAATCATAAATAGGAAATAAATCAAGTTCTGTGAAAACTTTAATGTCTAAGCTCATGGAGTGGGTCACTAGATTTATTCTGACTAGTACGTCATGCTTGCTCCGTCCTCTCTCTCTGGGGATGTCCATTATATTATAATTAACATTATTTAATCCTTCAATTGTATTTTTTATTCATTATTATTTTATATTACGAGAAATTTCCTAAATTTTATTACATATTACTATTATTGTTTAATTCTACTAGCGATTGTACTGTCCTAGCTGACGGCTCCCCTCCCACACTCAGACTATGTCTTCTGGGAGGAAGTAGCCGACTGACGTAATAATTTATTATATTATTTCGTTATTTGTAAACATTAAATATAAATAGCAAAATAAAAAAACAAAACACTTTATTTCTGTATACACAACCCCATAAGGTAATTTATTGTTTATTTTATTATTTATTTTTATTTAACAAAAATTTCTATATCACAGTACATTAATATAATTATTACAAAGGAGCGATGATAGGAGTGGAGTAGCCATGAACTCTATAAAAAAAGGTGGGCATAACATTTAAGTAGCTGTCAAGCTGTATTTCTTCAATACTTTTTAAAGAATATTATTCTTTTCCTCTTTAGAGATAGTCAAATCGCTTTGGTAAAGTTTCTGAAGAAAAAATCAAAATGTTGAAAACCTTTTGAGAGAATTTACTTTTATTGACAGTTGACCTCACCTTTTATTTCCTTCTACCTACCAAATACTATCTTTTTATTTTCTTGAGACTTATTTCTGAAATAAATACATTTACAAGAGTCTTGTTGATCCACAACGTGGCGCTAAGATAACAATTCAAATATAAGGGTAATCAAAAATCGTCACCATAAGAGAGAAATATGTTTATTTAGTCAACGTTTCGGTGGATTGTCATCCATTATAAGGAAATGTTACAACAGACAATGAAGAGAAAAAGTCCTCGGTGAATCATCTGCTATGTACTTCCTCACCACGAATTAATCAATTACGTTTTCGCTCTCCCTTCAAAGCCAATCAACCGTTTCGACTAATACTAATTATTTGACTTACATAGTTGCTTCTGAATCCTCATACAAAATTGTGCGTCGATACATTCATTACATCTGCAGTTTTTGGGATTTTTGGGTTATGTCCCCCTCCCATTCTGCTGATTCCGTTGAAAATGAATAAGTGTCGTCCTTAGAGGCGTTTGAATTTACATATAAAAGTTCGTGTCAATACATACATTACAACAGTTTTTGTGTTTAGCCACCCCCTAATCCCCTTCCCTTTGGCCGATTTGGTCGAAAATATATAGTTGTCGTCCATAAAGGGTTCTGGATATACATATAAAATTTAAGATCGATACATTCATTCTTTCGGGAGTTGTGTTCTCAGACACACACCGACGATGAATTTCTTTTTTTTTTATTTTTGGAATCAAGAACTCCAAAAGCATTTCTGACCGATTACATAACTTTCCCTATATTTCGTAAAGCTCATCTCAAGGGCACACAACGCAGCCAACTCTCTCAATTCCATCTCGCAACTACTAATTCCATCCCCATGTGTGCCCATACGTAGCAACCAAACTTTTTAGTTGCTCTTTAGTTGCAGTAGTGTGCTCAAAACCATGCAACTGCGACTACACAGTTGCTCAACTGAAAATTGCAAGTGTGCCCCAGGCTTCAGTGAAACAAGACGAAAGTGTTGAAAAAGTACATTGTACGCTCGATCAAAAAACTATCTAAATAAATCTATGAAGAAAAACCACTGAAACAGCATAAAAATGTTAAAACAAATATCCAAGGAACTTCCCCTCTTCTAAGGATCTTTTATCCAGAAACCAATCCTTGTTTAGATGTAAGTACTTTTTGTATATTTTCATACCTAATTGAATAGTTCACTATTACAAAACCCGAATGATGTGATGTGCACTGCAGAATAATATTATATTAATAATCAAGAAGGCGCCGGTAGCTCAGTGGTATCCGCGCTTGTCTTCTGAGCTCAAGAACGTGGGTTCGAAACCCGACCGAGGCCCTCAGTTTATTTTATCTGGGAAGTAAAATTAACGTAAGCACGGAGGGGACGTTAAGCGATGGTCCCGAGCCTATACGATGTAAGGTACTCGTTAAAGACCCCTGCCCTAGTTGAATAAAAATTTAGGACTCCCACAGTAGAGTCGGGCTCATGTCCACCAGAGTGACGAAAGAGCCCTCTGATAGTAGGCGATATGACCTCGTAGTTAAACCCCGGGCATGAGTCATAAAACCTAACCTATTAATAATCATTCTTCCACCTCTGATTAGCCCTTCATTCCCCTACCATTGTATTTTCCTACTTTTCAACATCAATTTTCATTATCTTTGTATTTATATTATTTTATTATTATAAGAGTTTCCTCAAAGTAATATTATTTCAAACCGGTTAGGCATCCTCTCCTTTCTAATATACTTAATTTACCTCCTTTTCATCTATATATTCTTATAGATACATTTATTTTTCTTTTAAATAAGTTGTTTAATTAAGTATTGTATGGTTTTTCTCCATTCGCACTAATTTAATTGTTTTTCATTATTTATTTTCTTTTTGACTCTTGACACTTTGGCGTTTATTCTTAGGGGAGCTTGGACCGAGAATAATATATATTTTCATTTCATTTCAAGATCAAAGTGATGAACAAGTAGATTGCTCGGTTAAAAGATGTGCAATTTACATTAACAAGTATGAGAAAAACACCAAAATAGTATGAAATGATCAAAAATAATTCGATATCAAAAGACCCTGGGGTAGAAGTAAGTCTAGTCCCCAAAATTGCTCCACCATGGTCTTTTCGATATATTGATTACCTTTGAGATTTTCATGCTATTTTGGTAAGGGCTTTCTCCATACTTGTTTATCTAACTAGCACCTTCTTATGATGGAGCACACAATCTACTTTACCAACACTTTTGTCTTATAACAAAGTGACAATCATTCACAACATTTTTCTACTTAAATCTGGTTTCAGCTTACTCACATACACATACAAGCTAAGTTACAACTTCGGAACTAAGTTTCTAAGGACAATGGCTGTTCAATCGCTCCGTTGACTGAATATGGTCAGCAGTCTGTCAAAAATGCCCGAAATATCGCATCATTCAGGTTTTTGATGTTGATGAACTATTATATTCGATGTGTAAATATAGAAAAGTGGTACTTCCATCTAAATAGTGGATTGATTCCCTGCATGTAAGTGATCATTAGAAGATTTCCCTACAAAACGTTACAAAACAAATAGAATAAGGAAATTTCTGATAAAGTTGCATTTTTTTGTTGCAATTCCTTTTCTCCCACTTAATTAAAAAAAAAAAAAAAAAATCTATTACTTTATTTAAAAAATAATCTTTACTATTCAGATGTTTCGGACAGAAAGTCTATTTCATTATTTATATAATTTTTTTTTCTCGTCCCTTCCACATCAAAAACCCAACTGACGATATGATTTGATAGAAAAATAAGGACTAATTGATAAGTGGTGGATATGCGGATGGGACGAGAAATAAACTCATGTAAAAACGTTTTCAGTTGTTTAAGGAGATTCTTAACTATTACAGCATCACTTCTCTCATTTATTTTTTGCCTTCTCAAAAAATATCAATAATAACCGTTTCGGTGAACATTCCCAACATCAATGTCTATAATACATGTGTTCTTCAGGTTAACTATTCCTTCTGTCAGTTGAGTCTGCTTCTATATTTGAGCTGAGTTTACGAAGCTCTTTCTTAGGCGACTCATGTATTTCATAGTACTCGTACTCCGCCTAAACCCCTTTACCAATCACATTGAGATTTGTCACGATGGTAGTGGACACGGTGACGAAGGTTTACTACTAAAAAATCTGAAATCGAACATACCACGGAGGAATAATCACCGAAAAACGAAATCCCATTGAAATCAATTGAGAGACAAAATTCTCGCGCAAAATATAATTTTTCTATTTCAAATGTAAAAATCCGGGCGAAGCCCTTTTCGGTTTACCATCGGACACCACTTTTTTTTTGAGCCGTTTTTTTCAGTGTTCTAACGTACAAACTTCAACTTTTTTTTCGATAAAAATATTCACAACTGTTGTTGTCTACAAAAAGGCTGGAAAAAATCCATTGAATTCAATTGAAATCTATTTAAAGTATTAATATATTCATAAAGAACATACAAGGTGAGAAGTTACTGATAATTATTAAAACTGAGTTTTTTATACAGATATGCCTGACTCAGCTCAGTTTTTGCAAACAGCAGAATGTATTGCACACCTAGTTAATAATAATACGTTTTGACTAGTCGTTTGAATATATATAGAAGTTGACTCAATAACTATGTTCTCTAAAATCAATGTTCTGATTGCCAGAAGGAATAGTTAACCTAAAGAACACATGTATTATAGACACTGATGACGGGAGTGCTTCCCGAAACGTTTCTTGCTATTTTTGTGAGAAGGCAAAAAATAAATGGGAGAAATGATGCTGTAATATATATATACATATAGATATATTTTTCGAATATAGTGGGAGAAAAAGAGCTACAATAAAAATATACCTAGAACAATTTATTAACTGGAGGATGCGCGGTTCATCACTACTTTCTGTAATTTATCAGGTCAGTTGGGAGTGGGACATTAATTTTTAACATTACTGGCCTAACGTTTGAATATCCTTGGTCTGATAGCACGATTAGACATTTGGTGCTAAAAAGAAAATGAAACAAATGACCTCCAAACCCTCTTATTTGCAGAATATATAATAAAAAGAAGCCACGAGTGACCTTCGTTCTAATACATATCTATTTAAACAAAATAGCTCCGTTGTATTATATTATTTACCATAACCTTCAAACAGCGTAATAACAATTACGAAAAACAGTACCTATTACAGAACATTAATGACGTTAACTGATGCTTGGTTTCGTTACTATAAGTCAATGTACCCTGTACACAAACAAAATAATAAGGAAGGGTAATATTATTGTTCAAAAAAATTGGCAATGAGATTTCATCGGATAAATAAAAAATACGATGTGTTTATTTGTTTGAACTTGACTCTAAATTTTATATGGTGGTTCAAAAGTCTATAGATATTCGTCCTGTTCGGCCAAAGGAGAGAACGATTTTGAGGAGGGGTTTACAAATAATTTTCGTGCTACGAAAGTGCTTTAATGGTGATTATTTTCCTTTTTTTCTTATGTATTTGCGGGTATTGCTTCTTACGACAATATATTATTAAAAATAAAGAAAACGTATGTTTTTAAAAAATATTGTCTATTTCACAAATAATATATAATGGGAGTACTTTCGGTATTGCTACCATCTTCAGCCACGACTTAACAAATACTAAATTGAAGTTCAACTAGGTAGTTTACAATCCAAGCGGTAGGTAGGTATCCTTTTTCAGCCCCTACGGGGGTTCCTATCCTTTCTGTACAGTTAATATTTGAATTATGGAAAGACATAAAAAATGACATTTCGTCCCAAATTGGGATCTTAAAAATGAAAAATAAAAAATAAATTTGAAATACTATGTGTTGATTAAATGCATATTATATATATATTATGAAGTGAATTAAAGATAACAATTGTTAATATATGAATAAAAATAAAATAAAAAGTTTTATAAAATAAAATATACAGTTTTTTAGCAATACCGAAAGTACTCCCATATTATATATTATTTGTGAAATAGACAATATTTTTTAAAAACATACGTTTTCTTTATTTTTATCAAGTGTTTCACAATATCTCTGCAAAAATGTTAAGTATCAATATATTATTAGAGGACGTTGTTGTTCAGGTTTTACCTTCTTCCTCGCCGGTGGAAAGGACTCTCCTAGCCTGCCACCACTCGTCGTCAGAGGCGTTGGTCACATGTAGGATGTCACCGAAGTGGAAGGGAAGGCCGCGAGAAGGCAGACCATCGTCCTTGTTGGGGTCGTAGTCGAAAAGAGCCCTAAAACATCACACTAGTATTACAAACAAGTCCTACACATATTTTACATTAAATGTACAAATAAACATTCTGTTCTAATAACTGAAAAAACTATGAGTAAAGTTCGTCAATTGGAAGTAGCGATTCTCAAAGTTGTCGAAGTCGATGGAAATACAGTCAGAGGAGTGTGACAAAGCTTAAGGATAGATGATGTAAATACATCCTAACCAATCGACAATTTAAATAAATAGTTGACGAGGATTCTTCGGTTACTGGGGCCCCAAGATCTGACGGTGAATTCTTACGTTATCGACACTCAGAAACACGAATCCAATAATAAAAATCGATAGTTCGAATGGTTTTCGAGATATCGATTTCTAAACCCAAGAATTATTTTTAAAAAACTATTTGAAGAGAACCTGGTCTGTTTCACTATAAGGACCGACGGGAGGGTCAAACATTTATTTCTTCGGATACATCAACAGGATTTTTGAAATTCTTATTAGGTTTTACTCTTTAATGCTCTAATCCTAGACTATTTCATTCAATATCTTGAAAACCTTTTGAGATATCGATTTGTTGTTATCGGATTCGTGTGTTTCTGAGAGTCGATAACATAAGAATCGACCCTCTGATATTGGGGCCCAGTAACCGTAGAACACCCTAGTTGACTTACTCATGGACTTCTAAATCCTCATACTAAATTCCGTGTCGATACATCGGCAGTTATTGCGATATTTATGTTAAGTCTCCCTCTAATCCCATCTTCTCTTTGGGATTGGGCTGAAAGTCAATTTGGTGTCATGGGGGTTCTGGATACACACGTAAAATAACGTTGAAACCTCAAAATTCTGACCGCTTACCTAACTCTTCCTATATACTTCATACAAAGAAGTAAAACTTTTTTTTTTGTATCAACGATATGACAAACTCTCTCGTGAAACTTGCCTGACATAGAGACTCCGTTTCTGTGAGGTCCTGAGGAGGGTGCTCGTGGTGAGGTGCTGGCTCATGGCCTGCTTCAGATCATGTATCTTGGCCTCGAATCTGTTGTACTCCTCGGGCCGGTACTGGGCCACGATCGTCACCTGCTGACCTGCACCCTGCAACAAAACAGTACGTTAATCCTCCATTCCTTTAGAATAGACGCACAAGAAAGTGCAATGCGTCAAGTACCAGTTTTCAAAAACTAAAGAATTCACAATCAAGATTAAACAGTCAAATACTCTGCAAAAGACGATGTATAATCCCAAAATAAAATGGTCTTGTTCTTAGCTGGAGAGCAAAAAAATTTAAATTCTCAAATGAATAAGGAGGATGACCTCTACCTATTATTGAAAGTATTAGTAATATAGTAATAGTAAGTATTATTCGATAAAAATATATATATATTTTTCGGGGGTAGACAAATTAAATAAAAACTAGTGCCAACGGATTTTTCTTAATATTTATTGGAAGGGTTGCCTTTAAGCTCGGTTTGTTTCACATTTAAATTACATGGGTATTAAAAGTATAAGTAATTTCATGTCTGTTTCTCAAAATTATTTATATTGTTTACTTCCGTAAGTCAATACTTATAAATTATGATTTATGGGATTAATAACTCACTTTTTCATCCTACTATGTTGGGGAAAAAAGGATTTTCTCTCTAGTTTACATTTTGAAATGGAAACACGTGAGCATCTTCGGAATGTTATGATGTGGGAGTTCAAAAAAAAAAACCGAGAATGCAGCTTCCACATACCAAAAAGAGGTGGAAATATATGGAGAATGGCAGATTAGTGAGAGACAGTGGCGTAATCCCGGCAGAGCGCCAATGCCGAAGGGGGGAATATATCAGGAATTTTCATCCATCATACATTTTCATAATGTATCCAGATTTTTAGGAAAGTGGTATACTGCGAACAACTTGACCATATGAAAATAACTTGGTTCGGAGTTGTATTCCAACCAGATAATGCGAGTACTTGTGCGTGCGACCCTACAAAAACTACACCACTTGGGTTGGGAAATTATAAAGTGAGCCACCGTATTTTCCCGATATAGCTCTTCAGAGAACCATCTGTTTCCGAGTCCTCAGAACTTTCTAATTGGCCAGCGGAAGGATTCATCGGAAGAGGTAGAAAGAAGAGTCGTTTTGTTTACCGGATCAATAAACAAAGTTTTTTTTTTTTTTCTAAAGAAGTGAAAGTTTAGAAATAAGATGGAAAAATGTTGTACACAATGTGGGAAAACATATCATTGAATAAAAAATTAACATAGTAATTTGTTATTACTTTTCATCCCAGAATATAGATACCGACATTACCTTATGAGATGACCGATATTTTCAACCCCCGACGCAAAAGGAGGGGTGTTATAAGTTTGGAGCCTTTGTCTGTGTGGGTGTGTGTCTAGGGCATCGTAGCTCCAAGACGGCTCAACCGATTTCATTCACAGCGGGTTTTTTTTTTTTTTTTTATGCTGATATTTGCGAGTTGGTCCTCAGCCATGTTTGGTGGAAATAGTATATGCCGTTTCCATGATCTTCAGGTTTCATCAGAGCCTGTGTAGGGGTCTCGGCCCCTATTATAACTATAGACCCCCCTCTCTCCCCCCCCCCCCCCCCCCAAAAAAAAAAAGAAGCCCTCCCCACCAAGGTTTCAGTAAAAAAAAATTAATGATTTAAATAAATAAAATCAGGATTTTTTCAGGGGGTGTGTCGTCGTCCCCCAAATTTTATTTTATTGTCGGTTTTTTTTTTTTTTTTTAATTTAACTTTTTTTTAAATCATTTTTGTCGAGCCTAAAAAATGATCAAATAAATTACTCAGGACATCAGGACACAGCCATTCTATGAACACACTCACACCCAACACTAGCAAGCTCACACTTACAGTCACATTCATCAGCTAACAGATTAGACTAACAAATTGAGAATAAGAATTAATAGAGACAAATCTTTGCAAACTACATTCACTCTCAGACACAACACTTGTCCACCAGTATACATTAACAACAATCCCATTCTGTATCCGACACTGTCCGATATCTAGGACTTCATTTAGACATACGTTCAACTTGGACAACCCACATCAGACTGAAACGTACAGACCTCAAGAGACGATGTGGACGACACGATCAGCATTATCTCTTGAGAAAAAACCACATATACACCATACTAAAACCCATCTGGATTTATGGCATCGAGATATGGATCAGCCGAAAAATCAAACATACAACGCCTTCAGTCACTACAGTACATTCCGTTACGTCCATTATGTTTCCAATCTCAAATTGCAAAATGACCTTAACACCCCATTTATATCTACTATTATCAGGACAGGCCATCAAAATGTTCACGATAAACTCTATCATCAAGCCAATCCACCTATTCAAGAATTATCCACAAATCCACCCAGACGCATTAAGCGGACATGGCAGAGACCTCCAGAACTAACCTGGACTCCACTTCGGTCAAGTACCTCAGAAGTAAAGCCACGCACTTGACACTGCTCAACATAACAATTACTAATGACAAATGTTATGTTTTTGTAAATATGTATATAAATAAATAAACAAATCCATCGAAATCTATATAACAGGGATAGTACAAGACTACAGATAAAATAATTAAAATTGAAGTGAGAAAATATTCGCAAAGACCCCAAATTATAAAGGCTATCCTATTGGCCTCGTTTTACAATGTTGTCGGAAAGAGATCACATTAAAACAAATAACATAGAAAACAAAGAACCCGTGAAGCTTGAGAGAATGCATTAGCCCACATAGAATGGATAATACTGGCTTAGAGCTATACCAAGGAGAGCCAAACTAAACACTATTCGCCTCATCTCCAAAGATAAAAGATATAACTCTTCACAACTACTAAGTCGAGAAAGGCGGACAACACTGTGGAAACTTGTAATAAATAAAACAAACAGGTTTTTTTGAAATATTGTTTATTCCACAAAAAAAAAATGTTTTTGGCATAGACAAATTAAAAAAAAAAAATAATTTAATTTCCTATACTCTTCCTTAATGAATATTATGTACATCACATTTCAGCAAAAATGCTTGCGAACATTCACAAAGCACTATTTGAAGTGTTTGTATTTTCATGATTAAAAATAAATAAATATGTGATGTGGCCATTATAGGACTTTCTTATACCAACCACGCTCACAGAACTCTGTTTCTACTTCTCAAAATTATTTCTTACTCGCATTACAGAGTATAAGAATGTCTAATCTAAAGATTACGCTGTTCAAAAAGAGGAAATTAAATGATTTGATAAGGGGAGGGGGAGTGACAGTGATCTGTATGTGTTATTGGTATAAGAAAGTCCTGTAATGGCAACATCACATTTTTTTTTAAAATTTTTATGATTTTTCAAAAAACTACCTATACATAAACCATATTTTAAAGTTCGTTGGTATGAGTTACGATTTAAAAATTACTTATTGTTAGATATATTTCTTGTAGACACTCAGTTTACATTCTTCGTGCGCTATAACTTTTGTCGTATTGAGCCTATCTCAAATCTAAGGACTTATAAGCGATTATAAATTTTATAAGGAACAATTTTGGTACGAGTCAATTTATCAATAGGACTAATCGTTTTCCGGAAAATCAAGGAAACGTCCAAAAATATGTGTTTCAAAACTACATTTCAAGATGGTTTTCTGCCTGTATCTCGAAAACCGGACAACCTCTAAAAAATCATACTTCACATAAATTATGTATTTTAGTACTCTCTATAACTATGACTCGAAAAAATTTTGATTAGGTAATAAACACAAGTATTTTGTTAAATATAGACAGCTCACAACTTTTAAATGACATACACACATAGACAGACATCATCGCGAAAATGATCAAAACGTATTCAGAGGACGTGAAAATCCGTTGAAAACTCAAATTTTCTCACGATTGCAATACTTTCTTATACTATAGGTATAAGAAAGTAAAAAAAAAAAAATCTTAGTTATTTACTTTAAACATTTTTTAAACCTAATTTTTCATTTTTAATGAATTTAATATTTTGTTTTAAACTTTTTTCTGTCTCATATAGAAGACATTACAGACTTCCTAAGTAAATATCTGTGTTCTGTTAGCCAGGATTTTGTTTAGGGGAGGGGGGTTCATTCCCACTCTCCTAGTCTAGCGTAAATGGAGATCACACTTGAATAATCCCTATTAATCCAGGATTTGAAAATTTAAAGAACAGTAATTAATTTTTGTATAAAGTAGACATATAATTTGTTTCTTAGTATTTTCAGGGGTCGAAAAACATGGAATTTCGGTGAAAAGTAAACATAACATTTCTGACCGTTTACATAACTTCCCCCATGCTGGAGAAGTAAAAAAATCCATGGAGGAAATTGTTATGTATTTCTGTCCCACTCTCTCTCTCTCTCTCTCTTTCTGTGTACCCTACCTGTGCATTCCTGTTTGGAAATAGTCCTAGGGTGTGTGTCTGAGAGAGTGATTATTCCACAAACCATTAAGGTCCAACATTAGTCTTATGAAAAGTAAAACCAGAGGGACAAAAAACAAAGTAATAGTGTGAGTAATGAGAAATATGAAAGTATGATCTACATAATGGCTTCTGCGTTTCACAAAGGAAAAGACGAGCAGGACCTTATTGAACATGAATTGCAGAAAACTTTCTAACATATTAATTACATATTTTGCATAGAAAACTTGCTAACATATTAATTACATATTTTGCATAGAAAACTTACTAACATATTAATTACATATTTAGCGTAGAAAACTTGCTAACATATTAATTACATATTTTGCATAGAAAACTTACTAACATATTAATTACATATTTTGCGTAGACAACTTGCTAACATATTAATTACATATTTTGCGTAGACAACTTGCTAACATATTAATTACATATTTTGCATCTTCATCAATAATAGCAAACTAATGCAGAAAATATGATGCAAGAAGACTTTTGATAAAGTAATTTTAAATTTTTTCTTCAACTTATCATGTTGAATGAAAACACAATTAAAATCCCAATAGGAAGAGGTCCACTTTTATCAACGAATTGATTTTGCTGAGACACTAAAATTATATCGACGGTGGAGCCCAGAGGGAAATTACTTAAGTCATAGGCCGGCCGCTATCGCACATAATCAGCGTCAACCAAACTATTTTGTTTGAGGCGGGCAGAGAATGCACCGATATACGGTGTAGAGAGGTAAGCCCCCACACTAGTCGAGCAGGTGTTTTCCATTCACGCAAACAGCCCAGTCATTGTTTGTCAACGTTTGCCGACTACTTGTTTGCGGGCTGAACAAAAGTAAGTAAGTTTCCATCTTTTTTTACCAAAATACTCGTTATTATTGATTTCTGTGCGCTCAAACTAATAATAATTTTTATTTAGATGGAGTGTGGACAATGAAACGGGTTTCCTCAATGAAACGGGCTACTTGACAGTGTAACATTCACATGGTTTTGTAGAGGCCGAGCTTATAAAATTCCTAGATCATTAAAGAAAATGCATTAGAAATTTCAAGAGAAATTGGCATTGAAGATTGTTAAGTGTGAATGGCTCGAAATGTTTTGTAAAAGGCACGATACTTCCAGATAAATTAAACTAGAAAAAATGTTTAAAATAAAATATACTAGATATTGTTATATAATAATGTTGAACATGATATTCTTCAATATATGTACATACATTTTGTTTCAATTTCATTATTTAATGAGTGTTTAGAAAACCCTTTCCTCACATATGAATGTACAACAATTTATTACTCAGTGTATGTGATTATTTTTTTAATGATATTTTCAATAGCGGACATTTTTTGATTCCTCGAAAGTGTCAGCTATTGAGAGCTTTCACTGTAACACTAAGCTGAGGAAGAACCAAGCCTGGATCCTTGCGGAACAGTGTACCACCAACCGAGGATCATAGGGCAACCAACCTGTTGAATAGACTCTGAGATCAAATTTTTATGGGCCCTCAACTGAACTAGCGCACATAATACCTCTTGACTAAGTGGTTACCTTGAGTGCAGCGGCAGCCTCCTCATGTGTGGCCTGACTGAGGTCCTGTGCATTGACCGAGAGGAGTCTGTCGCCCCGATGTAGGTCTCCGGAGAGGTCCGCAGGTCCTCCCGCCAGGATGTACGATACGAAGATACCCTCACCATCCTCTCCGCCGACGATATTGAACCCCAAACCGGAGTTGCCCTTGTTCAGGATCACCGTCCTCGGCTCTCTGCAACACAAGACACAGCGGTTGTTAGTAAGGGAAGACTAGGGAACTGAGAGAATGACAGGTGGAGGGGAAGCGTCTCACAGTGCAGGAGATAGTGTATTGCTTGTGAGTTCATTAAGAGAGTTCTCGTCGTAGGCAAACTGTAACCTGTCTTAAAAACTTAAGAGTGCGCGTTGCCGAGTTGGTCAGTCATTTCATTACCTCTACTGCCCTATTTCTGAATCATCATACTAAATTTTGTGTTAATAAATTCGGAATATCGACAATTATTAGGGTTTTTGAGTTCCACCACCCTTCTCTTTAGTTGTGTTTGCAGCTACGGTTATCTCTTCTGAGATTAACTTAGTTTTTCAATCTTTTACAAAAATAAATATTTACTATTACAAGAATAAATAGTATGAAATAAATGAATATTAATGTCGGTTGAATCACCGGCAATGTTCTTCCCCAGAACGAATTAATCAAGTAAGTTTTTGCGGTCTGTTTGAGCTAAGGTTCAATAGTTGATCAACACATGGACTTCTGAATTTTCATACTAAATTTTGAGAGTACATTAATTATATCGGCAGTTATTATTTCATGTCGATATATGCATTCTTTTAGGATTACCGTGATTCTAAACACACATGGATTTTTCATTTTTGGGAACAGAAGAAACATTAAATTGCAATGAAAACTCAACATCGATTTTCTCAACGACTACATAACTTCTCCTATACTTCGTATTGTTGGGGAAGTAACATAACCAAAGAGTGGCGTTTTCATTTTCCTTCTTACCATTCCCAGAATGTAGTTATTCATAAATAAACCTTAATTCATTCATGCATAAAATATCCTGCCATGCTTATATAATATGCTGCGCTGCACGCTAAACATGTAAAGATATCACTCAAGTACCAAGATTGTGAAAATGTCTTGTAGCCCTTTCCGTTCATGCTTTCCCCTCATAAACCATTCTCATCCATCAAATCAGATATTGGGAAAAGGGAATGGATTCATTACCTCCCCAGCTATAAGAAGTAAGAGGAAAGTTGTGTAATCGGTAAGAAATTCGATGTTGAATTTTCACCAAAATTTTTTTTTTCCCGATCCCCTGATTCCAAAAAAAAATCCTGTGGGGCTGTGGGGCTTTGAATGTGTTAACTCTCAAAAGAATATCATTTTATATGTGTATCTAGAAACCCATAAGGACAACACCTATTGATTTTCAGTCAAATCGGCCAAAGCGCAGAGGTTGATTAGGGGTGGCGAGGGGGGGGGGGGGGGGGGACAAAAAGTCTTAATAACTGCCGTATTACTAAATTCAAAACGCCATAAGGACGGTTCTTATGAATTTTCCGCGAAAATAGCCGAAAGGAATGAGGGGGCATCTTATAAACCCTAGTAACTGCCGATGTAATGAATGTATCAATAGAACATTTAGCCCAAACGGTCTTTTAAAGAGACTGCGAAGACTAAGTAGATTAAGTGTTCTATGGAATTATATTGCCTGTGATTCACCGACTTTATTATGACTCATGCCCGGGCGTTAACTACGTCATATCGCCTACTATCAGAGCGCTCTTTCGTCAATTCGGTGGACATGAGCCCGACTCCACTCTGGGATTCCTAAATTTTGCCTAACCTAAATTTTTATTCACCTAGGGTAGGGGTCTTTAACGAGTACCTGACATCGTACAGGCTCGGGACCATCGCTTAACGTCCCATCCGAAAGAGGGCGTGCTTAAGTTTATTTTACCTCCCAGATAAAATAAACTAAGGACCTCGGCCGGGTTTCGAACCCACGTTCTTGAGCTCAGAAGGCAAGCACGCATACCACTGAGCTACCTGCGCCCCCTATAACTATACTATATTATTAATATACTTTACAATATAATCTATATCTTCAGAAAACCAGTCAACCGGATTTCCATTCAAACCATAACGAATTCATATATTTTTAATATCATGCTGTCAGGATCAGTTTTTCAGACATCTTTCTCGTTACCGTTACAAAAATAATTCTGTTTGTAACAGTAGAGCACGTACATAGATCATCTAGTCTAGAAAAAAATATAATATTCCCTATAAAGATTAAATATTCATTATTAACCAAGTTCATTGTTTTTAATAGGTATAAAAATCAACCTAGAGCAGGAACGGGCAAAGTACGGCCCGTTGGTCAGATAGGAGAATGACTCAATGCGGCCCATAGAAGGATTCGGAAACGTGAAAACCTTCAATTTATTTCACTTCCCTTCTTTACGAAATATAGGGGAAGTTATGTAATCGGCCAGAAATTCGATGTGGAGTTTTCATCATAATTTCATGTTTATCGACCCCTGATTCGAAAAATTATATTTAAAAAAAATCTGTGTGTGTCTGTGAACACTATAACTCCTGATAAAATGAATGTATCGATAAAAATTTCATAAGTAAATACAACACCTCATAAGGACAACACTTATAAATTTTCCACGAAATCGGCCGAATGGAAGAGAGAGATCAGAGGAGGTTGAACTCAAAAACCCTAGAAACTGCCGATGTAATAAATGTCTCGACGCAAAGTTTAGTATGAGGATTCGGAAGTGCCTATAAAAGTCAATTATTGATTAATTCTTATTTTTTTTATCGCAAAAGGATTCGTTTTTTATTATATAAAATAGTTTTTTATATATATATAAGGATTTTTTTATTCGTCCCTTTACTAAAAATGATGTCCCTTTAATTCTGATAACTGGTGACATTATATTAGACACCAATATGATTTGATTAAATCAGCCATAAACATGAAATATTTTTTTTTTGTATCATTAAACTTATTAATGACCATATTCAAAATTTTATGTAATCCGGAAAAAAAATATCAGTTTTATGTTCAATTTAGCTTGGCTCGCATAACGTTTAAAATAAAACAAATTTGCACTTGCTAATTTAGAGTAAAGTCTCAGTTAAATCGCTCCAGAAGTTTCAAATATATTACTAAAGGACAAACGACTTACACTCGTTACAAGGGTTTCCGTTTTGTTGTTCAGGATCCTCCCCACTGTCGACAGTAATGTTATTAGAATGTTAATTGTAATTGACTGAAGGGGGAGGACAAGTTAGTTAGTGTCATTCATTCATTAGTTTAATTAATCCATTGATTCACTGTTTATTGGGGCTTAGGTGTTCGACCAAGATGGTTAATTTTACGTTAGTTTATTTCATTTTTTATTTTATTTTGTGATATTAAAACGTTCCACAGTTTTTAATTACAGTAAAGAAAATTAAGATCTTAAGATATAGATTACTTCATGATTGAAATTATAGTTGTATACGTTATAAGATTCTGAATTTTTTTATAAAATTGAATACGTATACAAATTCATGTCGACACATTCATTGTGGTAAAAGAAAAGAAGAGGTTTAAGTGTTAATCTTAAATAAATGATAAATAAATAAATAATTAATAATAATTAAATAAACAATACAAACAATAAACAACAATAATAATATAAATAATAAATTATAATAAACTTTTAAAACAATAAATTACCACAATTCCTATAGAAATTTTCTTTTACTAAATTTTGATTTCTACAGTAATTTCCGAAAAGGGCCCTGAAAAAGTATCAAAAGTTCATGACGTGCAATTTTTAAGAAAGTGCACGTATTTAAAAAAACAAAATTCAATTAACCAACTTTTCATTTGGATTTCTAAAGAGATGCCATTTTTAATAATTTTAAATCTAATCCAAAGGTTTTCAAATTATCTTACTGGTTCAACAGGGAAAATGAATAGAATTTACGAGAACAAATAGTTCGGGTTTATTTTTTTAAATCATCTACATTACAAAATAAAAAAACTAAACATTGAAACAAACAAAAATCAAAAGGAAAATCTTAAAAACTAAATTCTTAACACTAATTCAGTTTTTTTTGTTTTATATTTTGACCATTTTTTTAAAAATTTAAGTTATATATTTCTGGGCATATATCCTGTACATATAAACAAACAACAGTACCTTCTTTGCGGATCAGTTTCACCGTCAATTCACTTCTATTTAATTCATTACATTTCAAGCCTAAACAACACTCTCCACATACTCAGATCGTCGCCATTCCACCCATGCCTCGACTAGTCTCTCTACACACACTAAATAACAGCTGATGGCAGTGTTTTGTTTTTTTACTAATTTGTTTTAAAAGAAATGGTTTCTTATTATTTATTTACTAATTCAGTTTCTTTTTATTGAATTTTTTTTTTTATTATTATTTATAATTTAATGTGGGTATTATTTTTATACATCACATCATACATCGGCAGTTATTGGACTTGTTGAGTAAAACTCCTGATTCCCTCCTCCCCTTCCACGAATTTAGCTGAAAATTAATAGCCGTCGTTCTTATGGGGTTTTGAGTTTACATATGAAATTTCACTTTCTATGTTTGAAGTGAAACTTCCTTTAAATTGTTGTGCTTTAAAAAACCCCAGCATATTCAGGGGATCTTGAAATGTGAAAATCCATTGATAACTCATCTCGGATTTTTGCACTTTCTTATACTATATGTATAATCCCCAGCACGAGTTTTGCTTCCCTCAGCTATATAAAGTATAGGGTAAGTTATATAATCGGACAGAAATTTGATGGTGAGTTTTCAACGGAATTTCCGAACTCCTGATTCCAAAAAAAAAAAAAATGACTGAGTTTTGAGGGAAATCGCTCAAAGGGAAAAAGGGGGATCATAGGTGGGAAACTACGCAAATATTCTAACTGCCGATAAAATGAATCGACCAAAATTTATTATGAGGATTCAGTAGTCAATTGCCTTTGGAAGGAAAGCGAAAACGTAATTGATTAATTCGTGCTGGGAAAGTACATAGTCGCTGATGCTGAAACGATTTTTTTCTTAAATTTAATTACGCTTTGGCGAATGTACTGTGTAAATGATAGTCGTTGAACAGTAATAAATGGTTAGAAATGGACTGTCCCCCATATCAAATGTCAAACGTTGGTTAGACTAGTTACTGGGTTGGATTGTGCTGTTTTCTATCCACTTGAAATGATTGGGAGCGTGTAGTTGAACGTTGTACTGCTCCAGTATAGGTCTGTCTGTCATGTCACTGAGTTCATCCGACCAGTAAATATCACTCTAAATGTAGGACATATGCTGTTCCCTCTTTTAATATATATTATCTTTTGCAGTAGGGATTCACTAAATGGTTTTGAGTTGTAAAGGTAGAATTATTTTGGAATGGTGGATGAGGGCACCGGTAGCTCACAAGTAGCTTGTGTGCTCAAGATCGTGCGTTGAAAACTCGGCCGAGACTCTGTCCTTCGGATGGGACGGATGTCAGATACTCATTAAAAATCCCTCTACTCTAAGTGAAGAAAAGTTTAGGGTAAACACAATTTAGTTGAGTCGGGCTCAGGTCCACTAGAGCGACGAAAGAGTGCGTATTAGTTAATATGACCTCTTATTAAAGCCCGGTCATGAAACACAATAACTCAATTAAAACACCAATCCAAAGTTCATTCTTTTCGACAATAATACTTCAACAAATATTTTTTATAAATATACTAAGAATTGCGTAATAATATTCTACTCATTTGTTACAAAATTATAAACTTCCAAATTCCATTTTTGTAGGATTATAGTATTTTTACAGAAGTATTTGGTAGTGGTCAGATTTAGGGTACGACCACGCTCCTTAAGACAGCGTATATATCATTGTTTGGTATTTTTTTTCTTTTATAACTAAAAAACTCGTCTGTGTATCACCCGTAACTTCCCTATAACGAATTAATCAAAAAAGTTTTCGCTTTAGATGTCATCCTTATAGGATTCTGGAGACACAAATAATATAATATATACATTTCATGTCGATATATTTATTCTATCGGGAGTTCTCGTGTTCACAGTCACATATCGATACAAAAAAAAAAAAAACTCATTTTTGAGTTGTCATTTTCTTATACAAGTTTTCACCCTCTTTCATATTCTGAACTCGGATAACTGAAAATACAAAATTGAGGGCTTAAGATGTACATAACCTGTTATAGAATTTTCATGTTTTCCCATATGTTTAGTTTCAGAAACATAATAATTTGAAATGTCTTAGTACTTATCTATGAATTTGATGTTGTTTCATAAATGTAGTTGCATCCCAATAATTTTAAACGAAAACAAGAAGTTCAGAAACTACTTTTTAAGAAGGAACGAAACTTTCAAATGCGTTTTCTCAAAAATCGATAATTCTGAGATGTCTCACTTCTGAACTACTGTATCGATATAGACAATAAACTTTTTATATATTTGAATATGCTGTCAATCTTCAAAAATATGTTTACATTTTATTTGAAGATTGTGAGATTTTGTTAAAGAGGTCACCCAGGCAAAAAACAACAGCCTTCTTTAATTTTATTTGCTTCAAAAATAATAGAAATGCTAATGCTTTTTTAGGGAAATTTCACAAAAAACAAATCAAACTTACTATTCAGAATTTGAAATGAACCCAGTGTTTTTTTTTTATGGCATGTATACAAAATATTTCCACATTCTGAGACCCTCAAAGCATATAAAGTACATACATAAAAAGTCCTACAATAATTGTCCATTTCACAAAAAAGTAGTATACAATAACTACCGGTTTCGGCGTTACACCATCGTCAGGTTTAGTTATAATATATTATTAACTTCTCAACGCATATATAAAATGTCCAGTCAATGGGTTCATTACATCAGGAGTTATCGTGACACACACACAGCTACAGATAAACATGAAAAAACTCGACATCGAGTTTTTGACCAATTATATTACTTATACACATAAAGTAAAACTTCCTTAGTGGATATCTTTGTTATCGTGTAAACTTCTTATTTGTGAACTTGAAAATATTACAAAGTTGCTACTGGAATTATATCTTACCACCTGTAGTTGGTAATTTCTAAATTAAAATTTTACAGTTCTAGGTAGATTTTCAGGTAAAATAAGACCAATTTAATATTAAAGAAATTCCAATTTTTGATAGAATTATTTAAAGATGTGTAAGATCTATTTAAGGTAGATACTATGATAAGTTAGAAATCACTTTAAATTACTTATTCATCTATTTAATTATTTATTTATTTTTTCCTCTATTATAACTATGTTGTCCCCATTTTTGTTCATCTACCCATCCGTTTTTCTTTTTTTATTTAAATTTTTTCTTTGTTTTTTTCAGGCAATTCTTTTCTTTTTTTCTCATTATTTTCTCTAGGTATCACCATCTCTCATATTCTGAGAGCCCGAAACAATGAACAAGCCCCCAGACGCCAACTTTTTGGAAGATCATACTTATATATTTTTAATGATTTGATTGAGTTGCATTAAGGGCTTCGGCCGGATCTTAAACCCGCAATCTTTAGCTCAGTAAGCAAGGGAGCGTCACGTCGTTAGGGCACAATGTATGAAATATAAAAAAAAATAAGATAATATTAAAACATAAATAAATAAACCAATTGAAATAAAATAAATTTGTAAGTTAGTAATACAAAATAACAATATTAGTAATGAATTTAAGTAACTCCGATTGATCTTATGAAAGCTAAATAGGAAATAATGCTTTTGTGTATGAATTTTTTTTTTTTTCCTGCCCAGTAACGCTAGAACAGGTTAGTTATAAACATACTGAGACCTATATTTATAACTAAACCTGACGATGGTGTAATGCCGAAACCAGTAGTTTTTGCATACATTATTTTGTGGAATATACAATATTTTGAAAAATAATTGTTTGATTTATTTAGTTAGTTGTTTATTGTGACATGCCCATGATCATATCGCCTACTACCAGTGCGCTCTTTCAACGCTCTGTCGTAAATCTGACTCTACTGTGGGAGCTCTGAATGATTTATTCACCTAGAGTAGGGGTCTTTACGAGTACCTGACATCGTTTAACGTCCCATTCAAAAGATGGCGTACTCAGTTTTTTTCAGTGTTTATTTGATATCATGTTAATCATTAGGGCCTCGGCCGCGATCTTGAGCACAGTAGGAAAACACGCTACATGTTTTTTTCAATATGCTTGCATTTCTCAACTTAGGAGTTAATGTTGTTCAGAAATTTCTTTTTGCCAAAATCTGCTTTTAAACAAGTTAAATTGGAGAGTTACCGTTTTTTAAAATGACTTCTATCGATCGCATAAGGTTAAAGAAATTAACATTAGGACAACGTGTTGAGTGTAAAGGAAAACTAAGTAATGGAGTATAACAAAAAATAACGTGTACAAACCTGAGACCCCGTCGACGGGAGAGTGGACTGTAGACGAGGGACGAGTAGAGAGGCAACATGAGGAAGTGGAAGTGGCGGGAACTGGAGGCGGGAGATAGCCTGGACAATATGGTTCATCCCGCCAAAACAAATAAACTGGCGGGAGCGCAGAGTCCGAGAGACAATACACCCTACGTGTGGGGTTAAATGTCGTTTATTGATAAAAAGCCAACTGATGAGAATGACATCACCTATATATAACACTCCTTAGGCCCTCTGGCATACCCCGAAAGTTACACGTTTATGGCACTCACTATAATCAGTTCAAAGAGAAATGGGACCCAAAATTCACAAAAAACTTTATTAATAGCCAATTAAATCACAGGACAATCACTTCCGCAGCTATAGGAAGTAGGGTCGGCTGGGGTAAATATGAACACGGGGTATTACAGAACAAACACCAATAGCGCTTGTGTGAGCACCGCAGAAACCAAATAGCGGTAAAAATCGAATTATTGACTATGATTGACAGGTTAGGACTGTTCCCGCCAATTTCGCCACACTGATATTACTATTATTGTGCTTATCAAATTCCTTATCTCTTCAAAGTGAAAAACAGTTTTTCAGTGTTCGTGAATTTGTCGTTCTTCCATCGGACAAGATCCATGTAAGTTGTTGTTCTCAACCAATTCACATTCACTTTTTATTATTCTAACAGGATTTCAATAATTTTTGGCAACAAATCATTTTCACGGACTTGCAGAACAGAACGTTGTACATAATTAGCCCCTACTATTTATGATACGGGGTAATTATGAAATGCAATCCTGATTTTTCAACGGAATTTCATATTTTCTGACCTCATGATTCCAAAAATGAAAAAAAGTGTATCTGTGAACATGAGGAATTCCTGATCGAGAGAATGTATCGTCACGAAATTTTATGTGTGTATCCACAACCCTCAAAGAACGACACCTGTTTGATTTTCAGGAAAATCGGCATTTTCAGAACTAAAAAGATTTTTAAATTTTAAAAATAAATTGTTATTACAGATTATAAATGATAAATTGTTTAAAAGAATATCAAGAACCAACAACTTACACTTAAAATAACCGAATGGGCGGAAAGTGAACAAATAAACTTATTAGGGAGAACGGAAGTCTCTGATAGTGTGTTGTTATAACCACCTTCTACTTCGCGAGCTGTCTGAGGTATAGAGAAGTTACGCAATCGGTCAAAAATTGATTAATTTCAACGGAATTTCATGTTTTCCGACTTCTAGATTCCAAATATGAAAAAAAAGTATATCTGTCTGTGAACATGACGAACTGCCGATAGAGAGAATTTATCGACACGAAATTTTATGTGTATCCAGAACCCTCAAAGATCGACACCTGTTTGATTTTCAGCAAAATCGGCCAAAAGGACGGGGGATCAGAGGAGGGCTCAATTCAAAAATTCCAATAATTACCGATGTAATGAATGTATCGACATAAAACTAATATTTAGAAGCCGGTTTTGTCATTAGTAGGAGAGCAAACACTTAATTAATCAATTCGTGGTGGGGAAGTAATAGCCGATAAGTCACTCGCGATTTTTTTAAACATTCAATGACTGTCACTGCGCTATTTTAAAATGAAATTATGAGCAGATAGAAGCAGCACTTAACTTTCCCATCGGGGTTCAAAGTAGGATTTGGAAAGCGTCCTCAATCCCCTAATAACCGAATTATTTTTCTTTTCTTTTATAAATGTTTTTCCGATTATTCACAGAACAGATTTTAACCAAAAATGGTAACTATGTTAACCTTCCTCTTCAATTTATTTTTAAAAATACGAAATTCCTTAGACCGGCTATTTTTGGGAAACATTTTTTTGAATGCTTGTTTTTTTTTTCATTTGAACGTATAAACTAACGATGTGATTTATCGCCAATACATCACGTAACATGAAATCTTATGCTAAAGAAAAAAAAAAAAAAAAATTACAACATTAACTGAAATAATAATGGGTACAAAAAACATAAAAATTCAATTTCTGATTTTTTTTTAACTTTAAAATTGAAATTACAACAGCATGAAACATTGCGTAAATTCCAAACAGTTAGTTTGCTCGTAAACTAATTGCTGTCGTTCAAAAAATAGTGGTTCACACCATGGCACAGAATACCAAATTTTGTCAAAATCAATCATATAGTTGCGAAATCAAAGGTTTGATCCTGAGGGTCCTAAAACATTAAAAAAACGCAAAAAACCACTTAAAATTTTGTCACGTTTATATACTAACAAAATTTAAAAAAATAAATACTATTAATTATATCTTTCCATTGATGCTGTTCATTGTGTACGTTTCCACCCCTGAGGAACTTCTCATTGAACCCGGTATATTGGTTCAGAATTAGATGGGAAATATGTCTGGTAGATTTCTACAGAAACAACAACATGATTCGTCATAGGAAGATGATGAATCAAATGTCCTTGCCATCTCGAGATGCTAGACTGATGAGTCTAGACCGGAAGGAATATGGAACACTGACAGGAGTCAGCTTCGGAATATCGAATTGCAAGGACAACGATAAAGTGATTGAATGGAGGCGTTTATACTGGAAGCGTATCGTTCGTCAGAAGTCACTCGAACAGTGTTATTCAAGGTATTAGAAAAAGAGGGGATCAAGGTATCACTTAGAGACAATAGGGTACCACTCGCGGGTGCCGAGGTCCTTAGGTTTTTTGTCTGAAAGGTGAAAAAACCTTGAGCACGCCGTCCTTCGGATGGGATGTTAAGCGATGATCCTGAGGCTGTACGATGTCAGGTACTCGGTCAACATCCCCTACTTTAGATAACTAAACCTGAGGCAACTCCACCAGACCCCCCGTAGAACCCTAGGGTACATACCACCCCTCCCAATTATAGCTAGTAGAGTTAAGGTATCGGATTGACAGGAACTGACACTAAATGATGATAATCAACCAATTTACTGACAACTAGAGTATATAAATATTTTCGATCGATCCATTCTTTCATTTTGATACTACGATCCATTCTTTCATTTTGATACTACGTCAAATTCACCGTCATTCTGATTATTAACCTAGTGCGATAGATAGGATGTGTCCCCACCCCTTCCCCTCTCCACTCTGACGTGCCTCTGTGAATTCATGATATCCATTATCTGTATGGAGAAAGCGTAGCAATACTTTTTTTTTTAATATTTCAAATCAACTATTGATTTTTAGCCCAAATGGTAAATTAATTTTGGAGAGAGAGCGAAAACTCTCTCGTTGATCAACTGGTAAATCACCGATGACTTTTTTTATTTTTGCGGGAGGGAAAAGGAGTACATTTCCTTGTGAAATAGGCCACTTTATTTTTTTCTTTTGGTGAAAACAAAAACATAAAGAAAAAAATAAGAAAAAAAACAGACCGAGAGGATTCCACAATTCCAATTTTGGTAATACGAGTACATTATAAATTATTATATCTTAATTAAGACAGATTCAGAGCAATAATCCCAAATATATACAGTAAAATTTGAAATGAGGTTATTTTGTTGAAAGTTGTATCTTGTGGAACAAGATCATTTGGAGCCTTTATCTGGTCCACATAGAGAGAAAATGTAAGGCTATGGAGGACAGTCAACTTTCCCAGTAGGGCCGAAATGATGTGAGGGGGCGAAACAAACTGATTAACATTATATCAATAAGAGTCCCCCATTCAAAGCAAGAAAGGAAGGTGACACTTTCCAGACTCTCTGTCTTCAATACATTCAAGAGAGTTGCAAAAAGTAAACTTGTCGGTGAATCATCGGTAATATCGGCACTTACCAGTGCGAATTAATCAATTAGTTTTGAGAATATTTTTTAATATTAAAGGAATTCACAGTTTATTTTACAGAGACAGGTATCAATTACATTGAACCATCTTCAGTGATTACTGATTTAACAAAAGCAGAGAACTTTCAACAGTCTCTATTCTCCACTAAGGACTACGTCACACCACTAAGTTTTCACTCATTCTGAAATCAATCTACCGATTTGGTATCTTATATTCTTAGGGACTTGTGAATCCTTACGAGTCAATACATTCATTACATATCGCACCCCCAGTTCAAGACTATAAAAAGCTAGTTTGTGGGAAAACAAGTTTTAAGATTTTTATTTTTCTCTCTTTTTCTCTTTGTCACCGATAGTCTTGCTCTTCATTCATGTGATTCATAAATTCAAGACTAGCGTAAGGCAAAATCCGATACTATTGCACTAAACAATTTAGGAGAAATTTATTAATGTAATACTATATTTTGTAAATAATAATAGTGAAATATTACATTTTGAGTTGCAATACTATAGCACCGTATAGAGTCTACAATGAAGAATCTTAACATGTATATAACTCAAAAATGAATTTTTTTGAGTTACGATAATCTTGAACTGGGGGTGCGATATGTAGTTATTAGGGGTGTTGAGTTGAACCGCTCCGATGATCCTCCTCCCCTTTCCCTTCGACCGAATTCGTGAAAAATTAATTGGTATAATTTTTATGGGATTTTGTATATATATATACATGTACCCATATATACATATATATATATATATATATATATATATATATATATATATATACCCATTTTTATGGGATTTTGAATATATATATTACATATATATTCAAAATCCCATAAAAATGACACCAAATAATTTATATATATAGAGATTTTTTTTTATGTCGATACATACATTACATCGGCAGTTATTACAGTATTTTGTGTGAAACCCTATTTTCCTTCCATTTCACCGACTTACCTGTAAATCAATAGGTGTCTTTCGTATGGGGTTCTAGATACACATCAATTTTGTGTCGATATAATCATTCATTCATGATGATACATTCATTCTATCTGGAATTATCGTTTCACAGACACACATTAACGATAGGAAATTACTTTTTACGTTTTTGAAATCAAGGTTCCGACCTTCTAAACATTAAATTCCAGTGAAAATTAAACATAGAATTTCTGATCGATTAAGTAACTTCCCTAATACTTGGTGTAGCTGGGGAAGTATTTATATGGTAAACATAGCAGATTGCAGAATGTCTCATCACGAAGTTCATATTAGACTGTTTCAATGAGGCGACTTCCCTTCATCACTGACGTCGCGACTCATGTGGAGTGTCGTCAATATATCCCTATAGTAGGGGCATTCCTCCAGGATGTGGCTGAGTGTGAGAGGCCAGACCCCATATCAAGCACATGTCTCGTCTATCCTGCCTTTCCAAGCTTCAACATAAGTCAATATTTTGTCTCCCAACGGCTCAAAATATCTCCAGAGCAGAAGATGGTGGGGGATACCTCAATGTCTATTTCCAGGATGGGAGAAGGGGAGAAGGAAGGAAGCGAACACGAGATCTGGGATAGAAAATTTAATTAAGTTAGGATGAATGGTAGTGAGGAGTCCTCAAGGAGGATGGATTTGAAACAATTTACAGAGAAATGAGAGTGACTTTCTGAAGTGAGCCATGCTGGCTGCCCTGAGCTTCTAAGGGGTTCTCTATGAAAACTGAGAGGAGAGATCCAATCAAAAGTTAGTCCGGGGTTCAATCAGTTTTCATCAACACGATAACTCTATCCAACGGGCCCCCCTCTCGCTAATAATAAACATTCAATATAAATTTTCCATTTAAATCAAACCAGAGGTTAAAAGTAGATTAAAACGTTTTTCCTTTTCATGGCTACCTTCGACAGTTATCAAAGGCTTCCTTCAACTCGGACTAACAATTATTATGAATGTAACACCAGCTAATTCAATTTCTGTGCAGTTTTAAATGGAACACCCTGTATCAAAAAAAATATCATACTTAATCATACCCATCAAATCTATAAATAAAATTCATGGCCAGTCATAACCCAGTTACTTGCTCTTGAATCCACGCAGTGATTTTAAGGTTAATTATAACTTAATTGCTATAAAAGAGATATAAAAAATATAAAATATAATAAATAAAATAAAAGAAGCCCTTGACAATTATGTAAGTGCAACAGACACAGTGCACACGCTTATTAGAAGGGCTTCCCTGCATTTCATTAAGGTCACCTCTTTTGTCAATTTCTTCACAAAGAGGAAGCCTGCATGAAGTTCACATTTATAAGGTGCCATTTATAATGATCATATTTATATATTTTTTTACATGTGTGAATGTATTAGTGTATATGTGATTATATGTATACTTTTATAATAATCTAACTAATGTATGCTTACATATGCGTGAGTTTGTGTGTGTGGGTGTATGTGTATATGCGTGTGTATGTATATGTGGGTGAGTGTTTGGTATGTGTTTACGAATGTATGTCTAATAAAATATTTTCTGTGATTGACTGATTACATAAGACCAGAAATTATCATACGCACATAACATATATCTTCACACAAATATGCATAAATAATAAGTGAGCACAAAAATGTATGTATTTATTAATAGTTATAATAACGGTATATACCTAATGAATATAGGGCGCCGGTAGCTCAGTGGTATGCGTGCTTGCCTTCTGAGCTCAAGAATGTGGGTTCGAAACCCGACCGAGGCCCTTAGTTTATTTTATCTGGGAGGTAAAATAAACTTAAGCACTCCGTCCTTCCGATAACGTCGGATGGGACATAAGCGATGGTCCCGAGCCTGTACGATGTCAGGTAAAAGGTTAAGGGTTAAAGACCTCTGCCCTAGGTGAATAAAAATTTAGGATAGGCAAAATTCAGGACTCCCACACTAGAGTCGGGCTCTTGTCCACCAGAGTGACGAAAGAGCGCTCTGGTAGTAGGCGATATGACCTCGTAGTTAAAGCCCGGGCATGAGTCATAAAACCTAACCTACAATGAATATTTTAACGATATGAATAACGATTGAACGTGCTTCATTTTAAATTCATTTTTTTCAACATTTTGGGAATCCTTAAAAAAGCGGTGGCTCATCGTTTTCAGCTTGTTTTGACTTTTCGATTCCGCCCTTTACGTTTGCTATACCATATAATCTCTATAAAAAAAAATGTTTGGCAACTTTTTTAAAAAAATTTCCCACTTTGCGACATCCCCCTCTCTGTTATATTTTTAGTATTTATAGGTGGTTGCCTATTTAGCTCATATCTTGAGAGTAGAGAACCTGTCTCCCATTTGAAATTCATCAAGTGAGGAGGTCAGAGTTTCAAGTTAGATGCCTAAGTTTGGTGTGTCTTATTTAGAAACAAAGTGGAACAGACAATTTGAGCTCTCTCTAAGAGAGGCTGGCTGCTAGGTGATGCCTCTCCAGTCTCCAGTCCTGAGGTGAGCTTCTGCTTCGCTTTAATTAAACTTTAGTCAACTTTCCTCCAGACAACAAAACATCCATACCACCCCCTGAAGGAGATCCACCCCCAACTCACATTATAATAATTTCTGCTGGTGGAGCTCTACAAGACATTTGAAAATTTAGAAGGGGGATATTATGCCTAGAACAGACCGACTCACCTTTCACGAATGATCTTCAAGCGAGTTGCAGAGTCGTATCATTACATCCAGTGACGCTGTTCAGACGTGAGTTGCCGATTTGGCGGTCGATTCAAAACATGCCCTAAAATGTTTTTGAAGGTTGGTTCTATCTTTTAAAGAACATGATATTTTTTTTTCATAAGAACGATTTTTGTGCGATGTTTGAACACAATCAGAATAAACATTTCAGGAATTATATTCACAAATATTCAACATGACACATACATACATGGCCTTAACATGACTTTCTTATACCAACCATGTTTTTACAGAACACTTCACTCTCAATTCATTTCAAACAATGAAACAAACAAACCCGCTGATGCATAAGGTCTGTAAAAAGGTGATTGACACAAGGAAGGCAGAATTCCTCCACAGATAAATAAAGTCTATCGAAATTTAATTTTTTTCTCCCCACTTTGATTTATTTCTTACATTTGTAAACTCACGAGGGACGTAAAAACGTCTCGAAATATAAAAATAATTATAACAAAATATTTATTGTCTTTATTAGTATAATATCATTTTTTCATTTATTTTGTATAATTTATTTATTTGATTAAATTATTTACTATAATTGTTATTACTAATAACATGTGTCCACTCTTAAGATGTAATAACTGTTATGTATCTAATTTATAATCTGCCTTGATGTAGTTAATTAGTTATTATGGTTCTACTAGCAGAGCGCTCTTTCGTGGCCTATAAATATTGCCTTTCTACTAGGTTTATTCACCTAGGGTAGAGGTCTTTAACGAGTACATTGCGACCGTCGCTTAACGTCCCGAAGGACGGCGTGCTCAAGGTTTTAACACCTTCCAGATAAAAATAATTAGGGCCTCGGACGGGTATTGATTCCAAGATCATGAGCTCAGTAAGCCAGCACGCTAACCCTGAGCTACTGGTGCCCTTGAAACATTATTATGACGTATGGTATTACCATTTTATAGTTTCACGAGAATAAATATTATTTATTAAGTGTTAGAAGTTCCTGTGCAAGTTAATAGTTTTTATCTGGGGTATATTAAGATAAAACGAATAAAATCCTAAGTGTATGTGGATAAACGGCTTTCTTTCGATACGGGCACTTAAAAAGGGTTGGGAAAGACACTGATTGTCGTGTAAGGTTCTCGTCAGCAAGAAGAGAGCTATCGAAGTGTCAATACAGATAGGAGAACAGTTAGCAGAGAGAAATACGAGTGAAATGGGAGCGACTCAGCATGTCTGCCTGGCTCAACATCCCCAGTCTAGTCAGACGGCAATAGGGAACCTTCGGAGACAGCTGGAATCATTACGACTCACACTTCAAATTGCACGACACTAAGCACTATTGTAGACAACAATAAGAGGGGAAAATAAGTCATCGGTCAAACACCGGAAATGTACTTCCCCAGTTCCAACTTATTTGCCGATTTGGTTGAAAATTAATAGGTGTCTTGAGAGGGCGCCGATAGCTCAGAGGTAGCGTGCTACTCTACTGAGCTTAAAATCGCGGGTTCGAAACTCGGCCGAAGCCCTTAGATCTAGGAGGTGAAAAAGCGTAGAGCATGCCGTCTTTCGGATGGGACGTTAAGCGATGGTCCTAGGTGGATTAAAGATCCCCTACCTTAGGCGAACAAAGCAAAATGTAGGACTCCCACAGTAGAATCGGGCTCACTCCATCGGAGCGATGAAAAAACCCTCTGGTAGTAGGCGATATGACTTAGCAGTTAACAAAGCCACAATAACTTACTAACTAATAGGTGTCTTCGTTACATCGACAGCTATTAAAATTATTGAGTACCCCCCTCTCCACCAAATTCCTTTAGCAGATTTGGTTGAAAGTTAATAGGTATCGTCCTTATTGGGCTTTATATAAAATTTCGCGGAACGCTATAGAAAATAAATAAAAAGAGCGCTAAAAATTAGAGGACATTGAAGTATTTAAATAAAATACCATTTCACTAGAAGTTTTTTCATTATTTTTTTTCATTTGTTAATTAACAGTTAGGTTCTATTACTTTGTATTTTATTATTATTATTATTTTCAATTTTCATTTATTTACTTTTTTTTAACGGAATAGTATATATATCAGGCCGAACCCTGACCCTAAAAGATGTATTTCCTAAAGGCTAATAAAGAATTGAATTGAATGAACTTTCGTGTCGAGTAAGTTACTGTGACTAATGCCCGGGCTGCGCTCATGATCCCGATTCCTAAATTTTGCTTACCTTAAATTTCTATTCACCTAGGGTAGAGGTCTTCAATGCGTCCCTGACATCGTACAAGCTCGGGACCATCACTTAACGTCCTATCCGAAAGATGGCGTGTTCAAGGTTTTTTCACCTCCCAGATAAAAAAATTAAGGGCCTCGGCCGCGTTGCGAGGGATCAGAGGAGGCCTCAACTCAGGAACCCCAATAACTCCCGATATAATGGATGTATCAACATAAAATTTCATATTTTAAGTCAAAACCCAGGGGAGGGGGCTTAACTGAAATACCCTAATAATAGACGAAGTAATGAATTTATCGATACAATATCTAGTATAAGGATTTAGGAGCCCCAATGTAAGTCTACTAATGTTGATTATTAGCAACTGGTTTTGTAGGGGGAGTGAAAAGTTAATTGATTAATTCGTTCTGGGGAAGTACACTGCCAGTGATTCATTTTTATTCTGTATGTGTGTGTTTCTGAACACGATAACACCCAATAGCACGAATATATGGACAGGGGATGTTCCACATGTTTTCAGATACAAATCGGCCAAAGGTGGGGGGAGGGGACAAAATACCAATAAATCACATCACCCTATCTTCGTTGGGGAATGGTTAACCTTCTCCCGTTTATTACTATATACAATATTTACATGTTGCTGTCCGGCGGATCAGCGCCGCCCTGGGCCCGTCGTATAGCGGGCATTCGAGGACCACGTGTTCCGCAGTCTCGACGCCGCCACACGAGCAGGCAGGGCTGTTCTTCCTCTTAAAGAAGAAGAGCTTGGCGTTGAAATCGCCGTGACCTGTTAGCACCTGTGACATCCAATGGTCTGGTTGTATCCAAGGGGAGTCAAGGCGCGCCTGGACGTTCGGGAAATACCAATAACTGTCGAAGTTATGATTGCATCGAAACAAAATGTGTATGTGTAAATCTAAAATCCTGTAAGGACAATAATACCCATCAATTTACATCCGAATCATAAACCCTATCAGTATGATGATTCTGAAGTCCCTAAGTAAGCTATTAATTTTCAACCAAATCGTTAAATTGATTCCAGAGGGAGAGTGTAAACTCAATTGACTCCCCGACGACTTGTTTTTGTTCCCCTCGTCGCGTACTACCTCACCTTAGCAACCATCATCCTGTAGATGAGGAGGCTAGGTTTTAGAGCTGGCAAAAACTACATCTTTCTTAATCGAATTCTCTTCTTCACTCTGAATGTTCCTCAAAGGACAAATTGTTCCGTGACGTTACGTCAATGGAACATTAAAGGAATTTACGGTTATTAGTTTAGGAGAAGAACAAGTAATAAACACAATGAGGATTTCTCGACTTTCTCTCATTGTCTGACAAGACTGACAGAGAAGACAAAAGATGAAACTACCGATTTGTTAGTCATCCTGAAACGCATGATGAAGCTAATGCAGTCTTGACAGAAACGTCCCCTAACCCCTTTGCATCTCAAATGACCTTCTGTCACATAAATTGATATGCATTTGGAAAACTTTCACAGACAACGCTATTTCTTTGAATGTCGTCGATTTCTCTTCACTCACGTTCATTGCAATAAACCCTGACTGTCCTAACACCCGTCATACCGTTTAAGATAAAGACCCAAGAAAACAGAAGCCATTTATCAAATAGCTCACCTGTCGCCGACCCAACGCTTTGAGCCTAAGGTTGGAAGTTCATTGAAGGGCAAGTACCGTAGTAGTACGCCCACACATTGGGTCATTCCTTAGTATCGGACTGCCCAGTGTTCAGCCGATTTGTCGCCTCCTGGCGGAGAAAGAAAAAAAGCAGTCTGACCTTGCGCCGGGGACGAGTGCAGATACGCTGGTGGTCGCCCAAAGTGCCCCACCATAGTTCAGCCAGCGCCCCACGTTTTCCCGAGGAAATTAAGGTGGGCTGGGAGTAATCGCCGATCGTCGCTCCTAGCCGACCACAGCAAAAGATTAAGATATATTTTTTTCTTTATTTATATATAAATAAACAGTTTTAGGCCCTTTTCCCCGGCTGGCCAATGTGAAGACGTCGGAAGAACAAATTGCCTTCCCTTTGTCCGATTCAGCTAAAAGTTAATAAAAGCGACCTTATGGGGTTTAATTATTAAAATTCAATTTCCAAATTTCGATCAAATTTTAGAAAAATGTATGCAATAATAGAGGTACCTACAGGAATAAGACTCATTGAAGTTAAGCAAATATGTGGACAACAAATTCCGTTGAATAATCCTATAATCCTATCCTACGAAGCTGGAGAAGTAAACCAGTAAAGCAAAACACTAGCTGAACATCGAGCCTCAATTAACCGTGGCAGGTATTTTTTTCTGAAACAGCTTAATACTAAAAAAAGTATGCAATTTATGAGTGGCAATTTGTCAATTGACAGGTAGACATGTTTTGATTAAAGAGCCCAAATAAAAACAAAAAAGGTAAGTGAGTAAGCAAACTGAGTACCACTTTCACATATATCAGGGAATTTGCGGGTTCGAAACCCGGTCGAGGCCCTCAGTTTATTTTATCTGGGAGGTAAAAAAAAAAAACTTTCGGACGAGACGTTAAACGATGGTCCCGAGCCTGTGCGATGTTAGGTACTCCCTTACTTTAGGTAACTAAACCTATGTAGGCAAAATTTAGAACTACCATAGTAGAAGTCGGGCTCATGTTCGAAAGAGCGCTCTGGTAGCTGGCAATATGACCTTGTAGATAAAGCCGGGGCATGAGTATATAACTGGACTAACTCAAAAAAGGAAACAAATAAATAAGATTACACTGTCCACAAAAAATAAATAAATAAAATAAAGAATAATATACTTTTCACAGCTTTATAATTCTCCCATTTACTTTCTGGGTATTTCAACTTAGCAATTATGGAACGTTTCGGGGAGGACTTCATCAGTATCCATAATTTATTTTCAGATCTTTACTGTAAAAATTATTTTCTTTCTTATTATTTAGTTATTGTGACTCATGCCCGGGCTTCGAAGTCATATCGCCAACGTGCCCTCTCTACTACCCTAAATTTTTATTCACCTAGGGTAAGGATCTTTAAAGAGTACATGACATCGTACAGACTCGGGACCATCAGTTAACAAAGGACGGCGTGCTCAAGGTTATTTTATCTTGATTTTGAAGTGTGAGATTTGAAATGTACTTGGGCGGAATGTAATATGACCTAGTCTGGAGGTTCTGCAGTCTTTCGACTTAACAATTTCTTACATAAAATGTGCCAGGTATTGTATAAAACAAATTTAATTTCAGGGTTGATCAACAGGTTGGAGGAGTTGTGTAGAACGGGGGCCCCTGAAGAGTGTGGCGACGACACACAATGCCTTGTTTTCCCCACATTCCTGACAAGCTAGGAAGCTATAAAGCTGTCTTTGTTGGAGCTTCTCCTCAGTCCCCGGGTCCCGAGGTCCGTTGCTCCACTCATTGTCTTCAGGGCCTAACTTGACTTCTGTCTCACGTGGCACCACATCCATTCATTCATTAACTGTTATCCATTCATAACATGTCCTCTACTCGTAAGGTTATTGTCCTCTGAGGCAGTTCTGTGAATAAATTAAATTTATATATATATATATTTTTTTTTTTTTAAAGATAAAAATGTGGGTGAGAGGCCTCAATTACAGATTGGTTAGAGAGTGGCTGCCTACAAACTTAAGAGGCCGAAGTTCAAACTCTCACAAGCAAAATATTTTGAAACTAATGAATATTTAACAAAAAAAAAAAAAAAAAAAAAAAGAAGAAAGTTTGCCTACATCATATCTTTTGGAGCCTTCTAGTTGTAACTTATGAATGAACCACACCGCAGTGCAGTGAAGAATTATTTTTTATTTATTTTCTAATTGTACATGCTAAGTGATCCGGCAAGTTCAAAAAAAAATTTGACAAATTCATTTTATTTATTTTTTTTGGGAGGAGGGGATGCTCCTCACCCCCTGAAGAAGTGATTTTCGTTGTTTCATTCCCCCACTATACGAAGTCTTATAAGATCAGAAATTGCTTGATGCTCTCTTCAAATAAATTTCGTTTCCCCTACTGATTCCAAAAATGAAAAAAAAAAATCTGTGTATAAACAACTCTCTATAGAATGACAGTATCGACACGAAATTTTATGCATATCCAGAACCCTCTAAGGACGACACCTACTGAATTTCAGCCAAATTCGCCAAAGGTAAGAGGGAGGGTTAGGGCGAGGCTTAAAACAAAAAGTCTAATAACTGCATTAGAAATGAATGTATTGACACGAAATTTCATACGTAAATTCAAAGCCACATAAGGACGACACTTATCCATTTTCAACGGAATCAGCCAAAATTTCGTACGATTCATTAACCACTATGTAAGTCAATTATTGGATTTTAGTCCATACGGTGGATTGGGTTTGGAGGGACAGCGAAAACGTAATGGATTAATTCGTGATGGGGTAGTATATAGCCGGTGATCCACCGTCGACTTTTTTTTTAATTTTTCGAATCAGGGGTAGAAAACTCAACATCGAATATATGACCGGTTTCATAACATCCCCTACACATCATATAGCAAAGGAAGTAAAGAGAGACCAAACGCAGGCGTGTCCAGACACACCCTTAACATTCAATAATTATTATATTTAAAGAAAAAATATCTGACAGCTTCACAAATAACACCTTAATGAACGTCTTTTCAAATGTCATAAAATAATTCCACTTAATGGATGACTCATTCCACAATATGTCAAATATGATTGACAGATATTAAAGAGGGTCAATTAGGCATTGAAATTTTCCCTTTTTGGAAATGTATGGAAAATAAGAAATAGGCTGATGGAAATGTCTGGCGCAGCCTGTGGGCACATAAGAACACAATAGGGACGCCTGATTGACATAAAAACATAGACATAACTCCCGATTAACCGGGGCAATGACTGACACCACGGATAAAACAAAATCACGATTAACCCAAACGCTAATGTAAACATGGATGGGCGCCGGTGGCTCAGAGTTAGGTGTTTGCTGGGTTCGAAACCCGGCCGAGTCCCTTAGGTTTTTTTTTTTTTTTTTTTTTTTTTTTGATAGGTGAAAAAACCTTGATCAGGCTGTTCTTCGGATGGGACTTAAGTGTATGTTATTTTTGAAAAAACTTTGAGCCCGCTGTATTTTGATGGGACATTAAGCGATGGTCTCGAGCTTGTACGATGTCAGGTACTCGTTAAAGACCCCCTAACCTAGCTGAAAATTTAGGGTAGGCAAAATTTAAGATTCCCATAGTAGTCAGGCTCATGTCCACTAGAGTGACGAAAGAGCGCTCTGGTAGTAGTTCAAGCCCGAGATGAGTTCTAATAACTAACTAAGAGCAATCCATTCGAATTTCCCGCTCTTCACCTTAAATTAGATGAAGTTCCACTTGGAGCACTAATGTTGGGAGCGATCTCTCTACATTATGCAGGTTATGTTGAAACTTCAAGATTTCGATGGTATCGAAACGGTTCTAATAGCCTCTCAGACCATAAACGATTCTATTAATTCCACTGCAATTCTCTAGGGAGAAAAAAAAAAAAAAAAGGCATGTTGCAAATAAAAACGCTTTCTAAAAAGAGATCAGACAGAGCATGTAAATTGGATTTATTTAAAAAAAACTGGGGTTACGGTTAAAAACGGTTTTCAATAATGTTTTAAATTGCCCCTTGGCGAGTATCTTTAGTTTATCGGGTAACAATGACAGTTATGTAGTTTCAGGTCATCGTTTATTCAACATTAAAAAAAAAAAAAACTCATGTATATTATCATTGACATAGTTAGCTCTGACTACGTCACTGATATGAGCATACTGTAATTAGGACTATGAATAATACATAATATTTCTCCTTTTCATTGAGACGCATCCTTGGATTAATGTGCAAATGGCTGATGTAGTGATAAGTGATTATTTTACAGTCTGATCTCTCATCAATTTTATTATTTTGTATTAGCTGGCTTTCGCGGTTGCCTTCATCATCAGGCTGATTTTTATTAAATATACTTCTATTTATTTTTTGTTTCTACAACCCAGCTATTATAAACACATGTACTAATCAAAAATAAGCGACAGAAAAATATTTAAAAAACTTAAAAACCTGCATTTGCCTACGCTGTCTCTATTTTAAACATCAATGGTTATTAGGAAAAATCAAAATATTTTTCTTTTTATAATTCTTTTGATACGAAGAAGAAAGATTTTCGAATAACTAAACAACATTGCTCTTCTCATTTTGAAAAAAGTATAACCCCTTGCCCGCTTGTGGAAGACAATAGAATCAATAACAAAATTTAAACTAAAATGTTTATGTTTGAGGAAACCCTCGGAAACGGAAACGGAATTGTTTTCCCATTTCCTTCACAGATATCCTCTTTAAGGTGTGTCGAATCTATGTTTTAATCATTATTTTTTATTATTTATACATAGATGTTGATCAGCGACTGTAGATTCTAATTGTAGGAATATTGAGGGTCAGTCAAAGATGGAAGAAAACAGGCAACACTATTCAAACGCCACCGTTTCGATATATTTTATATCATCATCAGGGCCTACAAACATGGGGGGGAATCAAGATTAGAATCACAATTAAACAAAATTACTGTGTTATAATATAACACTAATTTTGTTTAATTGTGATTCTAATCTTGATTCCCCCCTCCATGTTTGTAGGCCCTGATGATGATATAAAATGTATCGAAACGTTGGCGTTTGAATAGTGTTGCCTGTTTTCTTCCATCTTTGACTGACCCTCAATATTCCTACAATTATTTATATACTAATTTATTTTATTTCTCTTTGTTTTTTCTTTTATGTATTTTTATTATCATTTTATTTTATCATTCATTTATATATATATATATATATATATATATATATATATATATATATATATATATATATATATATATATATATTTTTTTATAATATTTATTTATTTATTTTTTTTTATTTTTTATTTTTATTATTATTATTATTTTTTTTTCATTGGAGGGGGAAATATTTATTGTTATTTTGTTTTAATTTCATTATATACTGGTTCTGGGTTATTAATGAGCGTGATAGGGTTGTTTAATACTATTCTGTCAATGGTTTTGCGTGGGTAGCCATTTTTTCTTAAAATAGTTTTAATGTTATTTAAATTATCGTTATGGTAAGTTGTAGAACTGAGTCTTTGCATTCTATTGATCATTGTAGTGGCAAAATTGATTTTTTGGGAAAAGGGGTGATGAGAATAAAAATGAAAGTATCTGTCAGATTTAATGGAATTGATATACCAATTGGTAGATATAGAGCCATCATCGTTTCTAATAAATAGGGTGTCCAGGAAAGGGAGGCAATTATTATTAAAACTATTTTAAGAAAAAATGGCTACCCACGCAAAACCATTGACAGAATAGTATTAAACAACCCTATCACGCTCATTAATAACCCAGAACCCACCAATAATAATTTTAAATATTTTTCTATCCCTTATATTGTACAACTGACTGAAAGATTAATGAAAATACTAAAATTTGATAGTGTGAGGATTGCTCCTAAAAATTTTAAAGTTGTCAAGTCACCATTCTCCCAAATTAAAGAACCTACCCCAAAAAACAACCAGTCTGACCTCATCTATCAGATACCCTGCCCTGTTCAGAGTGTTCATCATCTTATGTTGGCATGACATCTCAATATTTAAAAAAGAGATTATACCAGCATGAGTATGATTGTAGAACAAAAACTGACTCCGATAATTGCAGCGCCCTAATCAAACACCATAGCCTGAACAAACATAAGTTTGATTTCGCTAATACCAAAATTCTCGACAGAGAAATCAATTACTATAAAAGGCTGACACTGGAAATGGTGTATATTGCCAAAACCTCAAATACTGTCAATACGTAACTAGAGGTAAGGTAGGTACTCTATGGAGCAGGGTGGTGTTTCGCTGTTACTTCTTTCCCTATCCTCAGTGCCGTTGAAGCGTTGTGTATTAGTAGCCCATCCCTATCACCTATCCGCATCATTTCTCCTCCTTATTGAGATGCTGGATTGTACGGTTGGTATATCATGCCTTCTACTGTCTTCAGGTCTCAAGCAATCATCGGGTCTTAATATTCTCCGGCAATGGGCACTTTTGTCTAGTATTTTCCAAGGATATATTTTCCAACTTTATCTACACAACTGTCCTCTCGTATTCTTTCGTTCCTCATCCTTCTCGCAGCTCTTGTTCTAGTCGCCCGGTATGTTTTCCTGTATTTCTGACCCCCTCTTCTCATTTCAGATTGTGCTGTCAGTCCCTGACCCGGACAGCCAGTAGGTCCCCTGCAGCCAAGTTTCCACTAAATTGGACTGTCAACCAACCTGTCTCCCATCCTTGTCTTGATTTTCCTTTATTGTTCCATGTCTACCTTCTGCCTAGTTTAATATGAAATACTCCTCCCTCTTATTCATATATCAACATGTAGTCACGGGCTCTATGTTAAAATGTCATATTGGCTTCCTCACTCAGTTCTCTAAATTCTTATTGCCCAGTGTCTTGGGTTTCAATGAGAATTCAAATTAGATACCAGTGGCAGCTTTGAGTGGGGCCCTGTATCAAAATTTTTAGGGGGTGTTCGGAAAATAAACAAAGACACTCCCATTAACAACATATTAGAAAATAACAATAGATATTAAAAAACTTAACTCTAAAAAAAAATATTCTAGTAGTTAAATAGGTACTTTTCTTGCCTTTTTTTCGGCGAACGTATTTAATTATATCATCCATAGCTGAAGAAGATTCTAGTTTCTCAAGTTCTCCTTTTTCTATAGACATTATTGATAAGTCCGATAGCCGTTTTTGTCCCATAGAGGCTCTAAGATAATTTTTATTGTTTTAATTTAGAAAATTAGGCTTGGCTTTTATCAATATGACTAAGGATAGCATTTTACGATTTTTTCCCTACGCATGTTGGGACATATATAACCACGCACATATATAAATTGTTCTAATCAAACACCAATCATAAACCGCCTTGATCTTCCAGAGTTTTCAGATTATTCTATTCAGAAATAAAGGAAAGGTAGAGAAGAGACAAAACAAAATTGAAAGCACTGCTTCTTTTAGATATAATAAATTAAAATAAATTTTGAATGATGAATAAAATATATATTTAGTAATCGATGATATCTAACAACTGACGCCGTTGTTGCTAGGGAGTGCTTGCCATATTCTGAGTTCTTTTGAGTAGGAGGGTTATTGAGTTGAATCCACACCTTCTTTTCGGCCGATTAGATTGATCTTATGGATTCCGGATATATATATATGTTTTTGAGTCGAAATATTCATCATATCGGCAGTTATTAGGGTTTTAAGTGAAGCCCCCGCCCTAATCCTCCCATTCCCTTTGGCCGATTTAGGGTGAAAAATAATAGGTGTACAATAGGTGTCGGTATACTCATTCTATCTGGAATTATAGTGTCCAATGAAATATACGAGAAATATCGGTTTTCTGGTGGTTAACTAAAGTAGCCACCTTTTTCTACACGTGTGACTCACACGTAATGTAGCTAGTTGCTCCTGTTTGAGAGACACCTAAAGAATCTGGTTGACAATCTAATATTGGTCTAAGATTCTCAAGTTTCCGGAGAGCTCATCGATGGGATGTTCTGATTTGGTTTTCTTTCGGAAAGTGCGCTCCCCTATTGGAAGTTGGTTCTCCTGACTGAACCCAGCTGGCCCTAGTGGTCACTTTCTACCGACCCCACCCTGAGTAGCACCGCTTCCCGTCCTGTCCTCTCCCACTACCACCCGAACCTATATTTACATTAGATATACAACAGAACAACTTTCTTATTTTTTTTATTCTTTCCCACAAGAGAAAAAAAAAGAACACAAAAAATCATTAGGAGGGTTTCATTATTAGTTGATCCGACATTGACAGATGACAACACTTTCCACTGGTCAAGTCTTAGAGAAGTCAATAGAGGTTAGAGTTGAGGTGAAAGTTCGTCTTTGAGGTGGGTCAATAACAACTCTCTAAACATGGACCGATTTGTTTCTACATATGGAAATAAATTGTGAAAATATATTTGAATGATCATGACAACTTGTTTACAGATGTACTCTCCCTCTCCTTCCCTCCTCTCAAAATCATAGTGGCGTTACGTGGTACATAAAAGTCATGTGTTGACATTGTTTCGTAGCATAGCGTAATTCTGAGGGTGTCTTTAATATATCTAATAATGTCAGTATGAAAATGTCCGAATACATTTTTTGCGTTCTGTGTTGATATAGTGGAAATACTAATAAATAAAATAAAATGATAGATAAAACACTTTTTTTGAACACTTATATTGTCTAATTCCACAAACTTATACTTAAATGTGTACCGGTTTGTTGACAATTATTGTTGAACATTGTGCTGACGATGGCGTAAGCCGAAACCGAAAAGTCAGGTTATTTCGCAGCTGATTGGTTGATAAATTAATTTTCTATTAACCCCAGTAAAAAAGCTTAGACATGAATTTCATTTAAACTACTCAAGTTCGGCAATATAACGATTTGTGGTGGATTTTTGATGACGCAAATTTTCGATAAACTCTCTCCAAAAAATGTTTTCCAAACATCAAATACCATTCTCCTACTGCCATTCCTTATTACAATGTTATCACAAGGAATGTAACTCGACAGACACAATGAGATTTCCTAAATATTGAATTTGATCAACCTGGATAAACCAAGACGAAATAACAGCAAGACAAGACGAAAAAGGTTTGTGAAAGGGCTGTCAAGTAAGGAAGCCGGACGTTTTCAACCAAGATAATAAATAGTCTTGGACATGAACAAGACCTGAAGCTGACTCGATACGACTCAAAAGTTCTACCTTCCAGATAAACTTCCTTAAAAAGGTCCTTCCCTAACTCTCCAGTGGCAAACCAACCAGTCCACTTCAGGTTACAAGGAGCAAGTAAATATTGAACAAATCAAATAAGTCGTAGGCGAATCTCCAGCAATGTAATGTACCCCTGCGCGAATTAATTAAGTGTTCCTTTACCCTCTGAAATAAATTTGAACACATATTTAAATTCAAAACCCCATAACGATGGCACCTATTTATTTCGGAAACGGAATTTTATTCTCACTGTTCAAAAAGAATATTATAAACACAATAAAGAATCGTGTTTCATATCCAAAAACATTAATTGATACAAAGCTTTCATTTTTATTTTTTGGGCAGAGTTCCTCCACACCTTAAAGGTCAGTCGAATGTACGTTATTGTTTTATTTATTCATTTATAATCTTTTATTTATTCATTTATATATTTTTTATTTATTTATTTAGACTTTTATTTCTTCATTTATGATTGAATTATATATATATATATATATATATTTTATTTATTTTTTAAAATACTGTAATAAAGGTGAAAAAAAAAATATAAATATTGTTATAGTTACATTGTTTTCTTTTTCTCTTTTACATCTCGCACATTCAGGTCTCAATGAATAAGAACGTCCCGAAACATCGTTGGGATAAAGACACTTCCGAAGAGTTTTTTGAAAAATACTTATCTTAATTTTTATTAAATTGAAAAATGGCTCGACTTATTATAAATGTCTTTTTTTTTATACTTATATATTTTTAAGTATTTATTCAGTTTTTATTAATTTCATTTTACTTTTTTTAATAGTTTTGTTATTACTACTAATCATATGTGTGTTAGACTCAAGTAGCTATAAATCTAATTTTTAAGCTATCTTAATGTATAAATTCATTTGACGTATCCTATTACCATGTATTGGTTTAACGGAAATAAACTTATTATTATTATTTCCGCGAAATCGGTCGAATGGGGAAATGAATATTGAAACAAAATTTAGATGATTCAGAGGATTCAAGAGCCACCATGTACTCGTAAGTCAACAATTGAGTTTTAGCCCAAACGGTCGATTGACTTTGAAGGGAGAGTGAAAACTTCATAATTCTGACAGATTATATAACTTCTTCTTATCTTATAGATGGGGAAGTGAAATTTGAAAACAATTCAGAAAGACTAGGATATCTAAAAAAGGAAACGAAGCACTATGTGAGCTGTCAAGAGGGAAGACCTAGGAGGGGGGTATGATAAGGAGGGTGGAGCCCACTGTAAGAATGTACCTTGTTGTATAGGGCAGGGTGTGTCCGACATAGAGGAGTCTAGACCGAGTCTAGGCACAAAATCAAGCCTAGGCGCCTCACCATTCTACTCTGTATATGCCTAAATGCAGCCATGTAGAGGCTCAGATCGGCAGATACTTGTTTCACAAATTAAAATAGCTCGTCATAATAGACTGTGATGTATAAAAGAATACACACATAAATTATTAATAATAATAAAAAAAAAAATTATATTTATTTTTCTGTAAAAAGCAATTTTATTTAAAAACAAATGTGTAATCCGTCAGAAATTGAATGTTAAATTTTTAGCAAAATTCCAAATTTTCCGACCCCCTATTAAATAAAAAAATTTCCTGTCTATCAACACAAAAACAAATCGGCCCAAAGGACTAGGGTTTATCTGTAGCACTTTTTAACATGAGTTATTTCAAAAATGACCGTTTTATTAGGGGCACCCTGTATGGACAGTTTTTGATTCTCCAGCCGGTGTGAGGAAATTATCGGGAAATCAGAAATTAGATGTTTTCCAAAAATGAAACATTGTATCAAGAACACCATAGGGAGAGCACACTAATTTTAATTTATTAATTTTCAGCCGAATCGGCCAAAGGAAAGGGGGCCTTCACACAAAATCCTCAATAACTGCCGAAATAATGAATGTATCAACATGAAATTTTATATATAAATCCAAAACCATGTGAGGACAACACCTATCTATTTTCGGTCAATTCAGCCAAAGGGAAAAGGAAGAACAGACAAAGGGGACGAAAATCCGAATAACTGTCGACGTAATAGATGTATTGACACGAGATTTTATATGTGAACCCAAAACTCCTTGAGAACCATATCTACCAAATTTTTCACAAATCGGTAAGTTGTTGCTTGTGTATGTATGACTGCGAACACGAGAGGAATGGATGTATCGATTAAATGTGTATCCAGAACCCCACAAGATTGATTTTCAGACAGAACGAAAGAGGAGAAGTGGGAAGGATTAATATCGTGCTGGAAAAGCAGAGATTTTTTTCAAGGAATGTGGACATTACGAATGGGAAGAGGCTCCCTAATAGTTATTACCGCCACTATATTACTAAAAATTGTACGTGTGAGCTGCTTCATGACAACGTACAATATGCCATTGACCAATTCAGCCTAATTACAATTGAATGGAGTTGAACTTTAGCTCGAAGTGAATTGAAAACCAGAAATGAATGAAGACAGAGTACGGTATAATTACTGATGACCCTGACCAAAATTCATCTGACCTTGACTGACAATAGTGAGAGAAATCATAACTACTGTGTTATTCATACCGGGAGAACATCTACCTACCACAAAGCTAACCAACAGGCAGAGCACGGATTATCGGTGTTGTAATTTGTAGATAGTTCAAGCAACCAAAACGCGTCGGATCCAGACTGACGAACATGAGAGAAATAATGACTACTGATTTACTGAGAATTTCTTGGAGATTCTTGAGGGCATACTGTATTTAATAAAAGAAGACACATTAGGTGCAGACCTAAAAGTTATTTGGCATATAGTGGGTGGACAACAACGGGATGTTCTTTTAATAAATACTGCGTTATTCATACCGTCGACTTACCATGAAGTTTTTGCAAGGAGTCCCACTCATCAACTCTTCTATATTAATAGGCAGGGCTTGGACTATCGGAAACCTTCTGGTAGGTAGAGCCTCATCTGTAGTGAATAACGCAGTATTTATGATTTCTCCCACATATGTCAGTCAGGAGCAGACGAGTTTTGGTTGCTTGGACTATATACAAGTTGCTACACTTTTCCGATAGTCCGTGCCCAGCCTGTTAGTATAGGAAAATAGACGGGGTCCCTTGGAAAAACCTTCTGGTAGGTAGAGTATCATCTGTTGTGATTTATGATTTCTCTCACATTTGTCAGTCAGGATCCAAGTTACTACACATTTCGAAAAGCCCATGGCCTGCCTGCTAGTTATTATAAGAGCGTTGATGGTAAACTTGTTGATACTCAACCAAACAAAATTCGTCTGATCCTTAATGCCAGTAGTGAGATAAACTATAGGTTCAACGTTATTCTTACCAGGAGAACAATTTTCGGTCGTAATGAACTGTAGAATCAATTTTCCTGATAATGTGCGGCCTACATTCGATAACATTCTAAAATGCAAAATTCTTCATAAATGAAAACCTTACATACGTAATTGTTGCTAAAAATCGTATTGGTCACACCAGTAAAAATAAATTAAGAGACAACATATAAAAGCATTATTAGAGATAATATCGCCATTTACATAATAACTACTTGACAATGCAAAAGTAAAATTATTAAAACAATTTCAAAATGATTTATTTTAAAGTATTTATCAATTGAAATTTTATATCAATGAGGATGTCATCCTTTAGACATTTTAATAGCTGATACACATAGATAAGACGAGGTAGGTACAAAATATGATACAGCTGTAGTTATGACAAGGTAAACAGATCGATTAGAGATTAAATGCCGACGTTATGTAAGACGCTTTATTTTTCTTTTCTTTTTTTGTATTTTATCCATCCAATTTAGATAAGTACAGCTTTCCTTAGACTTACATAAGATTCAATTTATTTAGTTCCCCCTTCACCGACATTAGCGTATTGACATTTCATAATTCCTGAGCACGTACACATCTTGGGAAAGTAATCCGTTCGTCAACAAAGTAAAAAGTTACTCCATCGATTTTTTTGCAGTGTATTATATGCATTCCGTATGCTCAACTTCAAATTTTAGACCCACCGCAGACTGTTTCCTTAGCCCTCCTCACTATGAAACTAAAGTAGTCGTCGCTGAATCATCGGTAAATGTACAGACCCAGCTCGAGTTATAATTCGAATAAACACAAATAACTAAGTTTTCACTCTTCCTTTTTGACCAATTTAGCTGTAAATTTTCTATGTCGTGCACTTCTAATCCTAATAAAAGTATCCTGAGGGCACCGGTAGCGTGCTCGCCGGCCGGGGCCCTAAAGTTTTTTATCTGAGAGGTATAGCAACTTGAGCATGTCGTCCTTCGGTTGGGACGTTCATAGATAGATCCGAGCCGATGTCAGGACACATTAAAGTCCCTTATTTTAAATAACTAAACCGGGGGAAGCATTTAGGACACTCACATTAGAGTCGAGCTCCTGTCAACCAGAGCGATGAAATAATCCTCCCAATCCTTCCCTTCCCCTCGCAGTTGTGTTACTCTCCTTTTTTTCTTATTACATTTTGATCCCGGGGGGGGGGGGAGGGGGGGACCATGGAATTTCGGTCAAAACTGAACAGATTTCCTGACCGATTTTACTTCTCCTTTAATTCGTATAACTGGGGAAGTAAATTGAATTTATACCGAGGGACATTGCGTTAGAATATGAACAAATAATCGAACGGGGAGAAATAAAAATTGGGTACTGGGGTTTGCGGGGGTGCAGCTACGCCAATGGTTCCAGGGTTAATTGATGATGAAAGAGAAACAATAGGAAATGGGGCCTCGCCGAAACTAGGACAAGTAGCAAGGTCAGTCTATAATAGTGTGAGCCCACTTATCCGGAATTATCCCAACTACTTGAATTTCGGATGAGCTTCCCGAATAATGAACTTAAACCTTGGTGGTATGGTAGTTAGCGTCACTCCGGAAGTCCGCCGTTTTAAAGTCCTCCAGTACAAATTCAATTTTGGTAACCGCCTATCCGCGGGTTTTTAGAAAATTATAGCATAGTTTATCCTCTTCCGGTAGGGTGCTTGCTTACTGAGGAGGCCAAAGCCCTTATGGGATGGGACGTTACCACGTCAGGTACTTGTTAAAGACCTAGGTGAATAAACCTAATTGGCCAAACTTAGGTAGGACTCCCATAGTAAGTCGATTCATGTTCACCAGAGCGACTGGAAATGTGTAATATGACCCCGTAGTTAAAACACCGACATAAGTCACAATAACTTACTAAAAATATTTTTAGCTGAATTGTTTTTTATGCGGGAAGTAAAAAAACCATCCTTCCGATAGGCAATGGTCCCGAGCCAGGTACTTTTTAAAGACCCCAGACACTAGGTAGCGAAATCTGGGTAGGAAAAATTTATTAGATTCGGGGTCGTGCACTCACGTAGTGAGCGATATGACCTCGTAGTTAAAGCCTGAGTGTGTGGGTTACAAAAACTAACTAATTATATATTGTATTTTGTTATAATGTTCTGATTTTAGTTTATTTATTATTGTTCTCATGTCATTAGTAACAATTGTGTTAAATACACAAACTTCATTTCACGAATATCACATATATACCCGACCGAGGCCCTTAGTTTATTTTATCTGGGAGGTAAAATAAACTTGAGGACGCCGTCCTTCGGATGGGACGTTAAGCGATGGTCCCGAGCCTGTACGATGTCAGATACTCATTAAAGACCCCTACCCTAAGTGGATGAAAATTTAGGGTAGGCAAAATTTTGGACTCCCACAATAGAGTCGGGTTCATGTCCACCAGAGTGACAAAAGAGCACTCTGGTAGCAGGCGATAGGACCTCGTAGTTAAAGCCCGGGCATGAGTCATAAAACCTAACCTAACCTATATAGTAGTTTATAGAAACGATTGAAGTAAAGAACTTGAGATGAAGATGTGACGTACTAAGAAAGTCCTGTTTTTTTTTTTCGATATCAAAGGAACATAATTACGTACCCTTCACTGTGCGGTATTCCGGATAATGCATACTAACATTTATCCACCACCGAAAAAACAGTCGCACTACTATAACTGATTACACAATTGTATTTGATTGTTTTTCTGAGGTAGGAGGCCAAAGCAATCATGACAGCAAGTGAAGGTGAAATGACCTGTGACAAGGGCAGACTAGACTACCAGCAGTAGAGCAGGGTGCGGCCTTGACTGACCTGACCGCAACTATAGTCATCACATCCTGTCTTTAGCTAGACTAGCACTGTCTCTATGAAAGTAGTATCCATGCCAGTCAGCAGTTTCCCACTATTCACTATTATGGACAATGCTTGTTGTGCTTACAGAAGCAATGAAAAAACGCAATATTCCATGCTCAAGTTTCAAATGCAATGTGAATCAGCAATAATGTACTTCGTTCTCCAGGGTGTTCGGTGGTTTCTTTTTTCCGGAATCCAGTGTTATCTTCTGCTATGCTGTCAATAATTCTGGGTACTTCCATGTCCCTCTTCAAATCAAAATTAACCAAAAGAAGGTTTACGTACCCCTTGTCCGTCGAACGTTGTCCCGAAGAAGATCATGGAAAATTCTTCCTATAAAACCAATCGACCAATTTGGCTTAAAAATCAATACATGGATGTCTTACTCAGCGAGGTGAGAATTCACATACAAAATTTCGTGCCGATATCTTTATTATATTGGAAGTTATCGTATATAGAGAAAATAAAACAACGTCTATATACGAGAAATATAAAGACATGATGAACTTTCACTTCCCTAGTTATACGAAGAATAGGGGAAGTTATGTAATCGGGCAGAGATTTCACCGAAATTTCACGTTTTCCGACCCCTTGATTCCAGGATGTGTAGGTGTGTCTCTGTCTGACACTTAACTGGCGATGCTACCAATGCAACTCGAAATTTATTTAGTGGATCCAGAAGTTCCTGAGTTACACTCCTATTGTTTCAAACAAACCAGGAAATAGGTTTCGAAGGGAGAGAGAAAACTTAATAGATTAATCTGCACTGGAGAAGTACAATGTCGATGATTCATTTTTCTTATTATTTTTGAGATTGTAATCGATGGCCCAACTTCATCAACACCATGTAGTAACTGCGGAAGTAAAATGTCAATATGGGACGGCCATAAGGCGTTGTTAAATATAGACGTGGGAACAATAGACTCATGAGTGGTCTTTAGTCCAGCTAGGCGTATGATAATACCTCCACACGCAGGTCCTTAGCCGTAAGCAACACCATTCCATCTCGTATCACCCAGAAACTTTAAAAGCACACTTCATACCTGTTGCTCACCGACCTCGCTCTCTCTCGCTAATTGAATAGACTCATGAATGGTCTTTAGTCCAGCTAGGCGTATGATAATGCCACCACACGCAGGTCCTTTGCCGTACGCAACACCATTCCATCTAGTATCACCCAGAAACTTTAGAAGCCAACTTCATACCTGTTGCTCAACGACCTCGCTGTGAATAGTCATGAATGTGGTCTTTAGTCCCAGCCAGGCGTATTATAACGCCATCATACGCTAATGCGTGTCTGCAGCAGGTCCAGGCCGTACTCAACACCATTCCATCTTACTGTAACAATCCAGAAACTCCAGAAGACAACTTCATACCCTTTTCCTCACCGACCACTCTCTCTCTCTCTCGGTAATTGAATAGACTCAGGTTAAGTTTTGAAGTGGAAATCAAAAGGAACTAATCCTAGAGTTTTCCATGCAGCATTAACAGGATTATCCCCGGATGGGTGGAGGGACAAGAACCGATTTAGGATTCGTCTAACTTAATTAGGACAGAGATTCAACACCATCGCTGAAGACAAATTAGCCCCAAAGGTCAGACAAACTGTCCATTTTTAATTTCGTTGCTTTCAAGCTCAAAAACCAAAGTACAACTTCACAGAGTTATCTTTGCCTTTTACGAAATACTCTGAATTTTCCAAGTTTTTTTCTCAAATAGCTAAATACATTCCGAAATTAGGAGGAAGTGAAACTCAAGTAATAGTAATTCTACAAAAATTGTCGGTGAATCACCAGCAATATACTATCCCAGCCCGAATTAATCAACTATGTTCAGGCTCTTTATCTGAAACCAATTTACCGATATGGTCTTAAATGATACACCGACAGTTATTAGGGGTTTTGAGTTGAACCCCCCTAATCCTACCCTTCCCTTCGGCCGATTCGGCTAAATATCAATAGGTGTCGTCCTTATGAGACTCTGGATATACATGTGAAATTTCGTGCCGATAATTACATTCTATCCGGAGTTAAAGTAGGTACTCATAGAAATACACAGACAATAATTTCATTTCCCTGGCAATACGAAGTATAGGGAAAGTTATGTAATCGGTCAAAAATTCGATTGCAGTATTCAACGCAATTTCATGTACCGACCTCTAGATTACAAATATGAAAAAACATTTCTGTCTGTCTGTGTGCCTTTGAACACGATAAATCCCGATAGAATGAATGTATCGACACGAAATTTTATATGTGCGGCCAAAACCTCATAATGACCACACATACAGTTTTTCAGCAAAATCGTCCAAAAGGGAGGGGGGAATAGAAGAGAGGCTTAACTCAAAAACTCTAATAATAGTCGTTGTAATGAAAGTATCGATTATTATATCTACATAATTTCATATGTGAATTCAAAACCACATGAGAACGACACATCAATTTTCAGGGGAATCTGCAGAAGGGGAGGGGGGATCAGAGGGGGCTCAACTCAAAAAAAAAACCCAATAACTGCATATGGAATGAACATAGCTCTATTCAAAAACCCTAATAACTTCCGATTTAATGAATTCATCGACACAAAGTTTAGTTTCGATTTAGTAGCCCCTATATAAGTCAACTGTTGAATATTAGCGCAAACTGTAGACTGTTTTTTTGGGGGAGAGCGAAAAAATAATTGATTAATTCGTTCTGGGCAAGTACATTGTCAGTAATTCATTGTCTTATCTTTTTTTTTTTTCACATTTTTGAAACCTTAGAGTCGGAAATTATGAAACTCTGGTGAGCATTCAACATTTTGTAACCGATTATAAAAAGTATAGGCTTTGTATAGCTGGGGAAGTGAAAACCATGCAGTTCATGAAAATATATGAAAGAGTAATTTTATTAGTACTTTCATGGTTGGGATTGCGCCCGCATCCGTCGAACTAACAACTTTCATGGTGGAATACTTTCCTCACCCTGCGGGTACCGGAGTAAATGCAATCAACATGTCAGAACATTTTCAATACTTCAAAAACATTAATTTATTTTCAGGAATATCTTTTTATTTTTAGTTTAAAGAAGTATTGTAATTATGCGAAAACCGGAGATCGAGTTTTCAAAGGATTTTCACGTTTCAAGGTCCTCTGAATATGAATATGGTTTGACCATTTCCATGATCATGTATCCTGGTCACAGAGAATAAATTGGTAAGTCTAACTTTTCAGGACAGCACTTTTTTTACTTTTGCATTAATCGTGTAAATCCAGTTTTTGGAATAAATAAATTATGTTTGCATCATTATTAATCATATACCTTCTAAATCTATAGGAATGAATGAAAATGAATATTGTTAATCCATTGGATTTACCTAATCATTCCCCATCACTAGCCTAATTATTAACCAGACTTACCAAATTATTAACACATACTTTTTGAAATACTCTTGAATGATGCCTCGTCGAGAACATATACAATTTTACGAGGCACCAAGAAACCCACATCTTTATAATTCTGAAAGTATTAGAGTTCTGAACTCCCAACTTCTTCACAGTGCGCAGATGGCTTGGGAGATCATCACAGTACACTTAACTCATTTTGGCCATTTTAGGACTAACAAGTTATTCCCTGCGACTATATTTATATCTGTGTATATGTGATTGGAACTTTGTGAGCGCTATATCGCAGAAACGATTGTAGCAACGAACTTGAAATTTGAGATGAAAATGTCCCTTGTGGCTAACTTAGATCTGAATTTGGTGGAAATCTGACGAAAATTTAAACCACATTACTTCGGGGCCTAAGTACATTTAACTAGATACCACTTATATTTATAACCTAATCAACAATCTCTTTGAGGGCGCCGGTAGCTCAGTGGTATGCGTGCTTGTCTTCTGAGCTCAAGATCGCGGGTTCTAAACCCGCCCGAGGCCCTTATTTTATTTAATAACTGGGAAATAAAATAAACTTAAACCCGCCGACCTTCGGATGGGACGTTAAGCGATGGTCCCGAGCCTGTACGATGTCAGGTACTCGTTAAAGACCCCTACCCTAAGTGGATGAAAATTTAGGGTAGGCAAAATTTTGGACTCCCACAATAGAGTCGGGTTCATGTCCACCAGAGTGACAAAAGAGCACTCTGGTAGCAGGCGATAGGACCTCGTAGTTAAAGCCCGGGCATGAGTCATAAAACCTAACCTAACAATCACTTTAAATAAAAGTTGTAGAGAAAACTGAGACACATTTTTTATGCAATACGATTTCTTGCAGGTCGCCCTGTTTCCGAGATACATACCAAAAACCTTCTACAAATGTTGAATAAATCTACTGGAAATTCTATATTTGGACCGAGAAGTACATAGGCGAGATATCTGTTCATTTGCAGCTAAATCTGTACGGGAGGGCGGAAGTTTATAAGGGGGTTTGGACTCATAAACCTAAATACATCTAAATATACCTATATTAGAAAGTGAGCTGTTGAAATTTTTTTCACAGTCATATCGCCTACTACCAAAGCTCTTTCGTTACTCTGGAGAACATGAGCCTGACTACTATGGGAGTCTTAAATTGTTATTCTCATAGGATAGGGGTCTTTAATCCTGAGTACCTGACCGTACAGGCTCGGGACCAGTGCTTAACTTCCCAACTTAAGGACGGCGTGTTTTTTACCTCCAAAATAAAATACATTAAGGGCCTCGGCCGGATTTCGAACCCGCGATCTTGAAGAGCTCATTAAGCAAGCACGAAATAAACCTATATCTACCTATTTTAGAAAGTGAGCTTTGGGAACTTCCTAGAATAACACATTCAATAATTAACAAATGATTTAACGGTGTATAAAAATAGTAGACAAAGACGGAACACACAAAATGACTGTCATTGACAAATAGACAACATTATAATTACGTTAATTGAACGAAGAATTTAGGAGGCGGGTCAACGTTTACAAAATGAGTCATTCTTCAGTCTATGACTTGGCCTCATAAATTCAAGAAAACGTTAAAAAAAAGTATACATGAGATGTGGCAATAACGGGACTTTCTTATACCAACCACGTTTTTTCAGTTCACTTACCCGCCCCTCCCCCGTCTCAAATTCATTTTATACTGACTTAACTGGGTATATGAAAGTAAATATGAAGATGGCTGATGCAGTGAGAAGTGATTATTTCACAGGTTGTCAAATAAGATATAGTCTGACCTCTCACAGCTAGTCGGCTTTCGAGGTTGCCTTCATCATCAGGCAATCTCTGATTGTAATGCTGAGCTGGAAATCGTACTGTCCCCTCTAGATGAAGAACTAAACTGAAGTCCTTCAGGGGACAGTACGATTTCCAGCTCAGCATTAAAATCAGAGACTGCCTGAAGGTGAGAGCAACCTCGAAAGCCGGCTAGCTAATACAAATAAAACATCTATGAGAGGTCAGACTACATCTTATTTGACGACCTGTGATATGACAGTAATAGGTTGCCATCAGCGGTTTTTTTCCGGTGTACAGCATAATTCTAAGAGTGATCCTATATACCCTTAAACGCCAGTATTGAATGATTTTGCGATGGGGGAGAGAGGGAATATGATAACTACAAAAATGGTTAGTATAAGAATGTCCTGATATAACTAAATTAATAAAAAGATATTTGAATATTCCTTGCCATGTGTTACAATTCGAACATTATTTTGAAATATTGCCTACGGAAATTAATTGTGCATTCTTTGGTGTGTCATAACATTGTTCTAATTGATCCTATCTCAAATCTGAGCACACTTTTGATAAGGAACATTTTTGATATGAACCAACTTTTCGCTATAGCAAACCATAATCAAGAAAGCCAAGCATTTGTATAAAAATAGTTTTTCATTTAAAATATGTCTTTCAGTTTTTTTTGGACTTACTAAAGGTATAAATAAGAAAGCAAAAAAAAGTCACTATTACACAGATATATTGCCCGATCAATGTTTTAATGAGTCACCTTCCGCTTATAAAACGTTTTATTCACTCATAAATAAAATTACGTAAAAGTTCGTAAACATGAGTAAGTATTCAGTCAAATTATTTATTTAATTGGTATTATATAAATAATTCGTAAGTGGATAAAAGGAATGAGGCGATTGACATTCATGAGTGTTCCGCGGAACATCATTTACGCTTATAGCAATTTACCTTTGATTTTTGATCTGATTCGCTGCGATTTTGTCCTTGCGAAGTTTCCTCTTAAGAGTCGCAAAAGGTGCAATGAAGAGAGCATCTTTGGTCATGGTAATCACTGAGCCGAGCTACTAAACACTAATAAAGATGCAGTTGGCGAACTACTAAAGAGACCGGGAGAGTACGAACTACTAAGACATGGTGGGTTCACTGAGTGTGCACTGTTGGAAGGCACAACACGAGGGGGTGATCCCAAGGAGTGACTTTGGGTTGTGTGGGGAGACTCGAGGAGTGGGGATAACGGTCGGTACCATCTGGCGTCAGGGCGAGAGAGGGGGGGGGGGGGGCATCAGGTAGCAAACTTCAGACTATCGTATCGGTCATCGTAAGTCAATTACAGTTCGTAAAGCACCGGCCTAACCAGTCATAGGCCAAAGAGCAATTTTCTGTATAACTGCTACCAGGGGGGGGGGGGGGGGGGGGGGGGGCAAAGTTAGGTTACAGGGGTGGGGGGTATAGACTCCCAGGGACAGAGCCCGCAATTTCCGTGGATAGCGCTGCAGACTTTTTGTTATTAATTTGGGAGACTCGGACCCCTAGAAGCTTCCCCTGAGGCAACCACTGACTGTAATACATACTTAAGCTGACTTTACATGAGCAGCAAAAATGCAAAACGCAGCAGCAGCAAATGCACGCTGTGGTTTCTGTGCTTTTAGAATTAAATTACTCACATCCAATAGCGTGCATTTGCTGCTGCTGCGCTTTGCATTTTTACTGCACATGTAAAATCAGCTATAAGAGTATAAAGTATAACATAAATGACGATTTTGAGCGAGGAAATGATCGAATTCATATATATTTAAATAAATGTAATATGACTTGTTTTGTACATGTACATTTATGTAACAGCTGATTGCTGATTTAGGAATCAGACGCTCGGGAAATTGAAGATCCTATTGGTAACTTGCAAGCAATCCATTTTTAATAAAAACTATTTTTTTTAGTTTAATTAATTTTTATCTTGGTTTTTTGCTTAGGCTAGGGGGGGGCACGTGCAACATAAACATTTAGTACTCCCATAGTAGAATCGGCTCATGTCCACCAGAGTGATGAACGATCGCTTTGGTAGTAGGCGATATGGCTTTGTACTTAAAGCCGAGCCTTGAGTCAAAATAACTCTTACGAAATTTACGATTCGCAACGAAATAGCGATTTTCCCAGCGAGCATCAGAAAAAAAAAGTCGTCGGTGAATCACTAGCAATGTACTTCGTCAGCACGAATTAATCAACCACATTTTCACACTCTATCCACCAATCAACAGTTTTAATCTATAGTATCAATACCATACATAGGGACTTCTGAATCCTCATATATATTGTGTTGATACATTCATTACATTGTCAAGTATGTGGGTCTTTGAGTCGAGCCCCGTCCTCTGATTCCTCCTTCTCTTCGGCAGCGGAAAATTAATATGTGTCGTATTTATGGGGCCTAACAAACATTAGAGTAGGTACCGTGTATCTGGTCGAAATCGATCTGTTAGTTTCGGAGATATAAGGAACGACGGACATTTAAGAAATGGTCATATTGTGAACCTGAGCTCCATGAAATATAAAAAAAAATATTAAAAATCCATCTTCAATTTATTTTTTTCATTTGTATATAACTTCTCTTACAGGAATCTAAAAAAGATCATTTATCAACAAATTGATAATAATGTTTTCTCTTGATGCATAAACGTTGCATGAAGAAAAAAAAAAGCTAGGGACCTGAATTGTTTTTCTTTTTTCTGCTGTACGTTAGCTTGTATTTTTTTCTTCATTCAAATAAACGTGAACCCATTTTTTCCCCTCTTGAATTTAAAACAACACTCGTGCATTTACGCCCTGCATTCTTCCAAAGTCCACAGGCTGTTTGAATGTATTGTAACATGTATCACTGTTAGCCGGACTGATTCATGACATAAAAAGTCAACATTCGGATAAAAATTGGACTTTTTCTGCCACTGAGTGCCTTACATTCATTTTTTTTTTTTTTTTTTTTTTCACCCCAATACATCGAATGTCATTATCTTTGACATAAGATAAATTGCATTCGATCGTTGAACTGAATCGGTTAAAAAAGGTGAAGGGGAGAAAGAATGGTATATTTACAGCATATGTTGCAAACTAAAAACGTAGTCTGACTTCTCACAGACTGAATCATTTTATACTAACCGGCTTTCGAGGTTGTCTTCATTATCAGGATGTCTACAAAAGACTCAGCATTTAGTGAAAAGGTATACAAATTTTAATGGTTAAAATAAATTTTGAAAAATATTGACTAAATGAATTGTTCATAAAAATAAATAAATAAATACAATCCATAAATAAGTAAGATAAAATAAAGTGACATAAAAATCTTCGAAATTAAAAAAAACATAATTTAAAAACGTAAAATCAATAAACAAAATAAGACTGCCCAGTAAATAAATAACTAGTCAAAAATTAACGATTAGAATGCAATTGATGTTATAAATATAGTTATGTTATTCAACTAGCAGCACAGAGTGCGTGAAGGCAGACAAATCTACCCCCTCTCTAGCATTGAGAAGAGAACCTTCTTCTTTCTTTCTTACCAATTTTATCTCTATGCTTTAATTATATTCCAACCAAGTCCGCTACCTCGGGTTTTACCTAAACAGTAGACTAACGTGGAACCCACAACGACAAGAACTGAATCGAAGATACAAACAACAAACTTACGATTTACAAGTTACATCTGGACGTACGGACTCGAACTTTGGGGTGCAGCTAAACAGTCGAACATCAATCGTATCCAAGCATTCCAGTCCAAACTCCTGCGACGAATTATCAACGCTCCTTTCTACATTACTAATAAAGTCCTACACATAGATCTCAATATTCCCACTGTCAACGAACTAATCCAATCCCGATTCCAAACATTTCACAGAAACCTTTCTTATCATTCAAATCCTCACGCTCAAGCCCTATCCTATCATTCCCATCCTGACAATCCTCCGCGCCGCTTAAACAGGAGGTGGCTTCGCGATCTTCTCTGAGGATAGTGAATAATGAAAATTAACTTTCGAGGGAGTGTCAGCGCTGGCTGGCTTCTCCCATCAAGTGACGTTATTTTTTTCTTTTTGTCCACATATTTGCTTATTATTTATATATTGTATATAGATTGCTAATTAAAAAAAAAATAATAAAAAAAAATTATATACGTTCTACTTGGGTATTGTGTGTTAACGAAGCTGAGCCGGCCATCGCTTAACGTCCCATACGAGGGACGGCGTGCTTAAGTTTATTTTACCTCCCAGATAAAATAAACTAAGGGCCTCGGTCGGGCTACGAACCCACGACCAGAAGTCAAGCACGCATACCACTGAGCTACAGGCGCCCTCTATATATATATTGTAACATGTAGAAATAAGGGGGGGTATTTTAATAAATAAAGAAATATAATAAAGCCATTAACGGGATGTCAGTACTGAGGACTTAAGAAGGGTGGGGGAAGAGAGAGAGAACAGTGGAAGGAGGGGGAAACTAGTGTGTCGGTGGTTGGCGATAGAGAGTGAAGGAGGAAGGTTGTGGTTGGAGAGAGAGAGTGAAGGAGGAAGGTTGTGGTTGAAGAGAGAGAGAGAGTGGAAGTGGACGGTTCGTTTTTTATGAGAGATTTCGCTGGAGTAGTGAAGAGTTTTTGTTTGGAGTTGGAAGTCTGGAGGAAGTCAGGAAAAAAGGCAGATTGATGGAAAATTAAAGGAAGGATCGGAGAGCCGTATGATGAACTAAGAAGAGCAGTGGAGAAGGATTGAAGGACAGATGGTGACCAAGTGAGTGAAAAAAAAATAATTATAAAAAAATAAAACAAATAAATGTTATATGATCATGTCTCCAATTTATGTAAAGATTTAAAAAACAAAACAAAAAAAAAAAAACTCTATTTTATCAATTTTTTATATTAAAAGAATTCATTTCCCATAACTAGTTTTTTTTTCAACGTGGGGCAATTTAAAAATAAATTCATAGAAGAACTAGTAATTGTTTCATTGGCGCCCAACGTGGGGCAATTTAAAAAATAAAATTAAAATCATAGAATAACTAGTAAATGTTTCAATGGCGCCCAACGTTTTGGCAATAAAAATGATGGAATAGAGAAAAAAAAAAAAAAATTTTTGAGTTGTCCAGTTTATAGTTTAGAAATTGCTGTAATATATTTTATGTATTATATTTATTATAGAGGATAGATTTGTGAAGCAAGATGGCGGACGAGGACACAGGTGAGTCGACCCATAGCATGGCGGGAGAGCAAGGTCCGGAGTTTGTTTACGATGGGGAGGCGGGAGAATTAGCTGCAGGAATGGACGGAATCGGGAGTGGCCTCGGCGGATTAGGACTCCGGAACGTAGATAGCGATGTTCGGGAATCTGGATTTGTAGAAGGAACGGGAGAAAATTCTATGATAGTCATGAGTCCGCTTATAGGAAGGTCGAATTCGGGGGATGAGGAAGCAAATAAAAAGAAAGACGATAAACCGTTTAATCGTAGCCAATTTGAGCAAATGATGGATCGTATGGAACAGTTAAGTTGTAAGTTAGAAACAATAAATGAAACTAATAAAAAAGAAATAATCGAGTCGGTTGAGCAAAGGTTTAGGTTTTCTGAAATACAAATAAGTAAAAATATAGAAACAATAAATGAAACAATAAATAAAAATATAGAGCAACTAAGGGGGGAACAACAAAATAATAACCCGAATGAAATAATAGTGGAGACAAAAACAGATCTTAATGAAGTTGAAAATAAATGTGAAAATAAATTAATAACAGATGAGAAAAAGAAATTAAATGAAATAGGTAATGCTCAGAAAAATGAATTAGAAATAAGTAAAAGCAAATCAAATAGAAAGGAAAATAGAAAGGAAAATAGAAAAATAAAATTGAACAAAGAAATAAATAAAGATTATATTCCGTTTAATGCATTATGTCGGCTAGGGTTTATTAGAAAAAGTTATACATTTTCAAAAATATCCAAAGATAAAATAAAAAACAAAAATATCGTTATTTTGAAAGTAAAATTAAAAGAAATAAATTGTAAGAAAATTTGTAAAGGAAATTTGGGCCCTATTTGCCAAGAAAGTTGTGATAAGAAAAAATTAAAGAAAACTAATAAAAGAAAAGCTAAAGTAATGTTCCAGCCAAATTCTAGGAGAATTAGATATCGGAAGATAAAGTTGTACAAATATGAAAATAAACAGAAACAAAGTGCTTACTTTAAAATACCAAAACTAATAAGCTTAATTAAAAATCACACTAAATTAAAGAAAATTAAAAATCACAAGAAATTTAAAAAAAAAAAAAAGTTTCCTTCAGATAAACCGATGGATTATTTTTGATAACAAGGAACTCGTAATTGGATTTTTAAATGAACTTATGGCTATGATTTGTGTTTTTATAAATATATTTTTCTTAAATCATAATAATTAAAAATAAAACTAAATTATAAATTAAAAGTAATCAGCTAATGAATAAATTGTTTTTATTACGAAGTATCAAATAATAGCTTTATTGTGTGTTTTTCACCTTGGAAATAAAGAGTTAAAAAAAAATCTTAAATTGAGAAGTAGAAACTATTGAAATATAAATCAAAATATAATAAAATCCGCATTGGTAGTTTGGTAACGAACTAATATCACTTATAAAACTGATATCACTAAACCAACAAGTTGATGGAAGATAGATTCTGGTGGAGAGACGGACTGCAACTAACGGGATCCTGTGGTACAGAGAGGTAGTACACACGTCAAATAGGATTATGATAGTTTGACCCATATAAACAATGCATGTAGGTCTGACCTAATGACCGATATCTAGCTAAAAAAAAAATTGTAATATAATTCGATTCTTGATATTTTGTGAATCTGTGATGTAGAAAGAATTTATTGAAATCTTGTGTCATGTTGTAAAAATAATAATAATAACATAATAATTATCATTATGTGACTTGTCGGTCTTTGCTATGGCAATTTTGTTTTGATCAAGTATGACCTCTTATATCTTCAAATCATGAGAGACCTTGCTCCATGTGTGTGTGGATCGGCTTGTCTGGGTCATATAAGCCTCGCTTAATTATATGTGTTTTCTTTCTTAGTTTATGAAACTGAATTTGTTTTTTTTGGTTATACATGTTCTTAAATTTTATGGTTATATGTGATATTGTTAAACAAAAAAAAAAAAAAAAAATGTTTAGTGCCTTCTCCACTCTGAACAAAATTTGGATATTTTAATGTTTTTTTATGATAAAAAAAAACAAAATTATTTATTGAAATTATATTATATTTTGAAAAAAAAAAAAAAAAAAAAAAAAAAAAAAAAAAAAAAAAATATTGTTTGCTAGTTAATGTATTATTGCTTTAAAAAAAAAAAAAAAAAAAAAAAAAAAATTGTTTGTTAGTTACCTTTATATAAAAAAAAAAAAAAAAAATATGGTTTATATGAAATTGTACATGTTATAATTATAATATTGGTTAGAGGATTGATTGCATAAGTATTTAAAAATGTTAGAAAGAAAATATTGTATTATTGAAGAGAGAGAGAGATTTAAAAAAAAAAAAAAAAAAAAAAAAAAAAAAAAAAAAATGTTTGCTAAGTACCTGTACCATTGTTTAAAAAAAAAAAAAAATGTTTGCTAAGTACCTGTACTATTGTTTACCTGTACTGTACCTGTATTATATAAAAAAAAAAAAGAAAAGAAACTGTTTTCTAGTTACCTGATTATTATAAAAAAAAAAAAAAAAGAATGTTTACATGAAATTTTATATGTTATATTGTTTAAAATATTGGTTAGATGGTTTATTGAATGTAGTATTAAAAAAAAAAATATTATGGTGTTTGTGATGGGGTATTTATAAAAAAAAAAATATTTATTTTCTTCGTTTCATTTTTTTTTTCATTAAGGGAAAGGATATGTAACATGTAGAAATAAGGGGGGGTATTTTAATAAATAAAGAAATATAATAAAGCCATTAACGGGATGTCAGTACTGAGGACTTAAGAAGGGTGGGGGAAGAGAGAGAGAACAGTGGAAGGAGGGGGAAACTAGTGTGTCGGTGGTTGGCGATAGAGAGTGAAGGAGGAAGGTTGTGGTTGGAGAGAGAGAGTGAAGGAGGAAGGTTGTGGTTGAAGAGAGAGAGAGAGTGGAAGTGGACGGTTCGTTTTTTATGAGAGATTTCGCTGGAGTAGTGAAGAGTTTTTGTTTGGAGTTGGAAGTCTGGAGGAAGTCAGGAAAAAAGGCAGATTGATGGAAAATTAAAGGAAGGATCGGAGAGCCGTATGATGAACTAAGAAGAGCAGTGGAGAAGGATTGAAGGACAGATGGTGACCAAGTGAGTGAAAAAAAAATAATTATAAAAAAATAAAACAAATAAATGTTATATGATCATGTCTCCAATTTATGTAAAGATTTAAAAAACAAAACAAAAAAAAAAAAACTCTATTTTATCAATTTTTTATATTAAAAGAATTCATTTCCCATAACTAGTTTTTTTTTCAACGTGGGGCAATTTAAAAATAAATTCATAGAAGAACTAGTAATTGTTTCATTGGCGCCCAACGTGGGGCAATTTAAAAAATAAAATTAAAATCATAGAATAACTAGTAAATGTTTCAATATAATGCTTCCGGCAACATGAAGTTCGGCCTATAAGGTTAACTGCCAGACACTCTAACCATCTTACCATGTAAAAGGTTCCCTAAACACTTTACTGACGTATCATTAACGCATATTCAGCTCTCGTAAACACAATAGCTTCCTTTTAAGACGATAAGAAAGCAACGTCCATAAACAAACACATTAATCTTTTGCTTGATCGCAATACAATAATGAGATCATTATTTTTAATTAATTATAACTTGACAATATCATCAGAACTACCCCTCTATAAAAAAAAAATAATAATAATAAAAAATAAAAAAGAACCGGCCATTGAGACAAGTTAACAACAGAAAATGATTCATTCAGAGGAGGCTAAATAATGAAGTTGCTATCGATTCAACTCAAAACCCCATTTATTATAAGATCTAATGAAATTTTCAACACTTCCACTTGGGCCTTCTTCTAAACTTTAACACATCCTAACAAAAACCATCTTTCAACTTCATTTTATTCATGAAAAATAATAGTATATTAATAAATTGATTTATATATCTTATCATGCTGGTAATATACTGTAAAGAAAATCGATAAGTCAATATTGAAAAGGAGAAAATGTAATAATAGAAAAAAGTAGTACTTCCCCAGAACGAAATAATAAACTCCGCTCCCCCTCCAAAATTAGTCGACCGTTCGCGCTAATATTTAACAATTGACTTACATAAGGGCTCTTAATTCCTCATACTAAATTTTGTGTCATAAACTCATTAAATCGGCAGTTATAAGAGTTTTTTATTTGAGCCCGACCTTCCCCCCTCCCTTGATCCGATATCCCTGAAATTTGACAAGTCATGTCCTCATTGGGGTTTGTCTTTAAATATAAAATTTCATATCGATACATTCATTACATCGGCAGTTATTGGGGTTTTTGAGATGAATCCCCCTTTCTCTTCTGGTGATTTCGCTGGAAATTAATGTGCCGACCTTATGGGGTTTTGAATTCACGTATGAAATTTAGTGTCGATATATTCATTCTATCGAGAGTTATCGTGTTCACAGACAGATTATAATTTTTTTTCATATTTGGAATCTAGAAGTCTGAAAACATGAAATTCCGTTGAAAACTCAGCATCAATCTATTATTAATTATTCAATTTTTGACAGATTGCATAACTTCTTCTATACCTCATACAGCTGGAAAAGTAACACACTATCAGGGACTTTGATGACTCCAGCATCCCTGGAACTATAAAGATAACCCGACCTTCTGTAAGTACAACACTTCCAGCGTACCTGCAACTATCAGAGCAACTTGACTTTTAAAAACTCCAACACTACTCTCTCTGAAACTATTCAGATATTTATTCTAATGTTTATTTAATTTATGATGAAACTATGTCCTAAACAAAATGGTTTCTAGTAAAGAAATTTTTATATGAGAATATTCAGTTCCAAATTAATAATAATGAAGAAAAATTTTCTTATTGTTAACACTTTATAATATATTCCGTAATAATCATTACGGTAATAACATCATTACCAGTTGGGCTATTATTTCAGAGGTACTATGGGTGTCTGGTAACTGATAATCTGTCAGAAGTTATAGTGGCAAGAATCACATAATCTAGAAATTATATCACAACAAATTCACTTTTAATTAGTAATGAAAGAAAATAAAATAGATTTCTAGAAAAAATCAGCATATTAAAGAACAAATTATTATCCAAATAATATATTATATTATCGCAAAGTTGGCCATGTTGTTAGGGACACCCAATATGACTTTTTTTTACTTCCCCAGCTATATGAAGTCTAGGGGAAGTTATGTAATCGGTCAGAAATTCTATGTTTTCCCCAAAATTTCATAGTTTCTGACCCTCAGTTTCCAAAAATAAAAATAAAAATGGTGTCAATGTATGCATTTGTAAACATGATATCTCCTGATAGAATGAATAAATCGAGACGAAAGTTTATATGTGTATCCAGGAACTGATATAGACGACACCATTGATTTTTAGCCAAATCAGCTAAAGGGGAGTGGGATGTCCGAGGGAACCAACTCAAAAACCATAATAACTGACGATGTAACGATATATCAACATGAAATCTGATACAAGTCCCTGAGTAAGACACATCGATTTTCAATCAAATCGATAATTTGGTTTCAGAGGGAGAACGAAAACTTAGTTCTTACTGGGCGCAAAAATACAATGCTAGTGATCTTTCTTTTTTTTTTTTTCATAATTTATAGCTTATCTCGTGTTCATATTATACTTACATTGTTTAGATACGCGCGCAGCCAGTGTGTACCCAATGCAAGATGAGGCCTGCTAATACAGGAAGTTGACAACCCCTGGTTTAGCTAATCACTATTTCACCTTATGTATTGAACTGTAGTTACACATACCCCTGGTGGCTATCTGTGTTGACTTAGCCACTATCATCCTTTATCAGGGTTGTACGTTAACATCAGCAAAGTCAACATCCCACACCCCATGTCCTACCTGCCCCATCCCATCTTGGATATAGGCGAATACTCCCTTTCATCTCTTACTGTGAACTTCAAGACAGTAATTCAACATTACATATAATAATAATAAATATAAATATATGATGTGGCCATAACAAGACTTTCTTAGTAAATTCTTTGTTTCATTGAACATCGTAATTCTGAGAGTGACTTCCTTATACCCAGTAATGCCATTATGAAATGCATTTGAGAGAAGAGACAGGAGAGATATATTTTATATTTTTTAATAAAAAAAGCTACCAATAAAAATGTATTTTTAAATTAGTTGCAATGCGTTACAATTTAAACATACTTTAACCTATTTTCTACGGAAATTGTTTGTATTTTAGGGTACAATAACTTCGGTTGTATTGAAAGGTGGAAATTTAATAAGGAATCATTTTTCCATAGAACTACTTATTTTGCGTAAATTGGGCAAACGTCTAAAAGATTAGGACATAAATATAAGAGCGGTATTTTGTAAAATGTATATATGTACATAATTAATGTGGTCGTAATTTTCGACTGTTTTCTGACTAAATCCAATCAGTTTCCATTCAGATCTAAGTTAGCACATGTAACATCTTTTTATTAAATTTCAATTTTATTCTAAGATCGTTTCCGAGTTAGAGCACTTACAAAGTTCCACACATGTTTGAAACGTGAAATAATGTTGAAAACTCGATCTCAGATTTTCGCACGATTAGAATACTTAGATATAAAAATTTTAAAATAATATTTTTCAACTGGAAAGATTATTTCCTATAGGGTTGAAATAAGAAGGACCTAAATTGCATTCGATATCGTTATTAAACAGCGATAATTAATGCAAGACGAGAATTCACATATAAATAAAAAATGTCTTTCCAATCAGAATCTGTTTTCAACGCAACTATATCATCAACAATGGCACATCGCGCCCCTACCGTTTTGAGTCTAATGAAACACTGTGAGGAGATATGGACTACTGGTTTGGCATACGGATCGACAAAGCGTATTAAGTAAATCGGGAGTGAAATGTGTAATTATAACACTGAAGTGAAAATCATTAACACGCTGCATACAGCAATGTGACAAATACTTCAAGGAGAGGTATTCAAGGTGTGTAGACTAGTCGGGTTTTACTCAGAGGAGGATTTGTAAGAGACCTCTGTTCAAAGGATTAAATTTTAGGCAGTCAGGGATAAATTTTAGAGAATAATGGACCAGATTACAGTGACCTCTTACATATGAAAAGTGAAAATTATTAATAACTTTTCCAAAAAGCTCTCCTACATCTTGCAAAGGCTCCAATTTAAATCCCATATCCATCAGAAAGTCACCAGATCCTGTCCTTTCTCCCTTCCCACAGGACAACAACCTACCACAACTCCTTATCCAGGCTAACTCCCTCTGGAACTCTCTCCCCCTCCAGATTAGCCATGCTCCTATCCCTTAATTCATTTAAATCTCTGCCTTTACAGTACCTCCTAACTCAGTAAACCTCTTCTAAACAAAATTCTATGGCATAGTTCTCGTCTTCCTTTAGGTCCCTCACTCCACTGGACAGATTGTTACTTTATTGTTACATCAGCCAAGTTACAAAATAAGTTGGTTTTCACATATTTCTAATATTATTCTAGCACGAAGTACATTTTCTTTTATATTTTTTTTACACTCATCTCTGTTTTTCTCTATTACTTATTTATTATTATTTTTACTTGGTTTTTCATTAATTGTATTTGTATTCGTGTATTTTCATTGTTCGAATTATTTCTCTTCATCAACAATCATTATTTCATTACTCAATTGCTAGAGGTCTCTTTTGTTTTTTCTCAATTGGTTGGAACTTATATTTTTGTGGTTATTTCTTACGCTGTTATTCTTAAGGGACGTACGTCCCAGAATAAAGATTGTTTTTCAAAGCGTACAACGTGACATAATTATCCTAAGAAGATTAGCGAGACCATAAGAAAAAAACTAAGATTCCAGTAAGAGTAAGGTTCTATTAACGAATGAATATTTCTCAGGCATGGAGTCCTTATAATAATTTAATTATAATTTATTAAACTAAATTTCTAAATAAAAACATCCCGGGGTCAACTGTAAAATTGCTTTATCAGTAGTACCCAGTAGTGGGGAGTATTTCAGACATGGAAGCTGCATGATCAAGTGGTTAAGAAATAATATTGATCATGTGGGATAGTTTTTTCATCATATATTGATAATTTTACCTGGAGAGTAGTCTGACCTGGAACCCACAAACAAGACTTAAACGACAGGAACTGAACTGGGCTACTACTTAGTCTAATTGGACCAAAGTCTAAACTTTACACTAATAACAAATTAATAACTAATCCAGCGAACGTCCTTACCTCGCAAGCCCATCATAATAATAACCCTCCTCGTCGTCTTAAGAGAAGGTGGCCTCGGGATCTCCTTCCTTGATATGACAATCAAGTATATAGGGAGTGTCAGAGTGTCAGCTCTGGCTTACTTCTTGCATCAAGTGACATTTTTGTTTTTATTTGTTCTTTAAACATAATCGTTGCCTATTGTACCTAATTGCAAATTAAAAAAAGTCATTGGTGAATCACCGGCAATGTACTTCCCCAGAACGAATTAATATATTAACTTTTCGCTCCCCCTCCAAAACCAGTCGACCGTTTGCGCTAATATTCAACAGATGACTAACATAGGGGATCCTAAGTCCTCATACTAAATTTTGTATCGATAAATTCATTACATCGGCTGTTATTAGGGTTTTTGAATTGTACCTCCTCATCAAAACCCATCTTCCCTTCAGCCGATATCGCTGAAATTTGACAGGTAATGTCGTCACCAGGTTTTGGATTTATACATGAAATTTCATGTCGATACATTCATTACATCGGTAGTTGTGGGGTTTTTTGAGTTGAGCCCCCCTCTGATCCCCCCTTCCCTTCTACCGAGTCCGCTGTAAATTAATAAGTGTCAACCTTATGGGATTTGGAACTCACATATGAAATTTTATGTCGATACATTCATTACAACGGCAGTTATTAGATTTGAGTTAAGCCTCTCCCCTAACCCCCCTCTCCTTTGGTCGATTTGGTTGAAAATCGATAGGTGTTGTCCTTACTGGATATTGGTCACACATAACTTCCTTCATACTTCATATAACTGGGGGAAAAAAAAAGTCTTCCAGTAATAGTTGTAATGGGATGACGTTGTTGTTTACTGTACATAGTTGTTCAAACTAATATCTAGGATAGCAGCATTTGTAGTTTGATAAAACGAGAGAACATCTTCTACAAGGACTATTTTGAAAATACTCTTACAAGATTAGAATCTAGATTGATGCCCACCCGACGGATCAACGCTACTTCTACGTTACATTGTAAACCGGGAACAAACATCGAAAAATAAATGGATATTTTCCTTAGAACTTATCTCCTTCGAAAAGATATGGCTGATGTAGTGCTGAACACACAAATATTTATCATTATCTGAAATCTTCCTGAACAACATTTTTCACACTTTTCCTTAAATTTTAGATAGGATGAACTATTGCCAAAAGGTGAACGTGCAAAAGATGTTATTTTTTGATAAAGCTGACGGATCGGACAGATATTTCAAAATTAGAAGATTACTTACTATTAGTAATATATATAATAACGATTCTCTACGTCAGTTCCATAGTGCTACAACTGCATGAACATATTTTGAGTGGAAAGCAATGAAAATATTTGGATACATGAAATAGGACATTTTGTATGAAAAGTTATCATTTATTGAACTATAAAGGCCTGACCCGGTTATTGGCTGATTTTTCTAAGTCAGACAGGACAGAAAATTGAAGAATACTAACCTGGAAGAGACATCCTCCACGCTCACAGCTCGCGGCGTTGGCGGGTGAAGCTGGACGGTTGACGCGTGTAGCGAATCTTGAAGTGCTAAACATGATAAAAAAAGCAGAAGTAAGTGTTTCATATTTTTTAAATATACACTGATAGAAAAATTAACGCACCACCTTAAAATGTTTAATATAATAAGGCTTATTCATATTTTGCATATCAAAAATATTATTGGTTGAAAAACAAGTCATTTGAAAATGAAATTTAATTGTAATTTATGGAAAAATACAAATTGAGTGAAAGAAAAAAAAAACTCAAGAGAAGACAAACTTGGAAAAAACAAAACTTTTAAAGAAAACATAATTTTTACTGTTTAATACCGAGTGTTTGAACTTCTGGTACGAATCGTCGGTTAAACGCATTTGCATCCCCTGAAAAAGATTTCGAGTCGAATCCCATTTTTCGACAACAGCCCTTCCTAACTCTTGAAGGGTGCTAGGACCCGGGTTCCGCCGTCGTGCACGTCGCTTAAGTAGGTCCCAAGCGTGTTCTATTGGATTTAAATCAGGTGTCCACACTAAGCATTCAATTCCAACCTCATTCAGGTAGTCATCCACAATACGTACTCTATTTACTATACACCAATAAGTTCTGCGTAAATCAGCCATCAACTTGAAATATTTGCTTAATAATCATGCCAGCAGGAGAAAATAGCTGAGCCCTGACGGTCAGCAAAATACCTATCCGTTAAGTATGACTGAACAATAAAACAATATGTATGGGGTAGGAGGGGTTTAAGCTTATATAGCAGTCCCGATCAAAGGGCTGAGATATATCCATGAATGCCCAGGCTGTGTAGAGTTTTCGCTCTAAAACAGACACAGTGTAGTCGTGCAGTTGGTGGATGGTGGAGTGAGAAGAATGAAAACCAAACTGAAGATCGGGAAGATGAAGTGAAAGGATAGAAATGAGGCGTTTATAGAGAAGTTTTTCAAAGACCTTGGAAAGACTAATAGGTCGAAAGGAAGAAGGGCCATGCTCAGGTTTGTTTGGTTTTGGGATCATGGCGATAACAGAGTACGTACTTCCACTAAATGGGAAAGTATGTTGTACGAAGCATGGAATTGTCCAGAGTTGTCAGAAATACAACAGCTTTCCGGGGCACCCGCTGGAGAATCTCCGCTGTTATCGGGGAATTCCTTCTGGGGAGATTTTTAATTTCATACTGAACTTCGGAGGGTTTTATTCATTTTGAATTTAATTTTTTATGTTTTTACAATAACTGATACTAATCATATGTGTGTGTCCGTCTCTAAAATTTAATAACGGTTATGTATCTAATTCATAAAGTATCTTGATATATCGTATTTACGATGTTATTGCTTACGGATATAAATAATATTATTATTATGCTATTCTGCTTACAAGGCTGAGGACTGGCTGGGGCCTCCGGAGGGTGATGTGTGAGCGGTGTGACAGGCTTGCCAACTATCAGGACGACACGTTCCTGGGTGGCTTTCAGGGTCGCCACTGCCTCCTCATGGGTCACATTCTCCAGATTAACATCAATATTCTGTAGACAGAAACAAATATACAATTGAAAAATAGATAGTTCGACAAGAGAAGAATAAATATAAATAAAATATCAATCTTCTTGCAAAAGCTAAAAATTTTTCACGAAGGACCAATAGAAACTGAGAAAACATGAAATAACTATTTAAACCACTCATTCAGTGATTTTGAAATTATATGTATTCTAAAACCTATACCTAAGAGACAGATTGAAAGTATGAAGTTTGGTTGAAATATTTGTTATTTTTGGTACAAAGAAACAAACAGAAACAGACAATAAAGTAGAAAACCTCTTGTATCTAACGCGTAGGAGAGATACTATATTCTTACTTCCTGGAAAATTATCTCATTTCGTTTTGAACTCTGTCCTCTACATTTGATGTCATTCTAATGTTCTACATTTAACACTTTATATACAGTACACATGGAGAAAACAAATCAACAGGAGATGGGAGGCAATTTCACTAATGAATGAGAAAGTCAACTAAAATTACTGCCCAAAATGAGGGTTCATTTAATGTATTAAATTCAAAATGGCACCTCCCCTAAATGAACGCACCCAATGTACTACACATGTATCCATGATAAATATACACTACGCTATTTATTGACTAATTCATTAATGTAATGTAGGAGCACGAACATAGGAGGAGAGCGTGGTTCAGTGCAAGCCTAGCTCCCGCAATAATCCTTAGAGAATCCATTCAGAGAGCAGATGAAATTAAATACTTGAATAGCTATTGACTTTAGAAATGAGAACTACTGTCGGGAAAAATGAGGAAACAATAATGATCGTTTATGAAAATAATGTGTTGGCATTAGTGGTTTACTTTGTTTCATTGTACAGTGTAATTTTGACAGTGACCCAGTAACGCTAATTTGATATGAATTTGAGAGTGGGGAAGAGGGAGGTTGATTTGTAGAAATATACCTTGTATAAAAAAGAACCTATAGAGCCACATCACATACATATATGAGGGCACCAATAGGGCAGATGTAGCGAGCTTCCCTTCAGAACTCAAATCTATTATAACGGGGAGTAAAAAACCATCTGAGGGAACAATAGTTACTATTCTTATAGCAACCACGTTTTTACAGATCACTCACCAGCCTCTCCTCACCAATTTCTGAAAATAATTTCAAACTGTATATGAAAATAATGTGTTGGCCATCATTTCTTTGTTTCATTGTACTGTGTAATTTTTATAGTAACCCAGTGCCACGCCGTCCTTCCGATTGGGCGTTAAGTGATACTTCCGAGCCAACTCGTTAAATGTCCCCTACACTAGTCAACTAAACCTGGGTAGGTCTCATGTCCATCAGAGCGAGAAAGAAGGCTCTGGTGGTAGGCGATATGATCTTATTAATAACAAAAACATACTTTTAAACTCAGAGTCATGCGATACAATTTAAATATTTTATATGGAAATATATTTATTATACATTTTTTGAAGCAATCACAAATTTCGCAAGATTACAATATTTAATTCCTTATACTATAGGTATAAGAAAATAAAATCGTTATACATTTAGTTATAGTGCAACTTCCATTAATGGGTACGATAAAACTCTTCAAAAATGACGCTAATGTTTTTTTTTCACAAATTTTGTTATCCTCTAGTCTTCATAATTATCAGAGCGAAAGATACAGTAAAGGAAACAATGTAAGAAATGTTCAAGGAAGAAGAGGGGAAATAAAGTTTATCGAATAATATGTCGTCAGAGGACATGAAAGAGGCATCGGTGAATCAGCAGCAATGTACCTACCCAGCATGGGTAAATCAATTAAGTTTTGCTCTCCCTCCAAAATCACCCCATCAATAGATGGCTTACATAGACTTCTGAATCCTATACTAAAAAAAAGTGTCGATACATTCATTACATCGGCAGTTAATGGGGTTTTAGAAATGTGCCCCCAATCCAGAATTTCGGATTCGTCCGAGTTCGCAGAAAAGTAATAATTGTCGTCCTTGACAATAACTTACAATGTACTTCCCCAAAACTAATTAATCAATTATCGGTCCGTTTCCAAACCCAGTCGACCGTTGGCGCTAATATTCAATAGTTGACTTACATAGGGGTGGCTTCAAAATCCTCACACTAAATTTTTTGTCGATAAATTCATTCGGTAGTTATTAGGGTTTTTGAGTTGAGCCCCTCCCCCTCTTTATCTGATATCGCTGAAATTTAACAGGTAATGTTCGATACATTAATTCTATCGGTAGTTATCGTCTGATATCGCTGAAATTTAACAGGTAATGTTCGATACATTAATTCTATCGGTAGTTATCGTGTTCACAAATGCATCCACAGAAATTGTTGTTTTTCATATTTGGAATCTGGAGAATGGAAAAAAAAACCGTTGAAAAATTCGCGTATATTTTTTAACCGATTACATAACTTCCCCTATACCTCGTATGAAAACAAACATCTATAATTCTTATAGCACGGTACTTCTGAATATGACAATTTATTTTATTTTCCGTCGATGTTCGCTAATGAAAAATTTCAATGTATTCTTCTTCTTATTATTATTTGAATATATATTGCGATGAGGTGGGATGGTGGGAGCCGACTGTTGGTAGGAATCAGGTTAAGAATAAAGTGTAACAAGAGGAGAAAGAGGAACTGAAAGATGGGTCGGAGAGCTTACAAAAGGGGAGAGAGGAAAGGATAACTGAATGAAGGACCATTGTAGGGCAAACTTACATACAGGGCAAACAAGGAACAACCGGGTATCTGCCCTTTATTACATACGATTCGAATGGAAACAAGTTTTACTAAGGGGTCCAGCTTGACAGATGGCGGTATGAAATAAAAAGGAAAAATAATCTTTATTCTAGGACATACGTCATCTAAGAATAATAACATAAGAAATAAAGAAAAAGAAAATACAAGTAACAACCGGATTCTGTCTCTAGGAATCCACTCTTTGCAGACGTTAGCCCATCGTCGAGGATCCATCCTCGGAAAAGGAAGACCTGGACTGCGGTGGAGGGACGAGATAGTGAAGAGAATAGGGGATGGATGGTGCACAGTGGCCAGGAACAGAGAAAGATGGAACAAATGTGTAACAGTACTATTTAAGAAATAACCCTCATTTTTGCTTTTTACTTTTTGCTTTTGGTTTGTTCTATCTTGTTTTATTTTTATTTAATTTTTAATCAAGAAGTAACAGTTTTACTTAAGAAATAATTTAATTTAAAGGAACAATCGTTAAATTTTTTTCTGATTTCTTCTGCTGAAAGAGCAATAATGACTTATATATGAATTGTAAAAACTGGACTGATGAAACAGAAGAGTAAGAATCGGTTCAGTGGAGTGAGAGACTTATAGGAAGACGAGAACTATCTCATAGGAGCCAGCCTTAGGAATCAGAGGTTTGCTGAGTTAGGAGATAATAGAATAAGGGACTTAAATGAAAGAAGAGGATAAGGAAGGAGTTGTGGTAGTTGTTGTCCTGCGGGAAGCGAGATAAAGTATTAGGGATAGTTGGTCCTTCTCAAAGCATTTACATACATTTTTTTTTTATAGTTAATTTTTGTGATTCATGTCTTGGCTTTAACTTAGAGGTCATATCGCCTTCTACCAGAGCGCTCTTTTTGTCGCTCTGTTAGATGACCATTTTACTACCTGACTCTATTTTGGGAGTCCTAAATTTTTCCTACCCTAAATTTGTATTAAACTAAGGGAGGGGTCCTTTGACGAGTAGCTGAAATCGTACAGGGTCAGGACCATCGCTTAACGTCCCATCCGAAGGTCGGCGGGTTTAAGTTTATTTTACCTTCCAGTTATTAAATAAAATAAGGGCCTCGGGCGGGTTTAGAACCCGCGATCTTGAGGACCTCAGTAGGCAAACGGTTTGAAAGATATGAGGCCCTGACAACTGACAACCAGACATCCCGCTTACATACATCATATAGGCTAGTTCATAATCGTTTTTATTAAATTTTATGGTACGGAACCCTAAAAAGATACCAATCTAATCGTAACCTTCCAAACTTGTATAGGCATCATTCCTAGCGCGTAGGCAAGTTTGAAATGGGTTGACTAAGCGAACGGACTGTACGGTTTCATTGTCTCTGGAGGATGACTATGACTTACCGCCGGGTTCCTAACGGCTATCAGCTTGTCGCCGACGGCCAATCGTCCATCCACCTGAGCCGCTCCTCCATCCATGATTTTGGTCACATAAATCCCATTGTCGCCAGGAATGTGTTGGTTCCCCACACCCCCGGCGATACTGAATCCCAGTCCTTTGTTCCCTTTGATCAGTTCAATTTCAACCAATCTTAATTCACCTTCTCTTTTTCGCTTTACCACCTAGAATCAGACAAAAAAAAAGTTAATAATAATTTCAGAATTTTGCAGGCAAATGGTATAAGCTATATTCTTAGTCGTATTATTTATTTTTTTTTTTCCTTTAATGTCTTCATTTTGAATATTTATATAAAATTTCATGTTACAATTGGAAAAAATAATGCATATAATAATAAAAAAAATAGTAAAAAATGAAATGAAATAAAATAAAAATAATAATTTAAAAAAAATGTAGAGGTGATTAATAGAGTCGACATTATCTTTTCAATGTAGAAGGAATTCGAGGTTCTGTCGTGTAAAAGAAAATTCCAAATTTGGCCAACGTTTCGAAAACTATTTATTTTCTTCTTCAGGGCCTTATTGACTTGAGTGGAAGTGTGTGGTGTATCTGTTGTGAGTTTGTGTCCAGTATAGTGTTATGGTGGTCACCATGAAGAAGAAAAAAAATAGTTTTCGAAACGTTGGCTAAATTTAGAATTTTCTTTTACCTCAAATTCCTTCTACATATATATATAGGTATATATAATAAAAAATAAAGTATAAGAAAAGTATATATATGATAACAAAATAATGGTCTATGTACAAAACTATAATATATACAACAAAGTGAAAATATTAAATTTAAATAATAATAAACAATAATAATAACAATTGAATAAAATAAACATAGGAAGTCCTTCAGCTCGAGACCCCTCCAAACATCCCCGGTTCTCTGTCATCCCCATCCCTCCAACTTAATGGAGACAGACCGCGTCATTATGGAGGGTAAGATTGGAAACATAGAAGGGTGCATCAACAATTGTTCTTAAGACGGATTGGAAAAACTGGATACGCTTGATGTTAACATTCGTAAATCTAATTCCAATATCACAAAGTCGTCCGTGACGCTGGCAATGTACTCGCTCTTCCTCCAAAACTAATCGACCGTTTGGGCTAAAAATCAATAGTTGACTTACATAGGTCCTTCTAAATCCTGGTACTAAGTTTTGTGTCAATACATTCATTACAAGGGCAGTAATAAAGGTTATTGAGTCGAGCCATCTTCCTCTTATCCCATCGTTCGTAAAACATGAAATTCCGTTGAAAACTCAACAACGAATATCTGACCGATTACATACATCGTATAGCTAAGGAAGTACAACATATTGAACTCAACAAACTGACCAATTTGACTGAGAAATCAAAACACAACTGACTTTTATGTTGAGAGATAGGCTAACGGAAGCTCAACAGAATCCTAAGTTTACTAAACGTTTTTAATGGGACTTTAATAATCGTAGGAAAAGTCATTACCTGAATCCTAAGCATTGATATGGAGTTAAAATATATGATTTTTCAAAATATGTTCTATTCAAAACCGGATAAAGCTAGAAAAAAGAAATGATAACTCTAATAGCAGCGAAAGGTATAGCTCGTTCATTCTAAGTTAGCTGGCACTGAGGCTCCTGCACCTCTGCGCTTCAACACCCATTTAAAAAACTCGGCAACAGACTAGAGATCACAGGCTCCTTTGGAGATGGGTGAGAACTATTGTGTACTAGTCTACCTGCTGATGGTATTATGAAATTCCCAGGATATCCTAAGCAATATTCACCCCTTGGTTGTTAACGTTATTCATCACCGGGGAAAAAAGTGTACTTCCCTTCACGAATTAATCAATTACGGTTTCGCTCTCCCTCCAAAACCAATCGATTATTTCGTCTAAAACTCAATATTTGACTTACATAGTGGATTCTGAATCCTCATACAAAATTTCTTGTCAATAAAATAATTACATCGGAAATTATTGGTATTTTTGAGTTGAGCTCCACGGATCTCCCACTCCCCTTTGGCTGATTCCGCTGAAAATTGATAGGTGTTCTTATAAGGCTTTGAATTCACAGATGAAATTACGTGTCAATACATTTTTTACAACGGTAGTTATCGTATTCACAAACACACACACAGATAGAGATTTTTTTTTTCATTTTTGGAATCAGGTCGGAATCCTGAAATTCCGTTCAAAACCGCACCGATTACATAACTTCCCCTATACTGGGGAAGTAAGAAATGAGGATGGGGCACCTTCAAAATCCTTGCTCAACAATATTTGCTATCCCTTGCTATCCACCATTGCCTCCTGTCGTGCATGGAACCACTGGGAAAGTTACATGGATCCCAATAGCCTTGCTGAAGACTTAATCCATCTACCAAATTTAACTGGACAAACTGGTCCCTTACCAAAGAGACGAGGTTTCCAGCCCTCTTGAGTGCATCAACAGCGGCTGCATGAGGGACGTCCACCACACAGACACTGTTCACCTTGGTGATGATGTCACCGACACGTAGTCGGCCATCGCTCGCTGCTGCTCCCCCTGGGATGATCTTGGTGATGTAAATCCCAGTGTCCTCGGGCACATGAGGATTGTCGGAGCCGCCGGCGATCGAGAACCCCAGCCCCGAGCTGCCCCGCTCCAGGGCGATGTCTTCGTATTCCCATTCTGAGTCTCCGTTCACCTGAAACATAAGTCATGGAACTTAAGACATATATCTATTTTATAGACTACAAAAAATGAGTCACTAAAGTAGTGGCTGAATAGAAAGATTGTCATACTGGTTACGTAAACAAAATACGTGTCGATTTACGTAAATCAGATTACAATCAGGTAAAATGGAGTAGCAGTAACAATGGGTTGAGCTGAAAATATGAAATCCAACTACATGATAAAAAAAAGGTCCGCGAGGGCATAAATCAAAATTAAATGTGTGCGCAAAAAGATGTATATAGTATTAGCGAATTTCCGTAAATAAATGGGGAAAAAATTTAAAAAAAAAAAATCAAAATATAAATATCTCAAGAACACATTCTTCAATATTGAGATTAATGATAAATTGATGGGGATTCTAGTGTCATAATAGTGCTGGATCGTCCACGAATATGGCGACGAATCGACGCCAAAATATTTTAATGTTTAGAAGGGAATAATTGTTGGCAGTGGACGAGACATTTTTCTCCAAAAATTCACTTACTTTGTTGACATTTTCGGATTCAGGAGCAGTTCTTGGGGAAAAACAACGAATACTTTACGATTTGAGAGAACCCAAGAAAAGGCAAAAAAAAAGAAGAATTTCAGCATCATTTTGTACATAAAAGACAGAGAGAAGAAAAAAGTTACATGGTTACAACAGGACTTTCTTATTCCAACCACTTTCGTACACATCACACTCCCTTCTCTCAAATTCATTTCAAAATGGTATTAATGGGTACAGATAATGTCTTGTGAATGCTATGACAGGATTCATTGTAGGTTCAACCTAATACTGAGAGTGACTTTCTTTATTTTTATTCTTTTACCAATATTAAAAAGATCATTAAAAATTCGTCGCTATACGTTACAATTTGAATATAGCTGATAAGAACCAATATTTCGATAGGACTAACCGTTTTCACGTAAATCAAGCTAACGTCTAAAAAAAAAAAAAGGATTCAGAACAACATTTTAGGACGGTTTTTGGCATCTGTCAAAACTCAATCCGGAAATTTTTCCACGATTACAATACTTCTTAAGGTATAAGAAAGTAATTCATGCTTCTTATTCTTATTTATATATATTATATAAATAAGAATATAATATACTCTTATTTATATAATATATATTCTTATATTACTTACATAATATATATTCTTATTCTTATTTATATATATATATATATATATATATATATATATATATATATATTATATAAATAAGAATAAGAAGCATGAAAGGTTTGGTGGTCAATTTTAAACCGACTGACATAACAAAGTGATCAAAGCAGGAGGCTAGTTCTCCCGATTATCCGGATTATATTTTGGAAGCCAATTTCCATAAACAATTAGGATGACAGAACCGTTAGAGTGGGACGCTGTCCTGTGTAGACTAATATACAGAGTACAAGATTAGCATAAAAGCGGCACTCACTCTGAGTGGATGTTTATATTCTGTAGAGAACAGCGACGCAAATAACACTCTACTAATACAAAACTTTTACGGTCGTCCAATTGCAGAACATGAGGACGTTAAGCCCAAATAACGACTCTCCTGCATAGGAGCAGGCAATAACGAGGCAAGTAGAGACTGACTCAAGATGACAGCTGGTGCTCCACCAAGCTGTTTCCCATATAGAGATAGTAATTAACTGAAACAACACGAAGTAATGAGAGAGAGAGTAGAGTAATGATGGGAGGCATATGAGAGTTGTTTGTCAAGTAACAAGTAATTAGAAGTTACCTGTCAATAACTCAATAGGTTGAACTAATAGTTACTGAAATAACTAATATAAGATGATTTTATTTTATTTAGAGCCACAGTTTGTTCAAGCCATAATTGGCTTGTCTGCAACTTTAAAGTACAGTTAATATACAATTTATGGCGCTATACGTTTGGTTATATTGGTCAAGGTAAAGAGCTCAATAGCGATTGGAAATAAATAAGGATTCATTTTGTCAAGGGTTAATTTTTCGATACATTTACTTCAAAAGATTTGTGATTAGAACAAAAATATAAGCGCTATCATTTAAAATGTACCTAGGTCCGGAAGTAAATTTTGTAGGCCAGGGTACTATTTACCTTAGTATAAGAAAGTATTGTAATCGTGCGTAAATTCTAGGTCTAGTTTTTAGTGGAATTTCATGTACCAAGATCCTCTTAACACGATTAGACCATTTCTGTATGTATGCGATTGTCCATAATTCGTAATTGTGGCAACTCGAAACTTGTTACACGATGCACATTTAAATTAACAGTATTCTCTAGGACTCCCATCGTAGAGTCGGTCTCATGTCCATCAGAGTGACGAAAGAAAGCTCTGGTAGTAGGCAATATGAGTAGTTAAAGCCTGGCCATGAATCATAATAACTAACGATCAATTTTGAAAGAACTGTCTCCTGTTTGGATCATAGAGAAAATAACACTCAATAATTTCTCTACATTTACTTGAAAAGATTTGTGATTAAGTCAAAAATATAAGCGCTATTTCCTGAACTAGGTACATTGGATACATTTGAAACTGTTTACCATATTACTATTGCTGATGTGAAATGTTTCCTCAAAGTCTCAATTTTCGTCCGATTGCAGCCAAAATCTAATTAGATCTAAGTTACCACATTTAACATTATCTCAAATTTCAAGTTCATAGCTACAATCGTTTCTGAGTTGAAACATTCACAAAGTTCCAATCACATACAAACAGCAGATTTGAGAGCGCCGGTAGCTCAGTGGTAGTATCTCGGTTTACTGAGCTTAAGAAACCCGGCCAAGGCCTTTAGGGTTTTTATCTAAGAGGTCCAAAAAACCTTGAGCACACCATCCTTCGGATGAGACGTTAAACGATAGTCCCGAGCCTGTACGATGCCAAATACTCGTTAAAGACTACCATAGTAGAGTCGGGCTCATGTCCATCAGAGTGACGAAAGAAAGCTCTGGTAGTAGGCGATATTTGTTGTTAAAGCCCAGGCATGAATCATAATAACTAACGATCAATTTTGAAAGAACTGTCTCCTGTTTGGCAGTGGGCGCACCATGGTTCGTACGGAAACAGCAAGTGGACATCCTGGATATGAGGTCTTCATCGCCAAGCTGCCGAGAGACTACCATGACAACCTCGTCCTGGTGCCTGGAGCATAGTCCCTAGTGACCAGTGTTTGCATGAAATGTATCTACCTCCAATTAACTTTTTCGATATTTCATAATATTAACTGTTATTTTCTCTATGATCCATGTATTCCCGTACCTTGGCCGTCTAAATTATGGAAATTAGTCGCTTTGAATTTTAAATATGATGGTTGAATTTATTGATTCATTAATTCCAGAGGATATCTGGGAGGCAATTGGATAAATTTGAAACTGTTTTGCATATTTGTATTGCTGGATGTGAAATGTTTCCTCAATCAAATCCGAGTTTGCCCAGTCTGCATGCAACACATATGTACAAGGTAAATCCGGAGCATATATGTATAATTTAAATGTGCATCGTGTAACAAGTTTCGAGTGGCCACAATAACGAATTATGGACAATCGCATACATATCCCAATTACGAATTATGGACAATCGCACACATATAACCAGAAATGGTCAAATCGTGTTAAGAGGATCTTGAAACATGAAATTCCACTAAAAACTAGACCTAGAATTTTCGCACGATTACACCTAATCCCTCCCTCTACACACATATGTCGTATAATCTATTACACTCGTGGATAAATAAATGAGCAGTCCACCAGTGAAAGTCCCGACAAAATCGGTTCAGTATTTAAAGATGTGTCTCACTAATCCAGCTCCATATACCCTGTCACTCGAGGGGAAATGAGCAATCCAACAGTGAAAATCCCGACAAAATCGGTTGAGTATTTAAAGATATGACTCACTAATCCAGCTCCTGGCTGTCCGATAATGATCAACGAAAAAGCTTGCCCTGTTTGTAAAAACTCTTAAAATGAGCTTTCAAACAATATACAGCAAGACTTATTCACAGTTCGCTGGTAGTCCAGAGGCTGTTTACTGAGCTCAAGATCGTGGGTTCAAATACTCAGCTGAGGCACTTAAGATTTTTTTTGATAAAAAAAAACCCGGATGGGAGATGAAAAAAAACTTGAGCACGTTGAGTCGCGGGACGTTAAGCGATGATCCCGAGCCTGAATATCAAGTTCTCGGTAATGATCCCAATCTAGGTAAGTAAACCTGGGTAGGCAACATTTAGAACTTCCGCAGTAGAGTCGGGCTCATGTCAACCAGAGCGAAGAAAGAGCGCTTTAGTAGTGGGCGATATAGCCCGGGCATGAGTCGCAGTAACTAAGACTACTTACTTGAGGTGGAGAAGGCGATCCGGCCACTTATCCATTCAGGAAGTCTTGAGGCTATGATAATTTATGTTAATTACTTAATGTCTATACAAAACTTTTTATCCGGATTCGTGTCATGTCATATATCTATAAGAATTAAACAGATTCTTTTTCTACATTTTTCATTTTAAGTCGAGACACCATGAAAAATGTCTACTATACAACGTCGATTATCCGGAAATCAGTTACACGTTGCTTCAATATAACTTTTGTCTTTCAAATATAATATAATATATGACTTGACGAAATTCATGAAATTAAATATCAGTGAATACTCAGCCATCCTCTGAAAAAAAAACTACCCCAAAACATTATTAAACATTAAATTTAAGAGGATAATTAAATTATTATTTTATTTATCCACAATCATAAATTTGTTTTTTTTTCCACTGATTTAAGGTGTAGAGAGGCAGTAGAAACGTCAAATTTTAATACTATCTGATATTTTTTGTTAATACTAATATTTACATATTGATATAATAAGATACATTATACAAATTTCAACCCCTATACTTCCTGAAAAGTAATTTTATGTGCTAGAATCAAATATCCGAAAAAAAGGGTACATCCGGATCCCCACTTGTATCGGAAAATCGACGCTCCACTATAATTGTGAGAAGAAAAAGTCATCGGTAAAGTACTTTCCGAGAACGAATTAATTTTTCACCATCATTCCAAAACCAATCGACTGTTTTGGCTAAAGATTAATAGTTGACTTTCATAGCGGCTTATAAGACCTCATACTAATTTTGCGTCGAAATATTCATTATCGAGCCGTTCTCCCCGGAAAATAAATAGGTGTCTCCTTATAGGTTTCCGGGTACACATATAAAATTTCATGTTGGTACGTTCAGTCTATAGAGAGTATTCCCAGACACATAATAAAAAACATGAAATTTCGGCGAAAAATCAACATCAAATTTCATACCAATTTCATACCTTCCCCTATACTTCGAATAGCTGGGTAAATGAAAAGTTCCCTGAGGAGAAAATGTATTTATTGCAGCCTATAAGAGTCGAAGAAAAGACTTGTAATCACATGAAAGTGAATAAATAGATTTAAGACAGGAAAAAAGTATGTTAATCTATTAAATAAAGGAGCAGTCGTGACTGGAGTTCCAGCGAGCAGCTACTGGAGTTATCAATGCGTTGTTCTGTAAGCCCATGCTATACGTCTCTTTTTCAACAAAGTCTTCAGACACCTTTATTTATTGCTGTATTCAATAGAGGAATCAGGACGATACTTGGAACTATATCCGTTGTTAAACCATCCATTGCCTACCTAACACCACGGCCATTCCTTTCTGTACCTTTTACTGCCCCGGTTATACGAAGTATAGGGGAAATTATCTTATCGGTTGAAAATTCGATGTCTAGTTTTCATCAGAATTTCATGTTTTCCCATCTCTGATACCAAAAATGAAAAAAAAAAAAAAAACATTTAAGCGTTATCGGCCTGAGGCCAATTCAAAAACCCTAATAACTGTTGATGGAATACCTAAATGTATCGACACGAAATAAAAAATTAATTTTTTAAAAATTATTAAAAATTAAAGGTTCGCACAGAAAAAACCGACTCTCCTATGGGAATTTTGTATTTAAATAATATATATAAGAGTTCATCAAAATTACATCATTTTCTCTTCTGGGTATCTGATCAGTCTGTATCTCAAAATTTGGAACCGGGGTAGGAAGTAACCTAGTAGCTTATACATACTGAACAACGTTTTGAACAATAATTATTATTAAAGTTTCTCTCCTAAAAACAAATTGGTATGGTAAATAGGTGAAGATAATTTCCATTTGTTCCCAGTCGATCAACAGAACTAACAACTGACAATTAGTCTAATGATCAAAGGGCCAATAGCTCCTTAAATTTTGAGAAATCTATTCAAATAGACAAATAAGTGATTTCTTTGGTATCACTACTGCACAGTCGAAACAATCAGTAAATTAATGAAAATGCGGATAGTTCGTCATTCTGCAGCCAGTGGCGGATACAAGGGGTGGGGGGGGGGGGGGGGGGGGGAGTAAAAGCAGAATTACGCCACCCCCCTCAGAGCAGAGCCTCAGTCAGTTTCGTTTAGGATAAAGAAATATGTACGTTAAATTGAAAAATAGGTCCTAGTGATGACGTTTACGAAGTCATTCGTTTACAGACTCAGACTGTAACTCAACCTGTTACTGTTATAATAATATTTCAGTCTTGATTATTAATTCATGAGCTTCGTCAAACCAGCCAAAATATTAGCCCTCTTGTCTTTCATTCTTTCCAATCTTGTGAATAGGGTATAACACCGAAATCTTGAACCAACAAAATTTTATTAACATATTTCTTATACCTATCGAAAAAAAAAAAAAAAACTTTAGCCGATTTTGTTAAAAAAATCAATAGATCATCCTTTTGAGCTGGATAGACGAATACCATATTTTTTCAATATATTCATTCTGTCGGTAGTTATAGAACCTTCAATAAAAATGTAGGACATGGTAGGATCTAACTTAAAATTGTTAAAATTCGAAACGAAAGAGGCCAAAAATCAATCAGATTTCCAACGTAGATGACGAAAAAAATCTTGCTTATAAAATAATTTATGCTCCGGCCTATTTATTGAATGGAAAAAGTAATACAGCTTAGCGCTGTCTATATATTCCTGACAAGCTAATAAAATGAATGCGGGCCCTATATATCCATAAAATGTCATAAAAGAAGACGGATATCTCAATTCACGGTCATATACCTCTAATATAACTTGGTAATATATCATGTATTCACAACTTCATCCAACCGGGCAACCTGGTAATAAATAAATGAATAGAAAAACTAAAAAAAAAAACTTTACACCTTAGGTTGGTAGCATGAGAGATATGTTAAATGATCTGATTTAGTGTGGTGGGATTCGAACCCCGTCTTCTTAGGTTGGTAAAATGAAAAATCCATTACATAAGGCGATTTGGCTAGTAACAAGATCTAAAAAATGTGATGATTTGGCTTGGTGGGATTCGAACCTCTGCCCTTTGTGATAATTATTTTAAATGATTTATTAATATGTGACTCTTACCAGGGCTTTAACTACCATGTCATATCGCCTACTACCACAGTGCTCTGGTGGGCATGAGCCCGATTCTACCATGGAAGTTATAATTTTGTCTACCCAGGTTTACTTAACTAGGATAGGAGTCTTTAACGACTACCTGGCATCGTTCGGACTCGATACCGAAAGTACTCCCATACATTGTATATATTTTGTGAAATAGACAATATTTTTTTAAAAACATACTTTTTTTTAAAATCTATCAGTTAACATCATCTCAAGTCTTTCAATTTCGTATGATTGCACACTTTATAGTAAGATATTACCACTCATGCTCGGGCTTTAACTACGAGGTTATATCGCCTACTACCAGAGCGATCTATCGTCGCTCGACTCTATTGTGAGAGTTCTAAATGTTGCTCACCCTAAATTTTTATTCACCTCGGGTAAGGGGTCTTTAACGAGAAAATGACTTCGAACAGGCTCGGGACCATCGCTTAGAGTCCCATGAGGACAGGGTGTTCAAGGTTTTTTCCCTTTCCAGATAGAAAAATCTAAGTGCCTCGACCGAGTTTCGAACCCATGATCTCAAGCTCATGAATTTTATATGATAATTATTATTATAAAATAATTTTATATTTTAATGGACTTACGTGCTTTCCTTCTCCTGATCCAAGGAGTGGTGTGTGTGCCTGAAACAAAAACCACATCGTTAATTATACATATATTAACATTATACCTCGTGCGAAAAAGTAAAAATAATTATAATTATTTATATATATTTTCCGTAATAATAAATATAATGTTTATTTTGGCCTTACGTACGATATTAGTCATGTCACTGTGATATTTAGTTATTCACGGCATCCAGCGCCCCGATCGACTGGTTTTGGAGGGGGAGCGAAACGTTAACTGATTAATTCGCTCTGGAGAAATTACATTGCCGGTGATACACCGACTTTTTTTTTGAGATCTGAGGACATTTACATTATTAAATGTTAGTTTTTTTTGTATTTTACTCAATATATTATAGGTTAGGTTAGGTTTTATGACTCATGCCCCGGCTTTAACTACGAGGTCATATCGTCTACTACCAGAGCGCTCTTTCGTCACTCTGGTGGACATGAGCCTGACTCTACTGTGGGAGTCCACAGTCTCAGTTAAAGTCAGTTAAAGAAATTATCTTTAACGAGTAGCTGACATAATACAGGCTCGGGACCATCGCTTAACCGTTTTTTCTTTTATTCTTATCTATATTGTATTTATTATATTAAAAATGAGGGACTATTCTACATTAAAAAAAAGTCGTCGCTGACTCACCGGCATTGTGGTTTAATTATATAACGGTGGCTGTGTGGGCTAGATCGTAGGGCTTTGTTTCGAACACGGCTGCAGATTCGAATCCCATCCAATCCCATCCCTAGTAACGACAGTTTATGTGTTAAGCCTCCTCTCTAAAGCTTTTTCGAATCAGAAAGTCGGAAAACATGAAATTCCTGTTGAAACTCATCATCGAATTACATAACTTCCGCTGTACTTGGCTTGGGGAAGTAATAAAGAATAATATGAACAAAGAAGAATAAACTGAATCTCCTCTCTTTAATGTTCTCTTGGAGATGAGTTAATAACTAATAATGCTGAAAACCATACTTTCATTAAAATTACTTTAATTATGGTTTTAGAATTCATGAGCCTCTCCTTATCTTGTTTCATCCTCTTCTTCTGAAATCCTGGAGCTGTCATTTCAATAACGAACCGCCATCAAAACGCTAGCTTCAACTTTAATACAAAAGTTTAAATAGCATTTAATAAGCATCAAAACTGTTAAGATCTTTAATTATAGCTTTTAAGTCATAACTCAACGCAAAATGAGACAACTCCTATAAACACTGACAAAATTAAAAATGTGTAAGAATTGTTTTTACTTCCCCAGGTATCTGAAGTATACAGAAAATAATGTAATTGGTCAGAAATTCAAATCCTTAACTGCCAAACATGAATTAAGTGCAAGAAAATGTCTATTCTCCTATTACTAGTAAGTCAATTCATTCTGCGTTAGGAATCTATTAAGATCCGTTTTTTTATAACTCAAATCCTTAACGGTCAAACATGAATTAAGTGCAAGAAAATGTCTATTCTCCTATTACTAGTAAGTCAATTCATTCTGCGTTAGGAATCTATCACGCTCCGTTTTTTTATAACTCAAAATATTTAACGGCCAAACATGAATTAAGTGCAAGAAAATGTCTATTCTCCTATTACTAGTAAGTCAATTCATTCTACGTTAGGAATCTATTAAGATCCGTTTTTTTATAACTCAAAATATTTAAAGGCCAAACATGAATTAAGTGCAAGAAAATATCTATTCTCCTATTACTAGTAAGTCTATTCATTCTGCGTTAGGAATCTATCAAGGTCCGTTTTTTTGCAACTCAAATCCTTAACGGCAAAACATGAATTAAGTGCAAGAAAATGTCTATTCTTCTATTACTAGTAAGTCTATTCATTCTGCGTTAGGAATCTATCACGCTCCGTTTTTCTATAACTCAAATCCTTAACGACCAAACAAGAATTAAGTGCAAGAAAATCTCTATTCTCCCATTAATACTAAGTCTATTCATTCTGCGTTAGGAATCTATTAAGCTCCGTTTTCCTTTCATCTACTGAATTGGCTATGTACACAATCCGAGTTCGGATAATAGGATAACAGTATTATAAAATCACAAAGACAGAAGGATGGGGAGAGTTCGTTTCAAACGAACTCCAATCACAACCTAAGGTTAAAGAATAGAAAAAAAAAGTCTGTTTTTCTAATTAAAACGAAAGTCAGACGATTTTAAAAGTCCTGTCTGAGGAAAAGGGAAAATAAAGAGAAAAATAATCCCCCTCCCCAAACAAGGCGAACAGGAAAATGGAATTAGAAAAGTTTTCTAAAGGCTGGAAACGTCGTTTTGCGTCCAAGGAAGAGCTGTTTCACCTTTAAATATATTCTTTTACACAATTTACAATCTCTCCCCTTCTTTTCTTTATTTTTTTTAATTAGTTAATTTTTTTTTTTTCTATAACAGGATTATTCATCTCGAAAAAATAAGAAGTGCGAATATACTTTATCATAACTGGAGAAAGAACCGAATGTAAAAAATTAAAAATAATCTATGGTTTCCTCCTGGCTGTGGAGGATGAGATGTGGAAACAGCCCAGAGAGTTGCAATGGATAGTGGAAGCGTTAGTCACGAAGTCTGGATGGCCGAATGAAGTACGCTTACTGGATACTTCTCCACCACTGGACATTCCAGATCTTATCAAGTCACAAACTCTAACTCTAAACTCTTCTTCTTTAACAACCCGAACGGTTCATCGAGATATACGACCAGGCCAGGGTGAAGTTGATCTGGCAGCTGGTGACGGAGACCTAATGTTCAGTTGGTTTGTCGGCTCCTGGAGGGAACAGAATAAAGCAGTATATCGGGCTGGTCGGCCAATCGGTATGACAGATTGATCGGCTAGCGGTCGGCCACAGCCCGCCATAGCATCACATACATAAGCCCTACACAGGATCACCGAGCTCCCTCAACGTTCAACCGATAAGTAATACTCGTATTTCACAAGTGCAAGATGCAGTAACGTTAATTAATAAATAAATATAAATTATTTAAGAAATTATTAATTAAGACATTTTTTTTTTTAATTGCACAAAGCTTCCTCGCATATATAATACATATTTTTAATTATTGTTCAGCTGCTTACTACCACCTGAGCAAAACCTTTTAAGATTACAAATTTTGATATAACGTTGCAGGTTAACTACCCTTAATATATATTTTTGCCCATTTTCCACCGAAATCTGATTGACTTACTTTATATAAATAAAATGTTTTGAATTTTAAAGTGTTTTAATTTTACATAAAGTTTTTTATTCTATAATTCGTTGTAAAATCTAGGTGTAGCTTGGCGCATTAGCAGAATTTTTGCTGCGGTGGCGTTAATACGTAAGTACCGAATTCTGTAACTGGCATTACTGGGTATAAGAAAATAATATGTGGTTTTGGTCACACATATAAAATTTCTTGTCGATACATTCATTAAATCGGGAGGTATCGTGTTCACAGCTTTTTTTTTTTTTCATATTTGGAATCTAGAGTTCGGAAAACATGAAATTCCATTGAAAACTACGTATCGAAGGTTACATAACTGCCACTATACTCCATATAGCTGGGAAATCAAATGGGTTTAGAGACGTAATTTTAAGATGGTAGTGAAACATCAAAAAAATATATTTCACAAGAAATGTACCTTTCACTATTCTCTACTTTGTCATAAATAAATATATATAAATATATCTTGTAAAATGTACTTAGACCGAAGTATTTTCGTCTGACTTCGGCACATGTGAATCTTAATTTCAAATTTCATGATCATTGCTACAATGGTTCCCAAGTTGGATCGCCCAAGTCCCAATCACATAGAGACAGACAGACAGTGGAGACTCATAGCTCATTGCCCTATGGTCCCTGGAGAATCATGGACTTATTGTTCTATTTTCCTTGGAGCTTCATGGCCCATTGCTCACTACACCACAGCATCAGATCAATACAATACTCACTCCGATCGTAAAAGTAATACTTTATTTTGTTCCCCCAATCTGAGTCTATAAAAATATAATTCTAAATGTGTACCTGTTGGAAATGGTGAACAAGCCCTAAGAACTGTTTTGACTTAATCATGTGAAATGGAAAAACACACGGACAAAACAGCCCAAAATATAGCAGAATCTATTAACATTCTTGACCACAGAGTCCAAAAATACAGTCGGTGATTTCCCGATGATTTAATCAACTAAGTTTTCGCTCTCTCCACCTTCGATTCATACTAAATTTCATGTCGATACATTCAAAGTTATTCAACATTTTTGAGTACAGCCCCTCTTCTCTGATCCAGGATCATCAGGAAAATGACCTGAAAATCGAGAGATATCGTTCTTGGATTTTGGATTTACATATAAAATATCATGTTGACACATTTTTTACAACAGCAGTTATTGAAATTTTTGTGTGAAACGCTCAATCTCCCTTTTTCCCTTTCATTGATTTGGAAAATCAATATATCGATGCGTTCCAGGCAAAAGACCCTAACCCACATAAGGTTAACTTTACAGGAGAAAGAAAAAGCTGTTTCATTATTAAACCAACCAAGTTGGCTTTCCACATTAGTTTAATTGTAATTTTTAAGAATTTTTTCTGTTACATAGAACAATTATTTTTCATCAATACTTGCATCTCTTTACAAGAAATAGTAAAGTGAACCACTTTGTATATTAGAGCCTTTGTCACCTTGTAGCAACGGGCCCTGTCTCATAATGTAAACTGCCAAAAGCCCTAACCAATAGGTACCCAACTGAATGTTCAAAACGAAAGCCCTAACCCACTTCTATCATTGGTAAAATAAAAAATTACCTTTTATTAAATTTTTTTATTTATTTATATTTAACAAAAGACCGATTAAGGCGCTAGATTTAAATGAAACGGATCAATCAACAGCATGAAACTAGTTGGAAAGGGCATTTGGACTGGGGGACTTTTGATCTCTCAAATGATTTAAAATTTTGTGAGAGTATGTGGGTTAGGGCCTTTTCCCTGGACCACATTTTGCAATGCCAAAGGCCCTCCAGTTTCTAATTTCCTATTTTTATAAATGTTGTTAAAAATTATTACAAAATGGAGTTAACAGAAATGTGCGGGATAGTCAATAGTGTGGGATAGGGCCAAAACATGAAAATCTCAAAAATTGAAAGATAGGGCCTTTTGCCTGGAACGCATCGATATTAGTGCCGTCTTTTGGATTCAAATAAATGTTTTCATCTGGATACATTCATTACAAGCAATATTGGAGTTTTTCTGTTAAGCCACTCTAATCCCTTCTTCCCTCTGGCCGAATTTGCTGAAAACAATACGAGTCGTCTTTATGGGATAAAATGTCGTGTCAATCATTCTGACGGGTATTATCATGTTAACAGACAAGAAGTTTGTTTTTCATTTTAGGGATCAAGTGGCCGGAAAACATGAAATTCTGCTGAAAACTCAACATCACACATATGACTGATTACATAAATTCCCCTATACCCCATATTTGTGCATTAGATTGGTCATGTTGCCTACTGCCTTCCATCTACCGGTCTACTTCAGTTTTCTCATGACCTCCGGCAGTAAGGAGCTTCTCATTCCTTTACCCCATAAGTTATTCTCATAGTTACTTTTTCTCTGCACTATTTCTCTATGCCCTTATTAGTATTGCCACAAATATTGAAGGAGATTCACGTGGGTCATTTGGGGATGGTCAGGATGAAGACACTGACCCGAAGTCTCTGCTACGGGAAGTGTATGGATCTGCACATCGAGAACCTGGTGAGAATCCATGTCTACTTTGCTACTCCGCAGGAAGAGAAGGACAAATGGAAGTTCGGGAAACATCATAGGACGGAAAGGTAGAGTTCAGTACCGAGTGAGGCTGGACAGTGAAGTCGTGTGGCGCAGGCATGTCAACCAGATCCTAACGTCTCAACTACCGGCGGAGAGTTGATGTGTATATTTACATATGATTCCATTATTTGTATAATTAACATATGTCTGTTAATATTTCATTCAGTGTTTCTAACCAATACATTTTTTTTTTTTTCTTTTTACCTTATGTTCGATGCATATTAGCCATTTCACTTGTGTTATCAATTATTTACGACATCCATGGCCCCGGGAGGGAGTTCTATCTACGAAATAAAACTCACTTCCGGACGGGATTCGAACCCGCAAACCATGGTGAGACCATGCGACCAAAGCCCTACACTCTAGCCCGCATGGACACCATGGCTCCCTTTTCCTAAATAAAGGTTTATTTATATGAATATGTTTATATCTATAATATTTAGTGGAAAATATGGATCATCACCTCGTTTCTTCTACGTACGTGAGGCGCAGAGCTTTCGCCAGCCCCCCCCCCCCCCCCCCCCCCCCCCCCCCCATTTTTCAAACTACGCCAAGATAGGATCCTATCCAAATTTTTTTATAGCATTTCTTACAATATTACATTTCACATTATTATTTCCCCTAACACCCTGGAAGTATCAAAGTATCTTTGGAAGAATTAAAGTATCTGTGGAACTGTAATAAAACGTGCTTCTGTTGCTTTAAGGTAAATTACGACCCCTTGTCCAAACGTGCTTCTTCGCCCTTCATCCAGTTTAAAACAACCAGAAAGTTGAATGAAAGGCTTCCCTACATTGAGAGAAAAAAAAAAAAATCCCAAATGAAGGAACCAGTAGCAGAGAAAGTTGTTTTAGGATAGGGGTCAGAGAACTTCGTGAGAGGTGAACTTGACCATTTAAAGGGAACAACTCAAAAAGAAAGTATCAGTAAATCAAAACTTGAAAAACAACCAATCCGGCCTCTAACAATATTTATATTTAGAGTGTATCGCCTTAGGCTGAAGTAATAATATATCTCTGAAGTAATATATCTCACGACTTGTATCGAGGAAAACATGTCTTGAGGCCGTGGATGTCGTGCTTCATCTTGGACAGACGTTAAAAGTTTACGTCTAAATAAGTAACAAAGATATATCGGTCCAATAATATTATATTGTCACTAATAGTTTCATCAATCATCAGGTGGTGAATCTAAACACACATACGCCCTCTGAAACACGTCAAAGACATACGATACTTAACATCTTATACTATGAGACGAATGACTTGGAAGAAATATGTTATGCAAAGTTAACAGAAAATGAAATGATTTGAACTGCTCAAAAGACTACTAGACAAGCGATCTCAACCTCAAACTCCGTGTTCTACAAGACTGTTTATCAGATCTATCGGGTTCAGCTTTGAGGTTCTGTTAAGCCCTCAATCACCAAAAGAATGTTTACAGTCACACAGCAGCTATATACAAAGTACAAGTTCATGCCTCGTTCGAATACACTCGTAGAAGCAATCTCGGTCCCTCCTCGTCGTTAGCCAGAGACCTCCTGCCTGAGAAGGACTTCTCAGGAGACGATGGGGCTGATCCATCAAGAAACACCAGTCATGTATTTACACATTGTCCATTATTTTCTTATCATATATATATACATAAAATAAATAATAAAAAGACATCGGTAAATCAACACCTATGTACTTCATCAGCACGAATTAATCAATATAATTTTTGTTCTGCCTCCAAAGCATATTGACCGTTTGGGCTAAAAATCAATATTTGACTTCTGATTCCTCACACTAAATTTAATATTTAATATTAATTATATCTGCAGTTATTAGGACATTAGAATCGAGCCCCCATACCCTTCGACCGATTTCGTAGAAATTAATAGATGCCATTCTTATAAATATAAAATTTCATGTCAATACATTCATTACATATATACATCGGCAATTATTGGAATTTATAAGTTGAGCCCCCTCTCCCATTTGGCTGATTCCGAAAACAAGTGTCAATGTTACAGTGTCTCCCCCTTTATCTCCCCGCCTTCCCGCAGGCAAATATAACTGAAAATCAAAATGTGTTGTCCTTAGAGGGTTCTGGATACACATATAAAATTTTGTGTCGATACATTCATTCGCCCCATCCGAACGACGGCTTGTTTAAGTTTTTTTTTCACTTCCCAGATATGTAATATGTAATTATGTATTCGGGCTGAAATTTGATGTTCAGTTTTCACCGAAATTTCATGTTTTCCAACCAACCCCCTGATACCAAAAATGAAATAAAAAAGTTTTGACTGTGTGTGAAAGTATGAAATTTTATATGTGTATCCAGAACCCCATAAGGACGACACCTATTGATTTTCAGTAGAATTGGACGAACGAAAGAAGAGAATCAGAGAGGTGGCTCAACACAAAACTCCCAATAACTGCCGAAGTGATGAATGTAACCATATCAAAATTTAGTGAGGATTCAGATGTCTATCTATCTATTGATAATTAGAAGAAACGGTCGATTGGTTTTGGAGGGAGAGCGAAAACTTAATTGATTAATTCGTGATGGGGAAGTACACTGCCGGCGATTCACAGAAAACTTTTTAGTTTCATTCATTTTTAAAATCAGGGGGTTGGAAAATAGAAAATTCCGGTGGAAACTCAAATCAAATTTCTGACTGATACATAACTTCCCCTACACATCGTACAGCTAGGGAAATAAAATCACAATTTCTTAACTTCAACGCACAAGAGCCAACCACAACAATTTTTGTGAGCACGATTTTAGCATACATTTAATTATATTTCTAATTTGCCAATTTATTTTACAGTTTCAGCGCAGAAAGGCATTTTCCCCAATACATCAAGCCTTTTGTCCTAAAGAAACTCCCAAGTCGGGTGGAACTAATAAAACACAACTCGGACTCTTCCTTCCTTCCTCCATTTTCCGACGGGAGGACTTCCTCTCGGAAGGCTTCAGACAGCTACACTGCCTTCATAAAGAAAAGGGTCCTCATTTCATATCAAGGAAGAATTTTCTGTTTGTCTGTATGTGTGCGTCTTTGAATAGATATATTAACACGAAATTTGGTATGTGGACCCAGAACTGCATAAGAACGACACATATTGATTTTCAACCAAATCGGCCCAAGGGAATTCGTGAGGATAACTGCACAAAATAATGAATATATCGTTGGCCTACCGACATTTTTCCGAAAAAAGTTTTTTTTTTACCGGAAAAAAAAAAAAAAAAAACTTTGTTGATCTAGTGGGACCTCGTATACAACATAAAACAAAAAAAAAACATGAAATACGGTTTGAAGAACCGTACCTTTCGAAAGAAATGGGAACGAAATTCTGGTGAAACCTCGTAACTCCGTCAAGTACGTTAATTCTTCACTTGGATTTGCAAACTAGCTTAAAAACAACTGGCAACAAATGGCATGCATATACATCTCACTTAATACCAATATCGAAAAAATTGAGGTTCCTATAAAGAATATTTTGTTAATCAGTTTTTTGTCTCTCCTGTAAAGTTGGCTTTTTGCACATATGAGATATCACGTTTAGACTGACGATATAGACACGAGCTTCTGCATGTAATTCCAAAACGACGATATGTATCAATATTCCATCAAATCGGCCAAATGGAAGTGTGGGATCATAGAAGGTGGCACAACTCAAAAAGTCTAACAACTGTCAATACCACAAATGTATCAATACCAAATTCATTATGATGATTCTGGGAGTCTTTGAGTAGTTAGTTATTATGACTCAAGCCCGAGCTTTGATGAATCATCGGAAATATAATTCCACAGCGCGAATTAATCCACCAAGTCATCGCTTTCCCACATTAACAATTTGTAACTACGAGGTCATATCGCCTATTATCAGAGCGCTCTTTCGTCACTCTGGTGGGCATGAGCCCGACTCTACTATGGGAGTCCTATATTTTGCCTAATCTAAATATTTATACCTCGTGTAGGGGTGTCGTACAGGCTCGGGACCATCGCTTAACGCCCCATTCGAACGACGGCTTGCTTAAGTTTTTTTTTTCACTTCCCAGATAGAAAGTCTAAGGGGATAATGAGCTCAGTAAGCAAGCACGCATACCAATGGGCTACCGGCGCCCTCAAGTCTCTGAGTAAGACACCTAATGATTTTCAACCAAATCGATAAATGAGGGAGGAAAAACTAAAACATTTATAGAAATAAAATACGGTCTCTTCCCATCGTTTTATTTCCAAACAGAACCGATTTTCAACGCTATAGCACGACCATCAGTGGCACATGCAACCCATACGTAGTGTATTATCTAAAGAAACACACCAGAAAACCGGCCAGTCGGAAAACTGTGGGAAGAAAACGTATTTCATTTCTTTGAGAAATTCGTCATACATATTAATATCACATACGAAAACTAAGTGCATTAATTCGTGGTGGAGAAAAACATTGATAACTTTTTCCATTCTGTATAATGCATAAGTATAACATTAGATTTTTCTGGTCATTTATTAAGGAGTAATGGACGAAGTAAAAGCGCCCGTTACCAGAACCTTCCTGTGGCCACTATATTCTGGAGAAAATTTAACTACCCAACCTCGCTCAAGAAGTTGAGACTAATGGTTCTCATTTTTCCAAAGGTAATTCGGTTAGAGAGGGGAAAAAATTTTAGAAATCTTGAAGAAAGATTGGAAGTTGTAAGAGAATCCTTCTAATTACCCGCTTTCTTGAAGTTTTATTCATATCTGAGATTTCCCTCTACCCTCTCCCGCGCCCAAACTTCATTTTCATACAGATTGGGGTTTAAAAAATAAAGGAAAAAAAAGAATGAATTCATTAGAGACACATCGATTTTATACCGGAGGGAGGATCATTATGAAGATATTTTTAAAAGTAAATCAATGCACAACAATTTAACAGGATAAAGGAATATACACACACTAAAGGAAATATAAATTCCAAACACTACTTGTCAATATTTTCACTATATTGGTCAAAATTACACGACTATAGTTTCGCCTCTTACGGCATTATCAAGTGAACTAAACAGAGAGTACTGCTGAACTAACAAGGTCATAAATTGGATATGTGACAAGAATGTAAATGTAAACAATAATATACACACACTAAAGGAAATATAAACCCTAAACACTACTTGTCAATATTTTCACTATATTGGTCAAAATTACACGACTATAGTATCGCCTCTTACGGCATTATCAAGTGAACTAAACAGAGAGTACTGCTGAACTAACAAGGTCATAAATTGGATATGTGACAAGAATGTAAATGTAAACAATAATATACACACACTAAAGGAAATATAAACCCTAAACACTACTTGTCAATATTTTCACTATATTGGTCAAAATTACACGACTATAGTTTCGCCTCTTACGGCATTATCAAGTGAACTAAACAGAGAGTACTACTGCTGAACTAACAAGGTCATAAATTGGATATGTGACAAGAATGTAAATGTAAACAATAATATACACACACTAAAGGAAATATAAACTCTAAACACTACTTGTCAATATTTTCACTATATTGGTCAAAATTACACGACTATAGTTTCGCCTCTTACGGCATTATCAAGTGAACTAAACAGAGAGTACTACTGCTGAACTAACAAGGTCATAAATTGGATATGTGACAAGAATGTAAATGTAAACAATAATATACACACACTAAAGGAAATATAAACTCTAAACACTACCTGTCAATATTTTTAGTATATTGGTCAAAATTACTCGACTATAGTTTCGCCACTTACGGCATTATAAAGTGAACTAAACAGAGAGTACTGCTGAACTAACAAGGTCATAAATTAGATATGTGACAAGAAAGTAAATGTAAACAATATTGTACAAAATGGAGACATTACAACATTCATGTCTAACAGAAATATGAAACAAAACTTAATTGAATAGTTGACAATATAGTCTTAATCTATTGATATATGTATAAAACATTACTATTACGTAAAATCTCTCTTTAAATAAAGTTATTTCTGTTAGATTTGAATGTTGTAATGTCACCATTTTGTACATTATTGTTTACATTTACTTTCTTGTCACATGTCTAATTTACAACCTTGTTTGTCCTGCCTTGTGTTAGTTCAGCAGTACTCTCTGTTTGGTTGAGTTGATAATGCCGTAAGAGGCGAAACTATAGTCGCGTTATTTTGACCAATGCAGTGAAAATATTGACAAGTAGTGTTTGAAGTTTATATTTCCTTTAGTGTGTGTATATTCCTTTATCCTGTTTTTTGTGAATTTTCACAAAGTAGACCTGGAATCAGTTCAATACAACAATTTAAGTTTTCTATTTTGCCATGAATCACATGATATGTTGTTAAGCACATTTCGATAATAGACAACATGAAAAGTAATAATGCATATGTAGAAAGTTGTCGGTGAATCACCGGCAATACACTTCCCCAGAACGAATTAATCAAATAACTTTTCGTTCCCCCAAAACTAGACGACCGTTTGCGTTAATATTCAACAGACTTACATAGGGGCTCCTAAACCCTGATATTAAATTTTGTTTGGATAAATTCATTACATCGGCTGTTATTAGGGTTTATGAATTGAGCCCCCTCCCCTGAATCCCATTTCCTTTAGTCGATATCGCTGAAATTTGACAGTTATATCCTCAATGGGTTTTGATTTTGAATTTGAAATTTCATGCAATGATACTCTCATACATTACATCACCAATTATTGGATTTTTCTGAGTCGATCTTCCCTTCCCTTTGACCGATTTGGCTGAAAATCGATAGGTCGATCTTTATGGGGTTTTGAACAAACGTAAAATTTCTCGCCGATTCATACATTCTATCGGCAGTTATTAGAGTTTTTATGTTAAGCCTCCCGCATAATCCCATTCTCTACTTCGTTCGATTTGCCTGAAAAACAAATCACTGTAATGTGTTGAATTCAGCAGTTTTCTTTGATTCATTTTACAGTCTCTGAGAGTGACTTTCTTATACCCAGTAATGCCAGCATGAAATTAATTCGGGAGGGGGAGGGAAGTTGGTATAAGAAAGTCTGTGATTGCCATATCACATATATACTTTATAACACTGAGGCGAACGAGCATGATTATTTGAAAAGCAACTAACGGGTCTTCACGAAGAACATAATTTATAAGGAACTTTTGTGGTTAAATAGAATAAAACAATAACTATTTATTTTAAAAAAAAACAAAGAAGGTGAAAAAAAAATTGTCTGACGTCTCAGGTTGCCCTCATCATCCGGCAGTCTAAAAAACAAATGAATAAATCAAATAAAATTTTAATAAATATGAAACAAAATTATTTTTAAAAAATTATAAAAAAAATTGACAATTATTTATTGTTTTTGTATTTTATATTTATTTTGGCGTTTTATTTTATTTATTCATTTGTTTTTTTGAATTGTGTGTTCTTTTGAATGATTTACCAGACTGCCTGACAATGAGGGCAACCTCGAAAACCGGCTATTATTAAATAAATCAATAAAATCTGTGAGAGGTCATAAAATCTGTGAAATAATCTTTTAATTTCTCACTACATCAGCCAACTTCACATTTTTTTCTTTAGCTCATTTGGTAATATTTCATCGTCTCGATATGTTTGTTAAAGGCATTTACTAGACGTAATTAACAACAGGACAAAACTGAAGTTCATTAACTATTTTCAAATTTAATATCAAATTATTGCTAAAATCCGTTTTAATTTCATTACATAAACAAGGGAAAACATTTCAAATTTTAGTCTTTATAAAAAAAATGAAGTATTAATCGAGATGTGACAAACAGTACCTCGTTTTCAAACAAACATTCATTAAAGAGAAAAAAATAAGTAAATAATATGATGAAAAATTTGGGGAGAGGGGTGTATTAATTAGGTAGACTTCAATTTCATTTACCTCGTTGGAAATGTTCCGGATGATCATTTGCACTAGACAAGATTCGAACATGGGATTAATTAAAAACATACACAGGATGCGATATATCTGCTGACCTATCATCTGGCAGATAATCTATCAGATCTGATAGACAATTGTGTTCTACAGTCTGTTGTGCGACACATGCATACGCAAAGATCGGAGCAATTTTTGTACAGTATTATCTTCAGAAGCGATAAATTCTACCCTGTGTCATGAACATGAATGACAAAGGGGCCAATCTGAGCAATTTATCCGCATATCCAGATTTTTAAAGCTGACCTAAAATCCGAACGACTTGATTTGAGCAGTTACTCCTAACTAGCTCAATTTCAATGTTAAAATTGACGAACATTTTTATAAGACGGCTCCTGTTTTTCCAAAAAGAGAAAGAAAAAAAAAGTCGGTGAATCACCGGATATGTACATCCCTAGTACGAAATAATCAACTGAATTTTTACCCTCACTCACATACCAATCGACCATTTTGGATAAACGTCAATGGTTGACAGGGAATTCTAAATCCTCATACCAAATTTTGTATCTCGATATCGGCAGTTATTCGATTTTTTGAGTTGAGCCCACCCCCTCTGATCCACCCTCCCCTTCGGCTGATACTGCTGAAAATTAATAGGTGTCGTCCTTATGAGGCCATGGTTGGTTATTAATACTCATGCCCGGGCTTTAACTACGAGATCATACCGCTCACTACCAGAGCCCTCTTTCGTCACTCTGGTAGACATGAGCCCGACTCAACTATGGAAGTCTTAAATTTTTATTTACCCAGGGTAGTGGTCTGTATCTAATATCGTATAGGCTCGGGATCATCGCTTAACGTCCCGCTTAAGCTTTTTTCATCCCCCAGATAAAAAACTTAAAGAACCTCGGCCGGATTTCGAACCCGTGATCTTAAGCTCAGTAGGTAAGCGCTACCTCTCAGCTACGGGCGCCCTAATTATTAGATAAATTATTATTAATTATTAGATAGAGTTTTTGTGTTTATAAGTTCCCCAGGCCTAATCCCCCTTCCCTTTGGCCGATTTGGGCGAAAATAAATGAGTCGTCTATGGGGTTCTGGATACAATATAAAATTTTGTATCGATACATTCAATCAAGAGATCGTGTTCACAAACACACAGACGAAGACAGAAAATTTATTTCTCATTTTTAGAATCCATAGGGGCGGAATACATGAAATTCCCAGGAAAACTTAACATCGAATTTTCGACCGATTTCATAATTTCTCCTATATTTCGTATAGCTGAGGAAGAAAAATTTGAGCGAGTTTTTAGTAGCCCGAAGGTCATCTTTTGATCGATGAGTTAGGTCATCTAAACATACAACATACAGATCCATTATTGTGTAGAAAACTTCAATCAAATTTCATATGTGATAGTAAGATGTTGTGGGACGAGATTTCTAATAGAAATAAAAGACGTTGTCTTCCCACTGTTTTATTTTATACCAGAACCGGTTTTCAACGCAACAGCGTCATCATCAGTGGTTCATCCCACCCACACAGCACAGCGGTTGGAAGATAACTGGAAGATAACGCCAGTTATCTTCCAACCGCTGTGCTGTGTGGGTGGGATGAACTACTGATGATGACGCTGTTGCGTTGAAAACCGGTTCTGGTATAAAATAAAACAGTGGGAAGACAACGTCTTTTATTTCTATCAATCAAATTTAGTATCTCGGAATTTTTATGCACAATACTGCCTACAATCTTCAATCTTATGAAAATACTATATTAAATTGTAGTAATGGAAGTAAAATTTTAATTTTCAGCCGTCTCTTCAGACCTACAAATAAAAACTAATGCTAAGGCCTACACAAAAACATACATTTTATTTATTTTAATTTTGCCCATGCACAAGTAATTAAAAGGAATAATTTTAAACAAACACTCTCCATTTAAATTTAAATAGCTCAGGTTACTTTTTAGTCCTCGTGTATTATTCTTTTTACTTTCCCAGGTATAGAGGAAGTTATGTAATCTGTCAGAAATTCGAAGGGGAGTTTTCACCTGAATTTCCTGTTTAATTATTCTCAAATCCAAAAAAAAAAAAAAAAAAAAATCGCGATAAATATAAATATATTGATCTGAAATTTTATGTGTCCAGAAGCACTTAAGGACAACTTCCGAATTTTAGTCAAAGTAACCAAAGGGATTAGGAGAGGCTTAACTAAGACCCATAACAACTACCGACACAAAATAAAATTATAAAACATAACCAACACGAGGACGATACCTATCAACTTTCACAGGTTGTCAAATAAAATATAGTATGACCTCTCACAGATTTTTATTAGAAGTAGCTAGCCGGCTTTCGAGGTTTCCCTTTCAGTTGTGACTCAAATGATGGACAGGAATAAGTCGTCTGTTCCCATCCATGATATTTTAAATTGTTAAAGTTTTTAGATTGTTTTATTTATTTATTTTTATTATAAAATTATTTAGTTTCATTCAAAATTTTTTTAAATTTTTTATCAGACTTCTAATAAAAATCTGTAAGAGGTCATACTATATTTTATTTGACAACCTGTGAAATAATCACTTCTCACTACATCAGCCATCTTTATATTATCATCTATCAACCTATCAACATTCAGCCGAATCAGTCAAATGGAAAGAGGAGACTAGAGGAGGGGGTAAAACTCAAAACCATAATAGATAGGTAACTGTAACAATGTAACGAATGTATCGTCACTACATTTTATATGTACTTGAATTCAGGACCCAATAATTCATTTTCAGCCAAATAGATCAAGAAATAAGAGAGGATCAGCGGAGGCGGCTCAATCCTAAAAAACTAATACACTTAATTCTGAGGTTTCAGAAGTCCTTGACTAATATACTATTAATTTTCCATGTGTCGATTGAAGAGAGAGCAATAACTGAGTTGATTAATTCGCGGTGGGGAAGTGCATAGCCGGTGGATTCACCGACGTTTTTTGTTTCCCCAAATTACATGTAACAAGGTAGAATGTTAAACTGTAGCAAAGTACAGTACTCGGCCCCTCCAGTTAATAATGTCCACCTCCCTAAGTATCCACAAATTACACAAATAATGACCCACTCCATTTTCAACAAAATTGGACTCCACTTTTTTTTGTAACCTAAACAGAACTGGGACATTCTTTGCAGCTTCAACAGAATCGGGACATACTTTGCAACTTCAACAGACCTGGGACATTTTTTGCAACCTCAACAGAACTGGGACATTCTTTACAACCTCAATCAAACTGGGTCATTCTTTGCAATAACAAAGGACTTGCGAGACTGAGGGCGCCAGTAGAACATAGGCAGTGGTGCTTGCTCTCTGAGCTCATTATCGCAAGTTCGAAACTTGGCCGAGGCCCTTACGATTTTTTCAACTAGGAGGAGAAGACACCTTGAGTACGCCGTCCTTCGGATGGGACCTTAAGTGATTATTCCAAGCCTGTATGATGTCAGGTACTCGTTAAAGACCCCTTTGCCTAAGTAACTTAAACTAAGGAGATAAGATTTAGTATTCCCACAAAACAGTCAGGTACATGTCCTGAGCAACGAAAGAGCGCTCTGGTAATAGGCGCAATGACCACACTAAACTTCGTGAAGTACCAACACCACAAAGCATCCAATTCACGGGGAGTAAAGTATACAATTATTCGAGATAGGGAAGTACATAATTTCAAGTTCATAGCTAAAATAGTTTGTAGAGATAGACATATACACAAAGTCAGACATTGCGAAAGCGGTCAAATCGTGAAAATCCCTAGAAAACTCAATCTCGGACTTTCACACAATTAGAATAATTTCTTATACCTGCAGGATCAAAAAGAAAAATTCATTTTATTCTTTCATAATATATTTTTAAACAAGTATGTGTATGTAATTCAATACATGTCTGGCATTTGAAATAATGCAGGTTCATACCGTTTGCATGAAAATTTTAATTTGATTACATTTCAATTGAAGCCCTTCTGCCTTAAATGTTCATGCTAATAAGGTCTTCCTATTGTAGGAATTTTGTTTGTTAAACAAAGACCAGGTAAAGGTACCCTTCATCTACCCTCTGCGTACCTTACATTTGCATACATTTGAAAGTATTCTCACACCCGTTAACTTTGGGGAGCTTCACTGCTTTTGTTTACTTCTGGTTATATCAGTATACCTGTTCTAACATTTATTTGGATAATAGAATAATTTACTAAATCCCAAGGAAACCCAATGCAGGTATTTCCATGTTGTTCGTCAAACACAAGAAAGTCAAATAACGAAATTGGCTTTCCAGAATTCCGGAAACTAGGAGATGTCCGCGTCTACTGCCTCCCTTCAGTGGAACAGAACTTTTTGAGATACCAAATAATAACTTAAAATTTGAAAACTAAAATCGTAATATGCGGACGATATTGACCACCATGATGCCAAATCACTCTCAGCACACCATGAAGCGCGGCAGAAGAATGGGGGAAATAGGCGGGCCTGAGCCGTTTTGAAGTCCATCCGGCGTTGCCTCGTCCGAAGAAAGCGGGCTTCAAGCGATCAAACCAAAAGCTCTTTCCCATGTATACGACTTATTTTCTATACGACAGATCTTGTTGCCTCCTTGACGGATGAGCATATATGCTCAAGCGCGCTTTTTAGGGAGCGACGCTATCGGTCTATGCATCCATTTGCTTGTGGGTGGTAACTTCAATCACGTCATGTTCTGACTAATGAACATGGATTCCGATGCTCTAATTACAAATACATCGTGGTCCCCCACACCCTAGATGTCTCCTACCGAGAACCCCCTCGATAATTTCTCTTTAATGACTACTATTCTCAGAGAAACACAAGTCCTCAGATTCAACTTGGAGGGGTGTACAGAAACTTAAGACCCCATTAGCTTCTTAGTTCCATGGAAAGTTAGCAAACTTCAAAATGAATCTGCTTTTCACTGATAATTGCCTCAGAGTATACATTCCTTAAGACGGGGTGTACTTATAACCATGGAAAACAATTAAATACCCTATTGAACTCAACAAAAACTGGATATTAAAGTAATGTGTGTAGGTAAGTTTACTCATATTGGTCCTATCTCAAATTTGAGACTACATATGCGATTGGAAATTTGATAAGGAACATTTTTGGCGAACACCAATCATTCGACAGGATTACCCATTTTTGCGCAAATAGAGCAAACCTTTAAAAATATGAGTTTCAATACATTTCAGGACGGTTTTTAGCAGGTTTCTCGCAAACCTACAAAAAATCGTAATCTAAAAATGTGCCTTTCAGTTTTCTCTACAACTTTAATTTGAAGTCCTATTTGATTAGATCTTAAATACAAGGGGTGTCTCTAAAATGGATCTCCGAATTCTAATCAGATGAAGAGTTAGCAAGTGACATCACCATCTTCATAAGTGACATCTCCCATCAAGATCAACGTGAAAATATATTGAAAAATCATTCTCGATTTTTTACATGTACCACATGGAGTGTAACAAATAGTTCAGTATTTGTACTATAAAATAAAAGGACCCACTGCTTTGTATGTGTTTAGCCCCGCTTTCACCACGACTACCAAGGTAATTATTTGGTTATATATATATACGATCTGCAGAAGAGATGTAGGTCACCCTAATGTCGAAGAACCTTTCTCTAAACCACTGCACCCTCACTCAGTCATACAGTAATTATTTTATCAGTTAAGTATAAGTGGACCAGCTTCTCCACTCAGTACGTAGAGTCCAGGTCAGGGGACCGAGGAAACAAGAAAACAGACAAAAAAGCCCACGGAGAAGAAAACAAAGAAGAAAATTCATCGATGAATCATCGGAAATATAATTCCACAGCGCGAATTAATCCACCAAGTCATCGCTTTCCCACATTAACAATTTGTAACTACGAGGTCATATCGCCTACTACCAGAGCGCTCTTTCGTCACTCTAGTGGTCATGAGCCCCACTCTACTATGAGAGTCCTAAATTTTGCCTACCCTAAATTTTTATTCACCTAGGATAGAAGTCTTTAACCAGACACTGTAGGACCCCTGCACCTCCCATCCGAGAACGGCGAGCTTAAGTTTATTTTACCTCCCAGATAAAATAAACTAATGGTCTCGGCCGGGTTTCGAACCCGCGATCTTGAGCTCAGTAAGCAAGCACGCATACCACTGAGCTACCGGCGCCCTCTTCTCAATTATTATATAATACATTTATCCCATTTATTTTTTGATTTTTAAAACCTATCAATTACAGACGTTTCGGTAAGCACTCCCATCATGGTTGAAAGTTAATAGGTGTTTTTCTCAGAGACTTCTGAATCATCATACTCAATGTGATGATAACTTTCTTACATCGTCAGTTATTAGGGTTTTTGAGTTGTCCCTGTCCACGAATCTCCTACTTCCCGATTCGGCTGAAAATTGATACGTACCTGTGAAATAATCACTTCTCACTATACCAGCCATCTTGATATTTAATTATACAATTTCGTATTGATATCATCATTACTCCGCTCTAGTCTTTGGCCCTTTGACTGAATTATCATCGTATTCACACTGTCAGGAAACAAATAACTTCCCATATATTTCGTACAAATGGGAAAATTAAAACTAGAAAGAATTGTGTGTGGGGAGTGATCGCAATGGATCTGATTAAAGTCAACAATTGTTTTAAAAAATCGAGAAAAAAATGTTAATAACAATATTTATATTTATTTACTTATTTATTACTTCCCCAGCTATACAAAGTATAAGAGAGAAATGTAATAGGTCAGAAATTCTATGTTGAGTTTTCAATGGAATTTCATGTTTTCCGAGCAGCTGATTCTAAAAATGAAAATTAACAATTATGTATGGCTGTATGCACGATCACTCCTTATAGAATGAATATATCAACACGAAATTTTTATAAGTGAATTCAGAACCCTACAGGACGACACCTATTAATTTCCAGCGGGATCGGCCACAGGTAAGAGAAGGTGCCAAGACTCACAAATCCTAATAATTGCTGATGTAAAGTGTTGACACACAATTAAGTTTGAGGATTCTATTTATTTTTGGCTGAAAACAATGGATTGATTTTGATGGGAGAGCGAACATTTAATTGATCCTGGGGAAGTTCATTACCCGTCATGATGACCTTAAAGAATTGAGAAATAAGTTTTAAGACAAAAATTGATTGGTTAGGTATATCTACTCAACTCATACCTACCCTCATGGTACAGAGTTAGAATACCTACACATCCAGAATACATAATAAATTTCAGACACAAGTTTTGCACGTATGTATGTTCACTTAGAGAGTTATGGCAGTGGATCCTCCTAGGGTTAATAATTCATGCCATCAGCTCAATATTGATTCCTCACAAATTTACCTACCCTGTGCAAGCCAGTAATCAAACGGATGTTTCAGACTGCAGAATCCCTCTCCTTCCCATTCTGGGAATTTATAATAATACTTTAAAAATAATTATAAAAAAATAAGTCGACGGTGAAGCACCGGCAATGTACTTCGCCAGTGCGAATCAAACAACTAAGTTTGCGCACTTACTGTCTAAAATCAATAAGAGTCTTTCTTACTCAGGGATTTCTAAACCATCATACTAAGGTTCGTGTCTGTGTTGAACTACACCAAATTTCCCCTTTCCTTCCGTCGATTTCAATGTAAATAATTTTTGTGTGACATTTTTCTTTTCCTACTCCCCTAACTTCTGGGGAAGTGAAAACTTTTTTAGAAACGTTCACAAAGCTATTCTTCGGATATACCGTAAAATTTTTTTTGTGCGCCCCAACTTTATGCACATTTCCAGAGTAGGATTTTTCACGAACTTGTGTGTATTTTTCCTGTCGTTGGGCTACCACATTTACATAACAAATTAGTGAAGACTCCACGTGGAATGGTTTGGAATCGTGGATGTTGACAGATCCACAGGCATGAGGGGTTTCTAGATAGACCCAAAAAAAAAAAAGAAATTCACACGCAATGTACTACTCCATCACGGATTAATCAATTATGGGGCTAAAAATCAATAGTTAGTTGACTTACATAAAGGCTTCTGAATCCCCATAATAAATTTTATATCGATATATGTGATGTGGAAAGCAATGAGGGACCTCTTGTCGGGAGAGTGAAATGTTCAGTATAACTAAAAATAAGGTGTTAGCGTCAAAAAATGGCATTTTCTGTTTTTTATGAATTATAATACTCTACGATCTCCTTTACCTGTGAAAGTTGTTAAAAAAAAGTAAAGTAAAAAAAAAGTGTAGCTAGTTCGTTCCTTAAGTATGAAAATTCATAATTTTGTAGCATTTTAAAATTTTCAAACGCGTTTTCCCACAGAAGCCACTTTTTCTAATAACATTTTTAAAATTCCATATTAATTTTTGAGATATCCACTCCATTTTTTTTGCAAAATGTCGATGTTTTAGTGTAAAGGTACGTCCACACTATGCCGAATGGACGTGCCGCCCGGCCTTGTCGAATGATGCCGGGCCGAACCGAACGCAACCCGAATCAAGTCGGTACGGATCAAAGGAAAGCGAACCGATCAACACTATCAACAGCAGTGTGGACGTGTTGATCGACTGACTGTTCAGTCATTCCGTGTTTGTTTTGCTATTGGTTTGGTTATTTTTTATTTAGTTTATTAATTATTTAGTTATTTATATGCCATGAGTTGGAATGACGAACAAACAATTACATTCATTGAAATGTACCGCGAGCGTAATTTACTGTGGGATCCTACAAATCCCGAGTATAAAAATCGAAATAAACGACACGATGGCCTAATGGAAATCGCAGTTTCGTTTGGTATTGACAAACTAATTAATTAAATTTTAAAATTAATTAAATTTTAAATTAAAAATTAATATGAATATGAAACAAACAACATTTATTTAAACACTATAGATTTATTTCAACACTTTTAAACTACTATTTAAACTACGCATTTAAATTCATTTGTGCCGGTCGACACGTCCACACATATTGAGTTAATGTGGACAGGGCAAAAGCCGACCATGTCGTTCAACATTGCCGATCGGCACAGTGTGGACACAGCTTTAAATTAGAAAATATCAAAAACTCAAAATCGAAATTTCCGACAAGAGGTCCCTCTTCGCTTTCCACATCACATATATTCATTACATCGCCATTTATTGGGTATTTTTGTGTTGAGTCCCCCTCCATTGATTCCACCTTCAATATATTATATCAACTTAGTGGCGTTAACAGGGGTGAGAATATGAAGTGAGTTTGGCCTTTCGAACAATTCCCATTTTTTAAGGTTCTATTAATTTCTAACTGTTCCAGACAGTCTCAAGCTGTCTACATTTTTCACAAAGATTGAGGTTCTTAATTCCAGTTGCTTCGTTGAGTATGTGACCCATATCGTTGACATATTTAAAAAATGTAGATTTTCCGTCTTTTTTCCTTATTTCGGATATATGCTATTTATTTAAATTTACGTCCTGATTGACCTATATAAAGCAAACTGTACGCATTCCCATTCGAACTGATACTCTTCCTATCAGAATGGATATATCGAAGTTCAGCCAAATCGTAAATCGGCGGGTAACGGGTAGTTTAAGGGATGACTCAACACAAAAACTATAAAGACCCTAGATGAATACATTGACATGAAAGTTAAGACGTAAAAACAAAACGCTATAAGAACCTATCGGGTTTCAATAAAATCGGTAGATTGGTTTGAGGCAAAGCGAAAACATAGTGCGAAAACAAGTCGCACTGGGGAAGTGCAATGCCGGTGATCCACCAACAACTCTATATATTACTAAGTAGACATTTTGTCAAGCAGCAGCCCTAGAGCCGGCACTTTTTAGCTTCAAGTTTGTCTTAAATGAATCTCTTTCTCAATTCGAAGTCGATACATTTTTTAAGATGGTGGTGAAATCAGGCATGTGGTCGATAAAAACAAACGTGTATAATTCTTTCGGTGTTGCTTTTGTTTAGAGGTTAGGTTAGGTTTCATGACTCATGCCCGGGCTTCAACTACGAGGTCATATCGCCAACTATTGCTCATTCGCGATTATTGCACAAAAAACGTCATGGCCGTCATCCCCCAGCCCCGTACTCACCAGACTTTTTCCTGTTTCCGAAACTCAAGAGACCCTTAAAAGGGCAGAGATTTCACTCAACTGTCGAAATTAAAAAAAAAAATCACTGGAGGAGCTGAATTTCAGAAGATGAGTTCTCAGGGTCGTTCCTGCAGTGGAAAAAGCGGTGGGAAAAATGTATAGCTTCCCGAGGGGAGCTACTTTGAAGGGGACAATGTCCAATAACTCTTAAATTTTCACCCCTCTTATGTTGTGGACATTGATAACTGGAGAACCTGTAGTGCTTCACTAAAAGGACCGGCGGATGGTTCAAAATTCTTAGCATATGTTAAAGAATAGAATATTGACCCTTCCCCTTCCATCGGCCCTTTCAGTGAAGCAGTACGAGTTCCTCGATTAAGCATCAATAGTGTTACTAAAGTCCTACAATGATCGGACCTTTTATTAGTGTATGTGGTCGTAAAGAGTTTCGCATTTTGCCTGAATTCGCCTTTTGTCAGCAACATAATAATTGAAAAAAAAAAAAAAAACTTTAGCACACAAATATCACTTTGACGGGGGTATTACAGCAACCCAATTAACAATCTTCTATATCCAACTCCTGTCACGTCACGCTTTCTTATTTTATTCTAAACATCATTTCATAATACAGAATAATAAAAATCTTCTCACTGCAGGCCGCGATATTTGTGCTAAGAGAGTTGTATAAATATTGACTGTCAAAAATGAGATCTACAACAAAAATATCGATAAATTACATAGATAAGAATTAAAATTAAATCAAAAAACATTGGAAATCAAAATAAAATATTCTTATATATTAAAGAAAGTTGCGACTCCAAGGCGTGGACAAGAACAGGACTCCTGTAAATGAATGTGATAAGGGAAATGTGTTACTCACAGTATCAAGACTGAAGAGAGACGAAACTTTCCTGAGGAACCCGGAACCTTCAGCGTTCTGCTTCTTCTTGCGTCGGGATGTCATGGCAGAGAGCGAACAACCCAGGAGGCCTGGTCATAGTGCAAGGAGAGAACATGAGTGAAGGACAACGAGAGCAGGAGAGAGAGAGGAGGCGAGACATGCGAACCGACCATAGACAGCACCCGTTAGAACGAGAAGGTTAGGTTGGGGGTTAATAGGGTACAGTTGGTTCATTTTAAGATGGCAGATGAGGCGCACCCCCACTCCTTTCCTATGCCACCTCCACATGCTCCACTTTCCAAATGTAATGGCATCCCTCACCTGCCAATTTAAAATGAACCAACTGTAGTAAGTAGGAAGCTAGTCGAATTCGTACTTAAGAGAAGATATTCAGAAGATCAGACAGAAGGGTTGATATACACAGTATGTATGTCCATGAAGTAATTACCCACAACTTTCGAACCAGTGGTTGTATCAAGATGGGACAACATGCATTCTTCATACCAGGGGACAATATATATGATGCATGCTGACTCAGCTCTCCACCAGAGGCGCCGCAATCACACTAACTTTAAAACCTCCAATAGGGAGGGGGTCAAGTTGTACATTATCACAAAATGGCTGCTCGATAAAAAAAAATATTGTTTTTGCGAAAACCCTCACTATCTCAAAGAGTAAAATTTTCCAGTTAAAAGCCCTTGAAATAACCGTTCGAAGGATATGCTTTCAAATAATGGTCAAGTAGGAAGTTGCTTGAAAATAGTAAGCGTTGCCTCGTAGCACATCCTCCGAAAGCTTATTTCAAGATATTTTAAAAATATGAAGAGTTTACTGTATTTGTGAAATAGGGAGAGTGCAAGTAAGGATTTTCATAAAAGCAATTTTTTTTTTGGCCCGCCATTTTGTAACAATGAAAGGTACCAAAAAATGCTTCAGACAGATATTAGTTAGTGTGCGTGCAGCACTCCTGGTGGAGGACTGAATCAACATAATACTACCCCCTATATTGTCCCTTGGTAACATTGTCCCATCTTGATATAACCACTTTTCAAAAGTTATGGAAGATGGAACATTACTTCTGGGACAAACTGTATGTCAGCTCAACAAAAGATATTCGCACAAAATCCTTAATACGGATTTAAATGTAGCAATTTAAAACTCATAGAATGTCACCGATATCAAATGTCACATCAGCGATAATCTTCCAAGTCAAATCAACAATGTCTGAACATTGGCCTCTCAGATTTTCATGATCACACGTTATGAGAGCAAAAAAGGTACTGATTTTCAGCTTATAAAAATAAGAATTCGCAGATTTTGGGTGTTTCAAACGGCTGTCTCAAAACGTATTTAAGTTGAGGGTCGAGTATCGATATATTCATTACTTCCGGAGTTATTACAGTTTTTGGATACTTCGAATTTTTTTTTGAAACTACAACATAATATGTACCTCTCCTCACAAAGACGGCGAAGTGCGAAGAATAAATTCGTTTTTTGAAGTCATACAAAAAACACAATTTTGACATTATTTCAAAAAATAATAATATTATTGTATAATTCATCAAAAAAATGACATATGCAAGCAAGACATCTAAAGAGATCACACCAACTCTCATAACAGCTACAATACAGTTTCATAGCCATTTGAAATATCCGAAACACGTCCAATTTTGAGCCCTCTTATGCACACTTGTTTTTGTGAAACATGCCCGGACTTTGACTAAGAGGTCATACGAAGAGCGCTCTTTGGTCTCTCATGAGCCAGTGGAAGTTCTAAATTTTGTCTATCCAGGTTTAGGAGTAGGGGTCCTTTAGGAATAACTGAAATCGCACGTGCTCGGGACCAAATAATATAATATCACGGATAATATAATTCAAGGATCACCGAAATTAGAGTTTAAGGCAATGTGACGTCTCAACATTTTTTTGGGGTTATGGGAGGCGCCAAAACAAGAAATAAGTGCTAGGCTCTTTAACGGTTGATCAGATTCCCATGAAATTGTACAACCTTATAAGCATGGTTCGAACTTAGATCATGAAGCTTAGATCTAGAATGAATCCTAGTTCTGTAATTGAATCTTTATGAAATTTTACATAGCATCCTTGTGAGACTGCTTCGAATATAGGCTATGTGGCATACCCAAATACGCTGCATTAAATCTTCATGAAATCTTACAAACATAATCCATGTAGCATATCAACATACTGAACGGGGGAGAGCGTTCTTAAGGACGGACGGGGGATCAAACTATCTAATATAACGTTACTAACCCGACAGATGATCTGCTTATTACTAATCAGACAACCTGACCCTCTAGTAAATAATATAATATTTCCACATATAATATTTGTGACTACTTCAAAGTCAAAGCAAACCAAGATTGTAATAATTTGTCTGTTGTTATTTACTTCCACAAAAGTTGCACCATTCGTCAATGCAACACATGAACCATTCCATTCTGCATCCGCTTATGCGAACAAACACAAGTGGTATCTTCCAATTTCTTCTTCTTCCTGTGGTTCTGCAGACGACCAAGGTCCCTGGCCTGCTTCAGCTCGACCCAGAGGGAAATATAGAGGTGAGCGAACTAATTATCTTCCCATCTCGTTCTTGGTCTTCCCCTCGGAGTCATAATCTCAAAAGCAAATAATAAAAATGCAGCCAATGAGATGCGATCACTTGCTCATACCAATTAACGTATTGGTCAATCACTGAAGACAAAGACGATTACCATAGTGAGAGAACAGGACGGAATGACTGATGTCAGGGGATGTTGACTCATTCAAATCATTTAAAATCAAGAAATCTAGAATAGAAATTCATGGCAGTGTAATTTTAAAAAAAAGCAACCAGAAGGTACATGACAATTTTCAGCCGGATCGGCCAAAGAAAACTCAACTACAACTCCTATACTTCGTATAACTGTGGATGTAAAAAACAGATAAACAAGTTCCTGAAGTGAAATGACAAAAAGAAAATAATAATTAAAGAAAAAATATATATTTCCTGGTACCAAACAAGTAAAGGAATGTGGAAAATTCTATTTTTTTTGAGAACCTCAGGCATTCTCTTTGAAAATGTTGACAAAGGGGATAATTCAGTGTCATACCACTGAAGGTAGAAGATGAAAGTGAACAACGGTAAATGGCGTCACGTAGTTGATATCCTCCGTAAATACCTATCTTCTATAGAGTTACCTTCCAAAAAATCTAACTTCATCATACAACAAGACATTTTACCAGGAATCCATTTTTTTGAGACCTCAGAAAACCAACACACAGTTGGGAACTATATTAACGTCGAAATGAGACTACAAAAGTCCCATGAAGATGAGATATATCAGCTTTTCAACAGGAGAAATAGTCGAAAGACAAGAAAAATACATGGTCATGAAAAAACCTGCACCGAAAATACGGACAAAAAACGGGATATCAAAACTTGTGAATGAAAAGAAAACAAAAGAAACTAAATGGAAAAAAAGAAGAATAAAATAATAAGAGTAAAAATAAATAGTAAATATCCTCCTGTGAAAAATATACCTAAGGAAGACCTTAACACCATCTCAAGCTGAAAACTGTTAGACCATCGCAAGCCAGCAAGAGAACACCCATGGAACCCCTCCGTAACCAATAATCTTGCAAAAGACGCTGTCCTGGAGCAGCATTCGAAGCTTGTTATATATTATTCTACTACTTTTTCTGTTTATTCATTTCCACATTGCATACTGTTCTGGTTTTTTAAAAATTCCCAGTATCGAGGAAGTTATGTAATAGGTGTAAAAATCGTAGCTGAATTTTATTTTTTCCGAGTTCTAGACAACTAATATTTTTCAGCCAAATCGACCAAAAAGGAGGAGGGATAAGGGGAAGGCTTAACGTAAAAACTCTGATAACTGCCGTTGTAATGAATGTATTGACATATGTAAATTCAAGTGATGTGGCCCATAACAGGACTATTTAACACCAACCATGAAATTTCATATTTAGGGTATAAACCCAACGAGGACATAACCTGTGAAATTTCAGCGAAATCGGCTTAGAGGAAGGATAGATCAGGGGAAGGGGATCAATTCAAAAACCCTAATAACTTCCGATGTAATGAATTTATCGACACAAATTTGTGAGTATTTATGAGGTCGACTAGTTTTGGAAGGGGGGCGAAAAAATAATGGATTAAATCGTTCTGGAGAAGTACATTGCCGGTGATTCACCGACGACTTTTCTATTTTTTCGCAAACTAAAATTGATTTGTAATGTCAACCCGGGCTAACGGCCATAATGGCTATAGTCCAAATCATTTTCTCCGTAATTTTTTGGGATATTTAATTCTATTATTTTGCTGTATACCAAATATATAGTACTATTCAATATGGCATTAAAAATTAAAAACGACAGAACCCATGGCGGTTGCTTAGCCCAATAAGCTTAAGACTGTTCAAAACCTAAGGGTCATAGGTCTGTGAGGTAAAAAGACGAGCATGCCATTCGGACGTTAACCGATTGTCCCGAGCCTAAGCGATGTCAGTTACTCGTTAAAGACGCCCTACCTTAAGTACCTAAAACATGAGTCAACATTTAGGACTCCCACACTACAGTACACTATATCCGCCAGAAGGACGAAAGACAGTTCTGGTAGTAGGCGATATGACTTTGTCGAGCCATGAGTCACAAAAACAAAACAAAAGAACATGTTAACTTAAAACTGAATTTCTACAACTCTTTTGGTCATAGGACCACTTCTAGTTTCTCATTTTTTATAGGATTTTCAGGCAGGCCATATGAGGCTAGCATCTCGTCCCACAAGAGGGGCTCGACCAAATTAGGAATTAGGCGTTCTTTGGTGAGTTTCAACTAGGGTTGACAGGAGTAATTGCCAAAAATCGGGAAAGGTTTCAAAAAAACCTATATAAACTGCAAAAATAATGTGCTTTTAGTTATGACTCATGCCCGGGCTTTACAAGGTTATATTGCCTTCTAGCAGAGCGCTCTTTCTTCACTCTGGTGGACATGAGCCCGACTCTACTATGGGAAATTTTTATACACCTAGGGTAAGGGTCTTTAAGTATCTGAGATACAGGCTCGGGACCATCGCTTAGCGTCCAATTCGAAGGACGGCGTGTTGTAAGTCTTTTTTACCTCCTAGATAAAATAAACTAAGGGCCTCGCCCGGGTTTCGAAACCGCGATCTTGAGCTCAATAAGCGAGCAAACATATCACTGAGCTAATGGAGTCACACAAAATAGCAAGGTAACGTTCTTCTATAATGGTATATAATCTAAGGGGTTAGTTCCGCCAGTAAATATGTTACTGTTGTCATACCTTTCGGTGGAAACCGTCGTCATTGGCTGCTGGTCGAGTACTGTGGGCGAGCGCTTTCGATGTGAAGACATCATCTCGAGCCATATAGTACAACATTAACAGTGGCTTGAAGATGATGTCTTCATATCGAAAGAGCTCGCCCACAGTACTCGACCAGCATCCAGTGACGACGGTTTCCACCGAAAGGTATGACAACAGTTCTTCTATAATCATCAGCACAGACTAATAGTTGAGAAATATAATCAGAAATTAAAATAAATTAGTTTCAAAGAGAAAACAAATATAAATTAAATATTCAGGAAGAAATATTAAACATTCAGATAGTCTCAATTATTATTAGGGTTTCTGAGTTGGGCCCCTTTCTATGATCCCCCACTTCCCTTTGACCGATTCGGCAGAAAATAAATAGGTGTCATCCCTATGAGGTTCTGGACACATATATAAAATATCGTGTCGGTATATTCATTCTACCTGGAGTTCTTTTTCATTTTTATCAGGGGGTCGGAAAACATTGGTAATTGGGGTGAAAACTCAACATTTTCTGACTTACTTCTTACATAACTTCTTCTATACTTTGAGGAGAAATTACAAAAAAAAAACTCTCAGAACATATATTTGAACAATGGTCGAAAGCCCACAAGGTGTGGGACTCACTTAATCCTAATATGGCTCCACTGCCAATATTATTTTTGTCACAGACAATATAAAAATAAGACAAATGAAAAATATTCTACCTTACTTTTTCTGTCCATGAAGAGGCATAATGCCAGACTTTTCAATGAGTCTAAAATTGGCACATTTGAACTCAACAGTAAATTCAAAATGATAGGGACACGAATGTTTATTAATTCCAGCAAGACCATTCTCAGTTGAAATTTTTTTTTTACTATATACGGGACGTTATGTAATTGGACAGAAATTCAATGTGGAGTTTTTCGATCCCTTGATTTAAAAAATGGAAATATGGTGTATCTGTGAACACGATAACTGTCGATGGAATGAATATATTGACACGAAATTTTATATGTGTATCCAGAACCCGAAAAGGTGATTTTCAGTCAAATTGATTGAAGGGGAGTGAAGGGACCAGAAGAGGGCCCAACTCAAAAACCATAATAACTGTCAATTTAACGAATGCATCGACACAAAATTTAGTATGATGATTCAAAAATATTCTGAGTAAGACACCCATTGATTTAAAAAAAAAAATTGTCTCAGAGAAAGAACGAATAAATGATTAATTCGCGATCGGCAAGTTCATTGCCGGTGATTCATCGACTGTTATGTAATCAGTCAAAAAATTGATGATGAGTTGCACCAGAATTTCATGTTTTACGACCCCCTGATTCCAAAAATGAAAAAAAAAAAAAAAAAATGCATATCTGTCTGTTAACAGGATAAGTCACAATCACCGAAATTCATTCTATTGTTTCACGATAAGACTCAATAGAATGAATATATCGTGAAATTTTATAATTGTATCGATTAAGGACCTATGATTTTCAGTCAAAACGGTCAAAGAGAAGTGAGGGACCAGAAATGTAGGGTCTAACTCCAAAATTCTAATCGATGTATAAGAATTTTCCGGCTCCATTGCGTCTACTCGACGTTTTTGTTTATTCCTTCCTTCACTCCAGTTGAACAAGATTGTTTAATCCTGTAAACTGTTCAACATTAGTATAATTTGTTTATTCCTTCCCCAGATATACGAAGTAGGGGTAACATTCCTATAGGGAAAGTTATGTAATCGGTTAGAAATTCGATTTTCAGTTTTCACCGGAATTTCATATTTTCCAATCCTCAGATTCTGAAAATGAAAGATACAATATTGGCACATTGATTTTCAGCCAAATTGGCAGAAGGGAAATGGGGTTGGGGTTCTTAACACAATTACTCTAATTACTGCCGATGTAATGAATGTTTTGACACATTTTATACTTAATTAAACCCTCATAAAGACAAGATTTATTAATTATCGGCCAAAGGCATTTGGAAGACATGAGGAGAGGGCCTAACTCACAAAAGCCTAAAAACTGTCAACTAAAGTCTGTGAGTAAGACACCCATTGAATTTCAACAAAATCGGTAAATAGGTTTCAGAGGGTGAGCAAAAACTTGATTATTTGGCGGTGATTCACTTTTTTTTCAAATCACTTCCTAACTATACGATTATTTTCAACCAAATTAGCAGATTGTTTACAACATTTTTTTATTGATTTCACAAGTGAAATATAGTGGAAATTAATGCAATTACGCTCGTTCTTTTACTGACACGAGTTTGAATAAAGCTCTTGAACCTGTATGAAACGCACTATTGTCACGGAATCTACAAGAAAAACAGAGGGGGAATGAAAAACTAACTAGCAACGCAACAACAAAGAACTTTTATTTTTTTTCTAATTTTTAATCTATTGAAGTTTTTTCCAGAGACTACAGAAGGCCTCAGCTCTATAGATGACTATGGGACAAACAAAAGGGTTCCATACAACCTGTACAAAGCTCCACCACTCCAGCTTGGAAAATGTGCATCCGCCACTGCTTTCCAAGCTTTTCAACTCACGATCAGAATTTCATAGTCATTTCAATTGAGGCAGTCCCAATATAAACAGGACAAACTGCCTATCTACCGTTGGTATCAAGAAAACAAAAATAAAAAGTTGTCGGTGAATCACCGGCTCCGTGTCAATGGACTCAATATAACAGCAGTTATTACACTTTTTGTGTTAAGCCTCCCCCCTAATTCCCCCCTTCCCTTTACCCGATTTGGATGAAAATCAATAGGTGTCATCCTTAGAGGGTTCTGGACACTCATATAAACTTATATGTCGATGAAAACATTCCATAAAATTCTGTTGAAAACAGCACCAAATTTCTGACTGATTACATAACTTAACCTATACGTCGTATAGCTGCAGAAGTAAAATTGTACTTCCCCAGATCAAAAACAAGTGTGTCTCCCAGAGGGACTTCTTGGTCGATTTGGCTGAAAATTAATAGTTGAGGAGTTATCGTGTTCACAGACATAAACAGCAATGTTCTTTTTGGAGCGTACTCTGCCAGTGAGTTGGTAAAAGGGTTACGACACGGAAATGGCAACGAAAGTTTCATTCTCCCCTCCCTGACGCCGCAGACTGGCATTATGAAGGGAGCTAGGTTTGGGAGGGAGCGGCAGGAGGGGAAGGGATGAATGAATCTTGGAGGGTTTTATATCGATAAATATGACTCCTTCATCATTGAATATGACCTTTGATTTTAGCTGGAGATTGCAATTGTAATTTTCCAGAAGAGAGAGCTAAGCCATTGATTACATTTCTTTTTGACACATTTAAACTGAGAATAGTTAACGATCGAAAGTTAACTACAAGAGATTATCAAAATAAACATGATACGCTGTTTTTCAAAGATTGTAGAAAATATTGACTCGAAACATTTTCTTACTTTAGTGACCGTAAACCAATCATTTCATTTATTGATATTGAAGAAAATAACGTGATAATGAATGTCGGTATTTCTGGAATAAGGGGATCGGAAAACATGAAATTCTGTGAATACTCAACAAGGAATTTCTAACCAATTACATAACTTCCCCTATTATTCATACAGCTGGAGAAGTAAAATTAAAATTGAGCCTTCGGTCACAATGACCAGAAAAGTAAACAATGTTTACTACTCAAGGCCATCAATAAAATTACGTCAACGCAACAACTGCTGACAGAAGCAGAGGTACGGAACCTGAGTTATCGCAGCATACTACCGTCCTATGTTAGGTTTTGTTCCCACAGTGACTGAATACCTGTTACCCACCTTAAGTGATTCACGACGTCAATATTTTTGAAAAAAGCAAACCACATGGGTGAAACAAAAAAAATCACAGTGAATCACGGGCAATGTACTTCCCCAGTATGGACTAATCAACTAAGTATACATTCATTACATCGACAGTTACTAGAATGAAATAGAAATTATATAAATAATTCATTTCATAATAGTATGTTCTGAAATTTTGGATTTATTTATTTAATTTTTTTATGGATATCCCAAAATTCCTCAAGAAATTCTATTAACCCCTTATTTTGACTAGTTATCCATGAGGTCAATAAGACAACTAATAACCTTCTGTAGCCATTAGGAAACCCAGAGGCCATAGATCGTCTCGCTCCGAGTTTTCTGGACAGTTTCCTACTATTTTGAAACGGCTATTATTTCCAACTAACGAAATCTTTACCAAGTAATGTTTCCGTAATAGTTACGCAGTACTTCAACTATTACTATGAGGTAATATACAGAGAGAGAAAAAATATATATAAAAAAAATATACCTTTTATTGTAATTATAGTACACTGAAAAATAGAAAACAAACTTTTTCTTCCCGCAGCGATCGGTGCAAGGGTGGAAATATGAGTAATATATTACATAATTACATTTATTTTCTACCTTTCAGTGAACATATACATAAGGTACATTTTGGAAAAACCTTTTTTTTTTATATTACTTCCTCAGCTATACGGAATAAAGGGGAACTTATGTAATCAGAAAATTGATGTCACCGAAACTTCGTGTTTTCCGACCCCCTGATTCAGAAAAAAAAAATTAAAAAATTCCTGTGTGTGTGCTACGAAATGTTTTTGTATCCAGAACCCCATAAGGATGATTGATTTCCATCCAAAATGACCAAAGACAAGGAGGGAGGCTAAACTCAAAAAACCCTAAGAATAGTCTATATAATGAATGTATTAACACAAAATTATATGCATAAAATTAAGTTTATAAATACAAAACAATAGGTTCCGTTCTTTTGATTATCAGCAAAATCGGCCGAAGGGAAGGGGGAATCAGAGGAGGGGGCGCAAACCCTCGCTCACACAAACTTTTACTTCACTAGGCTTTCAAAAAAAACACGGTAAGGGTTTTGAAATTGATCGCCATTGTTTCGAATGGTTTTGCCGAGTATGAGCCAAAAATCTCTCTGTTTCTGGCTCTATGGATACAGAAAAAGGCGTCCGAAGTCGCCGAAATTTTAGGGATTTTAAATTTCAAAGCGTCAAATGGTTGGCTCGAAAAATTTATAATATATTTATAATTACGTTCTACTAATTTTTAATATGTACTCTTTTTTTCATTTTCAAATCAACCTTTTCATTTCATTTTTTTCCTCTCGATAAAGGACAAAAACGGTAGACCCGACGATTTCCGCTATGGAGAGGTTTCACTGTAGTATGTTCTGAATAAGATGAAATTTTGGATATATTTATTTAATTTTTTTATGAATGTCCCCCTATGAATTTGGTATATATCATTTATCAGGACAAAGATCAAAGAAAATGATGACTTCGAAGATTTGACGGAGAGAAGCAGGCTATAGTACTGGCAAAGGGTCAAGTTGAGCGATGATATCACAACTGAGAGTCGGCAGCTTTACCGATGAGAAAAACTACCTTCTAAACTATCTCTTATCGATATGGCAATGACATTGGTATATGTTAAACAAGATTTCTAATTCATAAAATTACCAGGCTACTAGCCTTGATTCGTTAGTTTCCGCTCTCCCTCTAAAAGTAATCGATCGAATTGATTGAAAATGTCTTACTCAGGAACTTCTTATATGAAATGTCGTGTCAATCCATTCATAACCTAGGAAGTTATCAGGATTATTACTTAACATCAAATTTCCAATTGATTATCTACCTATCAGAGGAAGTAGAAAGAACGAACAACACAAACAGAAAAAACATGATGCTGAGTTTTCAACGGAAATTGGGGGTAAATAACATAAAAATGTCAATAACATCCGATGCAATGTTGACATGAAATTTTATATTTAACTTCAAAACCCTATAAGGATGACACCAATTAATTTTCCGCGAAATCGGTCAAAGGCAGTACATCAGAAAAAAATTGAAAAGATGTCACTCTAGGCACTGCTTACACTCACGAAGTCGATAACTGCCGATGTAATGAATGTATCGACACAACATTTAATGTGTGGATTGAGCCCAAAAGGTCGAAAAGGTTTCGGAGGGAGAGCGAATACTTAACTGATTGGGGAAGTACGTTGCCGGTGATTCACTTTCCTTTTTTTTGATATAATACAACAGTTAACGCATTAGCATAATAAGGAATGAAGACAGCTCATTTAAACTATATATACTAAAATGACATACCAAGCTATCGAGGAGAATTCGAATTTGGTAATCAGCCAAAATTTGACAAAGCAAGGAATACCAAGCCATATAAGACAAAATTAAACAGACCATTATACAACTAAAAATAGTTTCTCTTAAATAGAGAACAATACACATCTTTGACACAATTTCACTGTACACTACCTTCCAGACAATTGAAGAGGCACTGGTCTCAATAAGTGCAATGGCGACCACTAAACTAAATTATGAAAAGTATAAAAAATTTCGTCGATGAATCAGTGGTAATGTACCTGCGCAAAAAATTAACGATTTTTTCACTATCATTCAGAGCCCAATTTAAGGATTTGATTGAAAATCAATAGATGTCTCACAAAGGGACTTTATACTAAATTTCCTGATTTTGATTTATGGTTTAGTGAGTTAGGCCCTCTTCTCATATCCCCCATATGCCTTTGGCCGATAAGTAATAGGTCTCGGCCTTATGAGGTTTTCAAATTGTGTGTCAATACATTCATTAATTGGCAGTTATTAGAGTTTTAGGTTAAGCACCCACTCCTTTGAGCAGATTTGGCTGAGAATCAATAGTGTTGTCCTTATGAGTTTCAAAACACACATATAAACAACATCAAAAGAAACAACACAATTAAGTATTGAAATGAATTATGGAATTTTAGTAGGCTAGTTTTAAAAGGCTTTTACACAGTAATTGTTTAGAAGAAATTATAGAAATATTTTCAAAGTAACGTTAATTATAATTAGAGAATATTAAAACGCATTAGCGTAGTTGAAAGGTGTGTATCAGGTAATTAGACTACCATCAATGTGAAAGTAGCATTGGAAAGTTCAAAATGCTTGGTGCTCACCAAGCATAAAATGGCTTGTATTATATAAGCAGTATATATACAATAAAACAAACTTCTTTCTAACTTGTCTACTCCGCAAAAAAAAAATATATATATATATATGCGTAATGCCAAAACCGTTGGTAGTTTATGTAATATATTATATTACATAAACTACCAACGGTTTTGGCATTACGCATATGATTATGTATTTAACAAAAAGGTTACTGATGAGAGAATATATATAAATAATAAAATCAAAATCTGAAGCGTTTTCTATCAACAAAATAACAAATCGAAAATATAAATTGAAATTATAACAAAATATAAAAATATTGACTATACGATAGATGATATTTGGAATACAATTAACCAATAAATGCCTACATACTCAATAGGAAACAGAACTGGTTCAGAGGGAGTATTTGAAATAATTTTATATTAACTAGTTTATCTTGTTAGAATTTAATGGTTTTACCATTGTTATTAAAAAAAAAGGGTAATGAAATATTTCAGAACAAATAAATTGTAAAGCCACTTAGATTTATTAAATAATACTAATTTCGTCTCAATATATTCATTAGAGTTTTTGTGTTCAACTGCCAACCCCTTCCCTTTGACCGAAAATCAATATATATTAATTATATAATATATATAATTATACTATAAATGGTCCAAAAAATAAAAAAATTATATACATTTTAACTAGATAAAAAGTCGCTATAGCTACTTAAAAAAATGATACATGTTATACTGCTGTGACATTATTGGAGAAGTTAGAAAGTTGAATTTTTGGAACGATATCACTATGGTCTCTATGTCCAGTTTTCTATAGAATATTCTTGTTTAAATGTTTTGTTTGACGTCCTGATATACTCCCAATTCGGGCAGAAAGGATGTGCTCTCTACAGGTTCTATACTAGCTCTAAACTCGAATCTGCAACGGCAATTATTTTTCAAGAATTATTCTTGTTTAAAATGTTAAATAAATAATTACTACAATAATTCAGTCTGTAATTTTAAGAAGAAAATAAAACAGGCATTCATAACCATTTACAATATGAAGGCATTCTTACAGATCATGTAAACATCAACATAACCGCATTATGTATACATATGTATCTTGTATTAGGAAAATTATGTCAGAAATAATGAGTTAATAATTTATCAAAAAACAAATATAACTTCATTAGTTATCATATAGAAAACAAAGATTTAAAATCAAATTCTACTTGATAGAATAAGTAAGGATGAATGTAAAATTAACACAAACAGAGGAGAAATGTTGTAAAGTTGGTTTATTCGAGCGAAAATCAACAAAACACACTCATCACATATAACCAGAACACCTTGTTTATTTGTAGTGTTAATTTAATATATACTCATTAATAATGAACAAATAAGGTCAAACATTAATTCGATAACCGGCTTTCAAATAACATTCATGCATTTCCTTAACTAAAATTAATGAAACTGCACATTATCAGAATATTGAGAAACTATTAAATCAGGTGATAAAACTTACCCTAAATGAAAGTATAAGAAATTACTTTAATCAGTCGTATGTAATGAAACGTTGTCAAATTTATACGTTTACAAAAAAAAATAAGGTGATAAGCTACTTCAGCGAATGTGAACTAATAAACATTTCTTTTTATATTGTCCTTCTTAAACTTATAAACTATGGATGAGTAAATATAGTTAATTAACAATTATTTGGGCTATTACTAAACGCAGAAAATCAGAAAACCAAATAACATTTTGAGTATAAAAAGGTGATATAATAGATTATTTATATTGTAAAATATTGTTCCAAGTGAATTTCAGAGAAAAAGTGAGAGCTCTTAAATAATAGTAGAAGTATTCTCAGAAAATTATGCAACTATAATGGCAAGCTCAGCCAAAACAATAACACTATTATGTCAACATTTCTTCTGTTTTGGTTGAGAATGTAAATACGGAAATAAATTTAAAATAAATATATGGATGAAATAGCGTTAAAAGGCACAAATAGAACACATATGAAAACACTATTACTAAATATGGGTTAATAAAAGCTAGAAGCCGATGATTGTAATGTGAAAACATATAAATATAAGCGAAAATAATGGAAAACGCTTAAAGCAAGCGACATAGGAGAAAAAACAGAAATAAATAAAATAGTATTAAATATTAAAATAAGGTTTTGTTACAGAAATAAAGGATAACATTTGTTAGGAGAAGGTTCGTAAACAACTTACTGATAGCACTGAAATACCCATGTGAGGGGGAAAGTCCTCCTCCCAGTCAACTTCACACTTCACTCACACTCAATATTAAATAAATATTAAATTAATTTAATCACGTAACTGAATTAAGAAAAAATAAATAAAAAATATAAAGAAGGAGGTAAAGGAAGAGAAAACTAGACTGTGGTTGAGGTAGCTGGGAAGGAACATGGCGGACCACTCCCACTTGTTGCCGACGTGGGAGCCCGAACTTACTCGATCTCATCCGAACTGTACATGGCATTAGACTCAACGGCATGCCAAGCATTCGTATTATCTGTTCGTTGGCATTATGGAGTGTGTCCTTGCTGAGCCAGCTGGCATTGTCCAGGCGAAGCTATTCAAGTCGAGAGGATGAAACTTCAGGTGGGGGAGAGAAACTAGAAAATTTCAATAATTTCTTATAATAGAATATTGAGCGAAGTTGAGATTCTGTCGTGAAAAAAAAAAAAAAAAAAAAAAAAAAGTCCTCGGTGAAACATCGGCTATGTACTTCACCAGAACTTAATCAAATAACTATTCACCCACAAAATCAGTCGACCGTTTGCGCTAATATTCAATAGTTGACTTACATAGGGCCTCCTAAATCCTCATACTAACGGCACATATTGTATTTTATGAGTTGAGCCCCTTCTAATCCCCCCTCTCTTGAGTCGATTAGGCCGAAAATCGAGTTGTCCTTATGGGGGTTTGGTCACACATATAATATATGTCTACATTTATTCTATCGAGAGTTATCGTGTTCTTAGCCACACATAGACTGTCTATTTTTGCCCGAGAATCGTTCGTATATATTCAGAAACTTCTTATTTTCTTCTGATGAATGTAGTGAAGATGGTATATGTTTGTTTCTGTTAGTGAAAACAGATCATAGATTCCGAAACATTGGTTAAATAATTTTTTCATCGTTTTTATTTACACGATAGAACCTCAATTTCCCTCAACATATTATCGTCTCTATCAATTCTTTATATTACGTTCTTCACTTACAAAATTATTGTAAAGAGAGGATTGAGCTCGCGCGATAATGCCATGAGGTTGGTGACCGGGAGTGTCACTCCCTCAATTTTCATCTAAGTCTAACGTTTGTCGCCCGCATGCTGTTCACGCAATGCACCGTCAGCAACCTTGACTCTTAAACGGATGGGTAAGTTTGAAAAATATAGTAAAAGACTACCTACTGTTTTTTGAATCATCAAACACCATCTCACTCAAATTGAAATTTTATATGTAAATTCAAAACGACGACACCTATTGACAATCAGTCAAATCGACCAAAAGGAAGTGGGGGATTAGGAAGAGACTTAACTCAAAAACTGTCAATGTAATGAATTTACCGACACAACATTTAGTATGAGGATTTAGGCCCCTTTTCTAAGTCAACTATTGAATATTAGCACAAATGTTCGACTAATTTTGGAGGTGGAGCAAACGGTTTTTTTTTGGAAACAGGGGGTCAGAAAACATAAACTACAGATGAATACTCTTACACAACTTCCTCTATACTTCGTATAGCTGAGAGGGTAATAAAAAAAAGTTGGTTAAATAATAAATAATTTCCCAATTTTCTATTATGTAATTTGGGGAGGATGAAATGGGATCAAACTGAGCACGACCTACCATACACAATCTGATTTGTTACAGATGAATGGAACGTTGAAACATATTGATTTTACTGCTTTTTCGCATATAGGGCACAATTTTTTTTTAACGTTGATAATTCGATACTTCACACAACTGTGTATTTCAAATGTCACGTATCTGCAAAGTGTGTTTTTTTTTTACTTCCCCAGGTAACCCTCATACTATGGGACTCTATTTTGTCCACCCGAAATTATAATTCATCTGGGGTAAGGAGTATTTAACAAGTACCTGACAATGTAAAGGCTCGGGACCATCGCTTAACTTAAGGTTTTTTTACCTTCTATATATAATAAACTAAAGGCCTCGACCGGGTTTCGAACTCCCGAACTTGAGCTCAGTAAGGAAACACGCATACCATTGAGCAACGAACTTATCTATCTTGAGCCCAGTTGGCAAGCACGCTACTTCTGAACTACCGGCGCACAATGTGAAATTTATGAGTTTCGATTTTCAAAATTCGAGCCCCCGCTCAATTTTTGATCAATTTCGATGAAACTAGGTGCAAAATATATGTGAAAGCTGGCTTTTTATCACATAACTGCGGGTTTCACAATCAAGGTATTATAATATATGCCAATATATTGAATTTGGACCACTTTAGGCCAAAATGACAACATTAGGACCACTTTTGGCTAAAATAAATATTGAATTCGTAATCAGCGACCCAAAAAACATTCATTTAAGTTGTAAAAATCCGTTAACAAAAACTTAGACAAAAAAAGTTAAAATTTTTTAAAATTTTCGCGGTGTTTGGCATCTGTCAATTAGCATATAATACCTTGATTGTGAAACCCGCAGTTACCTTATAAAAAGCCAGCTTTCACAAATATTTTGCACCTTGATCAAAAATTGTGCGGCGCTCTCAATAGCTGTATTTACAGTTTTCTTTTTCACAACCTATGTTGAGTATAAACTATATTTATTTAATTTATTAAGGAAGTTTGGGCTGAAATTGCTTTGGCATTACTTAACATAGTAATTCATAAATATGAATAAATATTCAATAACTGTTATTATTTTCAAAAGTATTTATGAATGTATTACATAAAATAAACATTTGTCTCGTAAACTCTTATTTAATCTATATAATTACTTTTCGACAGAAGATATATTCCCGCAGAACTCTGCAATACAATGGCCCTCAACTCTTTCACCATAAGAAAATGTTTTCAGTGAATCACCGGCAATTTGCTTCCCCAGGATGAATTACTCAACTTAGTTTTCACGTCAACCATTTTCCCACTCAAAGACCGCTTCAACCGCCCAGGGGGCTAGAAAACGCTGAACCTTCTTAGATTCGATTTACATCATGTTTTTTTTGCATTCAACCTTAAATTTCTTCATGAAATCGATATGGAATCGCAAAGTTGACCATACCAATAGAAAGCTGCTTTTTGAAAGTTTTTTAAGTTACGACGAAATCACCCTGTATAATTACGTATTGATTCATTCTGTCCAGGACTTATAGTGTTCACAGACGAAAAACATAAAATCCCGGTGAAAACTACATGAACTTTCTGGCCGATTGTATAACTTCTCCTATACTTAGTAATTATCTTCCTCTTGAAGCCTTCCACTACTTTTTCCGTGCTCCGGAAAATTCACGATTGTCATGTATTTTAAAAATCGTCTACTTGTATGTGATTCTCGATTAGACTGGCTAGGGTCCAGCTTAACAAAATCTGATTGCCAAAATAATAATCTTACCAATAGTTTATTTATGAAATATTTCACTTTTTTTTAAATTAATTTTTTTTCTTGAGCAGATTCCAAGTAAATTCTAGATAGAATTAGGGCATTTTTTGAAAATAGAAAATGTATTTTTTTCTTGTTCTGGATTACTAGTCCTTGTGGGGTCTAACTACATTAAATCATTCGTTGTATGAATTCAATGTTTTTTTAAAATAACTTTGACACGATGTAAACAATATATAAACGTATTCTTAACACAGGTCGTCAAATAAGATGTAGTCACCTCTCACGGATTTTTATTTGTATTAGCTAGCCGGCTTTCGAGGTTGCCCTCATCATCAGGCAGCCTTTTAAAATCAAAAATTTTGAAATTTGAATGAAAATTAAAATATTTTAGTAAATGAAATTTAAAATATTTTATAATAACAATAAATAAATAAAACCATCTAAAAACTTTAACAATATAAAATGTCAGATAAGTCATTCCTGTCCCCATTCATGAAATTTTAAATCGTTAAAAATTTTGCTTATTAGAATATTTTTTTATACTAGAGTTATAAGAAAGTAAAAAAAAAAGGTAAAGTATAACCTTCACTATTTTTTGATTGGAAGTGCATAAAAAGTACTTTACCTCGGTAAATTTCAAATTTATAAGTACAAAGTAAAATGCCTAAAAAATCAAGTACAAAACGGACAGGTTTGAGTGTATGTAGGACGAGTGGGGCAGAATGGCTTGTATTGATGTATGGAACTTGTCCAGGATGCGGCTGGGAACCAGGCCGACCATACATCTCCAACTCTCTCTTACATCTGGCGTCCATTTCTGATTTATAATAGAGACTATGCAATTCGGAAAGTACGAGATTCGGCACTCGCGGATCCACGTGGCATGAAATGAATGATGTGCAAAATTATCTGGGAACTCGATGAGTGAGCTGACATGTTGTTCATTGCATCGGGGAGGCAACCAGTGATCTTGGCTTTGTATTTTCACTTTAATTATAGCTTTTTGTTTTTATTTTATACCATTAGTATAAAGAAGTATTATCGTGCGAAAATTCGAAATCGAGTTTTCAATAGAATTTCACTTTTCAAGGTCCCTTGAACATGTTTGGACTATTTTCGCGATTCGCAATGATGTGTGGCTGTGTATCTGTAGGAACTTTATTAGCGCATTTAAGAATGTATAATAAATTTTCGTAGGGATTATTTCTAAGTAATGTTTAAATTGAAGCGCTTAGCAACAATCTTCAATGTAACTACCCTGGTCTACACAAAGGTCAAGGTGGAGGAGCCCCACAAGAGGCAGGACATCCCACAGTGCCACCGATGTCAGGAATACGGACATACCAAAGGCTACTGCAGCCATCCCGTCCGTTGCGTAAAGTGCGCCGGTAACCACCCAACAGAGACGTGTAGGAAGCCAGCAGATATCCCCGCCAAATGCGTGCTCTGCAACGGAGAACACCCAGCTTGCTACAGGGGCTGCACAGTTTACAGAGACCTGCAGCGCCTCAAAAGAACCAGTCCTAAGGCTGCCAAGCCGGCCCCCCTATACCCACACTCCAGCGACATCACCCGACAGGGACCAGCCACGATCCTTCCAACTCCACCAGCTCGCCTCTCTCAGGCGTTGCCAGGACCAACTCGACCCACACCCTCAGCTCCTCAAGCCTCACCAGGATCTCACCAACAACCATCTTCAGCGTCCTACTCCCAGATGATGCGTGGTAGGGCCGCGCCACCTCAGTCTTCATTCATCCCAGCACCTCCCTCCGCTTCAGACCTGACTTCCATCCTTACTTCCTTTATGGCCAAAATTCAGGAGATGTTCACGCAAATGTTCACTCTCCTGACAGCATCCATGACCTCACTTCCCAATAGACCCCAATGACGTCTCCTTCTCACCGCTCTTTAACCATCCTTCTCTGGAACGCTAATGGCCTCCATAACCATAGAAATGAACTTGACATACTATTACACGACAGACAAGTAGACATTGCACTTATAACAGAGACAAGACTAACCTCCAGGAAGCAGTTTGCTGTTCCTGACTATGCCACATACAGGACGGACCACCCCGACGGTAGAGCCCATGATGGCACTGCAGTCCTTGTCCGTCACTCCCTCTCCTACAATAGCCTCCCACCTTACTCTGAAGATCACATCCAGGCTACGTCCATTTCCATTGCCCTCTTTCCTTTTCCTCTAACAGTGTCAGCAGTGTATTGTCCACCAAACCAACCTACCTCCACCCAACAGTTCTCATCCTTTTTCCACACCCTTGGTCCCAGATTCCTTTCCGGTGGTGACTACAACGCGAAGCACCCTCAGTGGGGCAGTAGAGTTGCTAATCAGAGAGGCCGAGTCCTTAACCGCTTCCTTTCCACAAACAACTATGGCTTCCTATCCCCAGATTCCCCCACCTACTGGCCGACCGATCCCAATAGACTCCCAGATCTGCTGGACTTTTTCGTTTCTCAGAATCTGGGAGCCCTATACTCTTCCATCTCCCGTCTCGACGACCTTTCATCCGACCACAGTCCTGTTCTTCTTACTCTCAGTCTGCATCCCATCCCAAAACCTCTTTACCCCTCCCTAATCCAAGGCCCAATTGACTGGCACCTTTTTCGAACAACCTTAGAAAATTCCATAGACCTAAAAATCTCTCTAAAAATCCCGGAAGACCTAGATGATGCAGTCCAACACCTCATCACTTCTATCCAGGAAAGCGTATGGAAAGCTTCCATTCAGTTACCTCACAGAGCTCCTCCCAGAAATCACCCCCTCCCCACCGACATCCTCGACCTTATCTCCTCCAAACGCCGTGCCCGAGCCACCTGGCAAAGGACGCGTTATCCTTCTGACCGCTCAAACTATACCCGCCTCACTCGACTCCTCAAAGAAAAGTTGTCATCCTACCGTTCCGAAAATTACAACTCCTACCTAGCTTCCTTGTCAACTCATGATAAATCTCTCTGGTCCACTACAAAAAAAATCCTGAAGTATCACACCCCTTCCCCTCCAATACGCCGAGATGATGGCTCTTGGGCTGCATCGGATAGGGACAAATCCGATATTTTTGCATCCCATCTCCAAAAAACATTCACCCCACATCCTGATCCTCTGTCCCTTTCTTCAGAAGTTCAAGAGTTCCTAGACTCTCCCCTACAACTTTCGCTACCTCCGAAACCAGTCCATCCTTCAGAAGTCATCCATTTCATAAAGTCACTTTCCTCCAAAAAGTCCCCCGGTTATGACCTCATTACAGGAAACATCCTCAACCACCTTCCTAAAAAAGCCATCCTTTTCCTAAGATATATTTACAATAGCGTCTTTAGAATCACCTATTTCCCTACTGTCTGGAAGTTCTCTGACATTATCCTAATCCTGAAACCCGGCAAACCACCCAATTCCCCAGCATCCTATCGACCAATCAGCCTCCTTCCCATCCTGTCCAAAATCCTGGAGAGAATAATCCTCAAAAGGATATACCCCATCCTAGAATCGCAAAACATAATCCCAAACCACCAGTTTGGCTTCAGATCTGGTCACTCTACTGTCCAGCAGGGTCTTCGCCTTGTGGATCGCATTTCTTCAGCTTTGGAAAACAAAAGTTATTGTACAGGTGCTTTTCTGGACGTGGCGCAAGCCTTCGACCGGGTTTGGCACCCTGGCCTACTCTTCAAGCTGAAGCACCTGCTTCCCCACACATATTACCTTGTCCTCAGATCCTACCTCTCTGACCGCTTCTTCAGGGTGCGTCAGGGTTGCGAACATTCTGACTATAAACCTGTAGAGGCTGGTGTTCCTCAAGGAAGTGTCCTGGGACCAGTCCTTTACACTGTGTACACTGCTGATATTCCCACCAACCCTAATACTCTTCTAGCTACCTTCGCGGATGATACCGCTATCCTCTCCACCAATCCTGATCCTATCATTGCCTCCCAAAATCTGCAAAAGCATCTCCACGATATGGAAAGCTGGTGTAGGTTGTGGAGAATAAAAGTCAATGAGGAGAAATGTGTCCACATCACCTTCACCCTCAGACGGCAATTATGTCCTCCAGTCCTGTTCAACAATGTACCAATTCCCATTTCGAACCAAGTACGCTATCTTGGGTTCTACCTGGACAGCCGACTAACTTGGAACCCCCATACTCGACTGAAACGCCAAGAACTGAACAGACGATTTGGACAACTATACAGACTTCTTAACAGAAAATCCAAACTGTCTACAGAGAACAAACTTACTATATACAAGACAATTATACGACCGATATGGACGTATGGACTTGAGCTATGGGGCTCAGCCAAGTCATCAAACATCAAGCGGATCCAATCCTTTCAATCCAAAGTCCTTAGAATCATTGTAGATGCTCCCTTTTTTGTTTCCAACCTTACACTCCATAACGACCTCAAAGTTCCTTTTGTCCAAGACCTCATCAAATCCCGTTTTTCCAAGTTCCACACCAACCTCTCCTTTCACCATAATCCTCTTGCCAAATCCTTATCATCACAATCTCATCCGCATAATCCTCCAAGAAGGCTGAGGCGGCGTTGGCCTCGCGATCTTCTTTAATTTGTATTATATATATATATATTTTTTTTTTTAATATTTTTTTTTTTTATCTATTTTTTATTTATTATTATTATTATTATTTTTTTTTTTTATTTTTTTTTTGTGTTTATTAATTTATTCTTTTAATTTTTGATATTTATTATTATTATTATTTTTTCTTTTTTCTTCTTCACACGCCATTTTTAAGGGAGTGCTGGTGATGACCGGATTCTCCCCTCACGCCTCTCTGTCCTTTCGACGCCCCACCTCCTGGTCTTCCTCCACTGCTGGACAGTGGATGGTTGGCCAGTGTGGTGGGAGGGTCAGCGCTGGTCTCCCGCCGCCTCCTCCCCTCTCCACTAGTTGCAGAGTGGTATATGGCAGTGTGCGGGAGTCCTACTGGTGCTGTCCTCGTCGATTTTCTTATATTTTTAGTTATTTTATTTAGTTATTTTTACTTTATTTTATTTTTATTTTCTTTATTTTATCTTTCATTTTATTATGTATTCTGTTTATTATTTTTGTATATGTTTGCTTATTGTATTATTTATTATTTTATCATGTCATCTTAGTCATCACTTCTGCTTATTGTTATTGTTTGTACAGATTGTAGAATAAATAAATAAAAAAAAAAAAAAATAAAAAAAAAAAAGCAACAATCTTAAAAATTTATTATTGATAGATTGTACGATGTCAGGTACTGGTTAAAGACCCCTGCCCTAGGTGAATAAAAATTTAGGGTAGGCAAAATTTAGGACTCCCACAGTAGAGTCGGGCTCATGACCACCAGGGTGACGAAAGAGCGCTTTGGTAGTAGGCGATATGATGTCGTAGTTAAAGCCCAGGCATGAGTCATAATAACTACCTAAGTATTGGTATATTTTTAGAAAAAAGTTAAAAAATTAAACAAACAGAAATACTAATGAAAGAGAGAAAAAAACTAACAAACCAAGGTTCACTAACTGACCATACTCAATTTGAGTGTTACGGATCAGCTGGCAGAGTGAGAATCTGGTACTAGTAGCAAGGTCAGGGACAAGGATATCCTACTCTACTTCGTGTACATGTAAGAATACATGACAATAGATAAATTAGTATTGTGTTTCTAATTATAGTCTATCCAGATGCCACATATGTGATGTGGTCATTATAGGACTTTCTTATACCTACCACTTTTGTACAAATCAATCTCACCCTCTCAAATCCATTTCATACTGGTATTATATGGTACAGCAGTATTCTTTGTTTCATTGTACAGCGTACTTATGAGAGTTACTTTCTTACGCCTCATTGCGCCGAGTGAGCTCGAGATTCTTCAGTGGGTTCTCTTCTGCCTATCTTCCGGAGCCGGGGACAGCCACCGCTGCGCCTGTTGGCTGTCGGCGGGGCCCCCGGCACCGGGTTAGAAGGCTTTCTTAAGGTACGATCCTGTCCGGCGAATCAGCGCCGCCCTAGGCCCGTCGTATAGCGGGCATTCAAGGACTACGTGTTCCGCAGCCACACGAGCAGGCAGGGCTGTTCTTCCTCTTAAAGAAGAAGAGCTTGGCGCTGAAGTCGCCGTGACCTGATAGCACCTGTGAGGCGAAAATGAGAGAGTGATCTGTAGAAAAGTGGTTGGTATAAGGAACTCCGGAAGTTATCGTTCACAGACAGACAGACAACTAAACATTAACAGTAATGTACTTCCCCAGAACAAATTTATTTATTTTGCTCTCCCTCCAAACCCAATGGACCGTTTGGACTACAAATCAATAGTTGGCTCCTGAATCCTCATACAAAATTTTGATTCGATACGATTAATTCATCAGCAGTTATTAGGTTTTTTGAGTTGAGTCCCACTTCAGATTCCCCCCTTCTCTTCGACCGATTTGGCTGAAAATTGGTGTCGTTGTAATAAGGTTCTGGATATACATATAAAATTTGAATGTCGATACATTTCATTCTATCGGGAGTTATAGTTCACAGACAGCAAACCTCTGATTCCTAAGGCGGGCTCCTATGAGATAGTTCTCGTCTTCCTATAAGTATCTCTCTCCACTGGACAGATTGTTACTCTTCTGTTTCAACAGTCCAGTTTTTTACAATTCATATAAAAGTCATTATTGCTACCATGTTTCACATTGATATTCATTCTTGTTTTTCTAATTTTTATTTTTTTATTTATCTTTATAATTTTTCACTAGTTTAATATATTGTTTTACTCATTGCCTGTTTTTAACATTTAATATTTATTCCTAGAGACCTCTTTTATTTTATTTTTATTCTTCTCAACTGGTTGATACTTGTATACACTTGTTTATTCTTTATGTTATTATTCTTAGGGGACGTATGTCCCAGAGTAAAGATTATTTTTCATTTCATTCATTTCACATAGTCAGACTGACTTTTTTTTTTCATTTTTAGTCAGGATGGAATATGAAATTCCAGTGAAATATCAAACTTTCTGACTACATAACTTCCCCATTACTTCGTGTACCTGGAGATGTAACAGCAACATGAGCTTTTAGAACGGCGAGAAAACTTCAAAATGCTCTCAAGTATGATTCCATTGTACTCTGGTCCTTCGACAGCGAATCCGCACCAGAAGTGTCATTCAATCTGAACTTTGAAGATATTGATATAGAGAAACTTTTCTTTAAAATGAGTGAGAATCTTAAGGTTTTTTATAAAATAGATTGAACAGTATTTGAGAAAGCTATGAACAGTGGAATACTCCAATTATTTGAAAGTTTAAATGAAAGTTTAATGTTACTTGTCCAAATAAAAAAGTTTATAATATAAGCAGAAAGTATAAGTTGTTCCAAAAAGGTATACTAATTTGCTTTTGGGAACGGGTAGATGTTTCAATTATTTCAGAGAGGTTTGAGAAAACTCAAGGAAGATACTTCATCACTTATTCAGATCCAGGATCCACCTTTTAGTGAGATCAACTTTACAACTGTCCCGTCCATCACTAACTTCAAAAGTAAATTACGTATTTTACTTTATTTATGATATTTTCGCCTTCATAAACTTTTATCAGTGTATTTGGCTAAATACAATGAGGTGCTTATCCATAACGTTAGTTATTGTGACTCATGCTCGGACTTTAACTTATATCACCATAAAGATCATATCGCCTATTACCAGTGTGCTTTTTTCTCTTAGAAATGAAAGGTATGTCTTCCCACTGTTGACCAGTTGTCCTTTAACCGCTGGCTTGTGTGGGTGGGATGAACCACTGATGATGACACTGTTGCGTATAAAACCGGTTCTGGTCAAAATAAAACAGTGGGAAGACAACGTATTTTATTTCTATGAGAAATTTAGTCCCACAACATCTTACTATCACATATGAGAGTGCTCTTTCGTCACCTGTGGACATGAGCCCGACTCTACTGTCTGGCTTACGCATATTTATACAGCTAGAGGTCTTTAACTTAGTACCTGACCATCGCTTAACGTCCCATCCGAAGGAAGGCGTGCTCATGGTTTTTTAATCTCCGGGGTTTTAGCCGGGTTTCGAACCCATAATCTTGAATATTCTGTCAGATTATAAAAAAAAATTACAATTCTCCTTCTGAATCAAACTTAATTTTTTTACTTCTTCGGGTAATATAATTGTGTGGGAAGATATGTGATCGGTCAAAAATTCGATGTTGAGTTTTCGCCGGAATTTGACGTTATATGAACTCCATATTTCAAAAATGAAAATAAAAAATATCCTGTATGTCTGTGTCTCTGTGAACACGATAACTCCCAATAAAATGAATGTATCGTGTGTCTCACGAAATGTTATATGTGTATCCAAAACCACACAATACTTACTGTTTCTCAGTCAAATTGTGGAAAAGAATTAATAAGGGTGGGGGGTGGGGAGAAAGGCTTTACTCAAAAACTCTGGTTCTTTCTTTTTTTTAATTCAATAGCTTTTTACTAAATCAACATTGATTGCAGAAATGTATTCAGATATAGACGTGTTTGTTACAAGTCAGTCGTCTGTCAAGGAAGAGTCCTAAGTATCGTACGTCTTTGACATATTTCGGGTCATAACGTGCGGAATGATCCATCGAAGTTACATCGAAGACGCAAAAATTGTACTCATTTGATCTTTGATGAAAAGATTACTTGTGTACTTCAATTAGAATGAAAACATATCAAAACATTTCAAGCATCCTACATATTCTCCAAATACCAGAAGAGAAAAAAATCATTAGAACCAAAATAATAACCGTAAACATAGGCGTTCATTTTGTAGGACATCTTTTTCAGTTAAGGCCCACCTTCAGGAATGCGCTCTTGGTCAGGAAATGAGTCTCTTTAGATTCCAGCACTGGATCCGGCCGATATTGTGCCGATAAATTGCCGGTAGCACACAGATGGTCTGAATCTTTCAAGAAGTCAGGAGCCCATCCTGGTATCAGACCGAACTAATGAGACCGCACATTTCTCAGCCCCCCCTCCCCCCTCTTTAAATTCTATCTTCTTACCGCTACATTACGGGGCCCTTCGTAATGAGATCCTGTTCCCTTCTCACTATCTCACTTGTGTCTAGTTGTATTTATCAAGGCAAATCAAACCTTCTGGAACTGGCCTTTATAAAGGACGTGCCGGCTTTCGAGGTTTCCCTCATCATCAGGCAGTCTGATAAAAAATTTAAAAAAATTTGAATAAAACTAAATAATATAATAAAAATAAATAAATAACAATTTAAAACATTATCAATTTAAAATATCATGGATGGGGACAGACGAGTTATTCCTGTCCACCATCTGAGTCACCTTTGGGGAGTCACCCTGATTCAAGCAAGAAAACAAAGGGCGCCGGTATCTCGTGCTTGCTTACTGAGCAGATGGCGGGTATAAAACCTAGCCAAAGCACTTAGGTTTTTGACGTGAAAAGTCTGTTCGCTCGTTAAGCACAGTGATAGCCGGTCAAACTTTCTTGTGTTACAAAATACCGTCAGATTACAATCGATAATAATTACGAGACTAATAATGCGATAACAACGGTTGAGGTCAGAATGGATAGAGCATGTCTGTACGTGTTTGTTGTGCAGTGTTTGTTTTGCCTGTGACGTTATCGGGCTAGTGTGGGCGCCGGTGGATGATTGTTGCGAATTAGCGTTGTGTAAAATTAGAAATTAGTGTAGCGTGATAACGCATTTAGATAGGACGTTGATTCGGGTGTCATTGTAAAGAGCTTGAGGAGCACTACTAGGACTCAAAGTTAAACAATAAAAATATTCGCCAAAATATATGTAAAAATCGGTAGTAAATTGAAAATTGCAAAAAAATTAAAGATGTCGTCTCATATGGATCGTAAATATGCGCGGAATTATAGAAAACGCAAATCAGAGGAAAGCTCGCATGAAAAGGAATTTAAAAAACCTAAAAAGTGTCTAGTGCCGAGCAAATGCAAGAGCTACGGCAGCATCGAAAAGAAAATGAAAAATTATTTTATCCCGACGTTTTCACGGAAAATCTATGGCGTGGACCTGGACTACGACTTTTTTTTTTTTTTTTTTTTTTTTTGAGAGGTGAAAAAACCTTGACCACACAGCCCCCGGACGGGACGTTAAGCGATGGTCCAATATCTGTTACTCATTAAAGACCCCTCCCTACCCTAGTTGAATAAACCTAGGTAGGCAAAGTTTAGAACACCAACAGAGTAGGGCTCATGTCCACCAGAGCGTCGAAAGAGCGATATGGACTCTATTAACTCCTCTCGGTCTATGTGTGTGTTCACGATAAATCCCTATAGAATGAATATTTTATGAATTTATTTATAATATTTTATTTGTTCATTTTTTTTTCATTTTTCTATTTATTCATTTATGTTTGTTAAATAAGTATATTATTTTTCATTTATATTTGTCTTTGCTATATTGTTTTCTTTCTCTTTTCTAAATCTCTCATTGTTTAGTCGACAACGTTCATATGTAAACACAATGCTAATCCCTCTCTGAGTCTGATACTCAGTCCCAGTCAGTCCCATGCTATAGTTGCCCGTGAGTGGAAGTATTTTAAGCTTTTATTTATTGCCGTATTTTATTAAAGCCCACTCTTCTTTTTTTGGTTCAGCTTTGTCTTCGTTCGTCCGACGAGCTTCGTGCTTCTGATCTCACCGTTCTTCGGGATCCATCCTCCTTCGAAGATCATCATTTTTGTTTGTATTTTAATTTCACTATTTTCACCACACTGTGGTTGTCAACAAAAATATATTTATAATTTTATTTTTATTTTCTTCGTGAGCTCACGTTTATATCATATTTTCAGTTTTAATTACATATGGGATATTCAAACATTGTTTCATACGGAACTACTTTCGTTGTAGGTAGTCCATAGTCGGTTATATTTTTTATTATATTACTTTCAGTGATTATTTTTTAACAATATAAATTTATATATATACCTTTTCTTTTGTTTTAAAAATTGATATTCTGTTTGTTTTTATTATAGATGCGATATGACCGATAATATATAATAATTATTTACCCAATCTTTTTGACATATTCTGATAAGAATTTCTTTTTAAACTCAAGTTAATTTATAATTTTATTTTGATTAACAAGATTTATTCTTTTTCGCGTCATTGAATATACTATATATATATATGTTTTTTTTCTTATAATATATTTTTTTTCTTATAATATATTTTTTTTTTTACATTGTTTTCAGTATTATTATTATTTTGTTCCCTTTTATTTTTGTTCTCCGTTTCCCTATCATGTTCTTGTCCAATAATTAGGAAGCTCCGGCAAAATTAAATTTTTTTGAGGATTTCCCTATTCAAAAGGAATAGGGGAGCCTTGAATTAACCAATCACATTGAGACCTAATGAAGGGACGTAACAACGTCCAAGAATATCGTTGTGATAAGGACTCTTCCGGAAGCGTTTTCAAAAATAGTTATCTTAATTTGTATTAAATTAAAAAAATATATCTACTTTTAATTATTTATTAATTAATTTTTTATTCAATTTAATTAAATTTTTTTAAATAATATTGTTAGGACTAATGAAATGTGTTTCAGACTCAAATAGTTATAAATCTAATTTCTAAGCTGTCTTAATGTATACATTCTTAGGACGTATACGTTACAATGTATTGGTTTAGAAAAATATTATTATAATTACTATTATACTACCAGAGCGCTCTTTCGTCGCTCTGGTGGGCATGAACATGACTCTGTTTATTTACCTAGAGAAGGAATGTTTATCGAGTACCAGAAATCGAATAGGCTAGGGACCATCGTTTAACGTCCCCTCCGAAGGACGGCGTGCTCAAGATTTGTTCAATTTTTTACCACTATTTCTAAGCCACTCTCATACGCAACTTCATATGGTATTCATAACAAATTACATAATAATATAGGTACATAATAATTTTTTTTTTTAATTCAAATTTAATTAATCATCATATTATATCGATTCTTTTTTTTTAATTGAAATTAGTTTTTGAATTTTTAAACCCAAATATTTTGGAGGAGTTACAGCCTCAGGTAATCTCAATATTGTATAAATATGCGAACCTAGTAAACATAAATGTTATTCTTGAACTTAGTGCTGATGCTGTAAGCCAAAACCGATAACACTAGATACATACATATAAGTTTGTGTTTTTAGACAATATAGTTTATTCTGTCTTTCAATCTATTTCTACATTTTTGGCTAAAGACCAAAAAAAACAATAACTATGTTTCGCCTGGACATGTTACCATTAATAAAGAAAAATGTAAAAAAGTTTGTTAAAAAAATAAATAAAATGAAAATTTAAAAACAAGCAAACAAAATTTGCATAGTACTATTTTCAAAAACGGACGACTGACAACTGACATTTAGCTCTTTTCATTCATGCCTTACATATTCTACCCTTGTTTTTTGTTTTTTTTTATATTTTTCAATTGTTCATTTGCATGAGAACAATGAACAAAACATTGTGATGTCGGACATTTAGCTAAGTTATGCAGCCATTAGAACAACCGTTAAAAATGTCTGAAGAATTAATGGGCACACTTGTTACAATCCTCAGCTGTAATTTGTATACCACTGAAAATGGTGAAATACATAAACAAAAAAAATAAAAAATAGCAGATGGTCATCACGTGACCTATGGTTGAAATGGGAAATAGGGGATGGGGTAACGATGTTTTTTACTCTGAGGAAGGGAGAACGATTGTTTAAGTTAAAGAGAACAATTTTATATCGAAAAAGTGACTATGTGCATACCAAGCAAGAATTAATCACGTTACGCCCCCTATTCACGCCCTTCCCTTCAATTGATTTGACTGAAACTCAGTAAGTATCGTCCTTAAAGGATTCTGGCTACACATATAACATTTGTGTCCATTCATTCTATTGGGTTATCTAGTTATCTTGTTCACAGACACCCAGAAATGTTTTTACATTTTTGGAATCAGGAAGCCAGAAAACATTAAATTTCGTTGAAAACTCCGTATAAAATTGTTGGCCGACTACATACCTTTCCCTATACATAATTCATATTGCTGGGAAAGTAAAAAATATTGAAGATAGTGAAAGAAAAAAAGCTTTATTGCCGTTACTAAAATTTTTAGTACGAGGTATGAGGAAATAGTATATACTCTATATAATAAATAATAAACTCTAATAGGGTTATAGTTGAACAGAACAATTTTATTTGAAGAAAAATATTGGTACTTAAGTATATATTGTGACGTGTAGTATGGGAAAGGGGGGGGGGGGGGGGGTCACAAAGAGTAATAAAAAAGAAATTGTTATTCTTTAGGTAGGTAATAAAAAATATAAAGAATGTACAGAAATATTAATTAAAGAAATAAGTTAATACAAATAAATAAAAAATTGAACATCTTGGCAAAAGATATTTAAATAAACAATATGATTAACTATAAAAGAAAAGACAAAGCTGATGATATATGGCGGGGGGGGAAATGGCGAGAAGAGCAGAAGAAGCCAACTCGTGGTAGTATGATCTTGGAGGAGGTATAAGTGTGATTTGGAGTGATTAAGAAGAGCAAAGAAGAAGCGGAAAGTATCCCTGAGCAGATGGAGGACAGCACAGTCATATGAAGGAGTGTGTTTTGGAAGAAGAAGGAAAGATAAAAACGAGGATGCCGTGAGTTGCCAGAATTGTTATAATCCCGATAAATATCATGTAGTCTTTTTTTTTGTCATTTGCCGAAATTACATTTTTTTGAAATTAACTTATAAGAGATTTATTTTAAATATTGTAAAAAAAAAACATTTTGTAACACATTAACCTTTTTTTTAAATCATTTACAGAAAAATAAAATAAAAATTATAACTGCTGAAATTTGTGTTTGAAATATTTTGTTATTCTTTTCTTTTATTCTCACCAAAGCATTCAATAAAAAGAAAGAATGCCACCTCTGCTTAGATTTATGTTGAACGCAGAACGATAAGTTGTTTCATTGGCGTCCAACGTGAGGCCTTTGATAAATAAAAGATTAATTTAAATTAAAGTAACATAGAATCATTACAATATATTGTGATAATAACTTGTTTGCTACCACATTTCCTGTAGAAATTTGATCTCTTTTGTTTATTTAAATTTTGATTTCTACAGTAGTTTGCCGAAAATTGCCCTAAAAAAATATTATCAATAATTTAAGACGTGCAATTTTTAAGAAAGTACACGTATACAACAAAAAAAAAATTCAATTAAACAAACTTTACACTTGGATTCACAAAGAGATACCAATTTTTAATAATTTTAAATAATATTAATTTCTAATCCAAAGGTTTTTTAAATGATACTACTGGGACTGCAGGGAAGATGAATAGGATAGAATTTGAAGAGGACAAATAATTGGGTTATTATCTATATTTACATATTTAAATTAAAAAAAAAACTTATTTGAACAAACAAAACAAAAATTTACAATGGCACAAAAACATTAAATTAATACTTAAAAAACTATTTCTTTTTTTATTTGGGCATATTGAAAAATATATATATTATTAATTGTACCTTCTCGACGCCTCTACCACAAAAACCAGACCCCGTCAACTCTTCACTAATTGTTCAACTTCATTTTATTTAAAACATATCAAACCACATGCACCGTTTAAGAGCTAGCTCACGACTCCATTACATTTTACACTATTTCACAGCTGTTTTTTTATATGTTTTCTTGTTTTGTTTCTCAAACACCTTGATATATATCTAATATATATATGATATTAGATTATAATAAAAAAAAATTACCTCTTTTCATTAAAATATTCATTAAAAAAATGTTCCGTAGTGTACATCACATTTGCCTTTTCCTTCTTTTTTAAAAAAAAATGTTTGTTCACAAAATTTTTTTTTTTTTATAAGTTCTTTCAGATTTAATTTCTTCCTATACACAGGTTGATTAGCTTCTTCCTCGAATCCACATAGGCTTCCTCCTTCAATACACAGATGGATTAACGTCTTCCTCCAATTCACATGATGGGCTCCTCCTCGAACGCACATGTTGGCTGGCTCCTTGGTGTCTTCAACTCATTGCTCAACGATGTATCGAAGTCTCTCTCTCACTTACACTCACTGATTTATTTTTATTTTTTATATGCCCAATTCGGCGCTCTTTTTATACATATATGCTCATTTTTATATTTTTATAACTATTTACAATTATTAAACTTATATATATACGTACCTAATTTCTAATAAACAAAAACAAATATTAATCTAAAAATTTACAATTAATCCTTAACCTAAAGAAAATGTTAACTTAAATTTATAAAAATTTGAACTAATTGAACATAAAAAAATATAATACTAAATTTTTACATATTTACAGGATCAGTCATAGTCATGAAATCAAGTTTGGAAATAATCAAGTTGCATATAGATTTAAGAAATTGCCAATTAATTTTACTTTCCGCCTTTACCATCAATTTAACATTTGTATGTATTCAAAATAATTATATAAAAACAATTTACTTGAAATAAAAATTAAATAAATCCTTCGGTTTTACTTCATCACACTTCCAAAATATTACTTAACAATCAAAATTAGGCCTCACGCCGGGTAATAAGGAATACAAATTTAATTTATTTAATATATATATAGTACTTGTCTTTTGAGGTATTAAATTCTTTGAGACGTCCTTCATACTTCCTAACTAAAAAAATGTATCTCACATATATTTTTACTTCAACTTCCTTCTCTACTAATAACTCCCTAATAATAATAACTTCATCGTTGACGTAGCAAAAATACGGTTCCTCCTATCTCAGGTAGGCAACCAACACTACATCATAAATCTCCTATATATATATCGCTAGTTCTTTCTAGTCGACACAAAAAAAATCATCTCTCGCAGATCAAAAAAAAATATAAATCTCCAATTAATCACTAGCTCTTACTAGGATTAAAAAAATAATTTCTCCCAAAACAAATCTATATAATCCCGACGTCTAAAAGAATGTCATCAGCAATTAATTCAAAACTTCTCTAATTAATATTACCCTTTGTTTGTTCCTATTCCTAAAGTTATATAATTTGCTCCTACAACTCTTCCCATCTACTCTCTCTATTAAACAAATTTACGTAGAAAAACATGTTACTCAGAATAATAAATGAAATTGTCTAAATAATAGAATTTATAATAACAAAAATTTACTAACCTATGCATACATACAATTTATATAATATATTATTATTCCACGGCTTCTATACAGTTTCGTTCGTCTTTCAAATTTATAATATTATTATGATTTAGTCACGTCCGGTATCCTAGCTGAACAGTTCCGAAACAGAAAATCTGTCCCCTTGACTCGGCCTCAGGAAGTTCGTCATGTCTCCAAAGAGATCTAGGCATCTCTCAGCCTGCTGATTTTATCTTTCTAACATTTGTAATAAAAAATATAATAAAAAAAAATCGATCTTCTTCCATATTATGTTCGTTCAAAATCAGCTGTATATATATATGTTTTAATTTTCAATAAAATCGTTATTAACATGTAAGTCTCAAATAAATAATTTGTATATGTTAAATTTGGATGACTAATCCCTAAATATAATCTTAGATTAATTTTTATACTGATCCTAATATCTAATCTAATCCTAAAAAAAAATATAAATCCTAATTAATTTAAATCCTAATTAATTTAAACGCAAAACTATACCAAAATTCATCCATACTCTTCATATACCAAAATTCTCTCATCCAAAAAATAAATTTATCATCCATACTATTATATTAGTCCAATGTCACTTCGTCATATTTTAAATTAATCCTAATTCTGTCATGTTAGTCTGTCAGTCACTTCCTCAAACTCATCCGAGTTGCAAAAAAAATAGGTTCACTATAAAAAGTGGCTAATGCAATTATATTGCAAAGCCCAAATTTAATTTTATCTTTTTCCGGATGCCCCGGCGAATTATGTCTTTAAAGATCCCCTCCCCCTTTTCTAAATATTTGTTCAGTGTTAATTTTGTCCTTAATACCTGTTTGAATGCTTTTATTCTCTTTTTAAAATTGTTCTTATATCTTTTATTAGCCTCCTTTCTATTTCCAGTTTGTCTGTAGGTTTTAACTATATTTTCTTTAAAATTAAAATTTGTCTTTCGTTTGTTGTCCTCAGTCTGTTCGTTTGTTTTGTCTAATAACATCAAAATGTTCCTTTCACTCTGTCCATTCACATCAACATTCATCCGATTTTCTTGAATTTCACTTAATTCTAATTTTTCTACATTTTGACTCTCTTCCTCCACATCTTTCTCTAAAATTTGGGTCTGTTCCTCCCCACTGTTATTCTCTGTTCCTTCTACCTCATCAACTTGTGACTGACTGTCAATAATAAGAACCTCTTTTTCTACTTCAGAATTCCCTTCATCCAACTTGTTAATTTTTTGAATAAAGTGCTTTTCTAAGTTTTCTCCTGCTTTATTTATCCTACTTTCAACTCTTTCATTTTCTATTTGAATTTTCTCTAATTGGTTCATCAAATTGTCCACCTTTTTATTTAATTTAACTTCTAAATTTTTAATGTCGCCTCTTAAATTTCCCATCTCTCCCTTTAATTCTTTTCCCTGTTCTTCTATTCTCTGATTTATATTTTCCAAATCCCCCCTTAATTCTATTCCTTGCTCTTTCATATTCCTCCTTAAATCTCTACCCTGTTCTTCTATTTTTTGATTGATATTTCCAATATCCCCCCTTAAATTTCCCATTTCCCCAGTTAACTTTGTTACAAAATTTCCTAATTTATTACTTTGCTCTTCCATTTTTTGATTCATATCCCCTCTTAAATTTTTCTCTAGATTTACTAATTTATTACTTTGCTCTTCCATTTTTTGATTCATATCCCCAGTTAACTTTGTTACAAAATTTCCTAATTTATTACTTTGCTCTTCCATTTTTTGATTCATATCCCCTCTTAAATTTTTCTCTAGATTTACTAATTTATTACTTTGCTCTTCCATTTTTTGATTCATATCCCCAGTTAACTTTGTTAACACAACACGGAGCCATTCCATATCAGGAGCAGCAATGCCCTCTTTTTCTTTATCTTTATTTACCCCCTCCCCTTGCGACTCCTCACCTGTACCCTGCATGGACTCCATTGCGGCTGGAGTCTCCCTTTCTCTATCTTCCGATAACTCCATATCGGATCTTTCCTCCGAACTTGACCCTTCCTCTCTACTTTCCTCCTCTAATCTCGCTTGTCCTCTGGTAATTGGCATTTTCTTACTTTACTAAATATATAATTACTAAACAAAAACAATGTTATATAAAATAGTAACCTTCTTTTGAAGTTGGCAAAAAAAAAATTTATTTCTCAAAATTAAATGTAACCCTTATTTGTCTCTATTCTATCCTTTTCATCTTTTTCAACCTGTTTCCCTACTTTAATTAATATAAAAAAATTTTCTCCCATCAAGGTTTTGCCAAAATATGATGGGGCTTTGTGGCGAAAATCGTCCACACAAGGGAGATGCCAAAAATGTGATAATAACTTGTTTGCTACCACATTTCCTGTAGAAATTTGATCTCTTTTGTTTATTTAAATTTTGATTTCTACAGTAGTTTGCCGAAAATTGCCCTAAAAAAATATTATCAATAATTTAAGACGTGCAATTTTTAAGAAAGTACACGTATACAACAAAAAAAAAATTCAATTAAACAAACTTTACACTTGGATTCACAAAGAGATACCAATTTTTAATAATTTTAAATAATATTAATTTCTAATCCAAAGGTTTTTTAAATGATACTACTGGGACTGCAGGGAAGATGAATAGGATAGAATTTGAAGAGGACAAATAATTGGGTTATTATCTATATTTACATATTTAAATTAAAAAAAAAACTTATTTGAACAAACAAAACAAAAATTTACAATGGCACAAAAACATTAAATTAATACTTAAAAAACTATTTCTTTTTTTATTTGGGCATATTGAAAAATATATATATTATTAATTGTACCTTCTCGACGCCTCTACCACAAAAACCAGACCCCGTCAACTCTTCACTAATTGTTCAACTTCATTTTATTTAAAACATATCAAACCACATGCACCGTTTAAGAGCTAGCTCACGACTCCATTACATTTTACACTATTTCACAGCTGTTTTTTTATATGTTTTCTTGTTTTGTTTCTCAAACACCTTGATATATATCTAATATATATATGATATTAGATTATAATAAAAAAAAATTACCTCTTTTCATTAAAATATTCATTAAAAAAATGTTCCGTAGTGTACATCACAATATATACATGAGAAAATGCAGAAGGCTTATAGTTTAACAATTTTATGACAAGTAAATCTTGATCTTAATGATAATCCAAAGTCTGAGTCGTGAATTACACTGACTGGAAAGAAGCGAGAGCGCCGGTTTTGGCCAATTAGCGCTGGGCGCCCTCCCGCTCGCCCGCGACGTTACTCAAGGACGTATTAGCGAGCTGACCATATATGATAAAATAGGACATCGCACTTAAGTCTCTGAGGTTAATAGTTATTAAAGCAGGACGATATAGACGTTTTCGTTACGATCCAAACTTCTGTCAACGTATGTTTCTGTGTGATTTTAAAGACGTTTCACGTCAAAAAATCATATTAATATATTTTTATATTCATAATATATTTTTAAAGTAAGCAAGAACTAGTGTTACACTGCACGAGGTGTCTGTGTAAAATTACTGTAAGCGGGGCCTCAATGGCTTAAATGAGGCGTAACAACTGCAAGTAAACGGAATCATAGATTCCATACAGAGATCTAAGAATTTGAGCGAAATAGAACATATCTAAATTTGGATGGGTAAATATGTTTGGGAAAAGTCAAATGCAATGTGGTTAAAGTTGCCAGGTTTTCCGTTACCCGAAAGCTTGGCATACATGAAAATGATAGCTACAGGATTGTGAGGGGAGTGGTAAATGTATGTAAGGTGATATCGATGTTGATATGTGTCCTTGGTGATATTGTCTCAATACAGATATCAAATTTCGTCTGGAAACTTGTTTCTGCCGAGAAAAGCAATGCATTTGGACTTTTTCTCTTTCTACTATATGTCTTAATCTTGAAAATGGTTCACTAAAAAGACCCAACGGGAGGTTCGGAATTTCGGGAATGAATCCTACCTTTTCATAAACAGTTAATATTAGTTGGTAAACTGAACAACCCTTATACAACATTATGGTAATACTAAAAGTGATTGTATAATTGTAGTTCGATTTACTACTATATTGAGGTATTGACTCGTTGTTCATTCTGAATTATATTTTAATTGATGTTTCTCCGCATAGTTTACAATATTGTGTTTTGCACATGTCCGCCCAGTTTACAATATTGTGGTTTGTGTGCACCTAGTAGTCAATATTTTCGATTTTACATTTCCGCCCAGTTAACTCTTCTTATCCGAGCATCAAGGATCTAATTAAAATATGAAAAATAAAAAAAAATTCGTTGGTGAATCACTTGCAATGTACTTCCCCAGAATGAATGAATTAATTAAGTTTTTGCACTCCCTCCTAAACCAATCGACCGTTTTTGCTAAAAATTAATAGTATTAACTTACACAGAGACTCCTCATACTAAATTTCAGTTATTAGAGATGTTCCTCCCCTCTTATCTTTGGCTGAAAATTAATAGGTGTCGTTTTTATGTGGTTTTGAAAACATATAGAATTTCGTACATTCATTCTTTGGAGTGTTATCTTGTTCATATACACAGGCAAACAAGGACTTTGCTCAACTTACTACCACCCAGTTCTAAATACAGGAGTCTGTTATCTATTCGCTACCAACCATTATATCTACGATAGCTATTTATTCAGATATTATTCAAGGAAACGAGCTAACAAGTTTCGCTCAAACGAACGCACACATCTATTGTGAGCAGATATTGAGGTAGTTTTCCTAATAATCCCTAGAGCCATCTTGGAAGAAGGTAGTCTAGATAAGTCTGAAGAAGGAAAACCCGTGACATCTGAAGAAGTAAGCTGTTCAAATGAAAAGTGGACCCGTTGTTGTGTCTCCCTGGGGAGAGGTTGATCATTTGTCTTCATCAGTACCGTTGGAGGCCACCATTCTTCATAGCAACCACCCACCTACCCGTTCTTCAGACAGACAATAACCAATTTCTTATTTCATAGGTCTACTTTCTATAATGTCTTATTTCAGGGCTGCCCAACCACACAATCAGTTCTCCCACAACAACAAGAAAATGTGTGAAGATGTCTCTCTGTAATGAGAAGTTACTATCTCATAGAAATAAACAACGTTGTCTTCCCACTTTTTGAAGTGAAACTTCTTTACGCGCACTGGGCAACGTGGAGACTAAGCTGGTAAATGAGTCGCGCTGACCACCTACCAGACCCGTTCTGCACCAGTGTTTTAGTTTGTCCGCCAAAAAAGTGGTTTAAAGTGTCCTTTTTTGAAAACAAAGTGTATAATCTGTGAGGGCACCGATTAAACACCCACATTCCAAATTTGGACGAAACTAAACGTTTTTGGATTATTATTATTATTTTTTTTTTTTTGCGCACAGGGGTGAGTGAAAGCATTTAATTTTTTTGAATTTTGAGTGGCAGTTTGGGATCGTTGGGCGGGCTGGTAGAGGGGAGCGCTCCCCACCCCGCCTCTCTCCTCACGTCACTCTCGCGCTTCACTCACCCCGTTGGTGAACCCTAAAACCTTGACAGGCAGATACAGACACTGAATATGAGAATAATAGACCAGGATCGTCATCCAAAAAGAAATTACAAGTGTTGCTAATAAATGTTCGGAGAAAAAACATTTCCATATTAATAACCAATCCACTGATAATGAATCACAAATGTGATGTACGCCTGTTTAGCGTTGCTAGCGTCATAAACAGCGTCTCTTTTACTTTTACAATTCTTATTATCTACTCTCTCGCTTTCAAAACATCCTATATTTCTTATTTCTCTTACCAAAGGCCTATTGTCTCTACTTTGGAATCAAATGTAGTGATTTCTGATGTTCCTAACAACGAAAATAATGTTGATTTAAAAAATGAATAAAAATAAAATAAGCCACTAAATAAAACTGTTTGCATCTAAAATGTTGAGTTGATTGAGAAATCCCATACAGCATAAAAATAATATTTATGGATCAAAACACCAAAAAAAAATTAAAAAATCGCCAAATAAGTTTCACGTCTGGCGTGGGTTCCAAACACACTTTTTTTTTTTCTTTTTTTTCGACTACTACTACTGCGTCGTCACGAGTAATCATGTCGAAATTCAACCTTTTAGCTAACCGGAGGAAGTATAAAAAAACTCTAGAAGCGAAAACCGCCGGACAGACAGACACACCATGGATTTGTATATTTTAAGAATATTGAGAATATTTTCTAAGTAAAATATATGTTTTATCAGAGATTCTGTTTGAAGAGAGAGAAAAAACAGACGATTGGTAAAAAAAAACGAGGGAAAAGTGGTATTTGCATTTATAGAGGTTGAACGATTGGGCCATTAATGGAGGACCGTTTGAGGAATGATGCGATTTGGTGGAGGCCATCATGGATTAACGAGGAGTTCACCATTGATGGACATTTGAAATTTAAATGTTCATTCATCCACCATCAGTGACCCCTCAATAGGGATCACGAAGGAGCATAGCAATACAGTCCTGGACGAATGGGCAATGCGGGAAAGAAACTCATCTTGGCGCATAATAATCCGGGTGTGGACAGCCAAAAGAGTTGACCAGAGGACCGGACAGGAAAAAAGTATAAGAAGAGACCAGCCCCCCAGGACATTGAGAAAAGTGATGAGGTACCTAACAGGACACCACTCGGTAGGAAAACATCTCTTTATCTCGGTCTTGTTCCGGATCCTTTCTGTACAAGATGTGAAGAAATGGAGGAAACGCTATACATCCTGGGTGTAAGTTATTCACATCTTCAATGGAGAATCTTCCATGAGGTGTTCTTCAACCCAGAAACAGAGCTGCGAAAGAATCCTCCGCTTCGAGGAGAGTATCTAGTTAAATACTGACAAGGGCTATTATGGGCCTTCAGGCTTTGGATAACATGGGTACAAAACCCACCCATTCAATCAATCTATCAATCCACCATCATTAGCCCTCTGAAAATTCACCTGACTGACAAACCGGCTCAAATCTGGCTAGCTCATCCAACGGCAAGATTCATGTAGGTACAACTTCAAAGGTGCTCATAAAGCAGTGAAAGTATCTATGAACTTGGCAGTATATCACTTGTGCAAACTTTGCACAAATGAATTTGTAGGATTTCGTAGAATTTTCCATCGAGCAAATCATACAAATAACATAGACGACTCAGGATGGGAATCAAGTCATCACTATCCTACTCTCTTATCCGATTTTTTCGCCATACTGCTATCGATAGTGGCATATATATATATATTAAGAAAGTATATATTAAGCACCTCTCCTTAAGTACTCTCAGCTCCCCCTCCACCTCAAGAGGTTCATCTATACGACGCTCATCTGGCCCATGTGGCATTACGACTGTGCTATCTGGGGTTCTGCCGCCGATTCTCAGATAAAACGAACTCAGATATTCCAAAATCAGGCCTTAAGGAAATCACCAGCGCATCCTGGTTTGACCGAAACAAAACAAATCATACTCACCATCAGATCCCTGAGGTAAAAGAATGTCTGCCCATTTGTTACGTCAGTCTGTTGATGACCATGAACGAACATGAATACCCTCTGCTACGAGTCATCCCTCTCCACATGCCTCCGCCAAGATCAGAACGTCGACTGAAGAGGAAGCATAACAGCGACCTTAACCAAGAGGACTGACTTTGGTCAGATTAATCTTGAATTCAAGTGTCATGTGTTTTTTTTTTTTGTTTGCTTTTAGCCCAATTGAATGCATATTGTTCAAAGATTGTCAATTATGAGAAAAAAAAAAGTATTGTAATCGTGCAAATGCAGGAATTAGAAAGTAATAAACCCCTAATTAGAAAGTGTTCTTGTGAATTTCATTTAATTCATGGTTACACACGATTAGTTTCACCAATATTGGAACGAATTAGGAGCTGAGGTACCTCTTATTTTAACGCCGTTTGACATTAACCAGGTGAAAGTTCAGGGAGGCCGAAGATCTTCTGATTTGACCCAAATTCAATGGGCTAGTTAAGACCTTCACGAAACTTGCCCATACCAAGTTTGGTTCAAAATGGTTTATCCTCAAGAAACATAAGGAGCTATTGACAGCCAGGGTAAAGTTTAAATGGAGCTGTTTCTATGGCCAGTTAGGTGGAAAGGTACTTCCTCAGAATGAAAATTATTTGAAACAGGAGGATATTTTCAGAAATGTTTTGAAGAGGGTTGCATCGCCCGGAAGGGATACCGCTGAGTGGCCTTCCTCTCCCACTCTTAAGACTATACATGTAGCTCTCCTGGTCGTGAGGCAACAGTTGCAATCAACTTTTCTTTTCAAGTATTTCTCTTTTACTTCCAAAAATCAACTGATTACGAAAATGTAAAAAAAAAATCTGTGTCTGCGAACACGATATCTCCCAATAAAATGATTATATCCACACGAAATTTTATATGTGTGTCCAGGTTTCCATAAGGACAGTACCTGTTTATTTTCAGTCAAATCTAACGAAGGGAAAGGAGGGAATGGGGGAGGATACTTAACACAAAAACATTAAAAACTGTCGTTTTAATGAATTTATTATCACACAAAACATTATCAAAACATTGTTATATTATTATCACATTTATTATTACACATCAACACAAAACTCTAAGAAGCACACACACGACTCAGGCTCATCTAACCTCTCATAAACAGGAATACACCACTCAGACACACTTGCCTCGTATGGTTCTGCACTAGCCACACCAATATTACAAGATTACATTCCAAAACAAAGTCCTCAGGATAGCGGTGAACGCACCCTGGTTTATCAGGAACACCCAAATCCATCGGGAACTGGGCCCACATCGAAAAACTCACCCGAAAATTCCATGAAGGCCGAGACTATACCAAGACTTTTTATTTTAATTTTAATTTTCATGTGTCAATTTGTGTAAGGTACATGTTTAGTACTGGCCCAAATAAAAAAAATGTTTTTATTTCCTTCTAATGAATATATTATTAACACGAAATTTCATGTGTAGAATCAGCCGAAGGGGCCCAACACAAAATCTCCAATCACTGCCGAAGTAATTAATGTATCGACTAGATATTAAGTATGATGATTCAGACGTCCCTAAATAAGGACACCAATTGATTTTCAAGCGAAAACCAAAAAAATAGTTTATTAATTCGCGCTGGGGAAGTTCCTAAGTTTAATTGTAAACTTTTACATCGTCTCAAGATAAACACTGAAAGAAATTTGTTTTTCCTTTCTGGGGCTATTTTCGGCAATGTGTTTCCCTTCGATCGAGACTCACTTGAGAGTGGTAATTGTTGGAATAGACAACGGGCAATAAACTAAAGGGGTTTAGTAGGTTGAGGAAGAAGAGGACATTGAAGAGACATCTCAGCTTACAGAAGGAATTGGAAGACAAGAAGGGTTTCAAGATTAAAAATACACTCAGTTCTAAGATAGAAAGCAGAAAATGTTTACTGATGGCAAGAAATACGAACGAACCGTTTCTCATTAAAAATCAAATCTCAACATATTTATTTTTGTTGTCCTTCAACTCAGAAAGTCATTCGAGGAATTAAAAAAATACTCTTCAAACTTAAATTTCCTTCATAATATTTTGCCAAAGTGCTGGGGTACAGACGAACCTTATTATTATCTAATACGATTCTACTATCACAAAAAAATGTCCTCGATGAATCACCGGCAATGTACTTCCCCAGGATGAATTAATCAATTAACTTTTCGCTTCCTCTTCAACACCAGTCGACCGTTTGCGTTAATATTCAACAGATTACTTACATAGGGGCTCCTAAAAGCTCATACTAAATTGTGTGTCGATAAATTCATTATATCACATTTAGGATTTTCGAATTTAGTCCCCACCCCTGAACCCTTCTTCTGCCGATATCACTGAAATTTGGTATCCACATTGGGTTTTGCATTTAAATATGAAATTTCATGTCGATACATTCATTTCATCGGCAGTATTCGAGTTTTTGAGTTGAGCCCCCTTCTAACGATTCCTCTTAAAATTAATAAGTGGTACCTTCTTTAAAACGGCAGTTAATAGTTTTGGAGTTAAGCCTCTTCCCTAGTCCTCCTGTTCTCTTTGACCGATTTGGCTGAAAATCTATGGATTTTTATGAGGTTTTGGTCACAGATATAAAATTTCTTCTTGATATATTGATTGTAACGGGAGTTGTCGTGTTCACAGACACACAGACAGACCTTTTCTTTTACCATTTCTGAAATGTAGAGGTTGGAAAACATGAAATTCCGTTGAAAACTCAGCATCGAATTTTTGACCGATTACATAACATCCCCTATACTTCGTATAGCTGGGGAAGTGAAAATAAATGGAGAGCAATTGTGATAATTGAGAAAATATAATAACGGTTACGACCTCCTCTTCAGTCTTCTGGAAAGATTGTGTGGCCAGTATGGAGAAGAAAGTGAATGTATGGATTCCCCTTCAATTAATATTAGATTAAACTTACTGCAATATTGCTTAATAGTTTGTTATAGTGACTCATGTCAGGGTTTTGACTACAAGGTCATATCGCCTACTACTAAAGATCTCTCCTGTCGCTCGGGTGGACATGAGCTCGACTCTCTAGGAGGGAGTCTTATATTTTGCCTTCTCACGTTCATTCTCTTAAGGATGGGTTTTAAACGAGTACCTGACATTGTGCAGGTTCGGGACCATCGCTTATCGTCCCATCCGAAGATCACCTCCCAGATAAAAAACCTTAGGGCCTCGGCCGGACCCTCTATCGAACCCGCGATCTTCAGCTCAGTAGACAAGCACGCTACCTCTGAGCTACTGGCGCCATCTTCTTTGGAGATTTATAAAACTTTATGAGTCCCTTCTGGGTAACTTAATAACGTCTTTCAAAGCTTAATCAAGAAAACAACCGGATAATAAATTGTGTAACAACTTGGAAACAGTTGACTCTACGATCGCTAGAGATGTACTCATGGAAGATAAGGATTACAGTGCAGGACGATAGGCAAAAGCATTGCCAGTTTAAACATGACAAACCTGAAAATTCCTGTGCAAACCTGTGCGCGCAAAGTATTGAGAGCGCCAGCGTGAATCCTTCGAACTGTTGCTAAATATTTTTATTATTTGGGGGTGTTTGGGAGCGGATGAGGAGGGCTGGAGGCTGGAATATGTAAAAAATAAGTGAAAAAGTACGAAAAAAACTGAAAAATTGCAAAAAAAAAAACCTGAAAAATCGATCAATTTCAATAAATTTTTTTCAATTTAAGGGGGCAAATCCCCCCCCCCCCCCTCCCTTCCCCAAATCAACCTTTCTGCAAAGGTTCATGTTTTAGAACTTTTTACCTCTCTAGCCCCTCAGAAGAGATATAAAGGCTAAAATAATCCTTTTCATCCCACCAAATTATTGAAAAATGATAAAAATAGGTGAGGGAGGGGGAGGGGCTCCCCCGAAAACGGTGGGTGATGAGGGAAAACGGGAAAAGGGAAAGTCGTAGAAAAGGGCGGTGTTATAAGAATAAAGAAGAAACATAATGTTTTTAAAACTATTGTCAATTTTGTAAAATAATTCACAAAATTGACAATATACGGGAGTGCTTTCACACGTATTCCATATATTATGTGAAATAGGCAATATTTTTATAAATATTAGATTTTCTTTATTTTTATTAAGTGTTTCACATTATCTTAGCAGAAAATGTTAAGTATGACCATGTCATAAGGTAGTGTTTATTAGCAGAAAGTTCCTTACTTAACTCTAGCATTAGCCAAGTTAGAAGGGATCCTTGCCTGTCTGTCCTCTTCCTGGCTCTCTCTAGGTTAACAAATCTTGTTAGTCGACTAATGTGGCGGCTAGAGGGAGCTTTAATGTAAAGATTTACACCACATCACACAACACAAACAACAACCAACTCCCACTAACAAAGACAAACATTAGGACCCTATTTATGTCACTCCGAGGTTCAATTACAATCACTCCTTTTCCACTTGGATTTCCTTACCTTCTTGAACATTTTACAGTAAACAATAATTTCAGTAAGATAGCGTTGTTACTCAGACAATCTTATAGTCGTTTTTTTACTATTTGTATAAATTAAATAAAAAAGATAAATTAAAGTTTTGTGAGATATATGCAGGAAACCGTCCGAAATGAAGTATTGAAACTCATTTTTAACAGATTATTGATTACATGAGTCCGATACTACTATAGGAGTTCTACATTTTTTTACCCTAAATTTTAATTCACCAAAAGTAGGGGTCTTTTAACCTAGTACCTGACATCGTACAGGCTTGGCCAACACTTAACGTCCCATCCGTCTCATCAGGGCGGCGTGCTTAAGTTTATTTTACCTCCCTGATAAAATTAACTAAGGGCCTCGGCCGGGTTACGAACCCGCGAACTTAAGCTCTGTAAGCAGAAACGCATACCACTGAGCTACCGGCACCCTCTTGATAAAATACATATACCTAATGTTTAGTAAAAGTCGGTAAAACGCAGTTTTTAAGAATTTCAAAATAACGCATCAAAAAAAAAATACATATCGTAAAAGGATAATAAAAAATAATTAAAAAAATATTTTTTCAAATTAAGGCCATTCGGAAAACGACTGATTTTTCCAAATTCCACTTTTGAGTTTACTACTTTATTTACGAAAAGTGTTTTTACATTATTTTCATGAAAATGCTTCACCATGAATATATTTAAAAAATTTGAACCTAATAAAAATAGATGAAGGATTGAGATCTGTTAAGAGACCTTATTTTATGAATACCTAACTGCTGATAAAATCAGCGATTAATTTTAGGACAATACTATTTTTCACCTTCCTATTCGACTCCCTTCCTTACATTATGTCTGGACAACCAATGTTTACGATTAATTTAAAAAAAAAATAATTTTCGCTAAAATTAACGATCTATGTATATGGAAAATCCCTTGCTGTTCTTCACGTTCACGGGCCGTATTGAGCCGCCGTGATCTCAGACACCTGGCTCCCGGGCAGAAATTTACCCATGCCTGCGCATATTTCATTGGTAATAAACAAACATACAGACATACACAGATCACGTGAAAAATACCTTCAAAAATACCTTTTTAATTGACATTAAGGCATTAATAGTAAATAACATTTTAGTTCAGTATAAACAATCCTTTCTAAGTAAGTCAGTCAGGTGTAACTGAAGTGATAAGGCTGTAGAAATAGAATTAGACTCTATTTGCTTGATGTGGAGTCCATAACGAAAGATGTTGCACAGGACCTACTCTATATGAATTATTGAAGGAGTTTGCTGGGTTTAGTCGAAAATGGTGCGTTTAAGGAGTATAACATTCTGGCCAACATTATGTAGAGTAATTATATTACTACTATAGTTTATAAATATTATAGTTTATAATAATAATTATAGAATATTGCCATTATAGTATATTGACTTACCTGATCATTATCTTGACCCTGCCAACTGTCACTTCCCTGTAAACAATAAAATTCCGTTAATAACATACAACTATATACAAAAACATGTCATTAAAACCAATTTTAAAACATTTTTTTAATGTTGCCTGATAAATTTTTCATTAGGTGAACAACACATATCGAACTACCAAGTATATTTTTTTGTTTTGTCTTGTATAAGTAGGTCGCAACTGTTACCGTCACGCAACAACCAGCTACTAAGAGGACGTGATGGATAGATGTCTTGATTGGCGTGAGAGAGGAAGCCCACCCAGCAGTAGCTCCTTTGTGAATATATGGTGAATATATATCTAAATTTTATGTACATGTGAATAGTATAAAACCTCCTATAAATATGAGTAAAAAATGTTTTTTATTATATTATATTAAGCTATTTATTATAGAATATACCAATAGTTGGGTATTTATTATGACTCACGCCCGGTCTTTAACTACGACTGCTTTAACTTCATATCGCCTACTACCAGAGCGCTCTTTCGTCACTCTGGTGGGCATGAGGCCGACTCAACTACGGGAGTCCTCAAATTTTTCACCCTAAATTTTAATTCACCTAGGTTAGGCGTCTCAACGAGTACCTGACATCGTACAGCCTAGGGACCATCTCTTATCGTCTCATCCGAAGGACGGCGTGCCTAAGTTATTTTTACCTCCCAGATAAAATAAACTAAGGGCCTTGGCCGGGTTTCGAATCCTCAATCTTGAGCTCAATAAGCAAGCACTCATACCACTGAGCTACCGGCGATCTCAGTGGATTATGGATTAGTGTATGAATGCAATTTGTTATGGAAACGTCTGTAAAGATCCTGAATTGTATCGTGTAATGTGTTTATTTTGAGGTCATGTCAGTCGGTGTCTTTGATTGGAAAACTTAGATACGTTTTAGATTAGACGTTTTAGTAAGTAGTAACCGTAAATTTGCGAGCCGTATATGCAGAAGGGAATCTGCGTGAGAAAGGAAGGCCACCGGCGGTACGATCATTTTTATGGCGAAGAACAATAATAATAAAGGTGGGATTCTAACGAATCGTAGAGAACCCAGGAGTTACGAATAAACAAACGCTTTAGGTCGTTGGATGCCAATTGTCCATATCAGACCTTCTGTCTGAGAAGACGATGCTGTTCCCTATCTTATACTCCATGTAATATTCAAAAATGTGTTTGTTGGAGAGTCGTGACTGACAGAAGGCTGACATGGAACTCTTACATACACACTAGACTCACAACGAACATTATTGTACCGTTTTCACTATAAGTAAAATCCTATCTGACTGATTTGTGATCGTTTCATTTTCGATTTTCGATAAAAGTTTCCAGATAACGTGAATTGTCAATAGGATAAGAAACATATATATGAGAAGGCAGAGAGACTAAACGGCTCGAGTTAGTTGGGAGGTCAATAAAATAAAAGTAATAAAAAAATGGATGTGTTTCTGTTTGGAGTGTCATAAACCAAGATATATGAGAGAAGGGATCTATAGGGGCCTTGAGAGAGGGATCTAGAGATTCATCCACAGCTAGATGGGACATCGGCTGGGTTTTACAGCCCCACACTAAATTATATCTGAGAGATATCTGTACCAACCAACAACCATACTGTAAAGGAATATATTGGCAGCATTCTATATGGTCGGGTAGAGGCCTGCTGCCCACACTTCCAGAAAGAATACTTCCCCTTTTGGGTGAAAATATACATTTTTTATATGGGTCGTTCAGAAGTCAAAACTAGATTTTTGATAATTTCCAGAAATCAAAGGTTTTGCATTTGACATAGATCATTTTTTATTTTTAACCCCCGACGCAAAAGGAGGGGTGTTATAAGTTTGAAGCCTTTGTGTGTCTGTTTGTGGCATCGTAGCTCCAAGACGGCTGAACCGAAATCTGCTATTGGCGAGACGGTTCTTAGCCTAATTTGGTTGAAATCGGGTATGCCGTTTCCAAGATCTTCAGGTTTCATCAGAGCCTGGGTAGGAATCTCGGCCTCTATTACAGCTAGAAACTTGGAGTTTGAGCTCAAATGTTTATAAGACCAAGCCTCCCCCTAGCCCTTCAAGCCCCCCCCCCCTCCCCCCCCCAAAAAAAAAAAGCTCTCTACACCAAGGTTTCAGTAATAAAAGAATGAACAAAAAGTTTTTTTTATTGTATCGGTTTTTTTTTTTAGATTTTTAATTTTATGGTTTTATTATTACTTATAATTTTGTCGCAACTGTTCCCTCTCGCAACAGCATCTACCAGGAGGGCGTGTTGTTTAAGTGTCGAGAGAGGAAGGCCACCCTGTGGTGGTTCCTCAGGACGGAAGTTACAAATGATGTATGTGATGTGTAAAAGGTATTTGAATGTATGCACTGTTGTTTCTCAAACATTTTGCAACTTGGGACTGTAGTAAGTCACAGTTCCAACCTCTTCATTTCCCTGTAGGGATTGTGTGGCGAAGAAAGTGACTCTATGTATTCATAAATGTATGCAATTTTTTCCAAATTTTAAAACATTTTTAAATTTTTCACTTCCTCAATTGTGTAGTGTTCTGTGTTTATCGTGAGGTCGATGCTTAGGTATAGTGTGCGTGATGTTGACTCACAATTAGATTAATTTTTTATGTTTTTGTTTAAATAATAATTATAATAGTTAATTGATAATGAAACTATGTAATAAAGGTTTTTTTTGATTAGTCTGAACGTCTTTTAGCGATATTGCTATTGGCAGACCCAGTGCCTACTGCCGAAGGCGGACATACCGCTAGCGCCTAGTGACCCCAACCCTCACCATACCTATTATTATGTAAATAGGAGAACACAGGGCACCTGATTGGACGGCCCCCAGCCCTATATAGTTCAGGGGGCCCAACCCCCCTTTCATCGAATTTCGGTTATTTCCTTTCATAGCCCGCTCGCCGCCTCCAGATACCCGCCGGTGAACAAATAGCCTATTTTACGTCCCACTTCCCTAAGGTGATAGAAACATGGGAGGTATCCACCACCTATATCAAATATAACTTTTCCACCTCAGCTATTCTCTATCAAGAAAACTGAAACAAATATTTTATTTTATTTTTCTTCTCCATAAATAATATCAAAACAAAACGTAAACATCGGGTAGGGCAAATATATTACTAAATTGTTCACAGATTAATGGCATTATATTTAATCGCGCTTCGGGGTAGCTATAAATGGTTTATAGCGAATACAAATCCAGTTTTATTTAAACAGACTTCAAAGAAAATTAAATTTTACAAAACGATTGGACTCTTGATTGGTAAAAATCAAAAATTAGTAAAAAAAAATTGCTGTCTATGTGTGTCTTTGAACTCGATAACTCCCCATAGAATGGATCTAATTCTGAATGTATTTACTTCTCAAAAATCCTAATAACTGCCAATATTATGAATATATAGGCACGAAATTTTATACGGAGTGAGACATCCATGAGTAACGGCACCAATGATTTTTAGCCAAATCGGAGGAAATGAGTTAGATGGAACGCGAAAACTTAGTTAGGGAAAGTAGATAACCAGTGGTACACCCGTGTTACTGAAGAGTCCATCCTGTTGGAGTTGTCGGGAGATGTACATACAGAGCCACAAAGACAAGCGGTTGAAGGATGGATAACTGTGGAGGATGCCCTCTTTGGGGTAACATTTCCCAGATACCTCCCCCTTCCATTCTTTTTCCTTTAACCACTTTAATTGAAGAAGATCCGACGACCAACCGCACCCACCTCACACCACACCGCACCCTGTCGGCAGATGTACAGAGCCACAAAGACAAGCGGTTGAAGGATGGATAACTGTGGAGGACGCCCTCTTTCGGGTAACATTTCCCAGATACCTCCCCCTTCCATTCTTTTTCCTTTAACCACTTTAATTGAAGAAGATCCGACGACCAACCGCACCCACCTCACACCACACCGCACCCTGTCGGCAGATGTACAGAGCCACAAAGACAAGCGGTTGAAGGATGGATAACTGTGGAGGACGCCCTCTTTCGGGTAACATTTCCCAGATACCTCCCCCTTCCATTCTTTTTCCTTTAACCACTTTAATTGAAGAAGATCCGACGACCAACCGCACCCACCTCACACCACACCGCACCCTGTCGGCAGATGTACAGAGCCACAAAGACAAGCGGTTGAAGGATGGATAACTGTGGAGGATGCCCTCTTTCGGGTAACATTTCCCAGATACCTCCCCCTTCCATTCTTTTTCCTTTAACCACTTTAATTGAAGAAGATCCGACGACCAACCGCACCCACCTCACACCACACCGCACCCTGTCGGCAGATGTACAGAGCCACAAAGACAAGCGGTTGAAGGATGGATAACTGTGGAGGACGCCCTCTTTCGGGTAACATTTCCCAGATACCTCCCCCTTCCATTCTTTTTCCTTTAACCACTTTAATTGAAGAAGATCCGACGACCAACCGCACCCACCTCACACCACACCGCACCCTGTCGGCAGATGTACAGAGCCACAAAGACAAACGGTTGAAGGATGGATAACTGTGGAGGACGCCCTCTTTCGGGTAACATTTCCCAGATACCTCCCCCTTCCATTCTTTTTCCTTTAACCACTTTAATTGAAGAAGATCCGACGACCAACCGCACCCACCTCACACCACACCGCACCCTGTCGGCAGATGTACAGAGCCACAAAGACAAGCGGTTGAAGGATGGATAACTGTGGAGGATCCCCTCTTTCGGGTAACATTTCCCAGATACCTCCCCCTTCCATTCTTTTTCCTTTAACCACTTTAATTGAAGAAGATCCGACGACCAACCGCACCCACCTCACACCACACCGCACCCTGTCGGCAGATGTACAGAGCCACAAAGACAAGCGGTTGAAGGATGGATAACTGTGGAGGATGCCCTCTTTCGGGTAACATTTCCCAGATACCTCCCCCTTCCATTCTTTTTCCTTTAACCACTTTAATTGAAGAAGATCCGACGACCAACCGCACCCACCTCACACCACACCGCACCCTGTCGGCAGATGTACAGAGCCACAAAGACAAGCGGTTGAAGGATGGATAACTGTGGAGGATGCCCTCTTTCGGGTAACATTTCCCAGATACCTCCCCCTTCCATTCTTTTTCCTTTAACCACGTTAATTGAAGAAGATCCGACGACCAACCGCACCCACCTCACACCACACCGCACCCTGTCGGCAGATGTACAGAGCCACAAAGACAAGCGGTTGAAGGATGGATAACTGTGGAGGACGCCCTCTTTCGGGTAACATTTCCCAGATACCTCCCCCTTCCATTCTTTTTCCTTTAACCACTTTAATTGAAGAAGATCCGACGACCAACCGCACCCACCTCACACCACACCGCACCCTGTCGGCAGATGTACAGAGCCACAAAGACAAGCGGTTGAAGGATGGATAACTGTGGAGGATGCCCTCTTTCGGGTAACATTTCCCAGATACCTCCCCCTTCCATTCTTTTTCCTTTAACCACTTTAATTGAAGAAGATCCGACGACCAACCGCACCCACCTCACACCACACCGCACCCTGTCGGCAGATGTACAGAGCCACAAAGACAAGCGGTTGAAGGATGGATAACTGTGGAGGACGCCCTCTTTCGGGTAACATTTCCCAGATACCTCCCCCTTCCATTCTTTTTCCTTTAACCACTTTAATTGAAGAAGATCCGACGACCAACCGCACCCACCTCACACCACACCGCACCCTGTCGGCAGATGTACAGAGCCACAAAGACAAACGGTTGAAGGATGGATAACTGTGGAGGACGCCCTCTTTCGGGTAACATTTCCCAGATACCTCCCCCTTCCATTCTTTTTCCTTTAACCACTTTAATTGAAGAAGATCCGACGACCAACCGCACCCACCTCACACCACACCGCACCCTGTCGGCAGATGTACAGAGCCACAAAGACAAGCGGTTGAAGGATGGATAACTGTGGAGGATCCCCTCTTTCGGGTAACATTTCCCAGATACCTCCCCCTTCCATTCTTTTTCCTTTAACCACTTTAATTGAAGAAGATCCGACGACCAACCGCACCCACCTCACACCACACCGCACCCTGTCGGAGGAAAATTCAATTTACCCAACCTCCCCCCCCTCTCAGAGCAGAGACTTTACCAATTTAGGGGCTTCTTCTCATTCCACTAATTTGCCACCAGGTGGGGGGGGGGGGGGGGTCCCTTCAGTCAGTCAACTCATCGGCCTCAATCGGCTCAGCTCCAAGCACAAGCCATCACTCAAGATTGGGGGATTTGTAATAGGAATTGACGTACACCCAATGGCGGATCTACAAAGAGGCTTGTGTAGATGAGGCCCCCAAAGTCAGTGGGGCTTCGCTTACGAAACACTGTCACAGACGGCTCTTCATTTACTGAACCTACTAAATGTAACTCTGCCATCATCAGGTAGTAAGTATAAGCATACATAAACAAAAATAGTTTTAAAAAAGTTCACTAGAATATACGCACTGTTCATGTCTACAATTTACAATAAATAAATTATTTAATATAAAAAGTATGATTATAGATATTTAGGTCAAAAACATAAGCGGTATCTTGTAAGATGTATTTAGGATCCCGATTAGGATATTTCTGAAATATACATATGAGGCTTCGCGGGAGAGAAGGGCGAACTCAACATACAGGTCAATTTTTATATTTATTTATTACTGTTCTAGACTATACTGCGCATACCTGACGGGTTAATGACTAATGATTAATTACCTTACATTAATGAGGGATGGATGAAAAACATAATAAGTAACACTTTGTTGACTTCGCCCCGTCATAAAAAATCTTTAAACTCAATTTTCTCGATTTCAACATTTGTTGAGTTCGCCCTTCTCTTTCGCAGCGCTTCATATATATTATCTGATAACTTCCAAATTACTCAACTATTTAAATTTTCGCGCCTCACAAACCTATCCAAGTTATAAAACAAAATTTTCTTAAATAAATAAAACAAACTTATTTTTGAAATATTGTCTATTCCACTAAAGATATATATACATATATAACTACCGGTTTCGGCTTTATACCATCGTCAGGTCTAGTTATGAACTAAGTCAGTTTGCAGAGAGCGACCCTTCAAATACATCTCAGGTCAAAGGGTGCTATTAAAACTTGGGAGTCTCCCGGCTGTACCGTTAGCTAACTCATGAAATATTTCTTAACAAAACCTAGTTCTAAATTTACATAAAACAATGTCACTAGACTAATACGTGGAAAAATAACAAATAAATAAGTACAAATACAAGTAAATAATAAAAAATAGAAATAAAATTAATAATAATGTTAAGATTTAGATAACTTGAAACATATATGTGGAACCAAATATTAATAACAGATAATACAAACATATATGTGGAAACAGAACTGGTTTAGGGTGTTAATTAGGGTGTTAAATTTTCTTATTTTCATTACATAGGCTGTATCATTTTTATTCCATTATACATAATCAATCCGTTTTAAATATCGTAATTATAAATATGGCCGCTAGGATCTCCACAGATGGTGGTTTTTCCTTTCTGGAGACCAATATGCAGGCATCCTTGATCTTGGTCGAAATGCTTTAGAGAAGATTTCTTTAATTTCTCATGCCTTTAGTATAAGGAAGTATTGTAAACTTCGGGATCGAGTGTTTTTTTTCTTCAAATTTTGAGTTTTCTTCTGGACTGTAGGAAGGGATTATTTATTATCTGAAGCTGATTAGGGTGAGCTTCTGTAAGTATTTCTTTTTCTTCAACATCCTCACTAAGTAATATTAGAAATGCTTGTCTTTCCAGGTTGACTTAACCAGGAATAGCCGTGATTTAGTCATCAGCTATCTAAATAATATAGATATGTATCGTAAGGGGGCGCCGGTAGCTCAGTGGTATGCGTGCTTGACTTCTGAGCTCAAGATCGTGGGTTCGTAGCCCGACCGAGGCCCTTAGTTTATTTTATCTGGGAGGTAAAATAAACTTAAGCACGCTGTCCTTCGGTCCCGAGCCTGTACGATGTCAGGAACTCGTTAAAGACCCCTACCCTAGATGAATAAAAATTTAGGGTAGGCAAAATTTAGGACTCCCACAGTAGAGTCGGGCTCATGTCCACCAGAGTGACGAAAGAGCGCTCTGGTAGTAGGCGATATGACCTCGTAGTTAAAGCCCGGGCATGAGTCATAAAACCTAACTTATATATCGTAAAGTCTCGATAAACCAAGCTCGGATAATCCGTCAATTTTTTTGTTAATACAGTAGTAAACCCTTGTAATAACGAATTTGAATTGACCGGAAAATCAGCTGTTCTCTATAAGCAAGTTTGTTATGTTCCATCCTGCGATACATTTTACACATTTATTTATTTTTTCAAATGGGTTTGAAATAAAATATTAAACTTCACTAATTTGATATAGCTTTATTTGGCAACGATTTTTATACATGTTTATATGTAACATATATTTACTTAAATAATCCTTGATTGATGTTTGCTTAATTAGGTTTATACACTCTAAATTTACTTTCTGAAGACATTTGGGGAATCAGAGAAATGTATCGTTCAGTAGGTTTATAACGTCATTTCTTGACGGTGGATTTATCTTCTCTTCCTCTGGCTCTCCGTCACTGGCTGTTTGATCCTCATCCGTGGTTGGCAATGGGACTTCATTATTTTTGTATCTACAACTTATGGTCAAATCAAAATATTTTTCGAAAGCAAACTTGGATCTACCTTCTCAAGAATTTTCTGTTTCTTATTTTTTATATATTTTTCAGATAGACTCCTAGTGAGTATTAGGACAATTTGAAATATTGACTTAAGGGTTTAAGAGGTCTACTATTTCCAAGCAAAGAACTCAATTCCGTCTCTCAAAGCCACAGTTTCACGACAAGAGCCATTACAGTCTGAATTACTTATTATGAAAAAAAAAAGTTGCTAAGTTTTGAAGATTTGATACATTCAAGTCACGCTCCAGAACCTACTTTCGTGATCTACTTAAATATTAAGTATTTCTTTCATTCAAGGAGAAAAAATAGACCATTTGATGAATGAAATATTCTAATTAGAGACAACTGTTCAGTATTTATGAATGAAGATGAAATGAAGAATAACATTCCTTACTTTATTTTGGGGTTGGTTCACTACCTTCCATTCATTGGTGAATAAAAAAAAGAAAGAAAATTATAATCAATGAATGGGATTCGTTCATTAAACAGGCTTCGTGGATTTCGTTCATAATGTATCCATTCGGTGAATGAACTGAACTCGAGATATACTATTGACAAGAATAAAACGTTGTCGGTGAATCACCGGCAATATACTTCCTCAGCACGAATTATTAAAATAAGTTGTTGCGCTCCCTCTAATACCAATCCATCATTTTGGCTAAAAATCGATAGTTACAAAGGCACTTCTGAATCCTCATACTAAATTTCGTGTTGATAATTAATATCATCGACAGTTATTAGGGTGAATAAGTAATAAGATGTATCAGTCCAACATTTATTAAACCACGACTAGTTTCGTCAGTGAACTGACATCTTCAGGTGAACTCAACTGGTTCGAAAAATTAGAAATTAAGAAATGTCTAAAAACAAAAAAAGACCTCTGCTTATATAGGGTAACTCAATTTGAAACCCCCCTTTCTTGAACTTTGTTTTGGGGAGTGGAAGGCAATCTGGTTGTCGTCCAGTCAACCAGTATTCAGCTAGTCCCTGATATTCGCATGTGTCCCTTGACCTCTTCTCTAGCAAGGTATTTTGCATTTTAATTCAAAATAATTTAACTTATTGTACTGTTGTTTTTGAATTTTAATATTGTAATATTGTTAATGATTGACATGAGTTTTAATTTACTCGAAAATTCTTAGATTATTTTCGGTTTATATATGTTTAGATTCCACCTGGAGATATCAGTCTACTGACGAAACTAGTCGTGGTTTAATAAATGTTGGACTCATATATCTTATTACTTATTTAACAAGTTAGTCCACTACATCTGCCTACCACCAAGAAATATATTGTTATTAGGGTGAGTTGAGCTCAACCTGTGAACCTCCGTTTCTCTTCGGCCGATTTCAGGAAAAATTAATATCCTCTTTGGGATTCTGGAGACAGATAAGCGAACAATCGCATCTTCATACATTCATTCTACCAGAAAATATCACATTCATAAACAGATAGACAGAAAATTTCACTTCCACAACTAATTAGAAAGTTTTGGAATTGGTTGGAAATTCTATTTTGAGTTTCCATTGGAATTTAATTTTTTCCGATCCATTGATTCTAGATATAAAAATGTTTCGGCACATTTCGTTTGTAAATTCAAAATCTCATAATTACTTATTAATTTTTCAAAGAAATCGGCCGAAGGGGTTAGAGGAGGGGACTTTGACTCAAAAACCCTGATATAAATAAATATATCGATAGAAAATTTAGTATGCGGATTCTGAAGCCCCTATTTATGGATTTTTGATTTTGGAGGGAAGAGCAAAATTTAATAAATTAAATTGGTCTCGGTAAGAACATTGTCGGTGATTAACTGACAACTTTTTTTTTTTTCATTTTTGGAATCAGTGATTGGGGCACCATCCCGGTGTACGCTCAACATCGAATTTCTGATTCACATACCTTTATTATATAGTTTGGGAAGTAAAAAATGTCATCAACTATTCAACATGACTCTAAAAGATACTGAGAAAAATTAAATATATAAACGAGCAAAATAAACCCTATCTTTACAAATATATGCAGATCACAAACTTCTTTCAGAGGCAGATCAGCAAAGTTTCCACCAAGGTTATTCACTAAAGGAAGCTCCAAATACACAAGAGCACAAAGGACTTAAATGTGTACCTGATGGGATGGCAGCAACCGAAATGAGCTAATTACAAGCAGGATACCTAGATAGCCCTAAAGAAGGGATTAGCTGAGAGAGAGTAGATTTGGCAAGGAGACCTCATCTAGTCTCACTACTACTGAATATCATTATCATTAAAATCCATGGTCATTACCAACTAAATTGGAACTTACATCTCTAGTCAGTCGGATCAAATCAAGAGATCGTAATCCTCCAAATTGAATCAGCTGCAAATTCTCTACCATTGTTTACTTCAAGATTTCCCAAGATGTAATCGAAATACATTTACAAAAGTTCGAGCCATTCGGTTCATACCTATGCTTACTAAAACTTGTTTCCTTAAGTCTGGCGCACCGAAAACTTTCATAAGATTTGACTCATCTTAAATGAATGCCTTAAAAAATGGAAAACGACATTTAGACGATCCCGTTTTGTTGCTCGACACCGTTGCCGTGGGATTATTCTTATGTATTTGAACAATTTAAAATATATATAAAATAAAAAAGAAAAAAAGTAATTTCAGTTTGAAAAAATGTGTCGTCCTTAGAGGGTTGTAGATACCACTTAAAATGTCGTCGGTGAATCACCAGGTTCTTGCCCAGAAAGTCGTCTGAAGGTATCGAAACGAAATTTTACATACGTGTCCAGAACTCTCTAAGGACATCTATTGATTTTCAGCCAAATCGACTAAAGGAAAGGGGGGAAGGGGCTAAACTCAAAAATCCCAATTACTGCCGATATAATGTATTATCGACAAGAATTTTTATATTCAAACTCAAAACCATATAAGGAGGCGCCTATTAATTTTCCACGAAATCGGTCGAAGAGAAGGTGGGACCAGAGGCTCGACTCAAATACCTAATAACTGCCGATGTAATGAATGTATCGACACAACATTTAGTATGAGGTTTCTGAAGTGTCCTTATGTGAATCAGATATTATTTATACAACAAAAGATCTGTTTTGGAAAGAGAAACCACTTAATTGATTATGTATTTTGTGCTGGGAAAGCACATAGTGATTTGATTTAGAAAAATTAAAAAAGTTTTCAAAAATTTAAAAATAATATGAATATATCGACAAAAATAAAAAAATATTTTTCAATAATGTAAAAATAACATTTCTGCGCTGGTTTTCAAGCACCGAAACATCCCCGCGCCGAAAAGTAACGTCATGGACCTTTAAAGAATGACCCACGGCCCCAAAAATAACAAAATAAGATCTCTTTCAGCATGACATTAGAGATAAGTGAGATTCATGAGCGGGACGGGTTTCATTACCTTTCTGTCATTCCTTCATTTCTCTCCTGAGGGATATTCTCAAGCATTTGAAACATTATCTCTTTTTGAGGATGAGAACCTCGGATTGGCCACTAGTTTATGTTAATTCGGCCCTTACAACCCCCCCCCCCCCCCCAATATCCATTAACAAACATATATTCCAAGAACCAATTCAAACTAGGTCTATTGTGATTTGCAGATCAATTCGCTTTGTTCATCTGTCCCCCCAACCGGCAGTCCATATCTCTTCGATTCGATCCGGACCTTGAGGTTCACAAACCACAGAACTTCAGACTCTAAATGTCTACCGAATTGATTACATTTATATTATACAACTCTATTCCCGATTGCAAAAAAAGAAAACTCTTCGCAAAAAATCGCAATTTGAAATGAATAAAGTTACCAATACAAGAAATGATAGAATGGATGGGATGGCATAATCATCTGATGAAGATTAGCAAGACCATACTCTTCATCTCAGAGGATAGGAAGAATGCCAGGGAAGAAAAAAGTAAAGTAAGATTTCAGTAAGAGTTAGGTTCAATTAATGGACGAATATCCCTCAGCCCTGGCTTCTAGGAGTCCTTCTCAACACAATTTAACCTCATCAATCTACATTCCTAAACGAAAACCTCCCTGCTTGATTTAGCCTTCGGATTAACCGTGATTGTGCGTTATCCATGGGTAAGTAAAAATATATGATAAGCAGACATATCTCCATGTGTTCATCCATAAAATATGTTTTTGACCCCTCCCTCCCCCTTTGTCACGATGCATCACATTTTTTTCAAACCCCCACCTAATAATTCGTAACAAATTCTGAACCTCAAAATGTATGATTATTAGTAACATACAAAAATTATGTTGAAACAATCTCATTTATTCATAGAATTTTTGTTAATACAAAATTATTGTCATTCTTTGGCGATTTACTGCACTAGTTATTAAAATAAAAACTATTTATTACATTTTAAAATCCAAAGCAATCAGCAATTACTATTAATATTACAATTCTTTCAGTAATAAACGTCAATAATTTTTTATTTATTTATTAAAGGTCCAAGGATTCTGGACCCTTAGGCATTTCTATTATAGGCATCGAGACAGCTATTTTTGCATTTATAATATTCCCATTTACTTCAATTTCATTTATCCACTCTGCATCTTCTGTAATGGCGTCTTAATCACCTAACATAATAACTCTCGAGCTCGACGAGCTGCGATGCGAGTCTGTTGTATACAATGGACGACGGGTGTTTTGGCAAAAGTCAGCAAATCTGAATTTTTGTGAGGGGAATAACCGAAGGTTTCAAAAATTCCTGCAAATCAGGTAAAGCACATTTATGTTATTTGAAATATTATTTATATAAATTATTAAATATAAACAAACTACAATTTTCCAACAATCAGTTACATGGTAAAAATATTTAAATGCACTAAATCATTTGGATCACAAGACTTGTTCTGACTTAAGCGATTTTTGCCCAAACACTAGAGAATTGATGTAGATATTTCAAACGTCGCGTCACGTCCCGTTTGTTCCGACTCTCCCCCCTCCTCGTCACACATCATCACGCTAGGCAATTGTCCCTCCCCTCTTTTTGCGTACGTATTTTACGGATGGCCCCTTAGATGAAACAGGGCGGTAGGGATGCTCACTCCACTCATTATAGGAATACAACAATGCCCATTTTCTGATTTTGTGCAAAGGATTACGAAGAGCCTATTCAACATACGTAAACATAGAATACGTCATTCTCAGGGCGAAGTTATCTACAAAATGAGTACCTATAATGTGTTTTCTGATTAAAACGTTTTATTTTTCTTTCGCAGGATGTCAAAAATAAGTTAGTCTGACCTCTCACAGATTTTTTATTTAAGTAAGCTAGCCGGCTTTCGAGGTTTCCCTCATCATCAGGCAGTCTACAAAAGAACATCCTTAATATGTAATATGAATAGCAAATATAATAAAAACACAATTTTTGATAAAACATACCTGATAAAAATTTGAATAAACTAAATAATAAAAATATAAATAAATAAAAATCTACAACAAACATTAACAATTTAAAATATCATGGATGGGGACAGACGAGTTATTCCTGTCCACCATCTGAGTCACAACTGGGAGAACGGTGTACGTGAGACTGGACAAACCTCCCATCCCCTCTTTAGAGTTGAGGAGGGGGGACTCTCTCTTCCTCCTTTCCAATTTTATTTCGATACTTTCCAATGTATCCATTTTTCTACCTTTTTGGACATGATGCAGTAATGAGACTGAACCGGCCTCATGTCCTGTGTTCTGGAGGTGTTGGAAAAATTCAGAGTCGCCCCTCCTCAAATGCTCCCTCACTCTAGTCCTCAGCTTCCGGCCCGTCTGCCCAAGATAAAAACATTCACAGTCTTTACAAGTAATCCTGTACACGCCGGATTTGTCAGGGAGGTCCACACGATCTTTGGTTTTTGAGAGCATCCCCTTAAGAGAAGTCCTACTTTTGAAACCCACATTCACGTCATCTCCCTTTATTATCCGAGATAATTTCTCAGAGAGTCTGGGGAGGTACGGCAGAACACACCAGCCACCCCCGCCATCCCTCTCCTTAGTTTGGTTACACCCTCCGTACACTGACGTTACCATTTTCTCCTCCGTCTTTCTTTTCAATATACTATATATATACTATATTTTTAATATACTATATTTTTATTTTTCTATTTTTTTCATCTGACTGTTATAAAGAATATTTTCACATCAATATTAGTGACTTTCCACACTACATTGGGTAAGGCATTGATTTTGGAAGTGTTTCAATTCAAGGAACCCTGATTCAAATCTACTAATAAGATGTTTTAATAAACAAAATATATAACTAACTTTAAATTTGTCTTCCCATTGTTTATCTTTCGGGTGAATTCTTTCGTTAAGTTAACTGACGTTGTTTGGTAGACTAGTATTGTGGGCAAGATCAGGCACGTTTTTCTGACCCTGGTATCTAAATAGCTATCATAGGCCTGGCAATGTTAGTAGTTCTCTCAGTTTTTTAAAAATATTTTATTTTTGAAATTTAAATGAATGTGAAGAAGTTAAATAAATAAATAATTTTTTTCTAAAAAAATTACTGTGGCGTAGGCAACAACTTGCTTTAGGGAGACTTCTTAATTTCATTTTTTTTTACTTCCTTAGCTGAACGATGGTAAGTCGGCCCTTGGTTTTTACTCGTTGTCATTCTGACACTGACTTTCAAATCTCCCAAACGCCTACATGTCCTCGTTGTAATGACTTTTGGATTTTTGTAATTGAGTTTAGATATCCGTAGTCTTGAAAGTAGAACATATACAAGCTAGTATGAAAGTGGAGGCCTTGGAGGTTTCCCGGTTCGGTTATCTTAACTACATAGTAAGCAGAAGCAAGTGGGAAACAAGCGGTTGAACCAAAACAAGAAGAGCACTGACCAAGCCAGCAGAGAAGATTTCCCGAAAAGGGGGAAGAGAATTCGAGTCTTTTAAAACATGATGTTGGCACTGCCACCATGTTCAGTCCAGGACTCCAGGATAAAGTAACACTGGCATCCTGTTCAGTCCTGGACCCCAGGATGCCCTGCCATGCTCGACATATTAAGTTATATCTTTGCCCGCCTTCTCGTATATATTTGATTTAATGTAATACCGAAAGAATTTTAGAATAGAACTTAAAAGAATACATTAAAATGTATGTTTCTAGTTTTATGTTCTCAAGCTGCATTGATCATTATTGAATATTAATACTCTTGCATGCCAAGCGAAATTAATAAACCATATTGACATTTCTATCCCAATATAAGTATTTAACGTCTCGCAATTAATACTAGAAAGGAAGATCACGGAGGCTAGTAAGCCATCAGTGGAACCTTAACCCCCTTTTTTTAAACGTTACAATATATTGAATAAACTCAGAAGCAAGGAAGTCTTCCACAGTTTACACATTTCTATTTTTTTATTTTCTACTACAAAACAAGCAAAGTGAGAGTTCTGTTAATTGAAACCCCCGGTATAAGTACCTTGGGGGGATGAATTGATTTTCAAGGACCTGAACAAACTGACCAATCTATAATCCATATTAATAGCTTCCTTCCCCAACATCCATTTCATGTTGATCACCCCCATCAATTATATATATATAAATTCTTCTCATAAATCAACATTATTCTATCGAAACCTCCATAAGTGGCCTTTACATCCATAGTCGAACTTCAATTATGCCAGTCTGAAGGGGAAAATATGTTGAGGATGTTTTACTTCCCCACCTCATATGGGAAGTTATGAAATCGGTCAGAAATTCGATGTTTAATTTTCATTGGAATTTTATGTTTTCCAACTTCCAGATTCCAAAAAAAAAATCGTTGTGTTTATTTGTGTCAGTGAACACGATAGGTTGATTTTTTCCGGCATTTTTCCAGAGATGTCTTTTTTTTTTTTTTGACAATATTTCGGGACACCTTCAAGAAGCGACGTAAAAGTGTCCCGAAATATTGTCAAAAAAAAGAAAAAGAAGAAACCTCTGGAAAAAATCAACATAACAACATCCTAGAGAAGTTTAAGAAACACATGAACACGGTAACTCCCGATAGAAAGAATGTATCAACATGAAACTTTATATGCGTATCCAGAACCCCATAAGGACGAGAATTTTAGCCCATTTCTTTTTTCTTTATACGTTTGCTCGATTTGTGCAAACACGATTTATTCTATTGAATAATTGGTAACAAAAAATGTTTTTTATTAAATTTCCAACGATTGATATGCGTTCAGATTTGAAATAGGACCAATATGCTCCAAAAAGTGTACAATAAATTTCAAATGAAGGTGTTTTCTCCCCCTCCTCCCTCTCAAATGCATTTCATTCTAACATTTCCGGAAATAATAAGTCACTCAGAATTACGCTCTACAATAAAACAAAGAAAACCGCTGATGCCAACAAATTACTCTTAGCGAGTAATGCGTGTATGAAATGCATTTGAGAGGGAGAAGTGGGAGGAAGAGGATCAAAAAAAATGTGGTTGGTATAAAATAGATCTATAATGTCCATATTTATTATCCTTATTTTTTATTGAAAAAAATAATGGAGAAATAACTGGCATCTTATCGTAAACAAGAGCCTTCTCTTTACAAAGCCACTAGGCCATGAGGATGGAATGGCACATTTATTTATTTGAGTATCACAAATTGAAAATTATTTTAATTCAATTCAAACGACACCCCCTTGTCCTGCCATCTACTCAGAGTGATGTTCTAGTATTTTGTCAATTAAGGTGGACCCTGGTAGAGAAGATTGTCGTGACGAAGCCCAATTTGAGGGCCTAGGGAAGATAGGAAGACGAGAGACGGAGGATCCTGGCACGGTACTGGGCCAATATCGTGTTCAGCACTGCGTCACTCTCTCACCTAACCTTCTAAACTAACTTTACCTAGCCCACTGACGTATTGCAGTTACAAGACCTCTGGGGTAAATCATTTTTATATTACCCAAAGGAAGAGAGACTTGAGGTAAGTCGCTTGAAAAAAAAGTTATTTACTGTATTTTTTTAATTGCCCTTATTCATCAACCATGTCTCTATAATGGTTTTATCTATCTTTTTATCTTTATGGAGTTTTGAATTTCCATATAGAAATTTTGTTGATACATTCAATTCCAACGGAAGTTATGGTGTTCATAGATACACAGCGACAGACAGAAAATTTATGTTCCATTTTTAGAAACCAGGAGCTCGGAAAATAAGAAACGGTGAAAACTAATTGATGAGATTCTAACTAATAAAAAAATTTAAACTTCAACTAAAAATATTTATGTTAGAGGAAACCCTTTACACGGAAACGGAATTTTATTCTCACTGTTCAAAAATAATAATATAATCACAAAAAAGAATCGTGTTTCATATCCAAAAACATTATTTGATATAAAGCATTCATTTTTATTTTTTGGGCAGAGTTCCTCCACACCTTAAAGGTCAGTCGAATGTACGTTATTGTTTTATTTATTCATTTATAATTAATTAATATATATATTTATTTTTTTAAATATATTGTAATAGTTACATTGTTTTCTTCTTATTTTGTATATCTCGCACATTGGGAACTGATGAAGGGAGGTAAGAACGTACCGAAACATCGTTGGGATAAAAACACTTCCGAAACGTTTTTTGAAAAATAGTTATCTTAATTTTTATTAAATTGAGAAATGTGTCTACTTATTATAAATGTAACTATGTATTAATTTTTTTTATATACTCATATATATTTAAGTATTTATTTATTCAGTTTTATTAATTTCATTTAAATTTTTTTAATAGTTTGGTTATTACTACTAATCATACGTGTGTTACACTCAGGTAGTGATAAATCTAATTTATAAGCTATCTTAATGTACAAATTCCTTTGACGTATCCTATTACCATGTATTGGTTTAACGGAAATAAATTTATTATTATTATTTAATATAATTAATAATAATTTATTAACCGATTACATAACTTCTCCTTCGTATAGCTGGAGAAGTAAAAATTGTATTTTAAAGCTTTAAATAATAAATGGAAACATGAAAATAAGAAAAAATTAAATAAAACGTATTTGTGTGGAAGGCTTAGCAGCTGTTGTGGATTAAAATATCCAGTATTCAATTTATAGAGAACATTTATATTCCGATCCGAACCATCCCTTCCATATGTATTTAAATGAACGTTGTGGGGTTATTTTCACATCTAAAAGAGAAGCTGGACAATATGATCGCATTATTGACCAAAGAAATACCCCAGATATAGACGTGAAGAATCTTAATTTCCCTCCCGTACTTAGAGGTACAAAAATAATTATTGGAAAAGCACTGTCAAAAAAAACTGAGCAACAAAAATCAATTCATTCTCTCTCTGAAATCAATTGACCGATTTGTTTGAAAATCAATAGGTACCCTCCATATAGGATCTTGTACATACTAAAATAAGGGTCGCTACATTGATTATATTGACAGTGATTAGAGTTTTTTAATTAAGCCCCCTAATCACCCCTTCTCGTTGGTCGATTTAGCTGAAAAAACAATGTGTCGTCAATAGAGGGTTCTCTGGATATACATTTTATACGAAATACGTTTTTTCGAAGGTCGCAGAGATATATGCCGTTTTAAAACCCATTTTTGTAGAAAAATTGATATTATTGATAATATCTTTTAATTATTGGTAGTTATTTATTAGGTAGGAATCCTTAGTTGTATAGATCATCCCCCCCCACCCCCTCCCCAACTGCTGACGCCAACACATTACTTTCATATACGCTATAAGGCCATTATAAAACGAATTTGAGAGGGGAGAGTGGGAGAGAGAATGATCTATACAAAGGAATTTGGTATAAGAAAGTCAAGTTATGGTTACATCACATATACAGTGCAAGCCGCTTAGTGTGACCTTGAACCCTGACAAAGTGATCACATTAACCGATTAACAATAAGCAAAAGGCACCAGGGGAGTCAAAAACAAAACAAAATTATGTATACAAAAAACAATGTTTATTAGGTGTACATATGTGCATAAATCTTTAGGAACAAAACTAATAAGTAATAGGTAAAACTTACTCAACTTCGGATGGGACGTTAATCGATGGTCCCGAGCCTGTACGATGTCAGGTAATCGTTAAAGACCCCTGCCCTAGGTGAATAAAAATTTAGGGTAGAGCAAAATTTAGGATTCACATAGTAGAGTCGGGCTCACGTCCACCAGAGTGACGAAAGAGCGCTCTGGTAGTAGGCGATATGACCTCGTAGTTAAAGCCCGGACATGAGTCATAAAACCTAAACCTAATAAGTATGTACATACATATGTATTGTACATACACATATGTATGTACATTAGTTATGCATAATATGATGTATGTATGTACAATCTAAAAATTGTTTTATCCGTAGAAAAGCGATAGTTTGATCTTAAGATGTTTAATTTATCTGAAGAGCTGAGATTACGACGTTTTGACATTTGTTCGTTTATTTAAATCCGAACACTGAAATTTCACAAAACAATTCGAGTTTGCACGAAATTTGACTTAACGATTGATAAGATAAAAACACACTTAATTCTTAATTCTGTCAGCTGTGGTGGGAGAAGCGGATGTTTACTTTAGCTCCAGTCCTTTCGCTCCCCAGAAAATGAAACAAAGAACTAGGTCCAAGATGATCAAAACAGCAATAGCTGGTTTTTTGTCATTTTTGAAAACAACCAGATAAAAAAAATTCCTCGTTACTATTTCGACATTGATCACAATGAGCGGTTAATAACATTAACCGTGATTACATTAAGCGGCCTTCACTGTGATTTTTATTTCGCAATTTCTGAGACAATTCTATACTACAGAAATGATTAGTGAGGGGTCCTGGAAGATGTGTAAGTTCGTTTTGGCGAACTGTATTTCAAGGATTGGTGGTAAGTATAAGTGAGTGGAAGGGCGAGCGGCCATTCGTCTTGATAGAGATGAAGAGGGTGGCAGGTGAGGCCAAGATATATAGCAGCAACATTAGTAGGAAGCCACCTAATGGAACCCTTACATCACCTTACCCTCCCTAGAAAGGGCCTCTGTCGTTATGGCTGCTATTAGTGAAAATATATCCATCTATAGCTCCATGTATCAGCAGAACGGTTCATCGGGGAATAGAATGGATCAGCCACTATTTGTAATACTTGGAACAAGAGAAAAAATGACAGGAATCTCTTGTATTTACTCGTTTTGATCTAGTCCGTCATACAAGCGCGGACAGTCCAGACTATCAGCTAAAAGTTGCAAGGACATTGTCCAGGAATGGATTGTCCAGGAAATGGCAACAGCGGTGAAAATCCGGGTACGCCTGGACTCTTCATGGGAAATCGATGATCAACTTTGTTGTCAAAATTCTGGTACAGAAGGGCAACGTAAAATAAAAAAGTTGAGGACCTAAAGAAATAAACTATTTTAATAATCCATGTTTTAGCTTGCTAAGCAGAAGTTTATCTCCTGACAATTAAGTAGGGGCATTAGTATAATTTATTTATATTATACAAGCATTTCTAGGAAACCTATAGCAAACCCCTTTGTTTTCTTCTTTCACCGTGAATAAAGTCATAACGTAAAAAATGTATTTTTCAAAATTATTCAGAATAATAAATATTATATAAGAAAAGTAAATAAATTTAAAAAATATATGTGATGTGGCCATTATAAGACTTTGTTATACCAACCACTTTTGTACAGATCACATACTGGCATTACTGCTATATGAAAGTAATGTGTTTTTTTCATTATAGTTTTTAATTACAGGAAGGTTATACCTGTTTAGTAGCATTTTTACACTCTCCAAAGGTGCATAAAATGAAAAATGTCAGATTTTTTTAATATTTCCCTTGGTTAAATGTATGAAAGGAACTTACATGCAAATTATTAGACTTATATAGCAGATGAAAGTGATTCAGTGCACTCGATTTATGTTTTCGGCCCCCACAACCCCTTCTCTCGTTCCTCGAATTTTGAGATGCCATGTAGACTATATCCAAAGTTCGGCCATTCTTGAAATACCTTTATAGCTGGAGAAGTAATACTGAGAGCCGTTAGGAGGTAGGACATTATTATCTGGTCCCAGATTGAACCTGTTTCACTGGAATAGTAGACCCTAGGTGGATCTCAGAGAACGAGAGTCCTACCTTAGTTCTGTATGAGTTGGCTACTGTATCATCTGGCATCAGTGCCAACTGGGCTAGTAGAACACAGGCTGATCTCAGAGAACGAGAATGCTACCCTAGTTCTGTATGAGTTGGCTACTGTATCATCTGGCATCAGTGTCAACTGGGCTATTAGAACACAGGCTGATCTCAGAGAACGAGAATGCTACCCTAGTTCTGTATGAGTTGGCTACTGTATCATCTGGCATCAGTGTCAACTGGGCTATTAGAACACAGGCTGATCTCAGAGAACGAGAATGCTACCCTAGTTCTGTATGAGTTGGCTACTGTATCATCTGGCATCAGTATCAACTGGGTTAGTGGACCATAGGCGGATGTAAGAGAACGAAAACCTTCCCTATATTCAGTATGAATTGGTTACTGTATCAACTGACAAAAGTGTCAACTGGGACCGAGAGCGAGGATCCTCCCTACTTGTGTGAGTTGACAACACTTTTGAATTTTGCTTTGAGAGAAAAAAGTTAATTAGAAAAGTTACCCTTCCTCCCCCATCCCCTGAACTTGGGCCAGAAACCCCCCTGAAGCTAGAATAATGTCTTTCAAAACTTAAGTATTGATAAAATCACCACATATTTACATGAAAATTTTATAAACTCTATCTAAAAATTGGTGTATTATGAACTTCAAAAATGTCTTTAAAAAATAATAGGTATGTCACAAGAAAGCTGATTGAATGGTAAATGAAACTTCAAAAAAAGTGGTGCACATCCCCAGCACAAATTAATCAAGTAAGTTTTCACTCTTCCTCTAATACCAATCGACCCTTTTAATCAACATTGGGACTTCCACATACTAAATTTCGTGTCGATACACTCATTAACACGGCAGTTATATCTATTTATATATATACGTACATGTATATACATATATCTATTTATATATATGGGTTTTAGAAACACACACGAACAGGATTTTCTTTTTTAATTTAAGATTAAAGTTTTGGAAACATGAAATTCCTTTGAAGGTTTGTCGCAAAATCGTTATAATTTATCAACTATTATGATCTACAAAATTGTATGACGTATCCAAATTACCACTTTGTAGTTTAATGGAAATAAATATTATTATTAATAATCCATTATAATATTCAACATTGAAAGTTCTTACAGTTGAAAATATTTAAACCAAAAGAAATATAATATTTAAACAAATATGTTTACCTTGAAAAGTTGAAAAGCTAGCAGATTGAAATGAATCATGGAGTTAGACGGAGATGACAGATGTTCGTCAAAGTCACGAACCCAACTAAATGACTTGCGTTGATTCAAGAAGAAATGAGAGATGGTACAATATCGCACACAATCAGGAGTTTCCGATAAACGGCTATCACGGGATTTATCGTACTGTTCTCTACGAACTGTTTCTAACCAACTAGCTATCTCTACCTGTCCATAAAGATTGTACTATAAACTGAAACTTCACTAATACTTATTGTATAAACAAACTATGTAAAACAATAAACAAAATAATTCTTCAATGTTAGTATAATACATTTTTATTTCCCCAGATGTATAAAGCAAGTTATGTTATCAATCAAAAATTTGATGTTGGGTTACCACCAGAATTTCATGTTGCTACTCCCAATATAATGAATAAATCAATACGAAATTGTGTATCTGCAATCAGAACCCCATAAGGACGACACCTTATGATTTTCAGACAAATTGGCCAAAGAAACGAGGAAGAGATAAGGAAGGGACTAAACAGAATAACACAAATAAGTATCGAAATAATGAATGTATCGACACGAAATTTAGTTTAATTGATTTTCAACCAAATCGATAAATTGATAGCTAAAAGAGGAAGAGAGGAAGCTTAGTTGATTAATTCGCACTGGGGAAGTACACTACCTGTACGATTTTCTTTCCTTGTGTCGATAAATAATGCATTCCCCCTCTTCTTATGGAAAAAAATGTTTCTTGGGGTAATTGAGAATTTTCCACCGTTTAACGTATTTTTCAGGCTGCCAAGTGTGTAGAAAATATAGTTTGACATTCTTACTGAAGACGTTTTTCAGTGAAATTAGGTTTCAGTTTTGTAATCAGGATGAAATTAGGTGTTTGTGCAAATTTGGGTTTTTCGCTTAATTTTTTTTTCTCTATATTTCGCTCCTTGTGACCTCAGGCGAAGAGACGCCTAGTCGCCCCGAAATATCGTTCTGGAAGATTTGTCTTAAAGAAAAACTAATATAAAATATTTATAATTTTTTTTGTAATTTATTTATACAACTGTCGCTGGGTGCAACAACCAGCATCTATAATGTACATGTATTTATGGTCGTCCGATCGTAGAATTTGGCAGATTTGGACATTTCATGCTCTGCCCTATTGTCTAGCTGTCATATCAGGCTGTGCCCAATGAAAAGTCGGGCGGATCGATGAGAGCAATACGTTTGTCGATAATCCAAACTAAACGTTTCGCCACATCATGATATGGCTGGGCATATCGTGAACTAGTTGCATTTTATGCCAATATTGGCGCTGTCTCCGCACTCTCCGATTTGTTTACGTACGCGCGAGATGGCTGCGTCAAAACAAAACTTCATTGGTTTCGTGAATTAGCTTTGGCAAAACCGGAGGGAGTATCTGTTCTGTTTTACAAAAAGGACCGACAGGAGGGTCAAATTTTTCTTCTTTAGGATAAATCCCAGCCTTTTCAAATGGAATATGGCTGGCCAAATAACATTGAACAATAGAAAATTGAGACAATTTCGGCAATTTATTTAAAATTTAAAATTTCTATTGTTCATATGTGTTTATATTCTATGATTGAAAATCGATTGTACATAGTACATAATTTAAAGCTCTTTTGATGTACAAATGACGTGTCCAACTACCATGTGGTTCAACGGAAATAAATATTATCATACTCCATCAGTACACTGCACGGCAGTGGAAACAGACTAAATTATTTAATTCATCTTCAATTGAAAAAGAACATTACTAGTGTGACCGGGAAACTTCACAGCATGAAGCAGCCAGTACGCCAAAATATTCGTGATTTTTATATCTTCGAAACCAATGGACCGATTTCCATCAAATTTTGTATATTTTACAATCCTCCATTGAGTCAGTAGTTCTGAAGTAATACGCTGGAACAGGAGAGGTTCTCTATGGTCTCAGTCAGTGGTGGGCAAACTGGTAAGTGACTGGGGGCTCCCACTGCTAACAGGGAGGACCTAGTAGGCTGAGCTGGATACACAATCAGCCGAACCCACTTCGGAAGGGGATCTGAAGCAGGAATACCCTCGGGAGCACATCTTCAAGGATACACACCAGACATCCTGAGCTGTATTCATGTATGCATGTATATTTGTAAAAAATGTTTATTATGTAAATTTTCCCTTTGGGGAAATATGATTTTCTTCTTCGATTTGGGAAAAAAAATCAAGGATCTAAGAAGACAGGGACAAAAAAAACCAACATTTCAGAAATAAGTCTCCGTTACTCATTGGCTGAATTGAGCGAAGTTCAATACATGGCATATTAATGGACAATTAATATCAATATTAGCAATCAAAGACCAAAAACTGATTTTTTTTTTACTTTCAAAGCTACAAGATGTACAGGGGAAGTTATGTAATCGGTAAGAAATTCGATATTGAGTTTTCATGAAATTCATGAATTCTAAAATTGAAAAAAACAAAAAACACATTTTCTATCTGTCTGTAAGTGTGATTGTGAATATGATAACTCCCGATGGAAAGAATGTGTCTACTCGCAATTTTATATTTGTATCCAAAACCCTATAAGGACGACACCTATTAATTTTCAGTCAAATAGGTCAAAGGGAAGAGGCGGATTAGAGGGGAGAGCTCAACTCGAAAATCTTAATAACTGAAAATGTAATAAATTTTCACACAAATTTTGGTATGAGGATTCGGAAATCCTTATATAAAAACTTACTTGATTAATTCGTACTGGGGAAGTATATTGATGGTGATTGAACAACAGAAAACATGAATGTCCGGGGAAAACTCAACATAGAATTTCTTTCGATCATCAATGGTATGGTCAAATATTACAAAATAGAACTTGCCCTGGATTATTCTAGGTCAGCAATGAATACATCAAAAGAACTTAAATGATTCAGTTTGTTATAATATTCTTACTAAATTGAACTGAGAGGAGATGAATATTAATAAGCCACTTCGTATAGTTAGACATATGATATTGAAATGATCCAGTCTCTCTAACAGAGTTGTGTTTACTTTGAGAACTTGGATCTGTCCAATGCAGATGTCTACTTAAGCAGATAAGAAAGAAGTCCCCCCCCTCTTGGGTGAGTTATAGCAAAGTGAAAGAGTCCTGTAGGTCTGTATGTCTGTGTGTCTGTCCTTCTGTATGTCATCAATTATTCATACCGGGAAGGGGGCTTTGAACTAAGTCCCTCCGGCTTATTGAAGTATCCTTACCTTCTTACAACAGACTTTCTCGTGCCTACCTACGACCTTTCAACATTTTATGTCAAATACAATTTCAATATTTTTTTTTTTTTTAGAATTTCATCACACATGATTCAAAAAAAAAAATATATATTTCTGGGTGTGTTGTGGAACACCTTCCAATAAGGTAGATGTAACAAGAGGAAATTCTATATGTGGACCTAATAGGGACAACAGCTATTGACTTTAAGCCAAATCGACCGAAGGGAATGAGGGGATTATAGGGGGGAGGCTTAACTTTAAAACTTTAATAACTGCCATGTATCGACATGAAATTTCATATTTAAATTCAAAATCTCATAAGGACGTGAATATATCAACACACAATTCTTATGAGGATTCAGAAGTCCCCACGAAAGTCAACTATAGATTTTTTTTCCCAAACGATCGACTGGTTAATTGATTAATCAATATAAAACTCATTAATTAATTCGTGCTGGGGTAGTACATTGCCGATTGATTCAATGACGGGGAAAATGAATTTTCGGCAAAACTCAACATCGAATTTCTTTCGATCCGCAATGGTAGTTTAAAATTTACAAAATAGAATTTGCCCAGGGTCATTCTAGATCAACAATGAATACATGAAATGACCTCTTGACAAACTGTCCTTCTGCATGTCATCAATTATTCATACCGAGAAAGGGGCTTTGAACAAAGTCCCTCCGGCTTATTTAAGTATCCTTAGCTTCTTACAACGTTCTCATACCTACCTACTAACTTCTGAAACGACTGAATGTCTTCTAAAACCTTCAACATTTTATGTCCAACACAATTTCAATTAATGTATTTTTTTTTTACTTTTTCAGTTATACGAAGTATAGGGGAAGTTATGTAATCGGTCAGAAATCCCAAGATGAGTTTTCACCGGAATTTCGTGTTTTCCGATACCCTGATTTCAAAAATGAAAAAAGTAATAAGTCTGTTTGTGTGTGTTAATTAGTTACTGTGACTCATACCTGGGCTTCTACTACGAGGTAATATTGTCTACTACCAAAGCGCTTTTTTGTCGCTCTGGTGGACATGGGCCCGACTCATTTTTTCCTACTTTGATTTGTTCACCTTTGGATACGAGTACCTGACATCGTACAGGCTCGGGACCATCGCTTGATGTCCCATCCGAAGGACGGCATGCCATTTTCAACTACCAGAAAGGAGAGGGGGGTGAGATGAGGGAGCTCGACTATAAAAACCGTAATAACTGCCGATGTAATGAATATATCGATACAATTATATAATATTTATTTTAACAGAAAATATCTGTTATTTCTAATGTTAGCATTAGGTACTGAGAAAACATGAAACTCTTGAAGGGGACGCTTGTAGCTTGCTTGTATGCTGCTTGAGTTGTGCTCGTGTCCACCAGGGCGACGAAAAGAACGTTGTGATATGAACTCCTAGTTAAGCCCGGGCATGAGTCGGAATAACTAACTAAACTCGAGAAAATAGAATATTGTAGGACTGGTATAAAAATTGATATTTATCAACTAATCCGGCATTCGTTAACAATACATTGGGTTCTGATCATATCTGCCACTTTGATGACTGCATGCACATACAGAAATAGAAAAATGCAATTAAAAAATATGATTAGACATGACATCACCCAAGTATAGAATACAAATACAAACAATGACACTCCTATGAGGATTATCAATTGATTACTTCCGTGGCACATACATCAACAAATTTATATTTATTGTCACGTCAATATATTCTGTGACCTAATTTAATAAATAAATAAAACAAACTTATTTTTTGAAATATTTTATATTCCACAAAAACTAAACTATCCGGTTTCGTCATTTTCACAACACATATTTTTTTGAAGTTTTTGCTTTCCTAATTTCCTATGTTTTTTTTAGTTGAATCAAAACTTTCTGCTCCAATAAAGGAATCAAAATTATTAAAATGGGTTGAGAAATGTGGGCACACTGTGAAATCTTGTAATAAATAAATAAAACAAATTTCTATTTTTGAAATATTATCTATTCCACAAAAAAAGTATACATTACTACCGGTTTCGAGATTACACCATCGTTAGGTTAGTTTACAATTAGTTGACCTTAGTTAATCTAACAAAAAAAGTAGGTACACATTACTACCGGTTTCGAGATTGCACTATCGTTAGGTTAGTTTACAACTAATTGACCTTAGTTTATAACTAAACCTTACTATGGTGTATTCTCGAAACCGGTATACATGGCGGTATACCGGTATACATACCGGCATAGTAATGTATATTTTTTTTGTGGAATAGATAATATTTCAAAGAAAGAAATTTGTTTTATTTATTTATTACAAGATTTCACAGTGTGTCCACATTTCTCAACCCATTTTAATACTTTTGAATCCTTTATTGGAGCAGAAAATGTTTGATTAAACGAATCGAATAGAACATGTCATCCAAAAATATTTTTTGATTTTAATTATTTTCTGAGTGTAGGGTATTCTCTCTGATCCACAGTAAATGAATGGGAATAGGATCGTTTTTGCTGTTAACCAAATCATTAGATTATTAAGAGTCACTCAACATTTCAAACGTATGCAAATTTTAAAAATCAATAATTTTACTACAGGCGGAGATTTTTTTTTAAACTTATATTTGAATATAGGACTATACAGTATGAATACAGGACAGTTTAATGAGCATATGGCAGATGTAGTTAGTTAAGTTGCAAAATAAAAACATAGTCTGACCTCTCCTAAATATTATATAGAAATTAAACAAGTTTTTTGTTTTTTATTTATTTTACACAATACATTGAATATAAAATATTTGATTGCATATTATATTTTCCATGTGAGAAACTACTTTCTCAAAATTTCCCTATACTTGCGTAAGTGGAAATTTATTGGACTTGGAAGGAAAGTGTAGGTTTGTTGAGAACACAAAGACTAAAGTGAGAGGGTGAATCGGTGGTAATTAGCTGTCAGAGGAGTTGTGATGCAGACTGAGGGTGAGTTAGGGAAACTTTCAACTTTGGGAGGAGTTAGAGAGGATCAGCTCAAGTGGAATAGTAGAACTGTAGTCTGCCTACCTAGGAACAGCCTCATGTACAGGTGGAACTTTAGTCTGCCTAGCTAGGAGCAGCCTCATGTACAGGTGGAACTGCAGTCTGCCTACCTAGGAGCAGCCTCGTGTACAGGAGGAACTGTAGATTGCCTACCTGGGGGCAGCCTCATGTACAGGTGGAACTTTAGTCTGCCTAGCTAGGAGCAGCCTCATGTACAGGTGGAACTGTAGTCTGCCTACCTAGAAGCAGCCTCATGTACAGGTGGAACTGCAGTCTGCCTACCTAGGAACAGCCTGATGTACAGGAGGAACTGTAGTCTGCCTACCTGGGGGCAGCCTCATGTACAGGTGGAACTTTAGTCTGCCTACCTAGGAACAGCCTCATGTACAGGTGGAACTTTAGTCTGCCTACCTAGGAGCAGCCACATGTACAGGTGAAACTGCAGTCTGCCTAGCGAGAAGCAGCCTCATGTACAGGTGGAACTTTAGTCTGCCTAGCTAGGAGCAGCCTCATGTACAGGTGGAACTTTAGTCTGCCTACCTAGGAGCAGCCTCATGTACTGCGGGTCCCACTATACTTATTGAATTTTCACATTTTATAAGAGTTTCGGGCCGTTGAGTATATTGGGTACGCTGATCTAGGAACCTAAGCATCCATATTCCTTGCCTGTTAGCTCTACTGTGCGTCCTAAACGTTACTTACTCCGGTTTAAATAGGGTAGGGGGTCATTAATGAATGCTTGACATTGCACAAGCTCGGGACCACCATTTAACGTCCTCTCAGAAGGGCGGCATGCTCAGGATTTTGGGTTCCTTTCAGATAAAACCTAAGCGAGGTTCACTTTTTTTTTTATACAGTAACGTCGTGGAGCATACCACATCACAAAGGGTTTGTGCCCCTTTTTTACATTTTTTATTTATTTATTTTATTCAATATTTTTTATTCTAAATTAATTATACGATTTTATTTTTAAATAATTCTAAAGAACATATAATAAGACATTAGAGCGTCGGTAACCGTATGCAGTATGGGACAACCCTTCGTCTCCCTTGGGGGATGATAGCACGACTCAGAGACTTCAGAGCATGATCGCCACCGACCAGTCACTCCAGTTATCTACGTCAGGTGTACATTCGCAAGAATGCATATTATCCTTCAAAGCTGCTCGCATGTGTTCGTCCGACAGAATGCTGTGTAGGCACCGCTGCTGGAGCCACAACCCTGGAGCTGGGAAGACGGTGTGGGTGGTCATCAACAGAATGACGCCGATCTACCTATCAGATTGACCGTCGCTGACGCTGGAGGACGGAGTGATACGGCGCAAGTAATATCAGTACGTAACCAGCTTCAGGTAATGTAATATCAGTACGTAACCAGCTTCAGGTATAGTAATATCAGTACGTAACCAGCTTCGGATAAAGTAGTATCAGTACGTAACCAGCTTCAGCTCATAAATATACAAGGAAAAAATTAGTTATTAAGCAATAAAATAAATTTCCCTTAGGTATAAGCCAAACAGATAGTTTATGGACCAATTAATTAAAAATTTAAATTGCACTTAATAAATTAAATCTCAAAATTTTCAGAATCCGGAAATCCAGGGTTGCAAAAATTGCCTGGGATTAGCGACCCTAGGCTTCTAATAACAGAATGTATTTTATTCAATATTCAATTCTATTGAAAGAGCTAATTAATGTATCGGTGGCTAACTATAAAGAACTTGACCCTGCATGGTACCCCACAGATATAACGCCCCTCTGGGTGTAGTTGTGGAAAACTGCCAGTGGCCGTATAGTGCGGTCCACCTGAGCCTCCCATTACACTAATTAATTGATAAACCATCCCACAGCTTCCTTCTTCCCAAACCGCCGACCACCGCTCCTCACCATATAGGCATACTTAATATAATGGCGTGCATATTTCATAATGTACTGATGAATACAGGTGAAGAGGAACCAACAAATATCTCTCTGTAAAACTCATCTTGCAGCCATTGTTAAATAAGGAGGCGAACAAACTCAAGTATGGTGAGTGATAAAGTCGAAAATTCGTGTCCGAGATAAGGTCAGATTCTGATTCTACTAATCTCAAAATGTAAAGAAAAGTGGTTTTCCGCATGGCGGCTGTGTTTGTCCTTAGATTTTTTTTATTCGATGATATGACTACCGGGCAACTGCGAGTCCTACAACTAGTTATTACATGGGTGACAGTTCAGCGACACTCATAGTGCTGAGTGGCTAGCTAGCCACACGAACTAATATACAAGTACAACTTGGACTTGCCTATACTTGCTGGCCTCCGGGCAACAGGGGGTCCTACAGCTAGTTATTTCACAAATGTGTTTACTAGCCCTACTGTCTTTGCAGTAATGCCATAAGGCGTCCTGATCTTGGAACAGTTAAACTTTCATTAGAGAAAGGGGCCTCAAGGTTTGTATATCACTTTAAGTCTAGAGATAACGCCATTTACTTCGAAAGGAGATAAGAACATCGACTAAATCTTTCAACAGCTTACTTGCATTAAACAAACATATTTTAATTCAATTGTGCTTAGCCAAGGGAACGCGTTAAGTCTTATTCACGTTGTGCTGGAGGTTTCGCGACGTGAAGACTCATTATTTAAGAGGACAAGTATCTTCCCCATCAAGCTCTGTTCTCATGTCAACTAAATCACAGCCATTCTCCGCGAATAAATCCACTGAAGAAGATTTAATTATCAGATAAAAGGGGGCAAGTTTATCTCTTTGAAAGGTTTTAGAGTGTAGACTTCTCAGCTCAAACTTATAGTGGAATTTTGTCACTCTTTATCCCTTCTGATCTGTCTGATATCTCAGACTTAAGATTTAGCCGGCAAATCTTCAAATTGAACAATTCAAACAAGGAAAAGTATCATTAACGTTATTTTTTACTATTTTTTTTTCTTTACTTTAGTTAGTTATAATGCTCATGCCCGGGCTTTAACTACAAGATCATATCGCTTACTACCAGAGAGTTCGTTCGTAACTCTGGTGGACGAGCCCGACTGTAGAGTCCATAGTAGTATGGGAGTACTACATTTTGCCTACCCCAAATATTTATTCCTCTAGGGTAGGGGTCCTTAACGAGCAACTGATCGTACAGGCTCGGAAATAATAATAAAACAAATAATAATAATACAAATAAGAGTTTTTTAAATGGTTTATTTGTAAAACTTACTTTTGGAGTTTGATTATTCAAAATTGTCACAAAATTATTTTGTAGCAGCAAATATATATATATATATATATATGAATATATATATATATATATATATATATATATATATAGGCAGCGTCACGATAAAAGATTATTATAGAAAAAAAAAGTTCATAAGAATCATACATTTTCACTCACACTACGGTTCCACCGAAAATTTGAGAATCTTTAAAATTAAAGTTGAAGAACCGAAGCAGAAAGCGGCGCGTGCTCATTACTTGCGATTATTTTGACACCTTAACAAAGTATATGTTTTAAATTAGATATATTTGGAAGAAATGCAAAAGTGAGACTCAAACGCTCCTTCAAAACTAATATTTTGAGATCTAGTGACTTAAGTGTTACAAGCCGCCTTTAAAAAGTCATCTGTGAATCACTGGCAATGTGCATCCCCGCCACAAATTAATCAATTATGTTTTTTCTCTCCCTTCAAAACTGGGCTAAAAAGGAATAGTTGACTTAATAGAGCTTTCTTATACTAAATCTGTGTCGATACACTAATCGGCAGTAATAAAGGTTTTTGTGAGTCGAGCCTCCTTCCTCCTTTCAAAATTGATAAGTGCTGTCCTTCTGAGTTTTTTTAGAAGTTATTGGGTTTTTTGAGTTTGAAATCGGAAAATATAAAATTCCGGTGAAAACTCAACATTTCTGACCAACTTCCATTATACTTCGTACCAGAGTTTAATGAAATTTCATCAACACTATTACTAATTTTATTACTAATAAAAAAAAAATAATAATAATAAAATTGCACCTTGAGTTATATTTTCTCAACTATTGGATCTCCTGAAAATTTGGTAAAAGGCTCCGACGCCATTTCATCATGACGCCGTCAATATATTCAGTCATGCATTAATGATTCACTCAATTAAATATTCTCTCTTGCATTAATTATTAAATAATATTAATGTGCAATTGTGAAAAAACTTTTTATGATATATGACGTGTGGTTCAATGAAAAAATATATTTTCTATAAATAAATATATTTCTTTTATATAAATATTGAAATAATAAGACAACAGAATATAATGACTAGAGTAATCTACTGGATACAAGAAACCGTTTACCAGTTGTGGCCATCGTACGAGGAGGTAGACTTTGGCCCGTCCGAAAAATCGGAACCGTCGAAATCTGCTCAGTTTCGTGTCGTCAAGGCCCATGAAGATACCGCTCTCATCTGACGCTGCTCTTCACCTATCGTCATACCATATTTTTTATAGTGTTGCACTTTCTTCAAATCACATCTCATATCATAAGGAACTGGTCTTGACAAAGTTTCTGCTATTCTTCCCCCCCACCTTCCCCGGAAAATTCGGTATAAATTTCAGTATATATTCGCTAAACTCTATAGATGCTGTTTTGCGACGTGAAGAAGAAGGAGAAGAATTAGGGAATGAGGACGCTCATCTGCTATGGTCATTTACGCCCGTCTTGCTTACACTCATTGGTGACACATATATTGGCTCAGGAACCAACGTTTACATGAATTTGAGGGTACCTCTCGTTGTTAGTATTATTAGTGACTTGTGTTTGTTATCTATGTAAGTTAATCAATTTATACTTAGCAGTACAATTAATATGTAGTACTTACGATTAGATTATTATTATAGATATTTCTTAACTTAATATTTCTATACCTACATAGAATAATGTTTTTACTAACTAAAAGTGTGCATTGTTGTACCTATATGATCAGTATATATAAATGTCGTTTTACACGTATAATCTTATTTTTTTATCTTTATTTTTTTTTTTTTATTTTTTTATAAATCTATTTTATTTTTTTTTTAATCTTTTTTTTTTTATTACTATTTATTTATTTTTTATTAAATTTTTTTTTTTCTACTTATATTTCAGAAGTAAGTTTTTGCGACGTGATGTTGCAGTGATTGTGCACCTAAAATGCAGTAAAAAAATTCATACAAACTAGAGTCCAATTCTTAATCTCTTTGTATCATATTTTGTGATTTTTTGACATTTGTCGACTTCACCTCATAAAATCGCCTATAAATCGCACTGTTTGTACTAAAACAAAGCTAATTACATCGTTGGAAAAACTGAACATTTTCTAAATGTAGTAATAAAGTAATTGATTAAAGTATTGTGTATAGTAAAATTCCTTAGTTTGAAACTTATATACAACCACAAATCTACGATGTAGGCAGAGAACTATGTCATGAAATGTCCGAATTCATTTTAGCGATCTGAGTCAAAATAGTGAAAACTATTAAAATAAATAAAAACAAAGAACTTTTTCAACTTTTATAATTGTCTAATTCCATAAAAATATATACATACAATGTACCAGTTTCGGCCTATGTCCTCCTTAGCACCAAGTACAAAAGTGACTTTTGTTCACACACGTCACTTTTGAACTTTGTGCTGACGCGTAACCTGAAACCTGTACACTATATGCATATATTTTTGTGGAATTAGACCATCTATTTATTATATATAAGTATGGAAAAACTTTTGTAATCGATCAAAAATTGCAAGATGAGACCCCCTAATTCCAAAAATGAAACAAAAAAATTTCAATAATGAATTTATCGACAAAAAATTGTATATATGCATTCAGAACCCAAATGGCATTCCTAATGATTTTCAGCCATATCGGCGGAAGAAAAGAAAGGGAGTAGGGAAGGGGTATTAACGCATTTAATAACAGCCGATGTAATGAGTTAGTTACCACAGTAACTAACTCGTAACTACGAGGTCATATCGCCTACTATCAGAGCACTCTTTCGTCGCTCTGCTGCATCGATTCTACTGTGGGAGTTAACAATTTTGCCTACATTTAGCTCTGAACCATCGCGTAAAATCCCATTCAAGCCCCTATCTATGTGAACAATTGATTTTTTGTCCAAACGTTCGATTAGTTTTGAAAGGAGGGCTAAAACTAAATTGATTAATTCGTGCTGGGCTGGGGAAGTACATTTGTGGTGATTCACCGACGATTTTTTTTTCTTATAGAATTTTTTTGGGCTACTCTTATTTTATACAGAAAAGCATTACCTTTTTACCCTATCCCCCTTTGGGAGTAGGAAAGTGAATTTTCCAGTTGAGGGCCTTTTCGTGAAAACATGGGAGAGAGTATTTTCATAAAAGTGGTTTTGGAAGTGGTGCTTCGGAGCACCCTGACGAGTCCTGGTATCTAGACCAACATAAAATTAGGAAGCTACCTCTAAACTTAATTATCCTGCCTTAAAAAACAGGACATGTAAAGGTGAAATTTTTAACTATTTTAATGAGAAAAAGGAAGTAGAGAAGGAATTTTGAAAAAAACGAACCAACGTAAAAGAGTTCATAAAAACCTGCGAATAGAAATAAAGGCTAGAATGAACCTTCTATCAAAAAAAAAGAAGAGATTATCTTCCAACTATTGATTTTATTCTCTAAACGGTTTTCGACACTATTGTGTCATCCTCAGTGGTACATCTACTGTATAAATAATTTTGAAATATAAATGTTAAGGCATCAGAATACAGATAAAATCAAGCGAAATTATCTAAGTCCAGCTTACCACCCGTCCAGAGCAGTGGCACGACAACACTGGTAGTATGAGATTTCTCATAGCGTACGCTATATCTCCCCCCACTCACCTTTTCCCGTTCCCTGTGATGCGGGTAAGCCATTCTATGTTCAATTATTCCTCTTTTTTTCTCCGTTGCCTGAAGGCATGCTTAAGTTTTATATTTTGTAAATGTGCCACTGAGGATGACATAGTAGTGAAACTTTTTTTGTTATATAAGATAAATAGTAGGAAGTCAACCACTTCTTTCATTCGATAGAATGATTCGTTTAATCATCTGTCGGGAGCTAAAATATATATGTTGTCAGATAAATTCCGCCTAAGGACATTACACTTTGGATTGTGTCTAACAAAAAAAGAAATAGCATTGAATACATAAGAAGATATCTCAGAGCGTTTCGGGGTTTTAAATCATCAGATATTTCTCCAATAAATATAAAGGAGTCCCGCAAGTCGACAATAAGTCCTCTGATCTACACACTTCACAATATCCTCCCCAAACAAATCCTGACCACGTTATTGGACTGTGTCAACCATTCTAAAATAATTTTCATTACTGTAATGATGAGAGAAAAAAAGAAAGGACACTGCTCATTTTCTGATTTTGTGCAAAGAATTTCCACAAACCTATTCATCATTCGTAACAATATGTCATTCTCATCAGAGTGAAATTTTCTAAAATATGAAGGCGTTTTTCGATTTAAACATTTTTCTTATGATTTATTTTCATCTGACCACATAAATAATTTCTTCATTTCAATATTAATTACTCCACAATTTCGAAATTTATTTTTGATCCAATAAAAAAATGATGTCAATTATAACATTGTTGAATGTCAAGTTTCATTAATTTAATTGAGTTTCTGAAAATCCTGAATTTTAATTAGGTACTCCAAAGTACTTGGATTAATTCAATCAGTCGTTCGCTATGAAATTAATTAATAACAAAATTAACAAACAAAATAGTAATTTTGAGAAGGAAAATAGACAGGTAAAACATTCAAAAGAAAATCACACCCAGTAAAAACAATTTTGTACGTCATGTATTTTTGAGGAGAAGCAGGGCGGGCAGTTAAGACGTTTATTAGTTTTTCCTCTGGCTTTCCTAGTTGAAAATGTATCGGAAAAAGATTTTAAAACAGGGGAAAACTCATACATGAATGAAATATCTAGGACAATGTACTTACCCCGACTTTTATTAATTTAATGAATAATTGATTTAAAAAGAAAACAGGGATGGAATGAAAACCCGGAAGAAAAGACCATTTCCTTGTTTAAATAATTTAGAACTTCAAAAGGAAGGCCTCGGGTATTGTTTTTTCACTATTTTGTAGTATGTATGTACGTTTTATTCTTTGTTCCCTCGCAGAACCTGAACGGTTAAACGGATTTTAATGATTATTACGTAATTTTATTTGCTGTAATCTCCTGAGTGATATAGGGACTCTGACATGTCCACAAAACCAAAATGGTGGACGCTGACCGCCAATAGGTTGCACACTAAAAATCAAAAATCAACAAAAGCCGTGGGGTGGGCTATCAAACTATGCCAAAAACATATTTATTGTATATATTAGTTTTTAATATAACTAAAACAAAATAAATTAATTAATAACAAACAAAAAACCCGACTAGGAACCAGAAGGAGGGCTGGCCCATCAGATACAACCAGGAGGTGTACGCATTCTGTACCGAGCCAAAGTTGGAAGTTGGTTGGACATGAATGAAGGAAGACCTTATACCGAGGAAACTCTTCAATGTGACACCGGAGGGTAGGAAAAGTATGTGACGACCCTGAAGAAGATAGATGGAGACCGTGAACAGAGACGCAAGACAGTTTGGTGCTGTGGACTGGCCCAGGACAGAGCTGCGTGGGTACATGTTCTGGAGAATATATGTATTGTGATGGTTCGATTAACCTCCACATGTGAAATTTGAATAGAAAGAGAAAAAGAAGGGGGGCTTCTGAAGAGACATCATGTCAATTATGAAGTAAAATCGATTTATTCGAACTTAATCACATATCGACTGACGGCGGAGATATTGATATATTTTTGTTTGGAAGTTTTTTTATTTGATAGATATAATAATACCAAATAATTATATCTTTTTATTAAATCATAAATAAATCATAACTAATAAAAAACAGGCATCAAATCATTAAAAAAAGAATATAGGTGACAGTGATCAGCAAAAGAGAAGTGGGGAGAACAGCTGAAATATGGATCTAGGGAGTCTCTGTCGAAATTTTGGACCAGGAGGGTGAAAGTTTTAAGGCTCCAGGAAAACCACCTGCTTTTGCTATACAGCAAAATTCATCTTGTTATTTATCATGTTACAGTAGTCCAGTTATTTGAAGACGAGGAGAAGAAGCAACAGTTGTATGGAGGCTGTGATTGTTGGCACTCCTAGACACTCTAAACAGCCGATGTTGATGGATCCGAAAAACCACATGGAAAAAGGATTATCTTCTTGGAACCAACCCAAGGATAGGACATCATGATCGTCGCATGTGGCTGAGTACCATTCCCAGTATATTTTATTAACCGTCAATAAATAAATCAATATGCCTAAAAGTAATTTTTAAATTCTAAACACTTTTAATTCGTCTAATAAACAAAAGTGAACTCGCGATAGAGGACAATTATTATTAGTTTTAAATATAATCCATGAGTCTCGCAACTCGCATGTTATATGTTTTTTTTTTTTATGATGATTTTTATGTATTAATTATGTGAAATATTATAATCGATCGCTTCCATCTGTTTTCTATCTATCACCCCATCCTTCAAAGAACCTTTTAGTATCAAATCAATTAGAACCCTGAGATAAGAGATGTTGGTCCAATCGAATTGAATGAATTTAAACTCACAAATGTAATTTTAATGGCGTCGACTTTCAGAACGCACTAACTATTAAAAAATGGCTCCCAACTTTGGGTTTTGCTAAAAAAGTAATATTAGAAAATTTATTCATTTTAATTAAATTGGCAACCACCAACTATCACAATGTCGCCGCTTGTTATAGAAAATATAGAGAATATTTAATTAATGGTAGTACCAACTATCACAGTATATATATATTTAAGACTCAGTAAATAGTTAAAAAAATAGGTTCGTAAATTTAATGATAATAATTTACTGTAAACCCCATCTTTTATTGAAAGCTATCTGTTATATATAGGCATATGCTGTCACAGACTTTTTTGTATAACTTTTGATTGCCAACAATTCTTTCATACATCATTTTGATATGCCTTCAACTGTTTAGACAGTATATGCTATAAATGGCACCCGAACGGCAGTTTCTCCTCCGACTTACTTCACTTTTAAGACTACTGCTCAGCTATCTTTTGATAAACCCTAAAGATACAGTTGTATGGAGGCTGTGATTGTTGGCACTCCTAGACACTCTAAACAGCCGATGTTGATGGATCCGAAAAACCACATGGAAAAAGGATTATCTATATACATAGCCCATGTTCACGAAAAAAGAAATAAGTTGCCCAGCGGTGAAGGAGTTAACAAAATCGGTTAATTAGTTTTCGAGATTACCTCAAATACACAAACAAAAGTTCTCTTAAATATTAATTTGTATATAAAAGGTATATATTAGGTTTAGATCTTGAAACCCATGAATTAGGTACTAGTTTCTCATTGTCTTCCCATCAGCAAGTGCTCATGTCTTAGATGCCGATGCCAGACAGAGTTAAAGCCCACTCATTTTTTGCTAATTCAGGTCGTTTCCTAAGTGACTGAAGTTTGTATTATCTGTACATAAAATATTGACAACGTCAGTGACCTCAATGGGATGTTTGACCAGTAAGTTATTTAAATAGTCAATACTTCCCACGCCCACATTGCTTACTGATATGAAATTGATTTTGAGCTTAACCTTGAGTAGTGATTAAAAAATCATTTAATGACCCAGTTCCGGTATTGAATCTTTTTTTTTATTTATTAATTGTTTTGTTTGTGCAATCAATACTATAACAGTTAACCTCAATATTTGTGTGAGTATTTTTCTGTAGAAGCCAACCAATATCGATAGAATCACCAGCATGAATTTGCTCTTCCTTCAAAACCAATCGATCGTTTGGGATAAAAATCTATAGTTCAGGGGCTTCTGAATTATACTAAATTTCGTGTCGACACATTCATTACATCGCCTTTTGTTTTTCCTTCGTGCCGGTTTCGCGGAAAATGAATAGGAGACGTCCCTATATATCTATATTCTATCGTGAGTTATCAAGTTACATATGTAATTCCATTCCATTTATACTATACATATGAAATTTTGTGTCGACACAATATTACAACGAAAATTATTAGAGTTTTTGTGTTAGACAGACAGACTTTTTTTTGGGTAGAGGGGCCCCAAATTTACCTAGGGCAGGGGTCTTTAACGAGTACCTGACATCATACAGGCTCCGGACCATCGCTTAACGTCCCACCCGAATTACAGCGTGCTTAAGTTTATTTTACCTTCCAAATAAAATAAACTAAGGGCCTCGGCCGAATTTTGAACCCACGATCTTGAGCTCAGAAGGCAAGCACGCATACCACTGAGCTACCGGCGCATAATTATTATATATTTTTTTGTTAAAACGTTTTTCAAAAAACAATATGTTGATGGAGTCAGATGTTCAAAAAATTATATTTTTTTATTATTTTTTTTTTTTGCCTTAAGTACGGTGCATATTAGCCATGTCAATGTTATTTACGACATCCATGGAGGGAGTTCTATCTACGAAATAAAACTCACTCCCGGACGGGATTCGAACCCGCAAACCATGGTGAGACCATGCGACCAAAGTCCTACGCTCTAGCCCGCACAGCCACCATGGCCCATGTTCTATATTGTAACCCAAAAAGTGAGTAAAAAATAAAAATTTAAAACTAAGAGTTTTACTTGAACTCTCCTTAACAGTAGTATGATTATAATTAGCAACATACGAAGTAGGGTAAAGATCTAGCATAAGCAGTCACGTTCCAAAATGCAGGATTGCATGTCACTCAAAAGGAGGTCGAACCGAAGGAAAATGCATGTGAGAAAATTACTATCGCCTGACATATTATCAGTGAATAAATTATTATGAAAAATAGAGTTAAACACTTGATATTTTAGAGAAAAAAAATACGAAATAGTAACATTTATATTGTACTTCCACTAGTAGAGTCACTAATATCAGAAAATGTTGTGACTTTTTTTCTCGTAATATTCGTAGGTACTCATTCAGCGAAGACGATTGACCGCGGAAGGATTTGATAACTTGGATACTCAAAAGATTTTTTCTTTCCCCAGCTCTACGAAGTATAGAGGAAGTTTTGTAATCGGAAAGTAATTTTATATTGAGTTTTCCGGATTTTCATGGTATCCGAGTCCTTGATTTCAAAAATGAAAAACAAAAATCCTGTCTGTCTTTATTAGTTTTAGCGCCTACTTGTTACTAACACACATCTACTAAATTCTGTTTATATATATAGATAAAAACTCTTCTGTCGGTTATAGATAACTGCTGTCGCGGACATTTACGTGTTATTGACTACAATTCTTCCGTACATCATTTTGATATATCTTCAACGGTTTAGCCAGAGCATGAAAAAAAAAAATGGGCCCGACCGATCGTTTCTCCTCCGACTTGCTTCATTTTTACCATCACTGCTCAGCTTCCTTGATCCTTTGATAAAGCCTATGTTCATCGGAAAGAAATAATCCAGAATTATCCAAATCAGTTAAATAGTTTTAGAGATTACTTCAAATATAAAAAAAAAAAAAAAAGTTCTCTTTATATATTAGGAAAGATATATTTATTACATTCGAAACAAAATTGAGGAAACAAGGTAGGGGCTTTCCCAGTTTCCGAAATTAGACTATACGTTCGTATGGAATCCATATAATTCATGGTAATTTGAACGGTGTTCGATAGCAATTCGTGACCATGCGGATAACTAGCTGAGATGACCAGGATAACCACTCAGGACAGGCGACCTTTACAAGCTCAGATAATGTGCAGCATGCCCCCGACATAATACCTCGATTCCTCCCCACCACACAAACCACTTACCTACTAATCTCTTTTACCTTCCTAAAGCATTATTTTTTATGAAATATGTTTTCTCGTTATCTTCTAAATTGAAAATGTTGGAAAGCAAATTTTCCTCCTCCCCCCCCCCCCCCCCCCCCCTCCCTTCCCCTTTTATACATCACCCCTAAGGTTAATGTTTTGAGCTTAATTTGTTATTTCTGTTGGAAAACAAAATGGTGCATCACTCTCTTACAGTGTTTACATTACATTATTATGATGCCGTACTTTTCCAGCGGTAAGAAGTATACGGGAAATTATGTAATAGGTCAGAAATATTATCTATTTTCATGTTTTCTGAGTCCAAAAACGGGAAAAAACCCGTTTCCTGTCTGTGTGTCTTGCCCGAGAACACCCTCCCTCTCCACCCTCCCTTATCCCTAACACGCTCTCTTTTTCCTAACACTCTCCCTTTCCCCTATCACTCTACCTTCCCCTACCATTCTCCCTTCCCTTTTCCACCCTCCCTTTTCCCTAACACTCTCTCTTTTTCCTTACACTCTCCCTTTCCCCTACCACTCTTCTCTTCCCCCACCACTCTGCACTCTTAACTTACAACCTCTATTTTACGTTGATTTTTTCCGGCAATATTTTCCAGAGGTGTCTTCTTTTTTCTCTTTTGACAATATTTCGGGACACTTCCACGTCCCTTTTTCTGGTCAGTATGAACGAAATTTTGGTGTAACGGTTTAGACAGCGTAACCAATAAATGGCGCCCGGGCGATCTTTTCTCCTCCGACTTATTTCTCTTTTATCATCACTGCTCAGTTCCCTTTTAATAAAGCGAGAAGATATACAACTTATGTCCACCAAAAAGAAATAAGCTTTCCAAAATTCCTCGTTCATAGTGACAAGAAGAAGGAACATGAAAGTGTCCCGAAATATTGTAAACTAATAAAAAAAGAAGACACCTCTGAAAAAATGAACCTATAACATGCCAGAGACGCTTAGGAAAAACCTTCTACTTTATGTTTCTTCATCTTCTTCCCACCCACCAAAGGACTCCCCCCGATTCAGAGCACTCGTAAGAGCCATAGTTGAGATCTCTTGATAGAACCACCATGAATTGTTATTAGAATTACCAAAGTTTCCATCATTATCACCACGGGTAGAAGGACCGTTTGACCTGCGATAAGGCGGAACAGGGAAGCTTTGGTTCCGACTTATGTGACAAGGAAAGACAGGCTCTTTGAACTACCAGGAAATTGGAAATGTTTTGTCTACCATCAGCGGTGTGGTGCCCCTCAGACAGAACCCTTGATGCTACCTTCTCAACTGTTCTATCGGAAGTACTTTTCCGAGATTTTCAGGAGTCTAATCTTCGTTGAAAAATAGAAAAACAAAAATTACAAGGGTATTGGGTATTGCCATTACTTTCGTATTTCAGTTACACTTTTCTTATGCTCTTCTCCACTTTTTGAAGATAATAGGAATAATAAAAAAATTAAACTTCAACTAAACTAAAAATGTTTATTTATGTTAGAGGAAACCCTTTATTCGGAAACGGAAATTTTTTTTCATTGTCCAAAACGAATAAAATAACCATAAATTAAAAATCTTGTTTTATATATAAAACATTATTTCATATTTAGTTTTCAAATTATTTTTTTCTTGGCAGTGTTCTTCCAAAGATATCCTCCATAAGGTCAGTCAAATTATTGCTTGTTTATTATTTTCATTACTAACATAATTATTTTACAACTTATTTACTCATTTATTTTATTTCTATTGGTTTAATTTTTATTTATTATTATATTTTTTTTATTGCTACTATTTTCTTTTCTATTAGTCTCTTTTCTATCTAATCTACAATTTCTGAGGAAAGGACGTAAGAACGTTCTGAAATATCATAATGAAAAAGATATTTTTGGAAAGATTATAAAAAATATTTCTCAAATTTAAATCTATATGTATACGTATAAAATCTAATGTCTGTATATTTGTGTTTTATAGACTCCTAAACTTCGATCCGATTTTGTTCTGATGTTCAGCAATTATGTTCGCCGAGTCTCCGAGAAGGTTTAAAACATAGTTTTATATATATATTTTATTTACATAGCATTTGGTCATTCGTTTAGGAACAAGAATCATTGCACGAATTGGCATAAAATGTTCAGTATTGGATACTATAGAGCACTAAAAATGTTTGAGACTTCTTTCTATCCTACCCTTAACCGCACATGGACTTTGAAAAGCATGGCGGGTTTAGCTAGTTGTAAATAAAAACTGTACACACTGTATTTATTAATATTATGATTTTTTAACAAATTGATTTTGCTATATTTATTTATTCATTTTTATTATTATTATTGTGGTTATAACCATATGTGTTCTTAAGAATTAATAACTGTTTACAAAGATTTAATTTGTGAGTAATCTGTGTTGATGTTACATTTTTATCACGTATTCTATTATCATGTTATTGGTTTAACGGATAATATTATTAAAAAGAGTCCCCGCAAATGAGCGTATCGTTCAAGCCGAGGAGAAACAAAGATAAATGTGTTTTCTGGGGAGCCAGAAAACTGAAATTCCTGCGACGAACGGACGTTGAAGCCTGAAAATTCTAGCCGCATAATTTCCTTCTTTTTAAATTTAATTTCACCGCAGGAATATTATACTTTTTTTCCTTATCTCCATTCTGCAGAATTAACAAATTTAATCTTCCAATGGAAAAATTCTATTTTTTTTTTCACTTCTTATTCGTGAACGATATTTAATACAATTCCTCATTTAATATTTACTCTTGGCCGTTAAATAAAATAATATATATTTAAGTTGTACATGTTACTTTAAAATCCTCTTATTAATGCAGTCAAAGATCCATCGCATCGTCAAGTCTAATAGTTAGTTATTACTACTCATGCCAGGGCTACAAGGTCATATCGCCTACTATCAGAGCTCTCTATCCTCTAATGGACTTGAGCCCAACTCTACTATGGAAGTAATAAATTTTGCCTACCCTAAAGTTTTATTTACCAAAGGTAAAGGGTCTTTAAAGAGTATCTGACATCGTACAAGCTACGCTATACAAGGATCATCGCTTAACTTTCCATTTGGACAGCGTGCTCAGTGTTTCTCTACCTCCCAGTTAAAAACCTACAAGCTTCGAACGGTTTTCAAACCCGCGATCTTGTGTAGATGTCCTTGATTAAAAACCCATTTAATTTCAACCAAATCGGTAAATTGGTTCCAGAACCAAAAACTTAGTTCAATAATCGCTCCTATAGGCTCGAGACCTTCGCTTAATGTCCCACCCGCAAGAAGGCGTTCAAGATTTGCGTGAAGCTACATACTTAGATTTATGATTTTCTATTACACAGTTTTATTTTGTATATTCAATTTATCATCTTAAATTTTATATTTAATAAATATAAAATTTTTTATCAGGCAACCTGAGAAGGCGACCTTAAAAGCCGGCAAGCACCAATAATAAATAAATGATAATAAGACTAGGTTAGACAACATTTTCATTTTACAACTCGTGAAGGATGATTAGTTGCTATCGACATGTAACCTCTTACAAGATATTTGTAATATGACTTAAGAACTGATTGAATGAACCCTATAAAACTTATATTGCAAACTAGATGTAAGAAAAATAAAGTCAGTCTCAGTTATAATACTTGTTGGTATAGTTCAGGCGTAAAGAGAACCGACAGCCCTAACTTTGAAAATCCTTCAGAAACTTTAATACATCGAATAAAAAAAAGTTTTTCACTTTTTTTTATTATTTTTTTTTATATCGAATTAATAAAAAAAATAATTAAAGAACTGAGAGATTATAATGATGAAGGGATCTTTGTTGTATAGTAACTTTAATAAACAAGAAGTAACTGGAAGGTATAGAGAGAGACAAGTTGGGAAAATGAAAGTTGGATGAGCGAACCTCACCTTAAGGGCCTCAAACTTGGAAGGTATGGCCTCTGTATGAAAATTCAAATTACCTCGTCCACACTTCCAGTTTGACAACTCTCTCGTTGCCTTCTTTATGACATCGTCATTATTAACAATGTACCTAATTGTGACACCTTTTAAATATACAATACACCCACATTAATCTGTTAATAATTATAGATGACATTCAGCAATTAATACTAATAAAGAAAATTAATTTTTATAAAATCTAAACAGCACAAGAGATTGTTGGTTGTAAATTTGAAACTCTGCTTTTAATGAGAGAGTGCTAAATGATATTTCTCTATGTTCTTCGGCAAATTCGTCTGAAAATCAATAGGAATCTCACACTGGGAGATGAGTCATACCAATAAAATCTAGGTTAGCGCATGTAACATCTTCATCTCATATTTCAAGTTCATTGGTACCATAGTTTCCCAAATGCGTTCTCGGATTTTTGCACGGTACAATACTTCCTTACACTAAAGATATAAGAAAGTCTTCAGCGAATCTTTGATTATGTACTTCACCAGCACGAATTAATAAATAACGTTTTCGCTCTCCCTCCCAAGCCAAAGTTGTGGCTAAAACTCATTATTTGACCTACACAGTTCTGAATCCTACTATTAAATTTTGTGTCGATACATTCATTACATCGGTAATTATTGGGATTTTTGAGTTGCGACCCCTCCGAAGCCCCTTCGACTTAGATGTCGCTGTAAAAGAGCTTTGATTCCACATGAAATTTCGTTCCAGTACATTCATTACAACGGCAGTTATTAGAGAATTTTGTGTCAAACCTCCCCTCTAATCCCTTCCTTCACATTAACCGATTTGGCTGAACATCAACATGTGTCGTCCTTAGAGGGTTCTGGATACAAAAATTCGTGTGATACATTCATTCTATCCGGAGTTATCGTGTTCTCCGACACAGAGACACAGAGAGATTTTTTTTTTTCATTTTTGATATCAAGAAATTTCGAGAAACAAGAAATTTCTTTGAGAACTTCGCATCGAATTTCTGACCGATTACATAACTTATTGACTCTTAGGATAGTTTATGGGACTACTTTTTTCCAAAACAATGAGACGAGCCTACTACTGACAAACTCATCAACCTATGTAAATAGGATGTGAGGAAGAATGTTAAACTAACCCCTATTCACAACTCCAAGACAATGTTGGCCGGCACTATGACCCCCTGATTCACATCTTCTCCATCATTCGTCTTCTTGATGGCCTTTGGCGGGGATAAAAAAGAACTGAGACCTCCAGCATTGCAATATCTACCTGTTTCCTTCTGAGGGGATGTTTTCTTACTTAAGCCATTGTAATTGCTTTTTCCAGGCAGAATAGGGAGTAAAGTATAAAATAAAGAACCACTATCGTAAGTAAATTGATAATCCTTTTTGCAAAAGCAACAGTTTTTGTTTAAGCACAAAATGCAGTTATATTCCTTGGTGGTAGGCGCATGAAGTGGACTTAAGTACTTGTTAAATTATTATTAATTTTTGGTTTATGTGTGTTCAGTTTCACCACCTGAAGAGGGCAAATTACCGGAACTAGTTGTGGTAAATATAAAATATATAGTTGGATTGATACATCTGTATTATTTATTTAATGCAGTTAAGTACAAATTTTCAAAATAAAAAAAATAAAAAAATAATAATACATTTAGGAACTGCATCACATCTATCGTGATATATATATTTGTCCATAAAATAATCATAATTATCTAAATAATGGAATTCTGAAAAACCTGGAATGACGTCTTTTTAATTTCTCTGAGATAGTGTATTGGATTTTTTCTTGCCTCGATAAACTTTACATGAAAAGCGTTCATAAAAAAAAAAAAACATTGTTTCACAAAATACCCGGTGTTACGAAAAATTTAAATGCATTCTTTAAAAAACGAAGACAAGCAAGAAAACCGATGAATAAAACCCATAACAAATGAGGGAGGAAATAGCAGAAACTCTGTGCCAAGATAGATTGAGAATGATACAATACGATCTCGTAGTTACCTGTGAATCTTGACACGCCTTAAGGCCAGTGAGCTGCAGGACGTGGTTAGACGTACTGAGGGTTGGTGTCACGGCGGGTTGAAGGAGTTTCACGGCGCACGCGTCACCTGTTTCATTCAAACCTCAACATTACCACTACCACCCTCCCACCTATTCCACCCGGGTGTGTAGAAGGACGACCGTTAATATGGTGCTCAACATCGCGGGTTCAAAACCCGGGCAAGCCTCCTGGGTTTTTACTTTCCGTATTCCCGAAATATAAAGGAAGTTATGTCATCGGTCAGAAATACCATATTGTTTCCAAACGGAAATTCATATTTTCCAATCTCCTTTTTCCAAAAATAAAAAAAAAAAAAATCTGTCTGAATGTGAGTCTGTCTGTCCCTGTGTGTGTGTCTGTGAAAACGATATCTGCCGATGGAATGAATATATCGACAGGAAATTGTACATATGTATCCAGACCAGAACCCCTAGTCCCAAAGAGAAGAGAGGGGGGTAGGGGGGGGATTACAGCAGGCTTAACACAAAAACCGCAAAAAACCTGAAATAATGAATATATCGATACTAAATTTATAAATAAATTCAAGACCCAATATCTATCAATTTTCAGCCAAATAGGCCAAAGAAAAGGGGGAGATCAGAAGAGGGAATTATTACCTAATTACAGTCGATGTAACGTATCGATGTATCGACACGAATTTAGTATCATGATTCAGAAGTCCATTAGTAGAGCACTCATCCATTTTTAACTAAATCAGTAAATTGGGTTCAGAGTGGGAAAACCAATAACTTAGTTCAACAATTCGCGAAGGGGTACATTCGATTGATTACAATGTACTGACCTAATGGGATGTTAAGCCGCATATACGAAAGCCCGAGCAAGAGTCTCGAACTTTCAGGCGAAACTCAGTGGCATTGAGAGATACAACCTATTTATGCCACAAGAATGCTCTGAGAAAAATAACAACTGCGGGTTTCGTGCCACAGTTCACTCCATCTTTCTATACACTAAACATGAGTTTGTCCCCGGAGTTATGACTACCATCATATTTCAAATGTATTCAATGAAAGATATAGAAAAGTGATTGGATAAAATATATTTTCAACATGGCATAACTGCTAAACTATTGTTTCAAACTGCAAATCACACCTAACGAATACAAAATAGCTTTTTTGTCCAAAGTCGTCGGTGAATAATTGGCAATGTGATCCTCCAGCATGAATTAATCAATTAACATTTCGCTCTCTTTCCGAAATCAATCGTCTGTTTGGGCTAAAAAAATCAATAGTTCACTTACAAATATACTTCTTAATCCTCATATTAAATTTGTTATTGTTACTTACACTCTATCGGCAGTTATTAGGAGTCGCCCTTTTTCTTCTGATCCCTCCATTTTTATGGAATTTTGAATTGATATATAAAATTTCCAGTCGATGCATTCATTACACCAGTTATTTAGATTTTTAAATTGAGCCCTGACATCTGGACCCTCCCTTCTCAGCGGCTTATTCCGTTGCAAACTAATAGGTGTCGTCCTTATTAGGGTTTGAATGTAAATATGCAATTTCTTGTCTAAATATTCTTTATAACTGCGGTTATTAGAGATTTTGTGTTAAGCCCTCCCTTATCTCCCTTCCCCATTGACCGATTTGGCTAAAAATCAATACGTATCGTTCTTACAGGATTTTGGATATACATATGAAATTATGTGTTGATAAATTCATCCTATCGGGAGTTATCGAGCTTACAGATACACTGAAATGTTTTTATTTTTTTCATTTTTAGAATGGAAAACTATACATAAAATTTCCGACCGATTACATAACTTCGTATAGTTGGGAAAGTAAAAACTCGCAAATAAGGAATTTTATTGAAGTCGGACAAAATTTCTGCAAGAAAAGTGGATATTGTTATGTTGGACCTTTTGAGGGGCTAATTTCTACAACAATTTGACGCTCACTTTTAACAAGTAGGTGAATTATTTGTAATCAATGTTGCAGCCTGATGATGCAGAAAATGCAAAACTGGTTGTGAATTTGAAGACTTTCAACAGGAAAACCATCTACTTTAAACAACTTTTATAAGCATCCTGTAATATCGCTACTGAGGGAAAATTGTAATGTTTTATTTTCGACTAGAACCGACTTTCAACGTAACTGCGTCATCATCAGTGGCACACTACCAGTGTATAGGTTCAATCATGCACCTATATACACGCAAATAAATTAAATCAAAATACATTGTCATACTGAGGCTGTTTGTCGAATAGATATTAATTTTTAATTATTGCATATGCGTGATTGAATATCCCCTCCTCTTTGAGCTCAATGCTCGTTTAGACACCACACTATATACTAGTGATGAGCCAATGATGGTGACTAAATTGCGATGATAACCGAATCTGATCGAAAATAAAACAGAGGGAAGACATATTTTATTTCTATGAGAAATCTCATCCCACATCTTACTATCACAAAATAATTATATCGTCTGTTTTTGGGAGATTTGGTTTCACAACTTTGGAATGTAATACAACACTTCACATACTGACTGTAAAAGTAGGCTAAATTAAAAATATATATAATACATTTTCTCCTTTATTATATAAAAAAAAAATTTACTACAAATATATTTACTACTGGAAACCTTTTTTCATTCTATGACCTCATTTAAATTTATTATTCTGGGGCCCCTTTTAATTAAAATTTACCCCAGTTTAATTCTAGCTTTAAATTCAAAATACCTATTGTTCCTTCACTTGACATTGATCAATTACTTCTACCTTATTACAACCGTTTTAGACTCCTAAATACAGACTAGTAGTGAAAAAGAAATTAAAATCTTACTGTCAACACTAACCGTACTGAATACTACATCATCAGCCAGACATAGGTAAGGGACTGAGTTAAAAAAAAAAAAAAAAACAATAAAAGGCAATGGAATGAATGTATAGACACGAAATTTCAAATGTGAATCCTAAAACCCCAAAAGGACGTCACCCGAGTTTCAGCAAGATCCCCGAAAAGGGAAAGATCCCTTCGGTCGATTTGGCTGAAAAACAATAGGTGTTGTCGTCAAAAGGTTCTGGATCAAATATAAAATTTCGTGACAAATTTATTCTATCGGAAGTTATCGTTTTCACAAACACATACACAGACTTTTCTTTTCATATTTGGAATCTCGAGGTCGTTAATTTTTGACAGTTTACATAACTTCTCCTATACTTCGTAAAGCTGGGGACATAAATGAAACTAAAAAATGAAAGATATGTGTTTCATTCGAGACATAGTATTCGAAAGAATATAACATCGCTTTTAACGAGAACCTTCTAATGAGCATTGCCTCACTAAACTTTTCAAAAATCCCAAGAGAAGGTTTTTGCCTTCCTTTCTCCTTCAATTCAACACTAGAACAAAGCTACAAAGATTTTTTAAACAAAAAAGAACAAGAAAAGGAGGGATTTCTTTCTCTCCTCTTCTAAAGAAGTCAACAAGTTGTATTAATATGGCGCCTCTTAAGGATAGAAATTCTGTTTTTTTTTGGCTTTTCTTCTTGAAGAGGGATCTTGAAAATATTTTTTTTCTTTTTCCAGGGAGTTGCAAAGAGAGAAGCTTTGTACTGGACACTTAACTATTTCAGAGTTAGCTTCGAGGGCTCTCTATGACCAAAGAACAATTTTTTTCATTTTTTTCAAAAGCAATCTACCTCCTGTTAATTTTTTTTTTTCATTCTTCAAAATGAATGACCGGCAATGCACTTTCCAGGTAATTAATTTACGGATCTGTAAATCTGTCGTAGTCAGGGACTTCTGAATCATCATGATATATTCCGTGTTGATACATTCATAGACAGTTACCAGAGTTGTTGAGTTGAGCCCATCTATCGCTCATGATCTCTTCTTTCTTTTGGCTAATTTTGCAATAAATCCATGGTGTCGTCCTTATGAGGTTTTGGATTTATATATACAATTTTCTATCGATACATTTATTACATCGGCAGTTATTAGAGTATTTGTGTGAAAGCCCCCATAATCCCCTCTTTTTCTTAGCGGATTTCACTGAAAATCAAGAATTTCATAATTAAGGGGTTCTAGACACATAAAATTTCTTGTCATTATATTCATTCTATGAATATAATGACAAGAAATTTAACATTATATCGAAATTTAACATTATATCTTAAAAAAAAAAAAAAATACAGTAAAAGGCAATGGAATGAATGTATAGACACGAAATTTCAAATCTGAATCCTAAAACCCCATAAGGACGTCACCCGAGTTTCAGCAAGATCCCCGAAAAGGGGAAGATCCCTTCGGTCGATTTGGCTGAAAAACAATAGGTGTTGTCTACAGTCAATGCTCATTAGAAGGTTCTCGTTAAAAGCGATGTTATATTCTTTCGAATACTATGTCTCGAATGAAACACATATCTTTCATTTTCTAGTTTCATTTATGTCCCCAGCTTTACGAAGTATAGGGGAAGTTATGTAAACTGTCAAAAATTAACGACCTCTAAATTCCAAATATGAAAAGAAGAGTCTATGTATGTGTTTGTGAAAACAATATAAAATATATCGATTAACTTCTTTCTTAACTCAGACCCTCTTCTAGGGAGGAGTTATCATGTTCACAAACACACACACAAACAGGACATTTTTCACTTCCCGAGCCATAAGAACTATTTAGGAAGTCAGAAATGCGATGTTGAGTTTTCACCGGAATTCTAGGTAGAATGAATGTATCGAAGATTAGATTTTTAGCCAAATCGGCCAACGGAAAAAAAAAATTGGGGTGGGGGGGGGGCGCTTAACACAAAAACTGTAATAACTGCCATTGTAATAAAAGTATTATAACACATTTCATACGTGAATTCAAAATCCCATGAGGACAATCAATACCTCTTGATGTTCAGCAAATAAACTGTAAATTTTCAATCTACTCCAAGTGTTTCATTTTTGGAATGAAGGGGTTAGAAAACCTGAAATTCCGACGAAAACTGACCGACTACGATTACGTAATTCAAAAGTAACAATAACACGTCTGAAGTCAATAAAGAAATTATTTTCGTTCTGATTCAGAACTTCCTCCCTGACTACGATCCTTTGGCCAGTACCAATGATCTTACTGTGATTCGGAGAGCTAAGGTTTGCAAGGGATGTCGCAGGGGTTCATGGCTGAACTCTTCAGGATGTGTTCTGCAAGTAGTACTTGGCAAGAAGGAGATAGAAAGAAAAGGTAGAATACGAGAAGGAAGAAGAGGAAGTTTAGAGGAGGATATTCTAATTATTCACATATCCTAAACTAATTAAGGGAGAACATTGAAAAGGAAGGCTTAGATCCCAGCTGTTGCCTGGAGTCTGCTTTGATAAAGAAGCCCATATACTGGCTGTGTGATATATGTGCAGTCTGTCGGAGCAGCTTACCTGATGAAGGAACCTATCTTATAAATTGCTTCAACTTTCTACCTTATATTACCTGCATAACATGCTTGACTAGGCCACTTCAAACTACGTGTAGAACCACTTCATACCGGAGCAATATTGAAGCTTCACCCTCATCTGGTCATCCTTAATTGAAAATTGATACCGAAACACTGGTTGGCTTTTATCTGCCTTTTTTTAGGTGCTTTTTTTTGTTACAATATTTATAATGTAGCCATAAAGACGTAATAGAACTTTCAACCATTCATACCAACCAAGTTTTTACAGATCAACAGTTCAATCTCTCCCCCTCACCCTCCACAAATCATTTCATATTGGCATTAATGGGTTAGTTAGTTATTATGACATATACCAGGGCTTTAACTAAAAGGTCATATCGCCTGCACACATTCGTCACTCTGGGGGACATGAGCCCGACTCTACTCTGGGAGTATTTTTATTCACCTAGGCTAGGGATCTTTAACGAGTACCGGACATCGTACAGACTCAGGACCATCGCTCGACGTCCAACGGCGGCGTGCTTATGTTTATTTTACCGACCAGATAAAATAAACTAAGGGCCTCGGTCGGGTTACGAACCCGCGAACTTTAGCTAAGTAAGCAAGTACGCATACCGCTGAGCTACCGACGCCCTCGGCATTACTGGGTGTATGAAAGTAATGTTTTGGAATCAGTGGTTTTTTTTGTTTCATTGTACAGCGAAATTCTGAGAATGACTTTTTTACATCCACTAATACTGATGAAATGATTTTAGTTGGGGGAAGAGGGAGAGGGAGTGAAACCTTTGTCCTCCCTAATCCCCCCCCCCCCTTTCCATTGACCGATTTGGCTGATAATTTAACAAAAATTCATTCTATCGGGAGTTATCATGTTCAAAGATATATCTCAAACACACACCAGCGAATTTCTGACTGAATATATAACTTCCCTGTACTTCGTAAAGTTGGGGAAGTAAAAACTAACAAAAAGCACTTTCTAAAAAATGAAACATGAAAAATATTTAAAATTGAAAGGAAGATAAAAAAAAGGTAACATCTGTGGAATGCTTTTTTCAATATTTTGGAATTCCTTAAAAAACGCGGTGGCTCATCGTTTTCAGCTTGTTTTGACCTTTCGATTCGCCATTTAAATTTGCTGTACCATGTAATCTCTATGGAAAGAAATGTTTGGCCACTTTTTCAAAAATATTTCCCACTGTGTGTCGGTACTTAGAGGTAAGAGATGAAAACACCTTAAGCTCACCGTTCTTCTGATGGGACGTTAAGCAATGATCCCGAGCCTGTGCAAGGTCAGGTACTCGTTAAAGACCTCCAGTGAATAAACCTAGGTAGGCCAAATTTAGGACTCCCACTGTGGAGTCGGACTCATGTCTACCAGAGCGCTCTGGTAGTAGGCGACAAGACCTCGTATTTAAAGCCCGAGCATGAGTCATAATAACTATCTCAATGGGTAATTGGATTTTTCTTACTTTTTTCAATAGAAGTTCGACTATAAGAACGTTTGATTATCCTAATTATATATGTTTTCAAATAGCTCCGTTAATTGACGTTTTACTATGTTTGGATTTGCATGCCGAAGAGTAAATCCAGTATGAAACTTGAAAGGAACACGCGAAGAAGGCAACAAGTGGTTTTGTCGAGTGTGTTGTGTACGTTTCCGTGTATAGGTGTACTTGTGTGTGTGTGCTTACGTCAAGACGGATGGATGCTGAGTTTGGAACGCTGGGTTGTTGAGTGGTACGGCACGTTCCCACCCGCCAGAGATGGACCCTCCGTGACTTTAAAGAGCTGGCAAGGCTTCGTTAGAGCCAACACAAGAGCACTCTGAAGGCCAGTTCAGGAGAACTTCTCAATATATCCGTCATCCTATAGGAACTTCTCTCATCCAAATATAGCCGTTTTTTTTTACTTTCGAAGCTATATCAATTACAGGGGAAGTTACGTCACACGAAAGAAGTAGTTGACCGATCAGCGGCGATGTACTTCCCCAGCACGAAGTATTCAACTAGATTTTCGCTCTTCCTCCAAATCTGTCATTAGGGTTTTTCAGACAAACCCTCCTCCCCCGATCCTCCGCTTCCATTTAACTGATTCGGCTGACAATTATTAGGTGCCTTCCTCAAGAGGTTCTAGATACATAGATAAAATATCAATGAACAGCCAATTGAATCAAAAGGACGTGAGGGATCAGAAGAGAGGACCCTACTCAAGAACCCTAATAACTGTCGAAGTATCTAATGCATCAACAAGTAATTTAGTAGGTATCAGAAGGAGAGCAAAAACTTCTTGGAAATTAAAGACATGGTCTTCCCATTGTTCATACCCATAGTGAGTGCTTCATTAGACATCACACTGTACGGGTAGGATGTGCCACTGATGATGAGCAGTTGAGTTGAAAACCGGTTCTAGTAGGAAATAAAACAGTGGGATAACAATGTCCTTTCATTTTTATGAGAAATCTTGTACCACACCATCAAATTTCATTTTGATGCATTCATTTTATCGGCAGTTATTTGAATTTTTATGTTAAGCCACCGCCCTAATCCCCTTCTTTCCATTGGCCGATTTGGCTGAAAATCAATACTACTAGTACTTGGAGAATCCTAGGATCACATAACTTATTATTGATGCTTTTGAGCTTAGAGTTTATAGTCCTTAGCCCCATTCTTTTCTATGATTTTGTTTTTATCTTCCTATGGGCACGAATTCTATATAGTTTTATTATTTTTCTGTATGTGAAGGAGCCTTGGGCTTATCTGTCATAGTCTCCATAGTCCGTGTTCACGGTAATGATTATATTATAAATTCTTCTTTAATATGATAAAATTGATTTTTTATTTAATTTTTATAACTCCACTACTTGCGGCCTCTAATTCTATCGGGAGTTATCGGTGTTCACAGGCGGGCAGACAAATAGACAAAAATTTAACATAGAATTTCTGACGAATGACATAACTTCAACTGTACTTCGTATAACTGAGGAAGTTATCTAAAATAGCTCATTTCAAGAAAGACGAGAAGAACAGAAGTCGATTTGGCCAACTGAAAGCTGTTAGGATAATTCAGGTCTGATAAGACAATTTGAGGAAAGTGGAACTGAGTAACCCCCAGATAACAGGAGGAATCTAGAGCTACGAGTAGTTATCCTATCTGAGCTATGATACATTTCCAAGATTTCATGGAAAATATGGAATAAAAGGGAAAGGTCTTTGTTCAAGTAATTATTATCTCTACTTTTCTTTACAGTTGATGATAAAGTTTGTTATCTGGTAGATAAAAAAAACTTGAGCTCGCCGTCCTTCGGACGTGTTAAGCGATGGATCCGAGCCTCTACGATGTCAGGTACTCGTTAAAGACTAAGTGGAATACAAATTTAGAACTCCCATAGTAGAGTAGGGTTCATGTCCAACACAGCGAGCTCAGTAGATGAAGCCCGGGCATGAGCCACAATAACTAACTAACATACTAACATGAATAGTGAACAATGTTATGCTTCCTAATCTCATGAATTACCGACAATGCACTTTCTCAACACGAATTAATCAACGGTTTTTGCACTCTCTCTAAAACCAATCGATCGTTTTGTTGACTATAACAGGAACGTCTGAATACTCACACTAAATTTGATGTATACATTCAGTCCATTGGCAGTTATTAGGGTTTTTGGGTTGAGCCTCTCTGCTTTGACCTCATCCTCATTCTCTTTGCGGAAAATTGACAGCAGTGTCATCACAACTCTCAAATCCAAAAATTGTAAAAAAGCTACATATAATAAAAATAAGGGCCAGATACGCAGTAAATGGCAGGCCCATCGTACTCTGTCCTCCATCAGCTTTCCAACGATGTGCCCCAAGACCACCAAAGCTGTTAGCACAATCCTAGGGCAGGATCTCTACCATTATATCGCCCCCTTCATCTAATACTGACTGACAAAAGTTCTTAATAGAGAATTTCATGTTTACAGTCATAAATATAAAAAATGGTGAACAGGCCAAATATAATGACCATAAAACGCAGTAAATGGCAGGCCCATCGTACTCTGTCCTCCATCAGCTTTCCAACGATTTGCCACACGACCACCAAATCTATTAGCAGAATCTCTGGCCAGGATCTCCACCATTATACGCCACCCTTCCTCTAATCCTGGCTGACAAAAGTAACGACCTGATTACGGCTGGCGGTAAGCCTCCTTAGCCTGTCCGCACCAGCTAAGTCTTGATTACCTCCACTTTTCTTACCTCTAGTCCTTCTTTAATGTTGATTCTTTTCTTCTGTGTTTTTTGGCCAAATCCCAAAAGAACAGTTAAACCGATAATTTGGCACAATGAACTGTTTATTTTTTCCTTTTTTTCAAGAATATCAAAAAGGTAATTTTAAAAGAAGGGAAGCCATTATGTAAAGTAAAAAAAAGTCGTTGGTGACTAACCTTATGGCTAATATGCATCGTTCATAAGGCCAAAAAAAATAATAAAAAAAAATAAAAGAAACTAACTAACTTTACAATATGATATTGCTACCGATAGGATCGATTTGTTATTAACGATAAAAATAAAACAAAAAGTACATTGGTATCAAACACCGTATAAGTTATCTATACACAGTTATGGTGGATAAGAGATAAGCCGGTTCAAGTTACACATCAACATTGTATGTTCTAAGATTAGTCACCACTTTCAATACTTACTGTAAGATTTCCCTCATATGAGCTCTGTGCGCAACACGCCATTTACATTTCACATGGCTCCCACATTGAGAACGGGGGGTTGAAGAAGCTCTTGCTTGGGGGGCCCGACGTTAGGGATGGTTGGGAGGCGGCGCGGCGTGTTATCGTATAATCGAACGTTTGAACAGAAAATAAAAAACTTTAAAATAATTAATAACTTTATGAACACTGACTTTCGTTTTGTATATCCAACTAAAATGATTTTACTAAGCACATTACCCTGAAACCAACGTCTCGTTTTCAAGTCATTGAATAGTCATTGAAAAGTTTGCGTCGAAAAAAGCTAAAAAAAAATATATTCTGAGATAATTTTTGATACTATTGTAGTTATTTATGAGGGCGTCGGTAGCTCAGTGGTATGCGTGCTTGACTTCTGAGCTCAAGGTCGTGGGTTCGTAGCCCGACCGAGGCCCTTAGTTTATTTTATCTGGGAGGTAAAATAAACTTAAGCACGCCGTCCTTCGGATGGGACGTTAAGCGATGGTCCCGAGCCTGTACGATGTCAGGTACTCGTTAAAGACCCCTACCCTAGATGAATAAAAATTTAGGGTAGGCAAAATTTAGGACTCCCACAGTAGAGTCGGGCTCATGTCCACCAGAGTGACGGAAGAGCGCTCTGGTAGTAGGCGATATGACCTCGTAGTTAAAGCCCGGGCATGAGTCATAAAACCTAACCTAACCTAGTTATTTATTGTCTCATGCCTGGGTTTTAACTATGAGACATTTTCGCCTACTACCAGAGCGCTCTTTCCACTGGTGGAAATGAGCTGTGGTAGTTCTAAATTTTGCCTACCCCGGTTTATTTAATTAGGATAGAGATCTTGAACAAAAAACATCTTAAGAACTTATCTAATTCATAAGCTATCTTGCTGTAAACAAATAAATATTATTATTATTATATCTTTCAAATAAGAGGTCGCCGGTAGGTCAGAGGTAGCTTACTAGCTAACTGAGCTCAAGATCACGGGATAGTCACCCGGCTGAGGCCCAAGAGGAGAAAAAACCATGAGCACGCCGGCCTTGGAATAATCCTTGTGCGATGTCAGATACTCGTTAAAGAGCCCTAGGTAAAACAAGGTAAGCAACATTAAGAACTACTACAGTAGTGTCGGACTCATATCCGAGTGACGAAAAAGCGCGCTGGTAGTAAGCGAAATGACCTCGCAGTTAAAGCCCGTCCATGAGTCATTATAACTATCTCTTTTATGTGAACAAAAACCAAATAATTATCAAAAACGCAATGCTTATGCTTTTGGGATTCTTGGCTAATCTTCCAAAGGTATCCACTTATTCCCAACGAATTTGATCTAAAATCGATCCGAAATGTTGTCAAAAAAAAGTGAACCCTTTTGGAAGATTTTCCGAAACAATGGAACAGGATTATTTAGGTTAAATTTTCTGTAGAACCTTCATAACTTCTTATAAATCCAATTTGAAGGTAAGACGAATGGCATTAAGGTGCAGGATTTTATACTTTGTGGATATCAACTTGGAAGATATGGAAGGAGTATATAACTCAAGGAACGGAGAACTTTATTCCCAGAGAAGGAAATGAAACATAGGAGGCCATTCTTCAATGAAGTTGAAAAATTTAATATTGGTCCTAAGTCGTGTTGACTTAGGCTGTAAGCAGCCATCCCTTCCTCGGATATTTCAATATCTTCAGGAGGATATTTTGGGGAAAGCTTCTCAGAGGAGAGTCATTCAAGGCTGTATATCTCGGTGTAAATTTGACATATAATAGTTAGTTTATCAAAAAAACAATTGTTGAATTCAATATTTTAAGTGAAATATTAAATTAGAAGAATTGAAGCTCTTAGCATGAATCCGAGTTCAATTCATGGCGGCCATCAGGGGAAATCAAAAAGTTTTCATAAGCCGCCTTCATCTTTCATTCTGAAGTGATCAAATTTGACTTATAATTGTAGTTTTTTTCCTGTAGATAAGAGAAATACGGACGTTCATGAAAAATCTTGCGTTGGATTTATACCCAAAATTTTATTTTATATATACATATGTAAATAGTCAACTCTCGATAAGTCGAACTTCGATAACTCGAATTCGTAGGCAAGTCGAACGAATTCTCCGGTCACATGTCATGAAACCTAAATATTACCTTAATAAGTCGAATTCAGGCCAAATACCAGGAACGGATGAGGAAGAAGACCGAAAAAGAACTGCCTACAACTAGAGAAGCCTGAAATGCACTTAACATTGTTTGTGCCTTTTTGGAAACCTGTGACAACGTCGACCAACAGCTTTTTACCAACCTAAATGAAGTGTCCAAGATGTTTATTACTAAAGAAAAAAAATATATAAAAAAAAAATTGGTGACTATTTCAAAGGCACTGAAAAATGATTTAAATTTGTACGTATTAATGCACATTTATACATATTCTTAATACACTTTTTTTTTACTTTCTTTTTACAGTACGTATAATACATATTACTCTTCCTTATGTTACCATTTTAATTTGATAAGTCGAACATCAACCTCGATAAGTCGAACTTTGGTAAGTCGAATTATAAATAAGTCGAACAAGTTTGCCCAGTCCCTAGAAGTTCGACTTATCGAGAGTTATAATAGTAAGGACCGTTTTTAGTAAAAACCAATTTTTTGATAGGACTATCTGTTTTCGCGTAATAAAGCAATATCTACAAAAATCGGTTTAAAGACATGTTTTCGGAAAGTATCTCGTGAAACGGGCGACCTTCAAAACAATGTATTGCGTACAAAATGTGCCTCTAAAATATTTAATTAGGTCATAAATATAAGCGATGTCTTGTAAAACGTTGTTACACCTAGAGTGAAGTGGTCCTTAATTTTCGTCTATTTTCTGTCACAATCTAACCAAATCTATGTTGACCCATGTCACATCTTCATTTCAAAACTCAACTTTATTGCTACTATCGTACCTGGGTTAAAGCGCTCTCAATGTTCCAATCATATGCAGACATTATCGAGAAAATTGTCAAAACGTGTTCAGGGAACCTTGCAACGACAAATTCCGTTGAAAACTGGATCTTGGATTTTTTATCGATTACAATATTTTTTTATACTAAAGAAAGTAAAAATCTGGTAGAAAGAAAAATTATAAATATCTATGTTGAGTTACTTACCCTGTGTATGGAGCTGGAGGCGTAGTCAGTGAGGGAGAACGTGTCCACGATGGAGTGGAACCGAACCAACTTCTTGTGGTGGTGTTTCTTGACGGGGCAAAGAGAGCACATCTCAGGAGGCATCGTACAGCTAACTGAACCTTGGGTAGAATCACATACGGTACCTCAAGACATACCCCCACCCCGGAGCGGCGCGTGGCCCGGCGAGTAGGGCGTCTAACGCGTACGATACACTCGGATAGGCGAAAACTCTTTCACTAGAGGGGAAAACATTATATTTTATATGTCCTAGAAAATGGAAACATTTTGAGATAATGTCTGATAAGTTACTAAAATCTCATATTTCACTTCCCAGCTGTACTAAGAAAAGGGGAAGTTATGTAATTGGTCAGAAAGATGAGTTTTCAGCGGAATTTCATGACACTGATTCCAAAAATGAAAAAAAAAAAAGAATTCTGTCAGGCTGTGTGTATGTGTGTGTCTGTGAACACGGTAACTCCTGATAGAAGTATATACAGAGTTTAATATGTATATCCAGAACCCATAATTTAAAGACGACACCTATTTATTTTTAGTCAAATCGACCCAAGGGAAGGGGGGGATTAGGGAGATGGCTTAACACATAAGCTGTAATAACTGTCGTTGTAATGTATCGACAAGATTGAGTATGAGGTTTCACAAGCCTTCATATAAGTCAACTATAGGGGAGCCATGGTGGCCGTGCGGGCTAGAGCGTAGGGCTTTGGTCGCATGGTTTCACCATGGTTTGCGGGTTCGAATCCCGTCTGGGAGTGAGTTTTATTTCGTAGATAGAACTCTCTCCCGGGGCCGTAGATATCTTATATATAACTAAATAACACGTTGACATGGCTAATATGCACCGTATATAAGGCAAAAAAACAAAAAAAAACTAGATTTCTAGCCCAAACGGCCGACTAGTTTTGGAGAAGTAGCGAAAAGTTAATTGACTAATTTGTTCTGGGGAAGTACATTGCCGGTGATTCACCGACTGTTTTCCTTGTTATTTACAAGCAGAAAATAATTATCATATGATCCGTAACGATTGGGGATGGTTGCCGCGGGCCCCACGCATCATGAAGCAAGAAATAGACAAGCACCAAACCAAAACTAAAAAAAATACCAGAATTTTATTTGAACTAGCTGACCGCTACTCTTTTCAGTTATCGTGAACACCTTTGTAAACTTTATTATCCGTTCGGGGTGGTTCATAAATAACGTAACGCGTCGAGGGGGTTCCAATTTTGTGATAGTGGGGAAATTGGGGGCCTTGAAAAGTGTAACATAACTAAATATAACAATAAGTTTTAATAATTTCAGTATGTGAAACATTCTTAACAGTATATATTTTTTTTGAAATTTTTGGTAATAAAAAAAAATTTTGTTTGCATAGAAAAATGTGAAGTTTACGAGCGCGATTAAATACCCCTTGTAACTTGTGTGGAACGGACAATTAAATGATATCCCCTCAACCTATCTCACGATGAGTACCTAAGTCCTCCAAAACTTAAAGAGAAAAAAATTTACGTAGTATAATAAATGCAATCAACAATAAGTTCCGATTAGAGAAGTGAATTTCTACAAAAATTAAGTTTCTAATTTAGTTCAATGCGGAAATGAAGGAATATTTTCCCCCGAAACTCTCAAGATCTTCAGTTTTTCTGAACTTATGAATGAGAATTAATTAGGTTTTCCCTTTCAATATTCTAAAAAAAATAAATTAGTGAACATTGAGAAAACTCCCCCTTGAAGTGAGACCACAAAGCTTATGAAAATTTGAAGATTTTGCGATGGGCAGACTGTCCAATACACCTGGCATCCAATACAAGTAGAATTGAACAAAAGGGGTGATGGCAACTCATTCTGAGGAACTGACGGAATTCTCTATATTATATTATCTGGAGGTAAGATCACTGTACCTATTTGCATTCCAAACCTCAAGTCTCTAAAACAGACGTCGGCGGCCTTCTTGTGCGTGGGGAATGGAAAATCGTTCTTTCAAGAAAAAAATATACGTGTTGTGTGGCTTTTACATTTTTTTACATTACATTTTTTTTCACTTTTCCACTCCTCAAAATTATTTCATACTGGCAATAATTGGGTATAAGAAGGTAATTGCTAGCTTAAGTTGATTTTTAACCTAGCAAAATTTAATGTCACTTTTGAGCATTGTGCTGACTATGTCGTAAGCCGAAACAGGTAAATTTTTTTTGTATAAATTTTTGTGGAATTAGACAATATAATTTTTTTTTTTAAATCTTTTATTTATAAAGATACAGCTGTTGCTAGGGTGCAACAATCAGCATCTATGACGGTGCGTATTGATATGTTGGCGTGAATGGCATATGAGAGGAAGGCCACCCAGTGGTAGGTCCTCGGGACGAAAATTTATCTTAATTATTAGGACAAGAACAGAAAAAATAAAGAAATAAAAAAAATAAATAAATAAAAAAGAATTGAAAGACAATTTTGATGGATGGGTAAGTAAGAGAATCTCTTACTTTTACACCAGAGTGACGAAAGAGCGCTCTCGTGAATGTGAGTCACAATAACTAACTAACTTAATGCTTATTTCATTTATATTATTTTGATGTTGCAAGCCACATTTGATTATCTGGAGGATAATGTGGCAGTTGCAAGAAAACTGGTCGCTGTTACACGCGAAGAGAACGGTGTGGACGCAAGAGGGCGTATAGGCATACGTTCCTACGGTTTGGAAATGTTATATATTTCTCATGAGTAGAAAGGTAGGCAGGCTGGATACAAACCTTTAACAGGCAATGGGAGCGAACAATATTTTTTCTCCCTTTTTGTCGCCAGCTGACACATCATTTCCTCTACACGGGTGGGGTCTTCCATATAAAATTTATCTGGTCCCAGCTTTTTCATCTGACGACAACTGATAAACTCCATGTCACCTTTTTCAATATAGGATCTGTCGAACAGATTTAGTTTAATACATATCTACAATTTTATTTACACGGTACCTACAGTTATCGATCCATTCACGGGAAGAGAGGAATTTATTTTGAAATAGAGTCCTACTGAGTTTTTATTATTATTATTTTTTTTAGTGTTAGACTCAAAAAACTAAGAAAAAAACCGGTTCGAAAAAATGATACGATTCCTCATTTTCATCAATCGCAATGTTAAGTGAAACAATTGCAGCGAGTCATGTCCATGCCTAGTAGAACCTGAAATCGACAGGAAAATTCTTCCAGACATTAAAATTTCTGTATTTTTGTAATTCAAACTTACCATTGTTAATTTCATAATCGATTTATTTGCTGACTGATTTTCATTCAAATAAAGTGTTGCCGTCCAGTTTAATTTAAGTTTTCTTAATGTTGTTATTTATGTACAAAATTGTTTTAAATTAAGTAGACTTTCTGGCTAATTACAAAACATTGTAAAATTTAACCAATTGTGACTCATGGAATGTTCTGAAATCCTATAAACACCGTAGATTGGAGGGTCAATCAGCCGCTCAATATTGAGTGTAGAGTGAACAGTTAGTGAGCTAAGATATAAATAGTATCTTTCTGAGTTCATTTAACTCAAAATAAGCATTCTACAAGTTTTCTTCTTGACTGGCCGGCTAGTTAAACTTGTACTACCGGAAAGAAGTGGTTAGTTATGACTCATGCCCGGGCTTTAACTACGAGGTCATATCGCTGACTACCAGAGCGCTCTTTCGTTACCCTGGTGTACATGAGCCCGACTCTACAGTGGACTTCCTAAATTTTGCCTATGTAGGTTTATTTACCTAGGCGGAAAATAGTGATTAAAGGTTTTTTACCTTCTCAAAAAATGGAAGGGCCTCGTAGGTAACTCATAAGTACGAGTATGGAAAAAAGTAGAGGAATTCCTCATTCTCCACTACACCGGCCAGACCGCAGGCCACACTCCTCTGGCCGTGAAGCGGTATTCATAGGGTTCGGTGCGATCGCAAGTACTCGTTAAAGACCCTCACCCTCGGTAACTAAATCTGAATAAGCAAAATTTGGGCACTACAGTGAGTACTGTAGAGTCGTCAGAATATACGAAAAGCTCAGCAAACCTATATGTGAAGCGAAGAAAACTAAGTTCACAGAATGAAATAATATGAAGCGAAACACTAGCGCAGCCGAATCTACGTAACTTTTATGAAGTGAAACGTAATCGAAGGAACAAACATACTTACATCGTTAGGACGATGAAACTAGGCATGAAAGGGAAGGAGAAGGGCAATCCAGTGACTAAAAAATTCAGAGGCACCTATCAGGAAAGTTCATGGCTCCCCTGTACTTCGGAGATTCAAAGGGTAATTCGTTGATCAATTCAAAACACATAATATCAGTTATCATGTCAGTTTCCGAATAAGCTATCAGCAGAGAGAAATTGTCATTATAAGCGAACAAGGTCTTCAAATATCGGACAATAAAATCAATATAACTCCAAATGACTTCAATATGCGGCAGGAAATTCAGACAAATTCATTCAAGTGACTTGTCATGTACTGTATATAATTATCTTTCAATACACTAGCCAAATTAGACAACTTTTAAGGATAGTAGAAAATAAATAAATGTTAATTTTTGCAAAGATTTCTAGACTCTGTTTAGCATTTTCATATTTATATGGATTTAAAGGTTACAAAAAATAATAATTTTTTACCCCAGGTCGGTAGAAAAGCTCAGGCCTGCATCCTTTTTCCTATGCAAATCACATTGAAGATGTTTCTCATAGCTTTAGCTTTATTCCTGAAATATTCATGTATTCCTCACAATCAGAATATTGAGCAACAAATACTCATGGGTACTCTAAAATATTACATAACTAATAAGAGCACTTTATATTGATTTATAATATAATCAGCTATGTCTTAGGCAAAATCAATACGTCATTTTCATAGTACGAATGTTCTTAGTAGAATCGTAAGAAGAAAAATAAATTGATGTTTTCCTGTTATTATTTTCTTTTTGTTGTTCCGCCGGCGCCCACACTAGCCCGATAACGTCACAGGCAAAACAAACACTGCACAACAAACACGTACAGACATGATCCATCCATTGTGACCTCAACCGTTGTTATCGCATTATTAGTCTCGTAGTTATTATCTATTGAAATCTGACGGTATTTTGTAACACAAGAAAGTTTGACCGGCTTTCACTGTGCTTAACGAGCGAATAGACGTTTTCACGTCAAAAACAAATATTTATTTAAAAAATCATCACAGACTTATCATAAACAATTAGATATAAAAAAGTTAATTAAAATATGTACGCTTACCAAAAGTTTTATAAGTGTGCGACAAATGCCATGTAGTTTGGGAACAAAAAGCGTTGAAATTTTGGGGATATGTTGCGGAGTTCATTAGAATTCCACAGCCAATCCCAACATCGAGATCAAGTAGTTGATGGTAGAGTTAGGAAGGTACAGCCCCTTCTACTTTATTATTACCCTACACAATATTCTGTCCCTAAAGGTGGTTTATGGAAAAGCTGCTTGTGACAGAGCTCTAAGTGCTACCTAGCGGTGCACTATGGAACTCCCAGCCCTCCCATCGACCCTCGCACCCCCTTCCACACTTCTTTTGTTATATTATTTATGGCATAGCACTGAAAAGAGTCCTCTACTGTATTTATGGGATTTTCAGTTCCACACTATGCCATTCCATCATTACCATAAAACGCACTCTTTACATTTTCTATCTTTCCCCCACCATTTCCCCTCCAGATTACTTAGACATTTTGAATTAAATCTATCTACTGCCTGAACTAGATTCAAATCAGAAATAAAGAAGGTGTACATTCTCAACTAATTTTAATTCCTTACATATAAATGAGAATTCTCCGATTTTCTATATCGGAGTGGCCCGGCAGTGAGAAATTTTCCCCCGCCCTTGTTCCCCCAAAAACTAAAGCTAAAACTTTTCACCTCAAAGGATTATGTGAATTTGAGAAAGCCTATTCCTATGTGTCTGTGACATACTATATTACACATACATCTATTAAATGAGGTTCACGGTTTTTAGTTTTTTTTTATTATTATCTTCATTTAATGTCGCATCGACTTCAGGTAGCTCTGGGTAGTCTCTGTTGCAGTAGCATGTCGGCTCTTCAAGTCCAACAAGTAGGTAGGGATGTGTCAGTTTCCTATGTCCAAGTCTTAGTCTTGTGATGATCACCGTGTCTCGTCTGTTCATGGTGCTTAAAGGTTTCCATGGCTTTTTTTCTTCTTTCATCTTCGGTTTTTAGTTTGAAGGGGGGTGGTATATACTGTAAAATAAAAATATTTTTTTTATGTACTCTCACAACTTTTATTTCATAAAAAATACTTATGATTTTTACAAAATCAATTTTTTTTTTCTAAAAATAAGTTTAATATCCTCTTTCATACGATTCGCCACTTTAAGTATGAAATTTTTTGCCATGGTGTCGGGGGCACTCTCCCACTTCTTCCCTACTTGCCCGAAAACAACCAAAACGAGTTATACTTTAATGAGATAAGACCACATTCGTTAGCTAGGAGAGGTAAGTGTCCGCTTCCGCGCTTCTCTAATGTTTATTTAAACAGTACGTTTTACAATTAATAATAAAGATAATAGTAATTTAATGCGTTTTTTTTCTAATTATGCCAAATTAACTTTTTTTATAATATATTTTTTACGATATAAGTTCATGTTTACGTTGCATGTTTTAATTGACATGTCATGTGACGGTTGCCAATGTTCATGTTTAATTTTTAAAAAGATAACTGTGAGATTAGCAGACCTATCTCTCTGTAACGTGATAATGAAGCCAATATTCACTTATAAACTAATATAAATTCAATTAATTTTGTTTTTACATTATTATAACAATAGTATAAGGAAGTATTGTAATCGTGCAGAAATCCGAGATCGAGGTTTCAACGGATTTTCACGTTTCAAGGTCCCCTGAATACGTTTTGACCACTTTCGCAATTGACGATTGTAGCTATGAGCTTAACATTTGGCTTGAAGACGTTTTTTTCTGCTAACTTAGGTTAACTAAATCAGATCATCTGGCAACATTTTGTTAATGTCCCACCATGGGATTATAGTTCCTAGTCATAGGGGTACTATAGCTAGTCTTCTTGTTCCTGGAGTTCCGGGTTCAAACTGCTCAAACGGAACCCTACAGTCCTTACTTTTACTTCGCCAGCTATACGAAGTATAGGAGAAGTTATGTAATCGGTCAAAAAGTTTCAACGAAATTTTATGTTTTCCGTGTCTCCAAACGTGAGAAATTACTTGTACCAATTAAATTATTAAAGTTAGCAATAATCAATAAAAAACAGCCTTAAAATTTCAATTTTTTATAAATTATTTTAAATATGAGTCTATTTAGTGGGAAATTTAATACGTGTCCTATAGTTAAATAAAGGATCCGTAGATAAGTGGCTTCGCTCCCATCCTTATGTGTAAGATACGGATTAAAATGTTAATACTTGAGTGCGTGTTATTTCAAGAGTTTTGGTAGACAAAATTAAAATTATTATTTATTCATTTTTTCAGCTTATAGTTCAAATCGTCATTAATGTGTGTGCTGAATTAGGATTTTTGAGTTAGGCCGTCTGTCCTTAGACCGAATCGGCTTAAAACTGATAGATATCGTCCCTATAAAATTTCGGATTTAAATATAAAATGCCATATCGTTACATTCATTAGTTACACCGGCAGTTATTAACCCATTTGGTCCCAGCGTCCTTTTTATAGGGCATCCGATTTTCAGGTAATAAAATGCACTATACAAATGCACTCTATGTCATCGGGGGAATAACGGGTAATAGTCGACTCAAGCCCAGGCTCGCCCAGGGCATTCTTCTTAAATATTGATCCCTAACTTGTGAGAGATCCAAAGGAAGCCGAATTTTTTTTAAATTCTCCAGCTATACGAAGTATTTCTGTATGTACGTATGTGAACACAATATACTCCCGATAGAATGAATGTATTGACAAATAATTGTATATGTATCCAGAAACGCGTAAAGACAGCACCTATTGATTATCAGCCAAATCGGCCGAAGGGGATTAGTGGTGAGGCTTAACTCAAAAACGGTAATAACTGCCATTGTAATGAATGTGCCGACACAAAAATGCATATGTGCTTTCAAAACTTCACAAAAATTCCACTTATTAATTTTCAGCGGAATCAGTCGAAGGGAATGGGGCATCAAAGGGGGGCTTAATTCAAAAACCCCAATAACTGCTGATGTAATGAATCTATCGACACAAAATTTACTTTGAGGATTTAGAAGCCCCCTATGTAAATCAACTGTTGAATATTAGTGCTTCTTTCTCACACATCAAAGCACTGGCTCAACTCCCTCTATCTGACTAGTACTATCTTAAAATCAGTTACAAAAATAATGTACACATCCTTAATCTCCAGGAACTTTGTACAATCTGCAATAAAAATGCATTGGAAGACGTATACCACCTGTTAATATCCTGTCTGATTTACTACACCATTAGAAGCATGCGTCAGAGTATCAGTATAGACCGATCCAACTTTCATACATTACTCCTGGCCCATAATGAGAATGATATTTCAAACATTTTCTATTATTTAATCAGCGCTCCGAAACTTAGATCATTCATTGTTAATGTTAATTTCAACATATATATTATATTGATATTCAATACTTACATCCTCACTCCATATTTACTCTCTTTGTTACATATTATTATTAATTTGTAATTACTTATTTTATTTATATATATTTTATTTATTTCTGTTATTTATTTAGTTTGTTAAAGGTTCCTTTATATATACCATTATTGTTTTATATGTGTTGTGATCTATAAAATGACACACATTCTAATTATTAATATTAGGTTTAGGTTTTGAATCTGGCGCTCAACAACGTGGTCATAAGCGCTAACTAATATTATAAAAATTAATTATATTTATGTGTATAAAAAGAAAGAAGCTATATATATAAATTAGCAAATATACATATATAAATTAGTAAATAATAATAATTTAATGGAAGTCGCATTTGTTTTGGAACAACAAATGAATAAAAAACAAAAGAAGACCATCAGCTGTTCTAATTAGAGTGACCAGTCAATGTTGTGGAGGTGAGATATGAAGTTGGACAGACAGGCTGGGAGTGAGTTGTGTTTAGGCATAAGGTGTGGTGATCTAAAAAGGTGGAAACAACACTGAAATTGATGCGCAGAAAAGGTACTGTTATCTGTTTATATGTTTAATATGCCCCAAGATAACTCTAAAAGAAGAATGGTCAATATTTATTAGTTTGAGAGATTTTTTTTTTTTTTTTAAGACATTTCGACCACGAGGGTCATGGATGCCTGATGGATGCAGGTCTCTGGGGATCCTAGCGGGCTAATTTGGATAGGCGCAGATTAATAATAATAAAGGAGATTGCTGTATACGGAATAGAAAGGCTACGTGATGAAGACAATTTTGTTTTAAAATTTAGATAAGAGGTTTGTGAAGTGCAAGAAATGAAATAGTTGGGTAATTTGGGAGCTATTATTTGCTAGAATTTTGGAAATATTCACCGCAACTTTTTATAGAGTCCTTTTCGGAAACTACTGTAGAAATCAAAATTTAGTAAAAGAGCAGAGATATAAATATTTCTACAGGAAATGTGGTAATTTATTGTTTATTTAATTATTATTAATTTTTTTAATTCAATTATTGTTTATATATTTAACATTAACAAAAATTTCTTTATCACAATGTATTCCTTTATATGTGTCATTATTATGTCAATATTGTAAACGTAATGGTCACTAACTCAATTGTATAGATGTGATCCCTTTAAATAATAAAAATTATTATATATTATATATTATTACAATAGTAGGGGAACCAAAAGTTTGAGGGAACCAAAAGTTAGTTAATGCGTTCTGGGGAAGTTCATTGTCGCTGATTCATCGACGACTTTTTTTCTTATAAGATAGAGAAATGGAAAAACTTTTAATTTATCCAAACACTAAAAGATCAATAATCCCTCCCCCCTTGGCTACGACTACTTCATAGCATATCTAAAGCCCACAAATAAGATCTGGCCGGGGGCCAAGAGCTGTCAAGTTGCCGAGGCAGTTAGACGAAGTCAAACCCGCTCTAATGGAAGGCCACAGGACCGGATCCCGCAGTTTTTGCTACCAAATTATGGGCCCTCAGCCCAGCAGGCCCATAAAAACCTTGGCTCCTCTTCTTTAAGAGCCCTTTAGCCCTTCCGTTCTCTATTGTTACACTAGCCCATATTTTAGCTTTAAACTTATCTCTCAACTCGGTTTTTATTTGAATTTAATGTCTACATCTGTCCCCATTTCTTTCTTTTTTTCTGTTTTCAAATTTACAAATGGAAGTAAATGTACCGTGGGTTAATTTAGTAAAGTGGGTGAGGTTAACACTATTTTTTTCTACTCTAAATCTGATGTGATACTTTTCTATATCACCTTTTCCTCTTGGACAAGTTGCAGGTGAAACACCGAGTTAATCAATTAACTTTTTGCTCCCTCCCAAAAACCAGTCGACCGTTTGCGCTAGTAAAAAGTAACTTTATAGGGACTCCTAAATCCACATACTAAATTTTATGGTTTTTGAATTGAGCTCCTCCCCCCCTTCCCTTCGGTCGATATCGCTGAAATTCGACAGGTTGTATCCTCATTGGGTCTTGATTTTAAATATGAAATTTCATGTCGATACATTCATTACATCGACAGTTATTGGCGTTTTTGAGTTGAGCCGCCCCTCTGATCTCCCCATCCTTTTGCCGATTCCGCTGAAAAATAATAAATGTCATCCTTATGAGGTTTTGAATCCAAATTTGAAATTTTGTGTCGATACATTCATTACGGAAGTAGAGGTAACCCTCTCTAATCCCTTTGCCCGATTTAGCGTATGGATTTCAGGTCACACATATAAAATATTGTGTGAATATATTTATTCTATCGGCAGTTATTAGAGTTTTTATGTTAAGCCTCCCCTCTTCCCATTGGTCGATTTGGCTGAAAAACAATGGTTGTCGTCTTTAGAGAGTTCTGGATTCACATACAAAACGTGTGGATACATTCATTCTATCGGCAGTTATCGTGTTCACAGACACACCAGACATTTTTTTTTTTTTCATATTTAAAATCTCATAGAATTTTTGACCGATTACATAACTTCCCCTATACTTTGTATAGCTGGGGAAGTAAAAGAAAACAAATAAGAACCTTCGAGAAAACCATTCTAACTACGTCACACCTTTCACTATATACCAGGATAAAGTTTTTAGTAGGGATGAGCAACGATGACCAATGGACGAAAAACATCTATTCGATGGTATCAATGGTTCCGTGTCGGTGTTTCCCTACCATCGATGATTTTGAGGTTATTAAATTATAGATAAGAAATATTAATTATTGAGGTACTAACGTAGTCTTTATATCAGAACTTTCAGAAGACTCTATGTAAGTCAACTATTGGGTTTTAGCCCACACCTTTAATTGGTTTTGGAAGGAGAGCGGAAACTTAATTGATAAATTCGTACGGGGGAAGTACATTACCGGTGATTCACTAACAACTTCTTTTTGTACCATTTTAGAAGTGAAGTTTTATCAATGGCATACAACTCTACGCTTTAGCCCATAAGGTCACCATCTACGCTATTCTTACATTATTCGATACAATATATATCAAATAAGTAATAAGATTTATCAGTCTCACATATTTTTTATTTATACCACAACTAGTTTCGGCAATTTGCCATCATCAGGTGGTCCCTGATGATACTCGATCGTATCCCTTGACCTCTTCTCTAGAAAGATTCACCACCTGATGATGGCAAATTGCCGAAACTAGTTGTGGTATAAATAAAAAATATGTGAGACTGATAAATCTAATTACTTATTTAACAAGTTAGTCCACTACATCTGCCTACCACCAAGAAATACAATATATATCATGTTAATTTTGACCCCCCTTCCTCCGAAGTAAATTTTGAGTAAGCTCCTGGTGAGAAGTCTCAAAATATTAATAATTCCTTAATCGAAATTAATCCTGCTTAAAATTCAAAAAATTACTCTCCCCTATATAGTAGATACTGTCAATTTTCTATGAAGGAATAGGGCTTTTTTTTCTTTTATTCTTTTTTTTATTGAAACCTTGGTGGAGAGAGCTTTGTCTTTGGGGGGGGGGGGGGGGGGGGGGCCTTGGCCTTATAATCATTTGAGGTCAAACTCCAAGTCTCTAGATGTAATAGAGGCGAGATCCCTACACAGGCTCTGATGAAACCTGAAGATCTTGGAGACGGCATACCCGATTTCCACCAAACATGGCTAAAAACCATCTCGCAAATGCCAGGCTTTTGAAACGAAAAAACCGCTTTGAAGTCGGTTCAGCTCTCTTTGAGCCACGATGCCACAGACAGAATCACATACACACAGACAAAGGCTTCAAACTAATAACAACCCCTCCTTTTGCGTAGGGGGTTAAAATAAAAAAAAAAAAAAGAGTTGCCGATAATGTACCTTTCCAGGATAATGTACCTCTCCAGGATAATTTACCTCTCCAGGACGAATTATTCAGCTATGTTTTTGCTTTCCCTTCAAAACCAATCGACCATTTCTGCTAAAAATCAATAGTTGACCTACATAGGTACTTCTGAATCCTCATATCAACATTTGTTTCGATACATTTATTACATCGCTGTGATTAGGTTTTTGAGTTGAGTCGTCCACTTCTTATCCCGTTCATCTCTTTGAATGATTTCATCGAAATTTATCAGGAATCGTTTTTATGGGGTTCTGATTGTAAATATAAATATTCATGTCGACACATTATTTGCTTGTCCAGCTTCAGTTAGCAGGGAAAAGGGGAACACGGATTGATATAGGAAACAAAAAACATGAGTTCATTCCTGAGATTAGTTGTGGGTTGTGTTCTCTGGGGGAGAGGGATGACCTGGCCCATCTATGCCACGATTAGAGACAAATACCTGGCTGACTATTTGGGAGATGTTCTGGTGGATGTCTCTCAGCAGAGGGCACATCTCCACAACTTACTATTAGTTTCACATGAACATGTTACATGTGGCTTTATCTTTATTATTATTATTATTATTATTTGACCTTTTTATTAATATAACTATTTATTTTTTGTTTTTTTTTATTTTGTGTGTTTTTTTTGTAATCAGTTATTGCATCTATGTATTTATAATATTGTATCGAAATCCTTGCTGTAAGATAATTCTTTATAAGCAATAAAGTTATTCATTAATTCATATTCATGTCGACACATTATATACTTTCGGCAATTATAGGTTTTTTTGCGTTAAGCCTCCTCAATACCTCGTTCCCTTTAGTCGATTTGGCTGAAAATCAATAGGTTTCGTCCTGATGTGAATATGCATGTAAAATTTCATGTCGATATATTCATTCTCTTGGGAGTTATCGAGTTCACAGACCCACGAACAGAGACACAGACAGACACAATAAGACATTTGGTACCAGGAAGTGGAATAACATGAAATCCCGGTGAAAATAAACATCGAATTTCTGACCGATTACAAAACTTTCTATATTTTGTAAAGTTGGGGTATATGATGAATGACAATTTTATACAAGAGTTGAGAAATTCAAACTATAAAATTTCGATTACGTTTCTGCTCTCCCTCCAAAATAAAACGACCTTTTAAGCTAAAAATCAACGGTTGACTTAAATATATTATATAGTATAACTATATCTGGGGAAGTAATAAGTAGCGATCCCGGTCCTCTGGCATGGTAAAGGAGCATTCCCCCTTCTCAACTAAGACTGGGATGGAGCACATGAAGAATAGGTTCTGTACCAATGTGTTCCAGGTGGCTTGTCTTGTAGGCAATCTCCACGAAGATAGAAAATAAGGAGCTCATCACATCAGCGATGATATCATGAACATATATCTTCAGAATCAGTGTAATCTAATCCTAATGGTTTTCCAAATGTCAGGGGGCCACTGTGATAGGAGGAAGAGGGCTCTGGATGGGAGAGACCTTGGGAGGGGTAATGAGTCTGCTTACCTCACCTGACAATTCAAGATGAACCAAATATAACGCCCCTAGAACACTATAGCACTTGAATACCGGTAGTTACAGTTAGCTTTAGTTGGGAGACAAACAATAGCTTAGCGTACAAAAACTTGCGTTTATACAATGAGCCCGGAGTTTATTAAATCCCTAAATTTTTATCCAGGTAGGGTGGATAACGAATATCTGGCATCGTACAGGCTCGGGACCATCGCTTTACGTCCCACCCAAAGTACCGCGTGCTCGAGGTTTTTTCACCTTCCAGTTAAAGAACTTATGAACCTGGGGATTTAGTGGACAATAAGTGGAGGGTTTTACTCAAGGCTTCTGATTCCTCATACTAAATTTCGGGTCGTTCATTTTATGACAATTATTGGGGTTTTTGAGAACTACCCCTTTGACTCAGGGTGATATCCTTATGGGGTCTGGACACACATACTAAATACATTCATTTCATCGGGAGTTATCCTGTTCACAGACAGACACTCAGTATGTTTTTTTTATTTTTGGAATCGTGAGGTCGGATAACTTTCGATGAAAACTCAACATAAAATTTCTAACGATGGGGAAGTAAAGCAATTATTTCAATTCAACTATTATTATATTTGATTCACTTCCGAAGAGGAAACGCAGTGTCTAAGGAGTGGATGAATTCTCCACTCTTGACATTTAAACATATTTCTCTCTAATAACACATTTGGTTGTTGTATATATTTTTTATACAGTTGTAAATAAATATGTTTGTAAATAAAAAATAACTTCCTACATTAAATAGTTAATTGTTCGCTACAGGCAGACAGCCGTTCGCCGATTGCTTCAGAACAAGAAAATAGGCAATCAAATATCTAAAACAACAATAATTGATAGAATATCGTATTAAATCCCACAAACCAATTGAAATATATTTATCAACATAATGCATTACTTTAGTTGCATTGCGCAAGGAAAATACATAATGAAAATCAATAAATACAGAAAAGTCACTTTGACAAGATAGAATAATCAAAACTAAATAAATAATGTTCGGTGAACATTAATCTTTAAACTACGACCTCCCTTGTAACGAGAAGCTTAACAGATGATCTGTCTTAAAGCACATTTCTTTCAATATCGAGAGGAAGCTTGTCACCAAATTTCGTGGAATGTTCCTTGAAATGCTCTTAATAAAAGTTATTGTCATTGCTCTATGATACGAATATCAGAAATGAGTGTTCATGAGTGAAAATTATAGTAGTAAAAAAAAAAATAAAAAAAAATAAAATAAGAAAATAAGAAAAAATTAAAATATAAGTAAACAAAAATTAAAAGAAAAAATAGTTTGGGGTGAGTGAGTGTATAAATTATGCAAACCTGTTGATAAAGGTTATGGGGCGGAGAGGGGAGAGGTGAAAGATAACCGTGTAGGAAGGTAACGACAGGCGGAGACACGGAAAGGGACTGAGTGAGTTCAGGATGTTGCCGCTAGGTAGCGGGGGGAGACCAGCTCGATACCGCTGGAGGCGGGGGGTGCAACCTATGTGACGCAGGCGGGACTAGTCCAACGTTAGACATAGTGGGTCCAACATCAGGGGGGTCACTGGGCCAGAAGTTAGTCTACTGGATCACAAATCAAATACCTCAGTCTCACCTTGCTACTTACAAGTGTACCAGTATGGGTCTATGTGGGCGCCCAGTGCAAGGCGGACATTGAAATGTTGCAATTTAATTATGCAGAAAAACAACATAATTTTTATTGTACGATGCCAGGTATTCGTTATCCACTCTAGCTGGGTAAACATTTAGTGTCATACGTCGGGCTCATGTCCATTAGAGCGACGAAAGAGCGCCCTGGTAATAGGCGATATGACCTCGTAGTTAAAACCCGGGCATGAATCACAATATCTAAAAAAATGGGAGAAAAAAAGAGGTGTAAAAAATATATAATATTTAAATTCTGAACCTTACACTGAGAGATTAAAGATAACTGTAACTACCGGTATTCAAGTGCTAGAGGCGTTATATTCTGTTCAACTTGAATTGTCAGGTGAGGTAAAGTCTCATTACCCCTCCTAAGGTCTCTCCCATCCAGAGCCCTTTGGCCAGGGCTATGAGCCACTAGATCAATCATCGATGAATCATCGGGCGCATGTACCTTCCCAACACCAATTAATCAATCACTTCGCTCTCCCTCTAAAACTCAATGATTGTTTTTACTCAAAATCATTAACCGACATACATGGTGATTTTTGAATCATACTACTTAATTTTTGGGTCGATACATTCATTACATCGACAGTTATTAGGGTTTTTGAGTTGAGACCCTCCTCGAAACCCTCTTCTCTTCGTTCGTATTCGATAGCAGACGTCCTTATAGCATTTTGTATACACATATAAAATTTCGTGTCGATACATTCATTCTACTGGGAATTATCGTGTACACAGAACGTGAAGTATAGCGGAAGTTGGTGTTATTTATTTTTAGTTTTCACCGTAATTTTATGTTTTTCAACTCCCTGATTCCAAAAATGAAGAATAAATATTTTTTGTCTGTGTGCCTGAGTGTGTTATGTCTGGGAACTCGATAACTTCAGTGAAAATAAATGTGTTGACAGGAAATTTTATATGTGTACTGAAAACACGAACAACACGCATTGATTTTCATCTAAATCGGCCATAGGGAAAAGGTGGATAAGTGTGGGAGCTTAACACAAAAACCCTCAAAACTTATGAATTCAGGAGTTTACACCTGTTAATTTTCAACCAAATTAGTGGATGGGTTTCAGAGGGAGAGCGAAAACTTGAATGACCCGTTCGCCCTGGGGAAGTACATTATTCATCGACAATTTTTTACAAGGTTTTTGGTCTCTTCGAAAATATTTTTTTTCTACTTATAATGTTGTGTATTGAGGGCGCCTATAGCTCAGAGGTAGGTTTTTCATCTGGGAAGAGAAAAAACCTTGATGACGCTGTCCTACGGTTGAGGCGTTAAGTGATGGTCACGGGCCTATATGATGTCAGCTACTCGTTAAAGACCTCTTACCCTTGGATAATAAAAACTAGGTAGACAAAACTTAGGACTCTTTAGTAGAGTCGGGCTCATGTTCACCAGAGCGCTCTGGTAGTAGGCGATATGACCCCGTAGTTCGAGCCCGGGTATGAATCCTAATAAGTTATTAGTAATAACTAAGTAACTACAAAGTTGTTTTTCAAGACCATCATTATGGCGGACATAAGGAATAGATAGGTAAGACAATTCAAAAATTCTACAGAGAAACTGGAATATCCTTTGACGAAGCGAAGAGACTGAGTGTGAATGGATGACTTCTGTCAGATGGTTGGGCTGATAGAGAACCAGGCAGTAGAGACAATATATTTGTGGAGGAGTGTGGAGAGTTCTTTGGACAATGTTGGGACCCCCAGGTCTTAACTAGGTCAGCCAATCCTTTGTGGTACCATCCCTCACACTTAGCTCCCGTTTTTACAGTCAGCCAACTCCGCTCCGGGTCACAATATACCCACACTCAAGATTAATATCAACTAAGTTTCCGCTCTTCCTCTGAAACTAATCCACTGATTGGATTCAAAATCAATAAGTTTGTTCTGTTGTTCTGAATTATGAAGTGTTATCTATTTAACGATTGATCGGATTTTCTTCCTAAGTAACATACTTATAATTTCAATTCAAACGTAGGGTAGACCTCGGCCATCGGTAAAAAAAAAAACCTTGAGTATCCTTGGGAAGAGGGACGCTGTTCTTCGGATGGATTTGAATACCCCTATCCTAACTAAAACAGGGTAGGCGAAATTTACTCAAAAAACTCCCATTGTAGAGTTGGGCTCATATCCACTAGAAATCGCTCTTATAGAGGTGATAAGGCCTCGCAGTTAGCGTGCGAGCATGAGTCACAATTACTATTATTTTACATAGTTAGGGTTAATGTTTTAGTTGAGGATAACTATAAGGTAATTGCCATTAAAAGTTAATAGAAAAAACTGGGTTCCCCCATCAGAATCATATTTTTCTATTTTTATTTCATTTTACCTCTTGTAACTAGAGCTATCTACTAGCAGAATTTCAAATGAAATCAGCAGTAGCAGGAATTCTTCATCCTCAACCACTGCTCCAGGCCGCAGGCCGCACTCCAACAGCAGTATTCACCCGAGCCTGTGCGATGTCAGGTCCACTTAATTATTTCAACTCTAGATAAAATTTACTACTCCCACAATAGAGTCAAGCTCATTTTCATCAAAGCGAGAAAAATCGCTCTGGGAGTAGGCTTCGATATGACCTCGAAGTTAAAGCCCGGGTAGAGTAACAATAACTTACTCAAACATATGCCACGACACCTCAAACTTTCGAACGGAAGGAAGGTGAAGGGCCGAATCATTATTTTTTTTTGGATGAGGGATAGTATGTTTGTTTCACTTCCCCAGCATAAGAAGTATAGGTAAAGTATTGTAATCGGTGAGAAATTCGGTGCGGAGTTTTCAACGAAATTCCATGTTTTGGACGTCCTAGAGATAGAGTAAATGTATCGTCACGATATCTTATATGTGTTTTCAGAATCCTCTAAGGACGACATTTTCAGCCAAATCGGCCAAAGGGAAGAAAGGGATTAGGGGGGAGGGTCAACTCAATAATCCCACTAATTGCGGATGTAATTAATGTATCGACATGAAATTCATATTTAAATTCAAGACCCAATTAGGAAGGCATTTATTAATTATCCGCGAAATCTGTCGAAGGGAAGGGGGGACCAGAGAAGGGGGGGGCTCAAATACCCTAATAACTGCCGATGTAATGCATATATCGTCACAAAGTATAGATTGAGGATTCAGAAGTTACGTTCTATATATGTAAGTAAAATGTTGAGTCCAAACGGTCGATTGGCTTTGGAACGAAAACGTAATTGATGACTATCCAACTAGTTACTAACTGCGTAACGCTATGTGACTCGCTAGTTGTTAATAAAAGTGACATTATTTGAGAAAGGATTAAATAATAGTCTAAGTGAAATAAAATGAAGAGTGACAAGGAATGAATGGATTAGGTTGATTCAGGTCTTTGTCACCTGGCTCACTTCCTAATCTGAATTATTCATGGACATTTTTCATGAATGATTGAAGATTCTTGACGGCTAAGATAATACCGGATACAAAAACTTTCTCAGCATTTTACTTGTAAGACAATCATGTTTCAGGTTCTGCTGGAGGAACAAGTGTACTTCTTGTCAAACTATAGCAAAGTGAGAAGGAAGAATTTTGATTTTGGCAGTCTACGTGTGTATGTTACCTCTAATTCCTAAATCTTTTGACGGCTATTAGCAGATATGTTGTCATTTGATTCATCTTTGTTACGTGCTGCTCTTGAACAGCCCTGTTCTAGAATTGGGACTTGTGAAAGTGCGGGACCATGTGCAACACTAGCCCTTGTGAAAGTGCGGGATCCTGTTCAAAACTAGCTCTTGTGAAAGTGCGGGACCCTGCGCAAAACTAGTTCTTGTAAAAGTGCGGGACCCTGTGCAAGACTAGCTCTTGTGAAAGTGCAGGACCCTGCGCAAGACTAGCTCTTGTGAAAGTGCAGGACCCTGTGCAAGACTAACCCTTGTGAAACTGCAGGACCCTGTGCAAGACTAGCCCTTGTTAAAATGCGGGACTATGTGCAAGACTAACTATTGTGAAAGTACAGGACCCTGTGCAGGACTAGCTCTTGTGAAAGTGCAGGACCCTGTGCAAGACTAGCTCTTGTGAAAGTGCAGGACCCTGTGCAAGACTAGCTCTTGTGAAAGTGCAGGACCCTGTGCAAGACTAACCCTTGTGAAAGTGCAGGTCTCTATAGGTGGTCACGGACGGCACACAACTCACACCGTTACTAGGTTTAATAGATGTCACTCTCGTGGGTGGAAGTTTGGCAGAAGGTCAAATCAGTGAGACATTAGTTGGCAGGGCGCCCTCCCCACACTCTATCTGACACCTCGGTGGAAATATCTTCACATGATCTCTAGGTGGGTCACATACCTAGGGCGGTGTCGTGTGCCATGCTGATAGTCTCATTACTTCTATGAATATTTTTATTTCTATTTATTTATTTCATGCTAATATATAGCGATCTAAATAACAAATTACAAAAAAATCGTTGGTGGATCACCAGTTATGTACTTCCGCAACACAAATTAATCAATTAATTTTACGCTCTCTCTCCAAAACCAATCGATTATTTGTGCTAAAAACCATTAGTTGACTTATATAAGGGCTTCTAAATCCTCATAATATATTTTGCGTCGATACATTCATTCTATCAAGAGTAGTCGTGTTCGAGAAACACACGTTGACAGACAGTATTTTTTTTCCATTTTGCTCCGATGAATATGAAATTCCAGTGAAAATTAAACTTCCAATTTCAAAAATTTCCCTTACATTTCATATAGCTTTCTCCTTTGAAGTAGGCTGTAATCTGTACTAGAAGTTTCATGAACCAGAAATTTTATTATTTTTGAAGTCTATAGCTAAGGATATAATTCCTTGCGGTGATCAATATCGAAGAGAAATTGAAATGTGTGCAAAGGCGTAAGAACGAAAACCGTTATCGAAAATCTATTATCGAATCATTGATGCCTGTCTATCCGTCTGTCCCATTTGTTATTTATTTGCTGTATACATAAGAATGTTTAAAGAGCGCAAGAACAAAAACATCGATTTAAATGGGTTACTGACCTACGAATTCTATTTAAAAAATGAAGGGAGAGGAGAAGGACGATAAACTACGACGGAAATTTGTTTCAAGATAATCGTCTCACTTTGTTTGTGAAGAACAAACACGACCCAGACCGATGTTTACCTCACCAGAGCTATCAGCAGGAGTTATTTTAGGGCGGTGAAGGAAACATTTTAGAAGATAGGCAACATCAAGCAACTTTACATCTGGATACAAATTTATATTTCAAACCACTAATATTTTTAAAGTGTATTCATCTTCATGGAGTAGGAGTTTTTAGAGAAGAAGAAGAAGAAGAAAGTAATTTATTCGGTCCAGCACTCTAGTGATTTTCACAAAAATGACAAAAAAACTGATTATGGGGCTAAAATGACCTGTGGGAGTCTGTCGCAGTCGGCGATGTGCGGTGGGCTGTCCAATATTGAACAGGAAGGCTCCAGGTCTGAGAAGCATGTTCTGGAGGAAGGTCTCGGTCAGAGTACGGTGTCCATAGGAGCTAGGTATGATGGGAGCTTTATGAATTATACTGCCTCTCACGAGCCACGGAGGATCTTATTTTGAAATGTTTGTACTTTTCGTTTTGTCGTTTAGGTTTAATAGTGATGTGTACAAATTTTGATGCGATTTGCGCGGATTGACGAGTGTGTAAGGTTGTGTGTCTTCGGTAAGCTAGAGTTAGTTTTGTTGAGATGTGGGTGTGACAAGTTTTGTGCCCATGTGTAGCCCAACATACTTTAAAGGTTGTTGTCAAGACATCCAGGGAATATCGGTGTTATTAATTTGGATGTTGTTGGTTTCATGGAAAGAGAAAATTTGTTATCTAAAAAATTAATCATTAAGTATGTCAAAGAAAAACAGTCATTATACATTTTTAAAAAATCAAACAATAAATTAGATATTTTGGAAAAATAAAAATTATACCACCTTTCAAAAAACATTTTTGAAAATGCTTAGTGGTTTTTTGAGGATGTCTAAAACTCACAGATACTAAATTTCATTAAAATTCGACAAAGTTTTCTACGAAAAAAAAATAGATATGTATGATGAATCTGATTTCAGGAATTCTACAGGGGCTCTTTTTTATAGCAAGCCCAAAAATTCACAGATATAAAATTGTATTCAAAGGGGACGACGTTTTTACGAGAACGGTGGATATGCTAACTTTAATTTATTTGCTGATCTTTATTACAAACATTTTCTCTTTAGGCAGGACCAGTGTAACATTTATTTTTTGAAACTTTTATTATCTTAAAATTTCATGAGACTTAATACAAATGAATTAGCATACAAAATATAAATGTTGCACAGATTATGCGTAAGATTAGATACTGATGGGAGTTCTTCCCGGAACTTCAATCTGGTAGGTTGTAAAAACCAAAAAATAAATTGGGAGAAGAGTAAAGCTATGAAAAATATATATTATTATAATTTCAGATCACAACTCAATTGTGAAAACAATTTAAACAATCCACTCCTTAAATTTAAAATCCTGAAAATTCCTAGTTGCAGTTTTTTGAAGGATGACCAAAAATTCACAGATATTAAATCTCTTTCGAATTGGAAAATGTTTTCTACAAGAAAAGTGGATATGTATGTTGAACTTTAGGAGAGCATTGCTTCCATACCAAGGCTTCAATGCTAATCTCCCGGTGAAAAGATTATCCTGGAGTAGCTTAAGCCTTTCTCATTTTTTTTTTTCTCTCAAAGAGATTTGTGGGAAATAGAAGGTAACCAGATTCCAAAAATTTTCATGTTTTTACTTCAATATGGGCCCTAAGAGAAAGCACATTCCAGGAATGAAAAAGTGATTCCGAGAAAATGATTAAACACGAATATGTGTGGATTTATGTTTTTTTTGTGATGAGGGAAAATATTCTCAAAAAAAATATATCGAGAAAATATGAAAGAAAAAATATAACAACTTTCTTAATACTGATTTAAAAAAAAAAATTTCTGTAAAAGGTAAAAATAAATTAGACGAAATCGCTTCATGTTACATTCGCCTTGAGACGCGGCAGTACCCAACTGTATGGCTGAATAATGTCCTTCATTAACTTACAATTGAATATAGTAAATTGTAAGAGGAATTGCAACTATTTCCTTTTTTAATTTCTTAAGTGAGTTTGTATCTGGTGGTAAAATAATATGTGCTTCCATGGCTTTCCACAGGATCCTACATTATCAGGCACCCATCATCCTCGTAGTCGGAATACCTTAAATAAGAAGAAAACATTAAAATAATAATATTGAGAGAAGTTAAAATTTTGACATGTGGACGGTGTTCTCCGTATCTGTGTTAACCCATAAAAATCAGATTTTGAGTTATGCATGCTTGTAAAATCATTAAGCTTCAATATGGTTTAATTCGTAAAAATGTGTTAAGAAAATTAAAACGTTTTGCAATTCACAAAAATTACTAATTTCACTTAACTCCATTTTAAATGAATAAATATTAAATTTAACCGCCTACGCTACTACCCTGAAAGTTCGAGGAGATAACAGCTACACTAAATAGTAAGAGGAGAGTAAAAACTATTTTTAATTGGACTAAGACTGTATAGTTTCTTTCTCCACCACATAGAGCACTATATCTACAAGCTTTTTAGTTGTGAAATCATAAAAACATATAGTTATTTCTCCAATATTTCCACATTACCTACTAAAAAAAGCGTTAAAATCAATGTGTGAGTAGTAATCTCTCGGAATTGAAGCTCTATCATGTAGATACCGCCATAAACTGAAAATCACTTGGGTTTGAATGTTTCAACAGTCCCTCGAATTAACTCCACTCTTGCCTGGTCGTATGACGGATATTCAAGGGCTACTGGTTCTTTAGTCTCGATGCCGCCTCCAACAGTTCAGATTGATCTTCCTCCCAAACAAGATGAGTTTGCGGTTAAAACCTCCGCGACCTGATGACATCTGGGAGGTCAAAGCGTACGCGTTCAGAAAGTCATGCATACATCGTTCGGCCATCCAATCATCCTGATCATCATTGTTTCCATTTTCACACTATCTGGAAATGTCCTTGCAACGCTTTCGTCGGGTCTGTCCGCGCATCTCTTCGTCCAGGGCTCATCAAAACCTGTTCGTAAAGGCATATTGCGTCTCATCATGAGAACACGATAATACGGGGTCAGTTACCCCGACTTGAAATAAGTTGAACAACAAAGCCAAAAACTATTCACTCACCTTATTATTTTCAAGAGCGATGGGAAGATGGTTGGTCTGCTCTATGCAAGGGGGGCTGGGGGGTGGCTCTGTCCCTGTATGTCGAGTTTTCTGAAAAATAAACAGCATACTTAAAATGGAACAACAATACTGTATGAATGTTAGCTCTTTCCAAAAAACATCCCTTCTTTACGGTGGAATACTGTAGATCCCTTCATTTACATTTTCAAAGAAAAGTGTTTATGTTAGAGAAAATTCTCTATTCGTGTTATTGTTATTTTTTATTTTATTTATATTGTCTCCCTCAAAAACCAAATATGGCTAATAAACTAAGATAAGTCTCTGAGTATGTACCGGTAGATCAGAGGGAGCTTGCTAGCCTATTCAGCTCAAGATTGCGGGTTCGAATCGCGGCCGAGGCCCTTACATTTTTTAATGGTAAATACCTTGAGCACGCTGTCCTTCGGAAGGAACGTTAAGCACTGGTTTCTCTGTGATGTCAGTTACTCGTTAAAGACCCCTCCCTACCTTAGGTAGCTAAATCTGGAGAGTATATTGCCGGTGATTATTTTTTTTTTTCAGAGGATCAAAAGTCTTGAAATACCGGAGAAAATTAAACATTGAATTTCTGAGCGATTACATAACTTCCCCTATACTTAAGGAAGTAAAAGAGTAGTTTGAATATACTGTCTGTGAAACGTAAGAAATAATAGTTATAAAAAAAACCTATTAAATATTTTGTAATAACATTGAGTCTAATGCACTATCAAGCCTACTGTATACAATTAATTTGTGACTGTGTCGGGTTTCTTGGTGGTGATTTACCAAAATTACTAAATTACGATCCCATTTCCCTTTAAGAGACTGAAAAAAATACAAAAAAAAGGTGTTGTTTTAGAAAATATAATTTAGCCTTTTAAAACTTTTTAGTTGAATTCGCTACTGTAAAAAGTTAATGGAGAAATGCTTTTCTCAAAGCAATTAAGCCAATGTGTAATTCGTTCCGAATGATAATAAGGGTCAGATTAACATAATGACCATAGCTGCGGTGCACGGTCTCAATTTAAATTGGAAATATATTATAAAATTACAATGAACTCAATAAAACTGAAAGAGTGATAAAATACATACCACAAAACACTGAGGGCGCTGGTAGCCTCCAAACCCGGTCTAGGTCCTTAGGCTTTTCATCTGAGAGGTAAAAAAAACTTAAGCATGCCGTTCTATTTAGGCGTAAGCGTTGATATCGCGTTAAGCGATGATCAGTTACTCGTTAGAGAGCCCTATCCTTGGTAGTTAAACCTGTATAAGTAAAATATTTAGGTGTAGAGTTGGGTTCATGTCCACCTGAGCGACAAAAGAGCAGTGTTTGAAAAACAGTGTCTAGTGGTTTTATGTATTTTGGCCTAATTTGATGTCTGCATAAGTCTGGATGGTTCTTCGTTCGTTCTGTATGGATAGCGCTAAAAATTGTAACCACTTGATCTACGGAACTAATGGACGGACTTTAACTAAATTTGTAGGTTATGTTCAGCCTGGTTTTGCATTGGTCCTAAAGTCATTTGAAATTTTGCACCAAAGATTAATTGTACCGTTCTTACTAAGTTTCGTAGAGTTGAGATATTTTGGATTTACGAACTTATCAAAAGTCATATCTTAATGAAATAAAAATTTTAGATTGAAGATAGTAGTAGAAAAATATGGCTTCAGGGCCAGAGGAGTGCGGCTCGCGGCCTGGCCGCATCGGTGGAGAATGAGGAGTTCCTACAACTGTTGCTTTCATTGGACGTTCTACCAATAGGAAGCGCTATAATTATGTAAAATAATAATTTATTGGTTGTTTATGAAAATTAAATATTCTTACATTGGTGGGCCAGCAGAAGCAGGTGGCAGGAGTTTGATTGGCAAGTTCGATGGGCTCAGATCGAGGCGATGGCAGTGGAAGTCGCCTTTTTCGCACTTTCCTCGGCACTGACGTCACATAATTGGAGAATCGACGTCGCGAGTGGCGAACGATTGACACCCAATCGATCATTGTCATAGACCGATCAATCGAAACACACTCAACACTCCATTATTCCAACACACATCAAACCTCAACACTTTCTCAGCAAACTTCTTCACTCCTTTCATGTCCATTGCAGAAAATATATTCTATGGAAATACATGAAGTAATAAATAATACATACTTGATGATAAACAATACAACATTTTAATGTAAATATGTATGTCCTCCTAATTTCAAGAATTGATAGCTTGGGAAAAGGATGAAACCTCACCGAATGTAAGAGACAGGTACCACATAATGTAACCTCTCTCACCACTCCAGGATTTCTGACAACCCCCATTTTTCAACTCTCGAAGATACATAGGAACAATAGATATAGATATATTGAAAATGGTGGTTAAATTAATTAGCCTTTCGGTTTTCAAATTTGTTCATTTTTTTCCAACAAGTAGGAATGAGAATCGCACGATTCTAGGAAATTTCTATTCGCCTTGGGAAACACTAACTCTTTAAAAGGTTTCACACTGAGAACCATTTAATCTGCATAATAATATTTTTTTCTTTGAAATAAAACACTTTCTTTGGTTTGCTTAGTATCTAAATGATGTTCAATTCCTATTTTTCAAGTTTATGTTACGTTACGAGTTTCTCGAGACCGAAAAATGTAGAGCACTTATTAATCACAAAGCAAGCCAAAAACATTTTTTTACTCAAAAAACAAAAATATAATTATATACAATACTGTTGATATGACTTGGGAATTGCCCTAAAAAGCGAAACATGTACAAACTTCTGTAAGATGTTTCGGAGATTAAAAAACCGTGTGTGTTATTTAACCACTATTTTTAATTGAAATTTCGTCAAGTCACAACCAAGGAGAACACTCCCCTTTCCTCAACAATATGTAAATATATATATACTAGCTAAACCCACCATATAAATAATATATTATATATATTAAGTAATATATTATATATATACCCATATTTAAGATTTGTAAATAAAAATTAAATTTTCTTTTCATTTTTACTTTATTGATAGAAAAAAATATTATTTATGTAAGGCCATTATTAATTCGATTATAGGTCAATTAGTGTAATAATTTTTGTTCCATAAGCAAATGCGGGGGTGGGTGTGTGGGTGGGCTAAGGGTGGGATAAAACTATGTTCTAAACCTTCTCGGTGACTCGACGAACATAATTGCTGAACATAAGAACAAAGTCGGATCGAAGTTAAGGAGTATATAAAACACAAACATACAGACATTAGATTTAATATATATAGGTATATATATAATTGCTTATTGCTCTTTCGTAGATTGAGAATATTACATAGACCTCAATCTTGTTAAATTAGAATAAATTATATATTTTATACATAATATGTTTTTATTTAGGTTTATTTGATACTAGCAGTATTACCCGGCGTTTCCCGGAAAACTTTGAATTTTTCCATAATATCTCTCATGCCATTTCTAGGCATTTCTTTGGCACTACATTCAAGACGTTGCAACTTAAAATTATTCACATGGAATTAGGCATATAGTCAAATCCCGGAAAAATGAAATGATGTTTATTGTTTTGGAATGAAAACAAATTTAAGGCCAGAGGTGATCATCGTAGCTGATAATTGCGAAGACGGCTGACAATCAAGTTAGCAGCGCTTGTGACCACAACTAGTATTTGACGTGCTACAATGATTAGCCAGGTGCTATCTGTCTTGCAACGGTGGTCACCAAGGCATGCATTAACTGTGCGACAGTGGACTCCCCAGTTAGTACGTGCTTAAGGGACGCTGGGCACCACAGCAAGTATGTCCTTACAACGGCGGACACCCAAGTTAGTGGTTAGCAGCGCTTGTGACCACAACTAGTATTTGACGAACGACAATGATCACTCAGGCTCTCTATATGCCGAACAACGGTAGTCACCCAGCTAGTACATACTTAAGGAACATTAGGCACCAAAGCTAGTATGTGCCTTGCAACGGCGGAAAACGGGGAAAGTATTGGGAGCTAGCACTATCTTTAAGCTTAGCCCCCCCCACAACCCCCCTCCCTCCCGATAAGAATCTTGAACCATTACACACAATATTTTTCAATTTGGCTTTTAAGAATACATGTACTATACTACTACAATCCGATCATCCGTTAATGAGCTAGCATTATGTTTATGCTTGAGGCCTCCTCCACAACCCCCCTCCCCTCCCGTTAAGAAACTTGAGACGCCACATAGCCTATTTTTCAATTTGACTCAAAAGGATGCCACATGTGAAGTTTCATGAAAATCCTTTCAGACATTTAGGCGTATTGTTAGAACAAACCCACAATCAATCAAACAAACAAACTCTGTTTCAGCGTTATTAATATAGAAGATTAATTATAATTCAATCAAAGCAAAAGGTTAAAGGAACAGGCTTGGATTTTTAAATGTCAAATTATCTATTAAATTTGGCCTAGATGGATGTTTTGTCAGGGAAAGGTGAAGTCGAGACATTATCTTAACTCTACAGCACTGGACTTATGGATGATGGAAGCATATATGGCATATATAGAATGGCTAGCCTGCCTGCTTACCAGCCAGATAGTCGAGGGTACAGATCTAATGTTGGCAAAGAAAAATAATCATTATTCTGACACATCTGTGCCCTAAGAATAATAATATAAAAAATAAACAAGAGAAGAAAAATAAAAAAGAGTACAAGTATCAACCAGAGGGCTCTAGCAAATAACTGAAGAAACAATAACTGTTAATTCTAAATAATAAATAATTAATAAAAAAAACATAGGGGTGAATAAATACATAATTACATAAGCACATCGTACTAGAAAAATATTTGGAGACAAGAGAAAACCAACTTATTTACCAACCAGTGGATTGGGAGACTTATATGAAGACGAGAACATAGGATTTGCTGATGTTTGGAATAAGAGGTTTGCTGAGTTAGGAAGTACTGGGAGTGTAAAAGGATTTAAATTAATATAGCAGGAGCATAGCGAATATGGGAAGGGAGTGAGTTCCAGAGGGAGTTAGCCTGGATAAGGAAGGAGTTGTGGTAGGTTGTCCTGTGGGAAGGGAGGAAGAACGGGATATGGGAGCCTTTGGAAGATGTAGGAAGGGCTTTTGGGAAGATAAAGTTTGATAAAGAAAGGAGCCTTGGAAATAATTTCGACGAGAAGAAGGGAAGAGCCATTTTATCAATGATAACCTCTGCTTCCGACCGTCTCTAAAAACCATAGCATTTGATGCAATTTGAAAATTATCCATATTTAATACTAACAGGTTACATGGCCGTTTACCTGAAGTAGCGTTGTTCGAATAAAGAAAATAAAGAAAAAATATGTATTTATTTGAGCGTCCCATCGAAAACTTTGATTAAATATACTACAAGTCGTAATTGTAAAATAATTTCTCCCTCAGAGCTCCGCCCTATCAAAATGAATGTATCTTTTCCTCGTCGAACCCTTTGATAAGACGGTCACGAATCGTTGGGACTCCCTATTAGCGCCTTTCCTATCATCAGCGTTCCACCCCTTTTTAAATTTAGGACGCCGCCTTGCCCTTATTTTGAGTTGTATTCTCCTTGATTTATACTGAAAACTCCGTGAATATCAGTTAAACAGCTCGCTCACGATGTCCGGGCAAAAAAAGAAACGAATTTTTAACTCCGTATCCTCATCTTCACTCATAGAAAACCGAGGTGTATTTTTAGTCTAGTCTCTGCTAATCCATTTTACATATAAATGCCACATATTGTTGTTGTGAATAATTTTAAAATAACTGGGCCTCAGTTTTGTATTTTTGGATGCCACATAGCCTATATTCTATGTTCACCAGTAAGTATCGTTTTTTTTTTACCCCACTCTCTCTTTTTTGCTTCCCTAGCTATACTTACTATAGGGGAAGTTCAGTAATCGGTCAAGAATTTGATGCTGAGTTTACAACGGAATTTCCTGTTTCACGACCTCTAGATATGCTTCCCACTATTGTTGTAAAAAAAATTGAGACCTTCCCACTCCCGCCCCCCAATTTGTAATTTTTGTCAGTGAATAAGAAAAAATTTCATCCCATTGTTTTTTTTTTTGGCAATCATGAATTTAGAGTGGTATCCATACCAAAAGAAATCAGTCATTTAATTGGGGATGTACCAAACAGCCTAATTGATGATGAAAACCAGTTCTGTTTGTAATTAAAAGACAGTATGGAACAATTTCGAACACCGTTCAATCGAAAAGCCTGATATTTTTGTCAATGGAAACTACCTCTGGTTTTCATGTCGTTCAAATTGTTGGTAACGATTTTCAAGGGGTATCGTTCCAATTCCAACGATATTTCAAGATTGCAAGACCCTTCCACACAATAAACGTACCAATAATGTGAACCAATATCTCTACCTATTAAACGGTTCTATAGTTATTGTGACTCACGCCGGAGCTTTAAACTTCGAGGTCATATCGCCTACTACCAGAGCGCTCTTCCGCCACTCTGGTGGACATGAGCCCTACTCTACTTTGGGAGTCCTAAATTTTGTCTATCCTAAATTTTTATTCACCTGAGGTAGGGGTCTTTAACGAGTACCTGACATCGTACAGGCTCGGAACCATCGCTTAACGTCCCATTGGCGTGCTTAAATTTTTTTTTTTTACCTCCCAGATAAAATAAACTAAGGGCCTCAGCCGGGTTTTGAATCCGCGATCTAGAACTCAGTAAGCAAGCAACCATACCACTGAGCTACCGGCACCCCCATTTTATTCTTATATAAATAACATCATGATTTTTATTTCTGTACTAATAATGTGTGATAATTGTATTAATAAATTTTTATTTTTGTAAAAAGCAAATGAGGTCGTCCTCAAGTCGTCCGACAGAAGAAGCGAAAAAAGTTGAAAATCTGCTGAAGGAGGTCTTGGGGATTCCTAAGGTTTAAAAAAATATTTAATTTCTGTAGCCGGATTTGTACAAAATGAATTTCAAACCTTCATTTTAATAGAACATAAATAAATTGTATGTAACCTCGGGACTTTAGATATAGCCAAAAATAATGGACAGACAGCAATCAGCAAGTTGGCAAAGACCTTGAGGAGCTTAAAAGTAAAGTTATGAGACTGGAAAGTTTTTGCCTAATTAATTATCTAAACTATTGACAAAGCTGGAAGGTCTGTAGTTGATGTTCTTTTCACCGAGGGCTCACCGGAGGGATTAGGAGCTGAGAAGGATTGGACAAGGGATGAGCATTAAGGACTAACAGACTGTGAGATTATAAATAACAGGATAACACTAATGATTCCTTAAACTACTTCTTTCTGTAAATGTGAAAAACGTAGGCAACTTTTCTTGTTTTCTACCATCATATTGGACTAACTAAATCTTCGTAGTCTAGCGCAGCGTCATTCAACACCCAAACAGACTATTCTTAATTTCTAAGTTGAGTAATGCGAACATATAATGGATAAATAAATAAAACGAACTTTGTTTTGGGAGCTAAAGCGTAGGGCTTTGGTCACATGGTCTCACCATGGTTTACGGGTTCGAATCCCGTCTGGGAGTGAGTTTTATTTCGTGGATAGAACTCCCTCCCGGGGCCATGGATGTCGTAAATAATTAGATAACACAGTGACATGGCTAATATGCATCGAACATAAGGCTAAAAAAAAGAAAGAAAAAAAAAAAAGAACTTTGTTTTTTGGAATATAGTCTTAATGTCTAAATCACCCTATTTTTAATTTTATATTTTCACTTCCCCACCTATAGTCAGGGGAATTTATGTAATAGGTCAGAAATTCAGTGTTCAGTTTTTACCGGAATTTCATGACAACCTAATTCTGTATATCTGTGCGTGTGTCTGTAAACAAGATAACTCCCGATAGAATGAACGTATAGACACAATAATTGATATGTGTATTCAAACCCTCTAAGGGCAACACCCATTGATTTTCAGCCAAAACGGGCGAAGGGAAAGGGGAATCGAAGGGAGGCATTTTCAGCAAAATCGGCTGAGGGGAAGAGGGGGTTTAGGAGAGGGGACTGAACTCAAAACCCTAATATATGTCGATTTAATGAATTTGTCGACACAAAATTGAGTATGAGGATTTAGAGGACCCTATGTAAGTAAACTATTGACTTTTAGACCAAATGCTCGACTGGCTTTGGTGGGAGAGCGAAAACTTACTTGATTAATTCGTTTCGGGGAAGTACATAGCCGGTGATTTCCCACCGACTTTCATTAAATTTACAATAAGATATTTGCGACTATGGAAAGTACTTAACTAGTAAATGAGCTGTAGGAAAAAATTGTGCGAGTTCATGGCACCCAATGGTGACACAGTTGCACTCATTTATAACTCGTCTTTCAGGATTTTGGGGAAGTATGGCGGAGTGAAGAGTGAAGAGTACGGATTAGAGGATTATTAATGTATTATAAGGGAGGAATGGAATTTCTTACATCTGAGTTTAACTACTTTGGTGATGAAAAGAACTTTGAGGTCTGTATGGTTTTTTTTTTTTTTTTTGGCCTTTTGTACGATGCATATTATTATCTAGTTAATTACGACATCCATGGGGAGTTCTATCTACGAAATAAAACTCACTCCCGGACGGAATTCGAACCCGCAAACCATGGTGAGACCATGCGACCTAAGCCCTGCGCTCTAGCCTGCACGGTCACCATGGCCCCCCATGAAGGGTTTTATTGCGGACATAATAAGGAACATTGGTTATTTTACAGAAAAAAATTGGATTGAAGGGATTGGATGCGGTTTAGATTGAATGCCATGACAGCAACCATAGTTCAAGTCCATAAGTTCACATAGGTTTTCGTGGAGTATTATATAGCATTCCTATTGTTTTGAGAGAGAATTTAGATCTCTGGTCAATTAGTCTCTGTAAAAGTTTATATCATCAGTTTATTTTTTGTCTTGTGTGTGGGTTCCAGGTAAATCGTTTGTCAACTAGGCGGTGTAGATAGCGGACACCGTTTAATGAAGGGATGGGATTATTGCAGGGCAGGCATATTTGCAACCTAAACCTATTAGCGTACTAAAACTGAAAGAATGTCCCAGATATTCTTAGAGGTTTTTTGATGTTACAAATCATACATATAAGTACATCAGATAGGTAAAGAACAGATTTGATGTTTCTTTTTTTTATTATACATATTCCCATATAATTTATTATTACTTTTCTTTTCCTTCGGTAACGCGCATCGACCACATTTTCATTTTCTCATCTCCAATAATCTCTATAGCTTCGTTGAATTTTCCTATTCTATTCCTTTATCTGTTCTGTTCTCCTCCACCTGTTTATCCTCTACATCGATCTCATTCATTTTCCTCTCCTCCTCGACATTCTGCTTCTCTTTCCATATCCTTAGCTTCTTTTTCCAACTGTTTCTAACGTTTCTATAATTTACATTTAAATTTAAAATTGAAATTGAAATTATAAAATGCTTATAAAATATAATTAAAAAAAAAAATTATTGTGTATGAATGCCTAGAAATAAAATAAAATAGTTAAATTAAAAATAAACAAAAACCCGAATATGGAAAAAATGCAGTAAAAAGTGAAATATGTCTATAATAGCATGTGGTTTCTAAAAATAACGATGGAAAACGGTGATTTATGTAATTGTAAAAACAATATCCTCACTTCGTGTTCTGCAGTCGGATAAAAATACACCCATAACCATAAATCAAATTTTATCAAACAAGTTGACGACCTGCAAGAACCCGAACCGTCCTTCGGCAAACTGCCGCCCCCACTATTCCTGCTCTTGAAAATACTAATTCCCCGCCAGATTCATCCCCACCAACTTCTCTTAATATATGGAGGGGAAAAAAACTGATGTGTACTTTTTTTGGGGGGCAATCCTGGATTAATGGAAGTAATAAATATTTTTTCATTATTTTTTTTTGACCTCATGTACGTTGCATATTAGCCATGTCTCTTATAATGGTGTTAACTAGTTGTTTACATCCATGGCCCCGTGATTCGAATCCGCAAACCATGGTGAGACCCTGCGACCAAAGCCCGCATGGTCAACATGGCCCCAAGTAATAAATATATACACCTATATTAAAGTTCGAAGAAGAATAAGTGCCGAAGGAGAGAAGCTTGGGTTGTGCGGTAATAAATTTTTCATTCTCCTAATGTTATTACTGATACTATGCATTTTCCGTCATACCGTTAAGCGCAAGATATTTCTTATAAAAAACTGCTGAAGTAGAATTTAAAAAAAGTAAAAATAAACGCTTCACAACTTTCAAACTTCACCTACAGCGCAGAAATAATTCGAAATTATATCAGATTTCCACATGGTCAGGAAGCTGGGACCGCATCGATCATCATTCAACCTTAAATTACTCGAAGTTACGGTGTGCTTCTCTGAAAATGGGCCTATTGGGTGGAAAATGTGTTCAGTCCTCTGTTAAACAGGAACTTAACCTTGAATGCTTTTATATGGCTCTTAACAGTAGGAATATTTGCATTCGTTTTTAATGTAAACTCAGTAATGAACTTTAATAGACAAAATCGTTCGAATATCACACCATTTAGGGGCAGTACATATTATTATTAATTTTTTTACATACAGATATTTACATCTGTATAAAAAATGTATGATTATAAGTTGAGAAACGCGGATATATTGTGGAATCTAACATGTAAATAAATAAATAAATAAAACAGATTTATTTTTTGAAATATATTACACAATAAATGATTATACAAGATCATACCTAATAATTTTTTGTAGAACAGTCATTTTAAAATATAAGTTATAATATGTTATTTATTTTAAAACGTACACAATAAGAAAATGTGCTAAGAGAGAGAAAATGGTAAGAGAGTAGAAATCACCTAGTGGAAAAAATACCTAGTCACTGCTGCTGTTAAGGACTTAAGAGCTTAAGGCGTCGTTGGGGAAGTGTGGCAGAATGGAGGGCGCACGGAATAGAGGATTACTGTGGAAACTAAGTGAGGAAAATATTTTTTTTTATTCTTGGATTTAGGAGTTTCGGTGACAAAAGTTAAGGTCAGTATGAAAGGAATTTGTTGGAGACTGGCATTGTACGAAGGATTTTGGATTGGAGGGATTGGATGTGCCGAAGATTGGAAACCATGGCAGAACCTCAGAGCAAAACACTTCATGATTTTCAACCAAATCGATTAATAGTCGATATGGATTCATCGACGACTTTCCGAACCTATGCACATTAGTGCGAGCATTCGTTCCTTGCGCTCCACGCTTTCAGCATTGGTATTCAATCATGCGAACAGGAGACTAGCTCAAAAACTCTAATAACTGCTGTTGTAATGAATGCATACGAAATTAGGTATGATCATTCAGAAGACCCTCAACTCCACCACATGTTTACTTCCCCAGCTATAGTACAGGGAAAGTTATAGAATCGATCAAAAATTCGAGAATTTTCCGACCTCGAGGAACCAAATATGAAACAAATGTGAATCCAGAAACCTCTAACGACGACACCTATTGATTTTCAGCCAAAAGAATTTAAAAACCAAAACATTTAGGACGACACTTACTAATTTTCAGCGGAATTGGCTGAAGGAAAGGGGTGATCAGAGGCGGACTCAACTCAAAAACCGAATAACTGCCGATGTAATGAATGTATCGAGATGGAACTTCATATTTAAACTCAAAACCCAATGAGGACGTACCCTGTAAAATTTCAGCGATGTCGGCTGAAGGGATGGGGGTTCAATTAAAGAACCCCAATAGCTGTCGAAGTCATGTGTGAATCCCCAACTTAACAACACGAAATTTTTTATGTGAATCTAAAAGTGTACAGAGATGTGACCCTATCATTTTTCAGCCAAATCATCCGAGAGAAGGAGGATCGGAGTGGGTGCTCAATTCAAAAACGCTTAAAACCGAAACAAAAATTAGTATGAGGATACAGGAGCTCCCTATGTATGTCGACTATTGAATATTAGTGACACATTTGAAAAATAACCTGCATTTGAATTTGTGATGACCACATGATGCATATTTCTCTTCGATTAGGCATCCTTTTGTAGGAGGAATTGATGAGAAAGTGATGGAAGACCAATCAATGGGAAAAAAAGGAGACTTTTTCAAAATTCTTCTTGTCAATCATTTCCAAATCAAAAAAACTGACCAGGACTACAGACCCGCACAGGAGCTATTCGTTCTCTTGTCTCCTATATCCTGGCTTCCTGAACTGCCGATAATCCCCTCTTCTCTTTTGACTTATGTAATTTACCTGGACCCTATACCCAAAATATATTTGACTAGTTCTGTCATTATAATCAATCAATAAAGTAAATTGATGAAATCAAATTTTCTTTTTTCTTTTTTTGTTTTCAACGTTTTAGTCACTTCATCACCTTTTGATGTATTATTAAATTATTAAATGAATAAAAAAGTTGGCAGGAGTCTAATAAAAATCCCGTAGTGTATCAGGGGAACATGAGGTGGAAGGAGTTGGTCATCGGACATAGTTTGTTCCTTAGAGCCCCCTCCACTCCGCGCCAGATTAGTGTCGCCATTCCAACTACTCAACATGGCGTCCGCCACTCCGAAAAAAAAAGTGGGTGAAACACTGACAACGTAATCAACTGTCTTCGCTCTCCCTCTAAAACCAATTAACTGTTTGTGACCTTTCAATCCTCATACTAAATTTTGTGTCGATACATTCATTACAACGGTAGTTATTAGAGTTTTTGGATTAAGCTTCTCTAATGCCCCCCTTTACATTTGGCCGATTTGACTGAAAATCTATAGGTGTATATATCTCTGGTCACAGGGAATAAATTGGTATTTCTAAATTCGTAACTTTTCAGAGCAGCACTTTTTTACTCTTGCATTCATCCTGTAAATGCAGTTTTTGGAATAAATAAATTATGTTTGCATCATTATTAATCACATACCTTCCAAATCTATAGGAATGAATGAAAATGAATATTGTTAATCCTTTTTTCGAATTCCCCTTAGTTACCTAATCATTCCCTATCACTTACCTAATTATTAACCACACTTCCATAATTATTTACCATATTTGTTGAAATACTCGTAAATGATGTCTCTCTAAAGTTGATTTAACCGAAAACGCCCTCTTCACTTGGAATAGTCTGCCGTAGTGAATGGTTAAATGCAGTTCTCATGGATGATTCCTCAAAGAAGTAGATTAAGTTGATTTAACCGAGAACATACACAATTTTATGAGATAACAAGAAACCCACATCTTTATAATTCCGAAAGTATTAGAGTCCTGAGCTACCAACTTCTTCACAATGCGCAGATTGCTTGGGAGTACACAGTACATTCAATTGATTTTGGCCATTTTTTGACTTAACCACTTATTCCCTGTGACCATAGATATAAAAGTTCGTTTTTACATATTCGTTATCCATACTTTCGTCCATTTTATTATGTCGCCAGAGGTTATAGTTGGAAATATACAAACGAGAGAAGTAATAGAATCGGTCAGAAATTCGATGTTGTGTTTTCACCCGAATTTCCCCTGTTTCATCCCTTGACTTCGGAAATGAAAAAAAAAAAAAAAAAAAAAATCCTTTCTGTCTGTGGGTCTGTCTGAGAACACGCGATAGCACCTTAGAATGAATATAGAGGGTGCCGGTAGCTAGTGGTATGCGTCCATGCTTACTGAGCACAAGATAGCGGATTCGAAACCCGGCCGAGGCCTTTAGTTTATTTTATGTGGAGGATGAAATAACCTTGAGAACGCCGTCCTTCGGAAGAGACATTGGCCTGTACAATGTCTTAAAGACCTTGGGTAACTAAACCTGAGTAGGCAAAATTTGGGACACCTGCAGAGTCGGGGACATGTCCAAAAGAGCGCTCTGTTAGTAGGATATGATCGCAAAGTTAAATCCCGGGCAATAACTAATCAATTAATGTCTCACGAAATTTCATATGTAAATTCAAAACTACATAAGGGGGACACATAATAATTTTTCTCGAAATCGGCAGAGGAACTCAAAAACCCAAATAACTGGCGATGTAACGAATGCATCAACATGAAATTTAGTATAAAGACTCAGACGTCGCTGAGTAAGACTCCTATCCATTTTCAATGATATCGGTCGATTGGTTATAGAGTGAGAGCAAAAACTTATTTGAATAATTCGCGCTAGGAAACTACATTGACCCTTCGAATTTTTTAAAATATTTTTACAAACGTTTGAAAATACGAAACAGAAGTTTTTTATTCTCACTGTCAATGCCACCATTAAGGATTTCGTCTGTGTCTGTCTATCCGTCAATAATAGTTCATATTCGACCATTCAGTCAAGTTTAGACCATTTAGTCCATCCGCTGGCGGCACACGAGCTAGTCATCCATTCATAATGTCGGTATTAATATAATCAGTTTAACAGCTTCTGTTCACTGTAAAGACGACCTATATTTATAGAGATCCAGATGTCAAAAAAACAAAAACATATTTTAGAATTGGATCGTGAGGGTTGTGCCAAAAGTCTCCTGCACCATTTAAACACAATACAAAAATACCACGACTCAAAGCGTGCAAGCATTCAGCCACAAGGCAGGAACCAATGTTTCCGCTAATGTGCCATGGGTCCGCAAAGTCTTTTTTAATATATCACAGTAAAAATAAGTCTTCGGTGAATCATCGGCAATGTACTTCCCCAGCGCGAATTAATGAACTAAATTTTCGCTCTCTGGGAGTTATTGGAGTCTTTGTTCCACAAGAAATTTTCTGTATTTGCTAGGATCCCGTAGAGAGTGAGTGCCAATCCTTCCCACTGATTAGCTGGATGAACTCTTTCAGAGAGAGGTCCTATCCAGGTAACCGCAGCCTCCATTCTGAACCAGGAGGTTTTTCTTATGGATTCCTGCACTAGGATATATAGTGGAAGATATGAGGGATATTCCAATATTTTGACTGGGTACAATAAGTGCATCTTCAGAGTATAAAGAAATATTAAGTTTCTCCCCTCTCCGTCCACAAGTATGATATATAATTAGGCGTATTCGTAGATTAGCGGAAGAGCCATTTTATGAATATGCGCAGCAGCTTTTCGACCTCATCATACCTCCTCGAACCCCAATGTATTCACCATAGTACATCATATATCTCAATAATTATAGTAGTTAATACTTATGGTTAATGAATCTTTTAGTCATAGACAATAATTAATATAAACTATTTATCGTTGATTTGTGCCCTACTCTGGATGTTCGGAGATACTACGTCCATCATTTGTTATAATCTGCAACCACTCTGAATTTTGTCCTTTCATCGAAAATCATCGATCTCAAATGAATTGAGTTTTTTCTTTTGACCTTTGTCCAAGAGTACAGGAGACACATTCTAATGTTGGACGGAACACTACCGCATTTCTTAATAAAGCAGGATTTAATGGGAATACTCTGAGTTCTTTTTCGAATTCCCTGAGTCCAAATAGATGGTCTAACTCCTTCAGATAAATGGCCTGTCGTCTCGTCAAGGTGACAGCTCTATAACTCTCCCTGAGAACTTTAAGACAACATAAATCTGTCCCTACTAAGATTAAACCACCTTCAAACTGTGTTCTCCTCAATTCGATTTGATACTATGGTTTTTGTTATATTTGCATCTGAAGACGGGTTTTGCATCTCTCGAGTTTGTCTCTATCATAAGGCCACCAAATATAATTTGTGGACTACGGGAAATGTAAATTCTTTTATTTCTCGGAGATAAATCACTTTGAAATTACAATAAATCTTCAGTTTAACCGTTCTCCAAGGGATACTCTACTAAAAGCACAATAGACAATAAGTTGTTGTAGGCTTTGTTATCCATACTATTGCCGATTTTATTAGGTACTTCCCCAGTTTTCGAAGTATGGGGAAGTTATGACATCTGTCAAAAATTTGGTATGAGTTTTCACTCTTTAATGTTTTGCGTCCCCCTGATTCCAAGAATTAAAATAAAAAACCCTGTTTGTCACTGTGTGTGTTTTTGTGAACAAGATAAATCCCGATTGAATCAATATATCGATATGACGTTTATATATGTGTGTTCAGAACCCCTTAAGGTCCTATTTTCAGCTAAACCGGCCAAATGTCTCAAAAATCTCAATAACTGCCGAAGTAATGAATCACTTTTGGGTTGTGTAAGCAGTTTCTGAATTTTTAAAGATATATATTTCTCACACCTTTATTCTTCCCGCAATTTATTTTCTCATCTTTACAATCTAGCGATAAGATTTTTCGGGAAGAACAGCCCTCAGCTGATCTTTATTTTAAACAATTTTTTCCTTGAAATCATAATATTCTTTATGCAGAACATGGATTATGAAACAGAGGATGATGAAAGTTCTTCTCGAAACATTTATTTGTTAGGTTGTAAAGACCAAAAAATAAACTGGGAGAAGAATAAAACTATGGAAATATTATTAGAAATTGTATATGGAAATCCAAAACCCCATAAGGATGACACCTAACAATTTTGCAATTTTGAGCAGACTTAGCTGAAGGGGAGGGAGGAATCAAAGGGGGGATTGTACATGTTAGTTATTGTGACTCATGCCCGGCCTTCATGTTGTAAAATCACATACTTACTAGAGCACAATTTCGTTACTCTGGTTGACATGAGCAAAATTCTACAGTGGAAGTCTGCCTACCTAAATTTATTCACGGTCTTTAACGAGTACCTGACATCGCAGAGGCTCGGGAGACTATCGCCTAACGTCCCATCCAAAAGCTCAATGTTTTTTCACGTCCCTAATAAAAAACCCAAAGGCCTCGGCCGTGTTTCGAACCTACGATCTTGAGCTTAGTAGGTCAACATTGTTATTCTAATACCTGCCTATGCAATGTTGTATCGACATGATATTTTATATGTGGACCCAGGGACCCAATAAGGATGACGGGATTTTCAAAGAAATCGATCGAGAGAAAGGTGGATCAAAGGAGAGAGATTTAACTTAGAAGCCTTAATAACTGTCAATGTAACCAATATATCGAAACGAAATTAAGTGTCAATTGCCTATGTAAGACACCTATTGATCATCAATCAAATCGGTAAATTGGTTTAAGAGGGAGAGCGTAAACTGAGTTGATTAGTTCACGCTGGAGAAGTACAGAGCCGGTGATTATGTCTATATACAACCCGGGTCCATTAACAAAACTTTACGCTTGGAGAAGTTGCATAAAGTTAGATTCCATAGTATGTATTCACAACCTTTTCCCTTCTTGCAGTCATTTGACTAGATACAAAGACGGGAAATGTAAAACAACATTTAGTAATTAACAGAAGTTGTTGGTTTGGAGGTAAGGTGCTACTATTCTGAACAGACTATCTGGGCTTCTAATTAAAATAACCAACACTTTGATCTTACCAACCAGGTGGGTGCAGGTGAATTCTATAGGATAAATCTGCAACAAGGAAATGTGTTGAGATGCAATGTGCACCAATTCTGTACCATTGAAAAAGTGTGGGTACTTCTCGGTAAATCTTCACTATTCTAACGATGATGAACAGAGATTCCGGTTAAGTGAAAACTGTCTCTCCTCCCTTTGTGATGTGTCTTCAGAAACAAGCTTTTGGTACGTCAAGTAATTAGAGAAAAGGGACTCCATCCAGAAAAACAGTATACTCACTATAATATTATGTTATTCGTCTCTGAAGGGACTCCTATAATGAGTGTACCGTGTTTCTGGATGGAGTCCCTTCAGAGACGAATGACCTATAATGAGTGTACCGTGTTTCTGGATGGTCATTCGTCTCTGAAGGGACTCCATCCAGAAACACGGTACATTCATTATAGGTCATTCGTCTCTGAAGGGAGTAGAAGGGACTTCATCCAGGAACACAGTTCACTCACTATGTCATTCGTCCCTGAAGGGACTCCATCCAGAAACACGGTACACTCATTATAGGTCATTCGTCTCTGAAGGGACTGGAAGGGACTTCATCCAGGAACACAGTTCACTTGCTATAGATCATTCGTCTCTGAAGGGACTCCATCCATAAACACGGTACACTCATTTTAGGTCATTCGTATCTGAAGGGACTGGAAGGGACTCCATCCAGGAACACACTACACTCACTATAGGTCATTCGTATCTGAAGGGACTCCATCCAGGAACACACTAAAATCCCTATAGGTCATTCGTCCCTGATATTGTCTTAAAACTTACAAAATAACCTTGACAGATATATGTACATATGTACATTCAAAACTTCATAATCGAGATACCGCCGATGACTAATTTCGCGGAATCTGTCGAAGGGAATCAGAGAGGGGGCTCAACTCAAAATCCGAAAACTGCCGATGTAGGCAATGAATCGACACAATATTTATAAAGATCCAGAAGCCCTACGTCAACTATTGATTTTTAGCCCAAACGGTTGATTTCACCGGTGATTTTTTTGAATTACTTATTATCTATATATTTGTTGTGTATTGTAATCGTGCAAAAATCCGAGACAAATTTTTCAACGGAATTTGACGTTTTGTCCATTAAACATTTGCCATGTTTTTGGGTATTGGAACTTTGTGAATGCTCTAACTCTGAAACGATTGTAGCAATGATTCAGAAATTTGAAATGAAAGAAATATGTGCTAACTTAAATCTGAATTGATTTTGGTCGGAATCAGACAAAAATAAAAGACCACATTACTTCGGGGCTTAAGTACAATAATAAAATATTATTGTCATCTTTGATTTATTTCATATATGCATATATATTTGTATTTTAATCAACACATACTATATCAAAATTTTTCTTTTATTATTAAGATTTCAATTTGAGAATTTTAGCCTCCTTTTAGTTGAAGATGGTAGCAATACCCAAAGTACTCCCATATTATATATATTTAGTGAAATAGACAATATTAAAAAAAAAAAAAATTTTCTTTATTTTTTATATCGTATCTGACTGACGAACAATAATATAATCTTAATGGTCTTATTTGCGACTGTTTTTTTGCAAAATATTAAAAATTTGCCATAAATTATGAATAATGGTTGTTAAAAAAAAAAAAAAATAGTTGACAGTTTTATCAAGTAGGTAAACCAGAGAACTCGAGATAAAAACAAGGGTGAGGAAGTTGAGAAGTGGGTTGACGGACTGGTTAAGGGAGGAGTGAAGTGTTGGTTGAAGAGGACGGGCATACTCCAACCAAGTCCCTGGTCCTTGGAACAACCCACACGAAGAACAACCATCCACTTGGTAAACATACATTTGGGTGAGGCAAAGGGGCGGACAGGAAGAGTTTAGGGGTGGAACAAAATGACGAAAGGAGTCATCTTCAAACCGACGTCGAAGTGAACTTCCCCAGTGCGAATCAATCAAGTTTTGCTATCCCTCTGAAAATCAATTTGTACTTACTCAGAGACCTCTGAATCATCATACTAAATTTCGTGTTAATACATTCGTTGTATATGTAACGATGTACATAGCGCAAAGGAAATTTCAATTTGGAATATTGTCAGAATAATTATTTTATCGCCAGAGCATATTACGTTGTTTGCTACAGTGCGGTAAAACCTGTCTTCATCGACAACAAGTTTGGTCACAAGTTTGGTCACAAGTGCGATGTGTATGGCCGGTTGTGATGCCAGAAAAATTTGAAGCCAACAACTCCAGCCGTGGCGCGATTTCTGCAGGGGCACTTTCCAGAGAAGGATACAGCCAAATTTGAGCTCTGTCGCAACTGCTTGAATGCATGCAAGCATCAACGGGTGCCATCTATGAGCAGAAGCAACGGGTTCCGGTACCCTACCTATATACAGGGTGAACCGAACGTAGATGTAAAAAAATTTATGCGTGAAATTACATCGAAAATGGAGTAAAACGCCGCCAACCGCACCTTTCCATCTCAATTCGTTCTCGAGATATGATTTTTTAAAGGGTTGTTTGAGGAAATCACCTTTCTCATAATAAAAACTCAATTTTTTCCACTTTCACTAATTTTTCCTCAACTTTTGACAGCTTTTTCAAAATCAGCGTTAAATTTTCTGTAAGAAAAACGCACGTTCAATGTGAAAAGTATCATAATGCGGACCGCAATAGCAGCTCAAAACGTTAAATGTCAAAAAATTATAAGTGTATGGAACAATTTGGAGGATCACTGCTCTTCTAAAAAATTTCTGGCACGCTGTCAAATCTCATGAAAACTTGTACATTTAATCAGCTTTCTGATGGTATAGTCGAAATAGTTATTATCTTATTCCTTCGATGAAAAATTCAAGTGTAAATGTAAGAATACGTTAGGTACCTTAAGAAATACGAGCAAGTAGGTACCTACAACTAAGAGTGGTGAGGGGTGGGGTGGAGGGCAAAAATGACATACTCAACTAACTTTTTTGGTTTTTTCTTAGATTCGAATTGATCCGCATTAATGATACGAGAAATGTAGATCACGTAGGTGGTAAAAACTGCGTGACATTGGTGTACGATAAGGGTAGAGGTTGATCACAAGGTAGTACACAATGTTTTTAATTGAAAAAATGGTGTCTACAAAGTCAAATTACGAACTGAACTTGAAATGAAAACAAAAAAAAAACAATGACAATGAAAGTATCTACCCACAAGTTAAAAAAAACCTAAAGCGTTATTAAGAAAGCCTGTTCTCAAAATGCCCTACGTTATTTCTTATGCATGCTCTAGCACGCTTACGCAAACAGTCACTTTGCACGTCAGACGATCTTGCACTGACACTCCTGCCTCTATAATTCTTCTCGTTAAATCTTCTCTACTACGTACATAATGCGGACCGCAATAGCGGTCACATAAACAAAACTCTTAAACAATCCCCAAACGAAGAAGTCCATTGGTGTGAGGTCCGGCGACCTGGCGGGCCAATCGATCACACCGCTTCTACCAATCCAAGTGGTAAAATTTTGCGTAAGCCAATCCCGAACTGCTCTCGTGTAATGTGGAGGAGCACCATCCTGTTGAAAAATAATGTTTTCTTGAATGTCCGCGGGAACGATTTCAAGGAGTCGGCGTAGATCATTTTGGAGAAAATTTAAATAAGCGCCTCCGTTTAGGGGATCCGGTAGGATGTGTGGGCCAATCAGACGGTCTCCGATTACCCCAGCCCAAACGTTAACGGTGAATCTACGCTGGAATGAAGTCTGCCGAACCTCATTAGGATTTTCTGGTGCCCAACTGTGCATATTATGCACATTAAAAACGCCCTCCCTCGTGAAGAGAGATTCATCGGTCCACAATATCTTTCTGAAAAAATGGTGCTGTTCGATGTCCGAATTGAGAAGCCAATGACAGAAATGGATTCGTCGTTCATGATCATTCCCTTCTAAGCCTTGTACTTTCGTTAGATGATAGGGGTGAAAATAGTTGCGGTGCAGAATTCTGAGCACTGATGATTGAGAAATCCCTAGCTCAGTAGCAAGGTTTCTACTAGAAATCGCAGGATCCTCATTCACCCGATCGAGCACATATTCTTCGACTCCTACATCATGAACATGTGGTCCAACGCCAGCTCGCTGTCTTGTGAAAGAACCCGTATCCAATAACCGTTGGTGAGTTACAGTGAATACCCGAGAATCTGGTGTCCGTCGGTCAGGATATCTAGCACGATACTCGCGCTGCGCAGCCAGCGCATTACCATCGCACAACCCGTAGACCAAATGGATGTCAACGTACTCGCGGGTAGTGAACGATGCCATTTCTAACAATGAACTGTGCTGAGAATAATTTTCCAATATCGTTGTTGTTAAAACAGGTGGTCACACTAACTCATTTCAATGGAAACACGCTACAGCTTGCGAACAGTGTCACTACTCTCTCTGACAACAAAACAACTAGAAAGCATTAATCGAACTCTTACTGATTTTTAAAAACACAGATTAAGACCTTGTGTACTGTCTACGAATCAACTCAAGCCTTTACTTATAAAAACAAAAAAGTTAGTTGAGTATGTCATTTTTGACCCCCACCCCACCCCTCACCACTCTTAGTTGTAAGGTACCTACTTACTCGTTTTTCTTAAGGTGCCTAACGTATTCTTACATTTACACTTGAATTTTTCATCGAAGGAATAAGATAATAACTATTTCGACTATACCATCAGAAAGCAGATTAAATGTACAAGTTTTCATGAGATTTGACAGCTTGCCAAAATTTTTTTAGAAGAGCAATGATCCTCCAAATTTTTCCATACACTTATAATTTTTTGACATTTAACGTTTTGAGCTGCTATTGCGGTCCGCATTATGATACTTTTCACATTGAACGTGCGTTTTTCTTACAGAAAATTTAACGCTGATTTTGAAAAAGCTGTCAAAAGTTGAGGAAAAATTAGTGAAAGTGGAAAAAATTGAGTTTTTATTATGAGAAACGTGATTTTCTCAAACAACCCTTTAAAAAATCATATCTCGAGAACGAATTGAGATAGAAAGATGCGGTTGGCGGCGTTTTACTCCATTTTCGATGTAGTTTCACGCATAGGTTTTTTCACATCTAAGTTCGGTTCACCCCGTATATATTTTTTTTCTCGCTATTGATTCCTATTTTAATTTACATTATTGCTTCCTTATGCCTATAGTATTGTAATCATGCTAAGACCCGGATCGAGTTCTCAATGGATTTTCACGTTGATTACGTGAATACTTTGTGAGCGCTCTAACACACTAACCATTGTAGATATTGATTAGTGACTGTAGATTTTAATTGTAGGAATATTGAGGGTCAGTCAAAAATGGAAGCAAACACTATTCAAACGCCAACGTTTCGATATATTTTATATCATCATCAGGGCCTACAAACCTGGAGGGAATCAAGATTAGAATCACAATTAAACAAAATTAGTGTGTTAATAAACATTACTGAACGTTAAAATAGACATTGTAACAAGTTAAAAATTGAACCTGACTTACTATGGATAAGTTAATCAACATTAATAATATAATTAAATATAGATACAATGTTAACCATAAACATGAATGTACACTAACGTACACTAATACAAATTAAAATTAAATATGAATACATTACTAAACAAAACCATTGAAAACCATTGTAGCTATGAAGTTGTATAAAAAACTGGAAGACACACTTTATATAAGATACGATTTTTCGAACGTCGCCAGGTTTGCGATATATATGCAAAAAACAGTCCAAACAGACGTTAAGCGATGGTCCCGAGTCTAACTAACTATTATTGGTAGTTCCTTATTAAAAAAGATAAAAATAAAGAACAAAATAAAATATATCTGATTTGGCCATTACATTGAACATTCTTATACCTTTCGGTTTTGTACAGATCACTGACCCCTCTCAAATTCATTTCATTACTGGCATTACTGGGTATATGAATGTTCCTCTTAGGATTATGCTGTACAATAAAACAAACGAAACTGCTGACACCAACTCATTACTTTCAGATACCATAAGAAATGAATTTGAGAGAGAAAGAGGGAGGGAGAATTATCTATACTAAAGTGGGTGGGTATAAGAATGTTCTGTGAGGGCCACATCATATATATTTTTTAATTTTCATTTATGTGGTTATACATTTTTTGTATTTAAGTATTTTTTATATGTACGTCTACGTAAGAAAAAAATACGTCTTTTAAATAAAGTGGAAGAAAAAAAAGCTGCAGCGAGAAAATATACTAGGTACCTAACATAAAGGAAGTTCTATCGAAAGTTCATTGAAGTATACATTCTCATTAGATTTAATGGAGAAAGTCCAAAAAATAACATGAAAAACAATGTAAATGAGATCGTGAGTTGATAGTCACACGAAAAACACGTTTTTCAGGAACATGTTTTGCGGTGGCAGCGTTGAAGGTTCATTTTTCATTACATGACATTAATTTTCACTAAGCCAAGACTTCCTTATATCAAAAGAGAAGACTTTTTTTAAACTTTGAACAATATCCCAGACGACAGAACGGATTATTTTATACAATAAAGTACCGTTATAATGGATCCTAAGTTAACATGATGGCGGGCTACATGGAACGTCAAAGGGGACAGTTTACCGTCAAACACAATATGGTAAAGTAAACTTGGGGGAGTGGTAAAAATGTTGTCGGTGAATCATCGGCAGTGTACTTTCACAGCGTTTTTTGATCGAATAAGCTTTGGCTCTGAAAACCAATTAACCCATATTGCTGCAAATCAATATGTGCTCTTGATCTGAAATATATTTAATATATTTTGATTTCTTGTCAATTTTTGTTTTAATTTTTTTAAATATTATTTTATTTATTTCTTCTTCAATTTTGAAGTTGTCCAATTTTTTAATTTTTTTTTATGTGGTTGATGTGTTGAGTAGTGGGAAAAGGCTAGTTCTGGAACATGAGGAGGAGGAAGAGTAATGACGTAATTGACGTCACCACCAATCCAATTCCGATGACTTCATCAGTGACAATGAGTCCACCTCACCTTAGATCGGTACTGTAACTGGAGGAGCATTATATCACTTTAACCATTATATTATCTAATCTTCTTTCGCTATTTCTTCATAATCGTGTCTCCTGTATACTGTCTAAAGAGTCCCTTTGGCGTAACTTTTTATGTATTTTCAATTCAGAATTCTCATTAGAGGTGTAATTAATACCTTTCTTAATTGTTCAATGAATTAATAACTGGTTTGAATATGACCGATAGTCTACGATTATATTATATATGTATATAATATATATCTTGTCTATATTGTAGATATGAGATGTTATTATATAATTCTTGTAGGTCTGGCATAAATGTTATATCAATAGTAAAAGTGTGCATCTACAATATTATATTATACACATAACGACGTATTTATAACGTAATCGTTATGTGTACAGTAATTATATTGCTATGAATTCTTTCGAATGACTGCTGTCGGTTCGTGTCTACTACTGGTATCTACATACCAGTATAAGAAAAACAAATATCAGTAGGCCGTTTATGTAAAGCGAATAACTCTCAACATAGGAAATAAATTAAACATTACAAAATTAATTTATCAATTTGACAGAGTACTACAAGTGTCAAAAGATTTGAAGGCTTCTTTATCGACTATTTATTTCATTTTAAATTAATGAAATGTCATTTTTTAATCATTTTTGAGTGGTAAAAGTCAATGTAAAATTATTAGGAAAAATGTTGTTCAAGCATCATTCCTTATAGATGTGGAGAATGGGAAAACATTGCGGAATAGTCCGAACAGTAAGAACATTATAAATGAGGCGGTCGAGAATCGGAACACAATGCGGAATAGTCCGAACAGTAAGAACATTACAGATGTGGCAGTCAAGAATCGGAAAACAATGCGAAATCGTCCGAACACGAAGAACATTACATGAAAGAGAATTCTGACGGAGAGTACTTAACACCATTACAGGCATGTTATCAGATCAGACCCAACTGACAAAGAGAAAGACAGACTGGAGATGTCTTAGATGATGGTTTAACGAGCCAAAGCCGCGGCATGGCAGGAAAGAAAAACTGTTCACACAATATTTTCACCATGATAAGAACCACTGTCAATTCAGTAGCAAGCGAGAAGTAATGAATTAGCCAAGCTACACAGCATGTGACTCCTCTTTGACTGGATCCTTCCTTGCGCCCGTTTCTGACAGGAGTTTTCAGGCCTTATTTGGTGAATGCGTTTCTCACGTCTTCATCTAGACCTATCTCAGTATATACGTAGGCCCTATAAAATGGACAGACATAAACAATGTAAGTCTGTGACCCTAAACAATTTTTTAAAAAGAGTTATTGTTCAACTACGTAGTTAGGTCAGGCTTTTTGTCGCTCCGGTGGACAAGAGCCTGACTCTACTGTGGGAGTTCAAGAGCGTTGCCTACCCAGGTTTTGATTAGGAGTCTTTAACGAGTACCTGACAATGCAGGCTCGGGACCATCACTACTGCTGAGCTACCGACGCCCTAAAAAATATATATATATTTGAAAAATATATACATTTTATTAGCCTCATGTACATATGCCCTGCTTCTACAACTTATTGGTTACTTGCACAACATCCATGGCCCCGGGAGGGAGTTCTATCAATGAAATGAAACTCTTTCCCGGACGGGATTCGAACTTATAGTCGTGGTATCCATGCTACAAAAGCCCTACGCACGCATGGCCACCACAATATATAATATATACCTTATATATATAAAGGCATTTACTTAGTGCTTATTATTTTGAAAAGTGTCAGGGACATTGATGAGAATGCCCTCTGTTATGAGGACCCTTCAACATCCCCCTCTATAACAAAGCATTCAATCCAAGCTGCGGGGTTAGGCTCTCTCTTCAACCCCTCCTGACCACACAACAATGTACTAGGAGCATAAAGTGCTTTCCAACCAACACTGATCGAGGAGCCTCCATCATGATTAATTCTGCTCTGACCGGCCATGATTAGGTCTCACATAGTATGTATATTTCTGTCGATGTAACCTACTATCCATTGGTATTTGTAGGTTACATGCAGAAGAACTTCGAAATGCCCTTTATTTAGTCATGATCCTCTGTAACAATGTAAAGCGACTTGTAAAGCTTGCTCCAAGCAATACCGGTTTCAGTATTCTTTGCCACTCGAGCTTTGTTGAATGCTTTTAATTGCTCATTGGCACAAACATTCTAAAAAAAAAAAAAATCCAAGAAGAAATAGCTTATAGCGGAACCGTGAATTTTTTCCCGTCCTGAATTTGTTGAATTGTTTTGAAACACATATTTTTAATTGTTTCCTTGATTTATCCGAAAATGGTTAGTTCTATCGTAAAATTTGTTCGTTCAAAAAAGGTTCCTTATTAAATTTTCAATCGCTCAAGAAGTGTCCTAAGATTTCAGATAGAATCAATAGAAACAAAGTTACAGTGCCACAAAGAATGTAGAATATATTCTTCAAATAAACTTTTCAAGAGGTTTTTGAAATTTTAGTAATGTTAAAATACTAATGCATACCATAAGATATTAAAATATATTCTAATTATTGATCTTTTTTTATTAAATTGATTAGAAAAAATAAATATATCTGATATTCACTTGATAAAGGTGGTTCGTAAAACAACAAAGTTGGCCTGTTGTCTCCAAAAAATTATATATTTATTTCTCATAGAAATAAAAGGTTGTCTCCCCACTGTTTTATTATTGACCAGAACCGGTTTTCAATGCGAATTAGATATATATTTATTTATACATCTGATTGATATATTTAATATAGCTTTATTTTTATAGTGAGTTATTATAATATTATTTTACATGTTTTATTTTTTAATTATGAAAAAATATGAAAATAGATGTATTTTAGCTAATATTAAGTATTTACATGTAAATCAGCATAACATAGTACGTCATAAATAATATATATTATTAACTCAAATGTTTTTGTTCCTTTAGTTTTGATAATGCTGGTAAGAAGAAACGTCATGGAATACAAATATATATATATATTTTTTATGTTTGTGGCCTTATGAACTTAGAATTTATTTACAATGGAAGGGTTATATGACTATATTAATAATATAAATGTATCTAAAAATATGTCTTGGTTGTGGGTTCGAGGCACTATTAAAAAAATAATATTTTTTTTCTATGATTTCCAAAAGCATGCGCAGCTGGCTTCGTTTGGCCCATGCCTCTCCACTGCCATCGGTCCGATAACACTTCAATGTTACTAAGAACTGGTGAGAAACTGCTGTTAGCCGGAGTTTACCATATCGCCGATGATATAGCACTACATCATGACCAAATTTCCATCAATCAACAACTTTTTTAATTACTTCTTTAGACTTCATTAAATTATTCAAATGATGTTTAGAAGAAGCATGATTTAGTTATGCATCTAAATTTTATCAGAATTGTAAATTCAAATAGCCTAACAGACAACTTTCATTTATTGAGTTCCAAGACTTCCTTAGGAACAAAGCTTTATTTTTTGGAGCTATCATAAAAACATGTCTGCAAGAGGAGTCCTTTGAAGATTCCTTCCTTTTCTTAATGGTCTTCATTATAAAGAATAATGCCAGAAAAGAGTATGAAGATGGCGTGGCCTGTTTTAAGCTGCTTTCAAAACAGAAAAAATCGGTAAGTCTCCAGCAACGTACTTTAAACGAAATAATGAACTAAATTTTATGTGTGATAGTAAGATGTTGTGGGACGAGATTTCTAATAGAAATAAAAGACGTTGTCTTCCCACTGTTTTATTTTATACCAGAACCGGTTTTCGACGCAACAGCGTCATCATCAGTGGTTCATCCACCCACACAGCACAGCGGTTGGAAGATAACTAACTAAATTTTAGTTCTACTCCTGAAAACAATTTTCTGATTTGGTTGGAAATAAATAGGGGACTTTAGTATATTCATACTAAAATATCGAGGAGTCTCGAGCAGAAAGCAATAGGGCACTAATTCTGAAGTATTTATTTTATTTATATGTATTATTTTTTTCTTTATTTATTACTTCTCCGGCTATACAAAGTTTAGGGGAAGTTATGTAATAAGGAAGGGGAGGAATAGGGAAAAGCTTATGATAAAAACTCAACAGCCGTGGTATATGGTAATGTATCGTCACAAAATTTCATATTTGAATTTAGAATCCCATAAGGACCACACTTATCAACTTGGAGGGGCCCAACACAAAACCGAACCAAATATGATTCAAATTCATTACAACGGCAGAGTTTGAATCATATTTGAAATCAAAATCCAATGAGGACATAACCTGTCAAATTTCAGTGACATCGGCCGAAGGGAATGGGGTTCAGGATAAGAGTCTCAACTCAAAAACCCTTAATATCAGCCGAAGTAATGAATTTATCGACACAAAATTTAGTATTTTTTATTTTTTTATTATTTTTATTTTTTAGGATTTTGAAGGGATTTTTTGAGATTGCGAACGATCACTTAACGTTTCGAAACATAGTGTTCTTATACGAAGTTGATGGAATCTTCATATACATTGGTGAAAAACACATCGGACAGGTCCATGCCTGGAAACCATCCTTGAAGACTGAATACTCGTTGGCGTCCTGACCTCATGCTAGGGGCTCCTGAGGAGTTAGAAGCTCTGACCAGTTGTTTCATCAAGAGACTCATGACATTTTTTTTTTTTTTTAATTCATAGTGATACCATCTCTCCTCCCGTGACTTTTTAACACGAGCCGAGAGAACTACATTTCCACAGCCAAATTTGATTATCCATCATGGTAGTTCACTTTGGGGTTACTAGGTGGTACTAGAGGACACAGATAGTTCAGAGGCAGTGTGCCAGCCTATTGAGCTCAAGATCGCGGGTTCGAAACCCGGACGAGACCCTTAGGTTTCTTGGTGGTCAGGTACTCGTTAAAGACCCCTAGGTGAATAAACCTAAGATAGGCAGTAGTCGGGTTCATGCCCACCAGAACGACAAAAGAGCACTCTGGTAGTACGCGATGTGACCCAGCAGTTAAAGCCGGGCATGAGTCACAACAACTAACTAACTAGGTGGTACTATCATCGCCATTGTCCCCAAACTTTGTTAAAACCCTGGTGAGCGCGGGTTCCTGAGATCAGCTGACTCCTGTCCTTATCCTGATCGGCTCCGGCTTTCTTTACAACTCTGGGGTGAAGAATACAATTAGAATCTGTCGAAACAAACCAGTTGACCCTGCCCAACTCGTCATGGGTTCCAAAAATCCAGACAAAATCATGAAGTCAGTCAACGGAGAACGAATAACATAGCATTCGAAATTCGCCTACTAGTTCCAGATGAAACCAGGGGAATCACTTGAGTACCCCTCATGCCTCCCGGTTTATTTTTGGTGGCCGGTTCCACTGGTCTGTTCAAAAAGAAAATTTCATCAATAATTATGTAACACAACAGTATTGCATACTTAAAATCGCTTAAATAAATGTGAATAAAAAAAAAAAAACTTATATTCCATTGTACAAGCCCTCGTCAGTCACCTTCACAACCTTACATTCAAAAATAAAATACAGAAATACATGCAGTTACATCACTTTTCTTTATACCTATTTTGGTCTTTCTGAGTGAAAATCAATACGCAGTTTTGTAACCAGAGCGATAAGCAATTACATATAAAGTGATCCATTAAATGTAACAGGTTGACATTATAAACAGATAAATAATACAGTCGAATGTCATATTCAGTGTCATTACAACAGGAGGAACATGTATCATTTCCTCAATTCGCGGGCCGGCTTGAAACAGATAGCGTTCATCGGAGCATCGACTCATCTGAAATAAATAAAGATGGGAGTACTTCCTAAAGTTCTTGGCTAACTATATAAATGTTTAAAACCTTGTTTACTACTCAATTTCTCAAATTTTTAGTACAATTACAATAGTTTTAAAGAATGGTGTTTAAAGAAAACTTGACTTACTGAAACAAACTGACACCTTAAGTTCAGTGGCTTTATTTTGGGTCAATATACCCACTATAGCATGTTTATAGACAAAAAAAATTGCATGATGTATAAAATACATCTTGTGTTAAAACATCTTCGTGTTTTATAATTCTGAAGTCCATGCACTCTACAAGACTTCCTTTTTTATGGAACTATCCTGTAAGCAAGGATGTGGTGTTTATATGTGGCTATAAACCGGTTCTGCAGACATTTTCAAGCCAGCCCTGAATATAAACATAATAAATAAACATACCTTACATTTGTTTATCCTCATGAGTTCACATGCAATTACACTTTGGTGTATATTATAAGTTTGTATGATATGACACTACACCATTACCACATTAATGTGCATAATAAGTAAACAACTGTTGAATGAGGTGATTATTGTTGTTTTTGAATAGTTACAATATGTAGATCGCGGCAGGGCTGGGTATGTATTGAAGTGGAGGGATTGTCAAACTTGGTGCGGAATGTGAGATTCCGACGCCGGGTAGACTGAGGATGCTAAACACGCACAACCTAACAGCCATAACAGGGTGATGACCCGGCTACACGGTGCTCACTGAACGTGGGATGTCTGAGGAGGGAGGTGGGGTCGTCATGACGACCAGGCTGCTAGAGTGGGGGCCAGCCGCCAGCCAGTCTGAGCTCCTGTCCCTGAATAGTCTCCTGGTAGCTTGGTGCTCGCCTTAGGCTCTGACTTAGGAGAGTGCAAGAAGGAGGGAAGAAAGAAGGAAGGAAGTAAAGAACTACTAGTACAAGTTGCTTATAAAATCAGAGTCTTCTTTCTATCCCTTTGGCAGTATTAATGTGAAGCTATATTTTTAATAATTAACTATCATACAAATGTGTATTTTCCAAGTCAAACAGGCGAGTGTCGCCTCAGACATTCATCCCATAGGAGCTGGTGTCCCACAGAGCAGCATTAAGGTATCCGTTTCTCTCTCTATGTTGCAAGCACATCCAGCATCCCAACATCGCCTGAGACGGTATGATAGCATTTTAGCTACTAATAAATCGGCAGGGGACGCATCGAAATCTCTGAAGGATGACTTACTTACACTTTCTAGAAGGTTGGATATGTTTGTGAGATCAAATCGCTTTATTTTACATTCGCCTTGAGATATGATGATTGCCCAACTGTATGCCTAAATAATGTCACAACTTTTCAATCACACACACACACGCAGATACCATCGCGAAAATGGTCAAAACATATTCCGGGGACCTCGAAACGTGAAAATCCGTTGAAATCTCGAACTCAGATTTCAGATTTTCGCACGATTACAATATAGATTATAAGATAGTAAAAAATAGAAGCAGATGGCCAACTCAGTGTACTGAAAAAATTCATGTGGGATAGTTTGCCAAACTAATAATAAAAAAACCAGTAGGTGAACGAACTGTTCCCGAAAGATGAAAAATTCGTTTTGGAACAATAAAAACGATATATTTTTTGATGATGTATTGTTTTTGTTCAGTAAGCGAATTATAATGCTTCGGGAATTGAGAAACCATGTGGCAATAGCGAAGACAAGGTACAGGGCCAAGCAAATGATGTACTGACCTAATATAGACCAAGATATAGATAGAAAGTATGGTCTTAAGGTGTACCTCGTGACTCATGAGGTACCAAGGTTGTCTTTTCAAAATGTGGGAGTGGATCTTCTAGATGTGGAAAGAAGCAATACATGGATCTGATGGACTTGTACTCAAATTGGTTTGAACTTGTAAAATTAAACAGCAAATGATCAAAGCCTGTAATAAGAACCTTTAAAAGTATCTTTGCAGTCCATGCGGACTATCGTGATAGTGAAGAATGTTCCATTTAACTCTTGTCAATGTCAAGAGTTTTCGAAAAAACGGAACTTCGAGATCCACACGAGTAGTCATTATCCAAATTCTAACGGTGAGAAATATGCTGAGGGAAGCTACTATACTGGAATACAGAAACACGATGGAAGGACAGACTACACTCCGTCAGAAGCAATTAGATCCAAGTCAAACACTATGACCAGTGTTCTAGAGGTCTATCTCCGGAAAATAAAGTACTGGATCCTTGCCAAGATGGTGAGTCCTGTAGACTGGGAGTCCAGGTCCTACCTAGTGGAGGAGGAGTGTACAGAAGAACGAACAGCTATTATCTGAAGAAGAGGAGGGAGTAGCCGGTGTTGTTTCTATTCATTACACAATTGATGCTAAAAGGCGCAGGTAGCTCAGAAGTAGCGTGTTAGCATACTGACCTCTCGTTCGAGGGTTCGAAACCAGGCCGAGGCCCTTAGTTTATTTTATCTGAGAAAAAAAAAACTTAAGCATGCCGTCCTTCTTCGGGATATTAAGCGATGGTCCAGAGCCTGTGCGATGTTAGGCATTCGTTAAGGACCCCTGGCCTTGGTGAATAAACCTGGTTAGGCAAAATTTAGCTCTCCCATAATAGAGTCGGGCTCATGTCCACCAATGAGCGACGAAGGGCATTAATTATAATAATTAACTAAATATTGCTTGTGTTAGTTATGTTGTCGCTTTTGTTTCGAAATAGGGGAGAGGTTGTATATGTATATGTCATTATGTATTACAATAATTAATATATATACATATGTAAAAAATTATGGGTCAGAGACAGATAGTAGGAGAAAAATACATAAACAGAAACACCTCAGAGTAGAGTACATGTCCACCAGAGCATCGTATATTGATATGAATGTATATGTATATACTCAGCATAACGAAAAGCTGCGAGTCGAGCTATATACTACACCATTTGGTTATCTTTAACTACGATTGCCGAAAAGAACTGAGAAGAGATTCTAAATATTTTGAAGTCAGAAGGAAGATGAAAGGGATCCAAAAGGAAGCATGGAGACGAAAGTTAATAAACAGAGGATATTAAAAAGAAGACCTCACAGAATCTAGTTATCTCTTTCAGATCAATAGAAAGACAAGAACGAGTAGATAGAAAATAGACTTGTGTTTGTTCGTTCTTCCATTTAAGTTCAGTGAGCTTTAAAATCAGAGAAGTAAGATTCTTCATGATTCTTTGTGATCTTCAACTGGCTTTATAACTTCAATGTCAGTCGTGACGTCTTGATGCCGCGTTTGTGCATTAATTGAACAGTGCAATCGACTGCCACCCTGAACTGAATCAAAGAATGTTTAGATGTTCCTGAGGAATAATTACTAAAAAGTAAAATAAAGTACTTTCCAACAATTATTTACTTCCCCACCTATATGAAGTATAGGGGAAGTTACATAATCGAAATTCATAATGAGTTTTTACGGAAATTTCATGTTTTCCTGATTCCAAAAATAAAAATAAAAAATTATTCTGTACGTGTGTGTGGCGGTGAGCTCGAAAACTTCCGATGTAACAAATATATCTAAACGAAATTTTATATGCAAATTCAAAAGCCCATAAGGACGGTTTTTTTTTCATTTTTGTAGTCAGGGGGCGTCGGAAAACATGAAATTTCAGAGAAAACGCACAACGAATTTGTCATCAATTACGTACATCCCTTATATATCGTATTATAGAGCTATTTTCTTCCGGTTTAACAGACATATATTTTTATAAATTATTCACCTCACTAATTTAAAACTGCTTCGAGAGAAAGTTTGGGATTGACGACTCATTTCGATTTTCTTCGACATATAATGCAAGGCCAGCACCACTTTACTAGTACATCGACTTGAGTGGTAATGGCCCAGAGACCTCCAGAGCTAACCTGACAGAACACTCCACACTCCAGCCATGAACTACACTGATAGTGTAGCACTCTCGGCAAATCACATAGCTTTTAGCTGTATGACGTTAACTATGACATGCTTTAGTAAACTATACTTAAAAATATTTTGTAATATTTCTAATGGGGATGAAGGGGGAGAGGAATACATCTTAAGTGAAGTAAATGGAAAAAACTCATTCAGTCTTCCAGAAACATTATTCAATAATATTTAAGGGGACGTTTCGAAGAGAAAGTCATCTTTAGCCCTATCTCAATGCTGCTCGCCTTTAGTTAAATGTTATGTTGTCATTAGCAAACAGTCAACATATATAAAAAAATACATCGGTGAATCACCGGATATGTACTTCCCCAGAACGAATTAATCAATTATGTTTTTCGCTCACCATGCAAAGCGTATCGACCGTTTGGGCTAAACTCAATATGTGACTTACATAGTGGCTTCTAAGTCCTCATACCAAATTTTATGTTGATACGTTCATTATGAGTATTGTGGCAAGCCCCTCTTCTACGGATCCCCCATCCCTTCGAATCGATTTTGCAAAAAAGTAATAGGACATTACCAGACATACACATAAACAGACTTTTTTTTTTTTCATTTTCGGAATCAGGAAGTCGGAGAACATGAAATTTCATTCAAAACCTCGCTTGAATTTTCCTCGCATTTTCACCGATTACATAACTTCACCTATACATCGTAAAGCTGGGGAAGTAAAAAAAAAAATTATCGTGCCAAGTAACCTGGCCAATTTCGTAATTCACCTTGTAATAAAAATATAGGAAACTTAGAACGGTGTAAGGACCCGTAGGAACAAACATACTGACAATTTATTTTAATAAATAGATATTTTTTCAAAAAAATAGAGAGATGTATTTTTAAATTTCTTATTTAATTAAAAAATATTAAGTTATCCAACATTATTTTTTGGTGCTACATTAATAAAGTTAACAGGAGAACCGCGGGCCGAGATGGGAAGACAGTAAATTACGTTACCTTAACCATGTTAAGTCCACTCCCTAGTACGCCTTAGGTTCCCCTAAGGCAACTTTCTAACCTTGATAATAATGTAACTCGGCGCATGGTTAATAACGTATATAATATATATGTATGTATACATTATACATATAGGTATATATTTTTTTTTAGGTTTATCCAGTAGTACCCCTACTGGAAGGGAATACATTTAACTGTGCTCCATATGTATGTATATTACATGATTTAACACAATTAATTTTGAATTTTACACACATTAATTTAGCTAGATCAATTTATAGTTAAAATTTTATTTTTAAATATACCTAACGCAGTACTCAAACCAATGTGGACTTAGGGACTTCAACTCTGGGGTTTTGCCAAGGCTTCCAATCTCCAACGCATCCAGTCCTTTCAATCCAAAATCCTTCGTACAATAGCCAATGCTCCTTACTACGTCTCCAACAATACCCTTCACACTGACCTTAACGTACCTTTCATCACTGAAGTCGCTAAATCCAAATATAAAAAATTATTTTCCCTTCTTAGTTCCCACAATAATCCTCTAGTCCGTGCCCTCCATTCCCTAACGACGGCTTAAGCGTCAATGGCCTAGAGACCTCCTGAGCAGAAGCAGTGACAGTGATTAGCTATAAACGAGAGAAAAACAATGACTAGGGAGTGTCACCACTGGGTGATTTCTCCTCTCATAACATTTTGACATTGCCATTACCTCTTTATTAGCACATTTGCTTGTTGTATTTATTTGTATACAGTTGTAAATAGCTATTTGTAAATATATTTAAAAAAAAACCTTTCATCTTTGTAGAAGGAGCTCGAGATCTGAGAAGTGCCTAAGTGAGGCTATGGCGTTCCGGGGGCGACCACCGGTCGACCAACGTGTAGTCCAGTGCCTACAGTATAGCCAGCTGCTCGGCTAGGTTATTAGAGCACACCTGATCCAGCCTATAGCAGCGTCCAGAGTCGCCTCTCTTCTCATTATGATAACTGCGCTGCCGACTGCTCCGTCTGACTTGCTTTCAACGGTATAGAGTCCGAGCATGGTTTCATCTATAATTTCCCCTGAATAGTCAGTCTCTTCAATTTTGAGAATGCTGGGTGTTTTCACTCATTGTAAGGATGGTGCAGGTTTGGTAACATTGTACACGGCTGCTATCTCCTCCAGCTTGATGCAAATGTGTGTGACCCCTGCCAAGAGGCATGCCACCCCGTGAGAAATGATGGTAGCTCCGACTATTCCGGATTGCCATTAACCTCTGAGCCCTGTTTAATTTCATCTTATGATATTTTCTATTCAGGGCGACGATCCAAACTGCAACATAGTCAGAGATGAGAGGAAGTATTGCTCCTTTGTAGATGACCTCCAGTGCCTCTTGCCCATCGTACTTTTGCTGACTGTGACAGTAGGTTTATGACTTGTAAGCTCTTCTGACTGATGTGCGCATCATGCTTATTGAAAGTAAACTTTGATCACTACAAAATACTTCAAGCTCACTTACTTTCTTACTTTCTCTCTCCAGAAACATCTCTACAGGACTAGGATGTCTTTTCCGGGAGATATACAGTGTCTTGGACTTAAATTAAATTATTAAATTTTACTTTATTAGTAAAGGTGCTATGCAAGTACCTTAACAAGTAGCCAGCAGTACCCTCAATAGTTCTTGGCGGATATCGTCGGCGTAGCTATAGTATTATATATAGTATATATAAATGCAAAATTAAAGTTTTGTCTTTATATGGCCGGAATGATTTATACTTCTCCAACTGTATAGGAGAGGTTATGTAAACTATTTCAAATTCGATGTTTAGTTTTAACCCCCTGATTCCAAAACTGCAAAAACAATTTCAGGAAATCCATGATAACTGCCCGATAAAATGAACGTATCGACATAAAACTTTATAAGTATATTCAGAATCCTATAAGGACGACACCTATTGATTTTAAATCAAAATGGACAAAAAGAAATGGGGGATTTACTCAAATATTCTAATATGTGTCGATGTAATGAATGTATCATAAGTGATAGTAGATTTTGGGACGAGATTTCTCATGAAAATAAAAGACGTTGCCTTCCCACTGTTTTATTTGCGACCAGAACCGGTTTTCAACGCAAAAGTACCTATCATCATCAGTGGCATGATTGGATGTGCCACTGATGATGACGCTGTTACGTTGAAAACCGGTCCTGGTTGCAAATTAAACAGTTGGAAGACAACGTCTTTTATTTCTATAATGAGTGTATCGAAACAACATTTAGTATGAAAATTTAAAAGGTCATATATCAGTCAAATATTGACTTTTAGTCCAAACATATAATCCGTGTCGATACATTTATTCTATCGGGAGTTATCGTGTAAAAATATGCACATAATGGTTTTTTCCAATTGTTACAATCAGGTCATCAAAAAACATGTAATTCCGTAGAAAACTCAACATCGAATTTTTGATCAATTATATGACTTACCCTATACTTATAATTGGAGAAGTAAAATGAGTACTAAGGAAGATGGTCAACATTTTAATGAACAGAAGGGGCGTGGAGAAGTGCGACCCGATCTAGAGTTGAACGAATGCCAAATCTGACTATAAATATAACATATTTCTTGTAGAAACACCTGTGAGATAACAGGGGGTGCATTTGTTGACGTCACCTTGACATCGAAGAAAGACGATGTTCAACTGCTGAGACAACAGAGCCGGCTTTGATCCGGCCCCATCCTTCGACTCACCTCTCATAATCATATTTGGAATGCTTTTTAGAGTTTGGATCATGTCCAAAACTCGCTGATATCCAATTTCATTTCCATTGGACAAGGTTTTCTATTTTTTATTTTTTACTTTCTTGGATGAAAAAGTAGCATTAATTGTATTTATTGGTCATTACCATGGGCTAACTGATCGGGATTCGAGGATTTGTTGACAAGATCGCTTTCGGGACCCTCACGGCCTTCTAATAGATACAGTAGAGTCCCGTTAATCCGGAATAGATGGGACCGGACCCCGTCCGGATTACCGAAAGTCTGGTTTAAACAGAATTTGCTGTAAAATGCACATGATAAATATTTTAGCGATTTTTTTTTCTCATAAATACACCTTTTCCTTCACCTAAATTTTATTTTCAATACTACATAATGAATACGTAGATCTAAGTTTTTGACCTACGAACTGATATTAATAAAACAAAACATCTTTGTGATTAAAACTCAAAATTTATTTATTGTAGAGTACAGAGTATTACTGTACAAAACAAACCACGGTACATTAATGTTATAATGTAAAAATTAGGAATTTTAAAAACTAAATATGTAAACATTAAATTCTGAACAGGACTATAAAATAAAACAATGTACAGTATATAATGAAAACAAGAATAATATTTTTAGACTCACTGAAAAAAGTCCGTAATGTTTTTTTGCTATAAAGAAGACCGACGTCGTTTTGCCGTACGATCTCATAGGCGCCTCATTCGCTCGCTAAATTAAATTTTTAGTTTACTAAATTTTAATTCGTTTTTTTTAATCCCGTCCTGATTAACCGGATGTTTGGATAATCAGTGTCCGGATTAGCGAGATTCTACTGTACACGACCAGGTATGCTAGACCTTAAGCAGGATAAGCCCTCTTTCAAGCCCATGTGTTCTTCCCCAGCTATACCAAGTAAAAGGGAAGTTTTGTTCTCCATCAGAAATTCGATATTGAGTTATATTCTGAAAAATAATTCTGAATGTGTTTCAACAAGAAATTTCATAAGTAAATACAAAACATTAAAAATAATAATATAATAATGCCGATGTAAAGAATTTAACGACACAACATTTAAATATGAGGATTCAGAAGGCCGTATGTAACTCAAATATTGAGTTTTAACCCAAATGGTACATTGTTTTTGGAGGAATTCCAAAAATGAAAAAAAAAAAACATTCCTGGCTGTTTATCTGTAAACCCGATAACTCGGTTTAATTAGCTTACCTTTAATTCTCCAGCTAAACGAAGCCAAGTAATCCGTCAGAAATTTGAGGTGGAATTTTCATCGGAATTTCATATTTTCTGACACAGATTTTCAGTCAAATATGCCAAAGGAAGAGGGGATTTAGTGAGGGGGAAGTGGCCCCATCATTTCACCTTTTCATTTTTGAAGGATAAATTCAAAAAGACAACATCTTCAAATTTTTCCCTTATTTTTCTCCCCTCAAGGAAAACATTGATAAAAAGACGATGTTACAACCTTCCTTATTATAATCTTCGTAGGAAAAACCAAGAGAGGGCCCAACGTCAAAAACTCCTAAAAAAAACAGGGTTTCCATTATTCCTTGAATCCTTTTCTCGAAGAAATTTCCACAAAGAAAACATCATCTAGTTTTATATACATAATCGATTTTACAGAGGTGTTGATCACACATTGAATAGTTCAGTAGATGCACAAAAATGAAATATGTTATTTAACAGGCCCTGTATATATTAAACACAAACAAAGAGAACTGCTGATACGAGCACATTACTTTCATATACCCAGTAACGCTAGAATGAGATGATTTTGGGAGGGGGGGGGGGGGGGGAGAGAGAGGGAGAAAATGATCTGAAAAAGGGGTTGGTATAAGAAACAGTGAGTCGGAAAAATATTTCTGATCAGTTTCATAACTTCGTCTATGTTTCGTACAGCTTAGGAAGGAATGGAAGGAAGTGCAAAAATTCTGAGTATTATTGAATATTTCCTGTGGAGACATTTTCGTACTTTTCCTATAATCGACTGTATACCAAAAGAGAAAGAACTAGAAAAAAGGTAAAATAAATTAGATTTAAGAAAGGGCCTTAAATACTGAACTAATTTATCTATAACCAAAAAAGTAAATGAATTAAAAAACAAAAAAAAAATTAAATCTACCTTGTACGAAACAAAACTAAATCTCAATAATGAAAGAGTATGTTAGTTATTTTGAGTCATGCCCGGGCTTTAACAACGAGGTCTCCTACTTGAGGCCGACTCTACTGAGGGAGTCCTAAATTTTGCCTAACAAAAATGTTAATTCACCTAGAGCAGGGGTACATGATATCGTACAGGCTTGGAACCATCGCTTAACGTCCCATTCGAAGGACGACGTGCTTAAGTTTATTTACCTCTCAGATAAAAAAATGTTTCGAACCCACGATCTGAAACACTGCTCAGTAAGCAAGCACGGTTACGCTACCGATGCCCTCAATAATAAAAGACAAGCTTTGAGTTTTAGCCCAAACTGTCAATTGGTTTTCAAGAAGAAGTCGACAGTTTATGAGTTGAAATATTATTTTTCCAAGCGTACCGAAATTTCGGCGAAAGATTTTTATAAATGTGTAGATACTTCTCTGATGATACTTCTTTCATTTCTAATAATTATTAATTACATATTAAGGGCAGACATTTTAATAATATTGAAAAATAAAATACTGTTACTTGTTATATTTTCATTTAGGGCATCTGGACCATGGTTTTTACACGTTTTCATGGTGATACTGACTTTCGAATTGACAAAAGCCTACATGTTTTCATTGTAATGACTTTTGAATTTTTGTAGATGAGTATATATATCCATACTCTTGGAGGCAGAACAGCTATGTGCAGCCTTCATTTCTCTCTTTTTTTATTTACCCAACTATATGAAGTATAGAGAAGTTATGTAATCGGTCCAAATTCTATGCGGTGTTTTCCGCCCGGAATTTTATCTTTTCTGAACTCCGGATTCCAAATATGAAAAAAAAAAAAAAGTGTGTGTCTATGACCACGATAACTCCCGGTAGTAAGAAGGTATCAATACGAAATCTAATATGGAAATCCAGAACCTTTTAACGACGACAACTATCGATTTTCGGCCAAGTCGACGAAAGAGAGAGAGACATAACACAAACACGGGAGATGCTTAACACAAAAACTCTAACAACTGCCGTTTTTGGTTAATATATCGACTGTGTCGATACAGGAGAATAATATAGAATACAATCATATATACACTACGTCTTTATTTTCGAAAAATATAGAAAATAATAAAGTTGTGATTTGAGGATGGACAGAAAAACAGACAAAGGAGCAAAAACAATACGATTTTTGGCTTGTCCTACGAAACCCTAAAAAAAAACATTAGCCACATGGGTCTATTGATGACAGATTCCCGCCTATAGCTCCGCAAGGCAGTCAATATCTGTGACGTCATGATGGCGGGAATACAACACTACCTGTTGGCAGCCAGCTGAACTACATTAGACTTAACCACGAGGTTTCACAACTCCGCCGAGGGGTTGCACCACTGACACACTTATGTAGCCTTTGGCAAGGGTCCGCACCCTTTTTTATGCCGTTATACTTAGGCTTTCATCAAGTGCAGAACAACAGGGAGGGAAAGAAACAATGTATGGTTTCAAAATATTGTCTATTTCACAAAATATATTAGATATATCCCAATAGGAGGGCTGGTGTGTACACCTAGGGACCTAAGCATCGAATGCTATTATCTCTGTTCTACCATGGGAGTCCTCAATTCTGTTTAACTTCCCAGATAAAAAACCTAAGGGCCACGTTAGGGTTACGATGTTAGCAATTCTGAAAGTACTCCCATATATTGTATGAAATTGACAATATTTTAAAAACATTCATTTCCCTCTTAAATACTAGAGAAACAATACCTACTGAATTATATCGCTTGAGCCTTAACACAAGAACTGTAATAACTGTCGTAATGAGTGTATTGATACGAAATGTATACCGATATTTATATGTAAATTCAAAGACTTATAAAGACGAAATTTTATATTTAAATTCAAAACTTCATAAGGATAGCACCTACTAAATTTCCGCTAAATCGAATGCTTTTTTTTTTTTTAATTTACGTCACTTAAGATGTCCTTCTCTCTCCCTCCATCTCCATTAGAAATAATAAAAATTATTTTTAAGTATAGTTCACTATAGCATGACATAATTTACGTCATACAGCTAAAATCTATGTGATTTACTAGTGTAGATTTTGACTGGATTGTTCTTTCAGGTTAGCTCGGGAGGTCTCTCGGCCATTACCACTCAAGTCGATGTGCAAGGTCGTCTCATTGTGTAGCATTGGAACGTTGTGGGTGTTCCAACTCAGAAACGATTGTAACAATGAACTCGAAAATTTGAAATGAAGCTGTGCCTACTTAGTTCTGATTAGATTTTGGCCGGAATCAGACGAAAATTGAGACTATTTTACTTCAGGGCATAAGTACATTTTAAAAGATACCACTTATACCTATGATCTAATCAAAAATGTAAACAATTAAAAGGGGTGGAGAGAAGATACATGCCGAATACTGTCTTAAAAAGACATCTTAAAATGTTTGCTCGTTTTATTCCGAAAACGGTTATTCATGTCGCATTTTCACACACTTTCAAATTTCTGAGTATATTTGTGATTTAATAAATAATCCATACTACAGTGAGTAACTCATTATTCACTATTGTACAATTGTTGCATAATGACCCAGACTATGCCGTCTAACATCAAGCGCATCCAGTCCTTTCAATGCAAAGTCCTCAGAATCATCCTTGAATTTCCAACCTTACCCTACACAAAGTTTCTTTTGTCACCAACCTTATTAAGTCCCGTATCTCAATGTTTCACTACAATCTTTCTTTCCATAACAATCCTGTAGCTCGATCCTTGTCATCATGTTCTCACCCAGACGATCCTCCACGAAGACTAAGGCGGTGTTTGCCGAGTGATCTGCTATGCTAAGATACCACGGAAGTGCTGGTAGTGACCAACTTCTTACTCATTGTCACCTCTCTTAAGCTCTCCTATCCCTCTCGGTCTGCTTCCATTGCTAGGAGGCTAGACAGATCCTATATTAATTATTAAATCTTACTTCAATTTTCAATTATTATTTTGTTTATATTTACTATTTTGTATATATTTTATATTATTATTATTGTTTTCCTTTCTTATTATTTTGTATACATATATTGTGATGTACACTACGGAACATTTTTTTTATGAATAAAAAGTAATTTTTTTTTTATTATAATCTAATATCATATATATATTAGATATATATCAAGGTGTTTGAGAAACAAAACAAGAAAACATATAAAAAACAGCTGTGAAATAGTGTTAAATGTAATGGAGTCGTGAGCTAGCTCTAAAACGGTGCATGTGGTTTTGATATGTTTTAAAATAAAAATGAAGTTGAACAATTAGATGAAAGTTGACTGGGGTGGAATTAAAGTGTGAAGAGTTGACGGGGTCTGGTTTTTGTGGTAGAGGCGTCGAGAAGGTACAATTAATAATATCTATTTTTCAATATGCCCAAATAAAAAAAGAAATAGTTTTTTTTAAGTATTAATTTAATGTTTTTGTGCCATTGTAAATTTTTGTTTTGTTTGTTCAAATAAGTTTTTTTTTAAATTTAAATATGTAAATATAGATAATAACCCAATTATTTGTCCTCTTCAAATTATATTCTATTCATCTTCCCTGTTGTCCCAGTAGTATCATTTAAAAAACCTTTGGATTAGAAATTAATATTATTTAAAATTATTAAAAATTGGTATCTCTTTGTGAATCCAAGTGTAAAGTTTGTTTAATTGAATTTTTTTGTTGTATACGTGTACTTTCTTAAAAATTGCACGTCTTAAATTATTGATAATATTTTTTTTAGGGCAATTTTCGGCAAACTACTGTAGAAATCAAAATTTAAATAAACAAAAGAGATCAAATTTCTACAGGAAATGTGGTAGCAAACAAGTCCATATCACATTTTTGGCATATCCCTTGTGTGGACGATTTTCGCCACAAAGCCCCATCATATTTTGGCAAAACCTTGATGGGAGAATTTTTTTATATTAATTAAAGTAGGGAAACAGGTTGAAAAAGATGAAAAGGATAGAATAGAGACAAATAAGGGTTACATTTAATTTTGAGAAATAATTTTTTTTTGCCAACTTCAAAAGAAGGTTACTATTTTATATAACATTGTTTTTGTTTAGTAATTATATATTTAGTAAAGTAAGAAAATGCCAATTACCAGAGGACAAGCGAGATTAGAGGAGGAAAGTAGAGAGGAAGGGTCAAGTTCGGAGGAAAGATCCGATATGGAGTTATCGGAAGATAGAGAAAGGGAGACTCCAGCCGCAATGGAGTCCATGCAGGGTACAGGTGAGGAGTCGCAAGGGGAGGGGGTAAATAAAGATAAAGAAAAAGAGGGCATTGCTGCTCCTGATATGGAATGGCTCCGTGTTGTGTTGACAAAGTTAACTGGGGATATGGGAAATTTAAGGGGGGATATGGGAAATTTAAGGGGGGATATGAATCAAAAAATGGAAGAGCAAAGTAATAAATTAGGAAATTTAGAGACAAATTTAAAAAGGGAAATGGGGGAAAAATTAGGAAAATTAGAGACAAACTTAAGGGGTGACATTAAAAATTTAGAATTTAAATTAAATAAAAAGGTGGACAATTTGATGAACCAAGTAGAGAAAATTCAAATAGAAAATGAAAGAGTTGAAAGTAGGATAAATAAAGCAGGAGAAAACTTAGAAAAGCACTTTATTCAAAAAATTAACAAGTTGGATGAAGGGAATTCTGAAGTAGAAAAAGAGGTTCTTATTATTGACAGTCAGTCACAAGTTGATGAGGTAGAAGGAACAGAGAATAACAGTGGGGAGGAACAGACCCAAATTTTAGAGAAAGAGGTGGAGGAAGAGAGTCAAAATGTAGAAAAATTAGTATTAAGTGAAATTCAAGAAAATAGGATGAATGTTGATGTGGATGCACAGAGTGAAAGGAACATTTGGATGTTATTAGACAAAACAAACGAACAGACTGAGGACAACAAACAAAAGACAAATTTTAATTTTAAAGAAAATATAGTTAAAACTTACAGACAAACTGGAAACAGAAAGGAGGTTAATAAAAGACATAAGAACAATTTTAAAAAAAGAGTAAGAGAATTTAAACAGGTATTAAGGACAAAATTAACACTGAACAAATATTTAGAGACGGGGGAGGGGATTTTTAAAGACATAATTCGCCGGGGCATCCGGAAAAAGATAAAATTAAATTTGGGCTTTGCAATATAATTGCATTAGCCACTTTTTATAGTGAACCTATTTTTTTTTGCAACTCGGATGAGTTTGAGGAAATGACTGACAGACTAACATGACAGAATTAGGATTAATTTAAAATATGACGAAGTGACATTGGACTAATATAATCGTATGGATGATAAATTTATTTTTTGGATGAGAGAATTTTGGTATATGAAGAGTATGGATGAATTTTGGTATAGTTCTGCGTTTAAATTAATTAGGATTTAAATTAATTAGGATTTACATTTTTTTTAGGATTAGATTAGATATTAGGATCAGTATAAAAATTAATCTGAGAATTATATTTAAGGATTAGTCACCCAAATTTAATATGTGAAAGTTTTTTATTTAGAAGTTACTTATTAATAATGATTATTGAAAATTAAAACATATACATATAACTGATTGATTTTGAAAGAACATAATATGGAAGAAGATAGATTTTTTTTATTATATTTTTTATTACAAATGTTAGAAAGATAAAATCAGCAGGCTGAGAGATGCCTAGATCTCTTTGGAGACATGACGAACTTCCTGAGGCCGAGTCAAGGGGACAGATTTTCTGTTTCGGAACTGTTCAGCTAGGATACCGGACGTGACTAAATCATAATAATATTATAAATTAGAAAGACGAACGAAAATGTATAGAAGCCTTGAAAGGATAATATATTATATAAATTGTATGTATGCATAGGTTATTAAGTTTTTGTTATTATAAATTCTATTATTTAGACAATTTCATTTATTATTCTGAGTAACATGTTTTTCTACGTAAATTTGTTTAATAGAGAGAGTAGATGAGAAGAGTTGTAGGAGCAAATTATATAACTTTAGGAATAGGAACAAACAAAGGGTAATATTAATTAGAGAAATTTTGAAATTAAATTGCTGATGACATTCTTTTAGACGTCGGGATTATATAGATTTGTTTTGGGAGATATTATTTTTAATTCTAGTAAGAGCTAGTGATTAATTAGAGATATATATTTTTTTTTGATCTGTGGGAGATGATTTTTTTGTGTGTCGACTAGAAAGAACTAGCGATATATTGGAGATATATATTTTTTTTCTGCGTGGAAGATGATTTTTGTATGTCGACTAGAAAGAACTAGCGATATAATGGAGATTTATATTGTAGTGTTGGTTGCCTACCTGAGATAGGAGGAATCGTAATTTTGCTACATCGACGAAAGTATTCTTAGGGTGTAATTAGTTAGGGAAGTAAATTGAATTGAAATATATGTGAGATACATTTTTTTTTAGTTAGGAAGTATGAAGGACGTCTCAAAGAATTTAATACCTCAAAAGACAAGTACTATATATATTAAATAAATTAAATTTGTATTCCTTATTACCCGGCGTGAGGCCTAATTTTCATTGCTATGATATATTTTGGAAGTGTGATGAAGTAAAACCGAAGGATTTATTTAATTTTTATTTCAAGTAATTTTTTTTTTATATACAATCTTTTTATATAATTATGTTGAATACATACAATTGTATATTGATGGTAAAGGCGGAAAGTAAAATTAATTGGCAATTTCTTAAATCTATATGCAACTTGATTATTTCCAAACTTGATTTCATGACTATGACTGATCCTGTAAATATGTAAAAATTTAGTATTATGTTATTTTTTTTATGTTCAATTAGTTCCAATTTTTATAAATTTAAGTTAACATTTTCTTTAGGTTAAGGATTAATTGTAAATTTTTAGATTAAGATTTGTTTTTGTTTATTAGAAATTAAGTACGTATATATATAAGTTTAATAATTGTAAATAGTAATAAAAAAATAAAAATAAAAAATGGGCATATATGTATAAAAAGAGCGTCGAATTGGGCATATAAAAAAATAAAAATAAATCAGTGAGTGTAAGTGAGAGAGAGACTTCGATACATCGTTGATCAATGAGTTGAAGACACCAAGGAGCCAGCCAACATGTGCGTTCGAGGAGGAGCCCATCATGTGAATTGGAGGAAGACGTAAATCCATCTGTGTATTGAAGGAGGAAGCTTATCATGTGGATTCGAGGAAGAAGCTAATCAACCTGTGTGTAGGAAGAAATTAAATCTGAAAGAACTTATATAAAAAAAAAAAAAAAAATTTTGTGAACAAACATTTTTTTTTAAAAAGAAGGAAAAGGCAAATGTGATGTACACTACGGAACATTTTTTTTATGAATAAAAAGTAATTTTTTTTTAATTATAATCTAATATCATATATATATTAGATATATATCAAGGTGTTTGAGAAACAAAACAAGAAAACATATAAAAAACAGCTGTGAAATAGTGTTAAATGTAATGGAGTCGTGAGCTAGCTCTAAAACGGTGCATGTGGTTTTGATATGTTTTAAAATAAAAATGAAGTTGAACAATTAGATGAAAGTTGACTGGGGTGGAATTAAAGTGTGAAGAGTTGACGGGGTCTGGTTTTTGTGGTAGAGGCGTCGAGAAGGTACAATTAATAATATCTATTTTTCAATATGCCCAAATAAAAAAAGAAATAGTTTTTTTTAAGTATTAATTTAATGTTTTTGTGCCATTGTAAATTTTTGTTTTGTTTGTTCAAATAAGTTTTTTTTTAAATTTAAATATGTAAATATAGATAATAACCCAATTATTTGTCCTCTTCAAATTGAATTCTATTCATCTTCCCTGTTGTCCCAGTAGTATCATTTAAAAAACCTTTGGATTAGAAATTAATATTATTTAAAATTATTAAAAATTGGTATCTCTTTGTGAATCCAAGTGTAAAGTTTGTTTAATTGAATTTTTTTGTTGTATACGTGTACTTTCTTAAAAATTGCACGTCTTAAATTATTGATAATATTTTTTTTAGGGCAATTTTCGGCAAACTACTGTAGAAATCAAAATTTAAATAAACAAAAGAGATCAAATTTCTACAGGAAATGTGGTAGCAAACAAGATAATTATCACAATATGTTACATTATAATCATATAAATATCAATTATACTTATGGTTTCTTTTGACTGATAATAAATATACATAATTAAAAAAAAAAAAAAAAATTACTGTGAGTTCAAAAGGAAAATAAGAAAACTCAAAATGTGAGGAGAGAACAGAGAATTGTGTTTCTATAACTAATAACTATCTTTCTAGTCTAGAAGAAACAGCATGACTTACATTCACAACCAAAGAGAAGAAAACTGGGTCAAATAAACACTAAAAGCAACTATTTATATTTGACTAACTGTTCTACTCTACAATAACTTATTTCATAAAACAGCTGACTCTCTCAATTTCTCTTCCCCTATTTATATAGAATATCTAAACTTGAGAACATTCCAAGAATTCCTATTGTTCAGATTTAACAATGTTCTAGAACGAAATAGAATGCAATAACTTGATCTAAAACAATATTTTAGTTGAATAACAAGTTTAAAACAACTTTAAATAGAATAACAACAATAAATATGAGTTATCATTGAAACACCGACATTGGTTAGGTTAGGTTAGGTTTTATGACTCATGCCCGGGTTTTAACTACGAGGTCATATCGCCTACTACCAGAGCGCTCTTTCGTCACTCTGGTGGACATGAGTCCGACTCTACTGTGGGAGTCCTAAATTTTGCCTACCCTAAATTTTTATTCATCTAGGGTAGGGGTCTTTAACGAGTACCTGACATCGTGCAGGCTCGGGACCATCGCTTAACGTCCCATCCGAAAGACGGCGTGCTTAAGTTTATTTTATCTCCCAGATAAAATAAACTAAGGGCCTCGGTCGGGCTACGAACCCACGACCTTGAGCTCAGAAGTCAAGCACGCATACCACTGAGCTACCGGCGCCCTCCATTTTTTTTTATATTTGGTATCCAGAGATCGGAAACATGAAATTTTGTTGAAACCTTCGCATCTGACTGATTAAATAACTTTCTCTATACTTTGTATAGCTGGGGAAGTTAAAAGGTTTTCACAGTATTTCAGTTTCTCGTCCGGCATTGTACTTTCTCATTACGAATCAATCAATTAAGTTTTCTCTCTCCCTCCAAAACCAAAAGAGCATTTGGGCTAATAATCAATACTTGACTTATATAGGGACTTTTGAATCTTCATACTGAATTTTATGACGATCTGCCTAGCCCCCTAATCCCCCTTTTCCTCGCTCCGATTTGACTGAAATTCCATACATGTCATATTATTGAGCTGAGTTTACGAAGCTCTTTCTTAGGCGACTCATGTATTTCGTTGTATTCGTACTCCTCCTAAACCCCTTTACCGATCACATTGAAATTTGCCACGATGGTAGTGGACACGGTGACGATGGTTTACTACTAAAAAAAAATCTGAAATCGAACATACCACGGAGGAATAATTACCGAAAAACGAAATCCCCATTGAAATCAATTGAGAGACAACATTTTCGAGCAAAATAGAATTTTTCGATTTCAAATGTAAAAATCTGGGCGAAGCCCTTTTCGGTTTACCATCGGACACCACTTTTTTTGAGCCGTTTTTTTCAGTGTTCTAAAGTACAAACTTCGACTTTTTTCGATAAAAATATTTACAGCTGCTGTTGTCTACAAAGAGGCTAGAAAAAATCTATTGAATTCAATTGAAATCTATTTAAAGAATTAATATATTCATAAAGAACATACAAGGTGAGAAGTTACTGATAATTATTAAAACATTAACTGAGTTTTTTATACAGATATGCCTGACTCAGCTCAGTTTTTGCAAACAGCAGAATGTATTGCACACCTAGTGTATTTTAGGTTCTGGACATTAATACACAGTGAGCATGCCGTTCTTCGGATGGGACGTTAATCGATGGTCCCGAGCCTGTACGCTGTCGGGTACTCGTTAAAGACCCCTTATCCTTGAAGAATAAACCTGGGTAGGCAAAATGTAGGACTGGTGTCAGGCTCATGTCCACCAGAGCGACAAAAGGGTAATCTGGTAGTAGGCGATATGACCTCTAAGTTAAAAGTCCGGGCATGAGACAATAGCTAATTGACTATCACATATACAGTGTGATGTACAAAAAGTACGCACATTATAAACATTACAATATTCTAAAATTTAAAATTAATTATTTTTATGGAGAAGAGAATTGCCAAAATGTTGAATTTTTTTATTAAAAAGAGCTGAAATGTTGAATTTTTTAAAATAAAAACAGCTGTTAAAATATGTAAATTAGTTATTAATTATAAATATTAAAAACAAGGTGAGGGTGCCGGTAGCTCAGTGGTATGCTTGTCTTCTGAGCTCAAGATCATGATTTCGAAACCCGACCGAGGGCCTTTGTATATTTTATCTGGGAGGTCAGATAAACTTAAGCACGCCGTCCTTCGGTTCGGACGTTAAGCGATGGTCCGAGCCTGTACGATGTCAGGTACTCGTTAAAGACCCCTACCCAAGATGAATAAAAATTTAGGGTAAGCAAAAATTAGGAGTCCCATATTATTAGAATAGGTACCTAACTTCTCCAATATCCCAGGAAGTAAAACTTAATTAAAACTACTTATAAACACACAACGAATGAAACAGGGATATTTGAATGAATGTACACAGACTATTATAAGAGAACTCAATAAATGAATAAACTATGAACAAGTAATTTCGAACAGTAAGGTTACAAAATAGAACTCCCATATTATTAGAATAGGTACCTAACTTCTCCAATATCCCAGGAAGTAAAACTTAATTAAAACTACTTATAAACACACAACGAATGAAACAGGGTTATTTGAATGAATGTACACAGACTATTATAAGAGAACTCAATAAATGAATAAACAATGAACAAGTAATTTCGAACAGTAAGGTTACAAAATAGAACTCCCATATTATTAGAATAGGTACCTAACTTCTCCAATATCCCAGGAAGTAAAACTTAATTAAAACTACTTATAAACACACAACGAATGAAACAGGGTTATTTGAATGAATGTACACAGACTATTATAAGAGAACTCAATAAATGAATAAACAATGAACAAGTAATTTCGAACAGTAAGGTTACAAAATAGAACTTGACCCTGGGCCATTCAAGATCAACAATGAATACATGAAATGAACTATTGACAATCATAAATGATTCAGGGGTGACAGTATAAAAAGGACAGTGAGGTAGATCGTTTCACTTTCTCTTCTCTGATCTAAGAGCGGCCCTGGTCAGGGTGAAGCCGGCCCTAAAATAACAACACTGCCCAGTTCATTTATATCCAGGCCCTTCGACTCTCAAACTGTTTTACTGATCAATCTTTTATCTTACTTCGGGATACCTCCCGATACTTCCCCAGCTCAAAGAAGTATAGTGCAAGTTATGTAATCGGTCAGAAAATCGATGTTTAATTTATACCGGGATTTCATGTTCACCGGCCTCCTCATTATAAAAATGTATGTTTGTGAACACGATAACTTTCGATAGAATAAGTGTATCGACACATCATTTTATACTTGTATCCTGAACAATATATAAGAACGACACCTATAGATCTTCTGTCAAATCAGCCAAAGGAGAGTGGGGAGAAGAGGGGGGGGGGGGGGGGGGGGGGCTTAACACAGAAATTATAATAACTGTCAATGTAATAAATGTATCGACACGACATTCATTATAATATAAATATAAGTTCAAAACCTCATAAGAACGATACCTAATTAGAGAAGAGGGCTCGTTTCGTTTTCATAGGAGCAGACACACATAAAGATACTTTTTTTTTTCATTTTTGTAATCAGGGGCTCGGAAATCCGTTCGGCGAAAACGCAATAACGAATTTCCGACCTATTACATACATCCCAATATATCGTATAGCTGAAGAACTAAAAATTACCAAATTGATTTACAATCTTAATTAACAGCTATTTTCCTCAAGTTTTAATGTAACTTAGTTTGACCAACATATATTTTAAAAAATGATTCACCTAACCAACTTAGATCTCTATCAATGATTAGAGACAAGTAGATAGCAATCCGGGATATCTACAGCACCAAAAAAGTCTTCAGTTAATCACCGGCGCAGTATCTCCCACCCCCAACACTAAGTTATCCGATTAATACAATCAGACATTGAGACAAACAGATTTTTTTTTTTTTTTTTCATTTTTCGAATCAAGACGTGGGAAAACATGAAATTTTAGCGAAAACGCACAACGGAATTGTCATCGATTACATAAGTTCCTTATATATCGTGTCTATAACTGGAGAATTAAAAATTACGAAATGGATTTACATTCTTGATTAAGAGCTACTTTCTTCAGGTTTAAATGTAATTTAGTTTGACAAAAATATATTTTTACAAATTATTCACCTAACTAACTTAAAACTGCTTCAACGAGAGAAAGTCTGGTACTGACGACTCATTTCGATTTTCTTCGACATATAATGCAAGGCCAGCACCACTTACCACCATCGACTTGAGAGGTAATGGACCAGAGACCTCCAGAACTAACCTGACAGACCACTCCACACTCCAGCCATGAACTACACTGGTAGTGTAGCACTCATGGCAAATCACATAGCTTTTAGCTGTATGACGTTATCTATGTCATGCTTTAGTAAACTATAGGTACTTAAAAAAAATTTGTAATATTTCTAATGGGGATGAAGGGGGAGAGGAATACATCTTAAGTAAATGGAAAAAAGTCATTCAGTCTTCCAGAAACATTATTCAATAATATTTAAGGGGACGTTTCGAAGAGAAAGTCATCTTTAGCCCTACCTCAATGCTGCTCGTCTTTAGTTAAATGTTACGTTGTCATTAGCAAAAAGTCAATATATATAATAAAATACATCGGTGAATCGCCGGATATGTACTTCCCCAGAACGAATTAATCAATTACGTTTTTCGCTCTCCCTGCAAAGCTAATCGACCGTTTGGGCTAAAACTCAATATTTGAATTACATAGTGAATGTTATTAGGGTATCGAGGATATAATATATAGGGAAGTCGAGCCCCTCTTTTCTGAATCCCCTTTGACCGATTTCTCATAAAAATTAGTAGGTGTCCTTATGGGGTGTTGAATTGAAATATAAAATTTCATGTCGATACATTCATTACATCAACAGTTATTGGATTTATGGAGTTGAGCTCCCCTTTCATCCCCTTCCCTTTCAGCTGATTCCTCTGAAAATTGATAGATGTCGTTCTTTTGTCGCTTTGAATTTATACATATAAAATTTCGCGTATTGTAAGCAATCACCCCCGTGGCACCAGTATTGGTAAGCTTAGATTTAGCTTTGAGGCCCAGAATGATAACGGGCCCGGGATGAAAAAGGTATAACAGTCCCAATGGGGGTTTCCTTAACCTCAATCCCAACGTTTTTCCTACACTGAGGTTTGGTGGGGGGCATGACCTCAAAAAACCCTGAAGAGGTTAGAGCATCTTGTCCCTTCACTCTTCAAGGGTGAGATTGGATTCATGCCAACGATCTTCATACTCCCGTGGGTAAAGGGCCCTTGCTTCCAAGGTAGTACAAGCCCTACCACGTTGACATCAGGGCACAGCCTTGCAATCTACCACGGGCAGAACGGGTGATTTTACTCTCACCTGAGCAGGGCGTGGTTTAAGGAGCCCTAGTCTTTGACGCTGGGACCAGACGGGATTGGAATTTTAAGCCCCCATCTCCTGGGCTAGGGGTGCAGCATCACCCCGTCTCCAAGAGCATTCCAGAAATTGGGCAGTCCCTCTGGTCAGGGACCCAGTAACCCGTCACCAGGGTACCTACTGTTGTTCGTGCAATGCTCTTCGTCAGAGGGCAGCTACAAGGGGATAGCGACCCCAGCCTTCAGTCGCCTCATAAAACTCACTGGCCAACGGTGCCGACGACTTTCTCGACCCTTCGTTGAGAGAACCCTTTCATTCTCTCAGCCACCATGCATGTGGCCAAATACGGAAGTATTGTAATCGATCGAGTTTTCAACAGAAACTCATACGTTTCAAGGTCCTCTGAATACGTTTTGACCATTTTCAAGATGTCTGTCTCTGTGTTTGTATATTTTACAAGATAACACTTATATATACGACCTAATTAAAACAACAAGTAAAAGTTGTAGAAAAAACTAAGAGGCAAATTTTATGAGAAATACTACTTTTTGCAGGTTGCGTTGTATAATGTATTTATTGTCATTTATTATTTTCCTTTGTCCTATTATTAATTTACCATGTGTTTCTTAAACTTAGTTTTTTTTCATACTTTATTGGGGATATTTAAAATCAGTAAATGGTAAATTTGACCATGGTAATATTGTTGGTTAATTCCGGCATTTCTTCCAGAGGTGTCTTCTTATTATTTTTTCCGACAATATTTCGGGACTCTTACAAGTCCCTTCTTCGGAAGAAGGGACTTGTAAGAGTCCCAAAATATTGTCGGAAATAAGAATAAGTAGATACCTCTGGAAGAAATGCCGGAATTAACCAACAAAATTACCATGGTCAAATTTACCATTTACCGATTTTAAATATCCCCAATAAAGTATGAAAAAAAACTAAGAAATACAAAAAAAAAGTTATCATTAAATCGGAGTTTATTGTAATTTTGCTAATAAACAAAATACACATACCCAAATTCAGTTAAGGCGTTCAAGAAAATAAAAAGTAAATTAATTAATAATTTTATTAATCCTAAACAGTTTGCTATAAAAGTTCTACGAAATAAAAAAAAATATAACTAAGAATATGCGGCAGATTATTGAAAAGTACCTGTTCGTATATTTCTTCAGGGGTGAGACTTCGATTTTCCTGAAGTCCGATAAGGGCCTGTGTTATCGGAAGAAGAGCGCTTCCTCTGAAGTCCGTCCCAATTACCTACAACAAACACTCAATTAGATTTAACGAGCCAATCCAACCAATCCCTCAGCAGGGAATTTGAAGGACCAATCAATGTTTTTTTTGTTGATATTTTAGAGGACCAGGATATCTTGTACGAAAAATAGTTATATGGAATCCTCAAACAGAAAAGAATCCAATATGCGGCTTAAGCTGTATAATTATATGCAGTAATACAGCAATCAATTCAGTCCTTTCAATTATATGTAAAACAATCAATTCAGTCAATTCAATTATATGTACAACAATCAATTCAGTCCTTTCAATTATATGTAAAACAATCAATTCAATCTATTCAATTATATATCCAGCAATCAATTCAGTCCTTTCAATTATATGTACAACAATCAATTCAGTCCTTTCAATTATATGTAAAACAATCAATTCAGTCAATTCAATTATATGTACAACAATCAATTCAGTCCTTTCAATTATATGTAAAACAATCAATTCAATCTATTCAATTATATATCCAGCAATCAATTCAGTCCTTTCAATTATATGTACAACAATCAATTCAGTCCTTTCAATTATATGTAAAACAATCAATTCAGTCAATTCAATTATATGTACAACAATCAATTCAGTCCTTTCAATTATATGTAAAACAATCAATTCAATCTATTCAATTATATATCCAGCAATCAATTCAGTCCTTTCAATTATATGTAAAGCAATCAATTCAGTCCAGTCAATTAGATTACAACAATCAATTCAGTCTTTCCAATTATATATCCAGCAATCTATTCAGTCCTCTCAATTATATGTACAACAATCAATTCAGTCCTTTCAATTATATGTAAAACAATCAATTCAGTCAATTCAATTATATGTACAACAATCAATTCAGTCCTTTCAATTATATGTAAAACAATCAATTCAGTCAATTCAATTATATGTACAACAATCAATTCAGTCCTTTCAATTATATGTAAAACAATCAATTCAATCTATTCAATTATATATCCAGCAATCAATTCAGTCCTTTCAATTATATGTAAAGCAATCAATTCAGTCCAGTCAATTAGATTACAACAATCAATTCAGTCTTTCCAATTATATATCCAGCAATCTATTCAGTCCTCTCAATTATATGTACAACAATCAATTCAGTCCTTTCAATTATATGTAAAACAATCAATTCAGTCAATTCAATTATATGTACAACAATCAATTCAGTCCTTTCAATTATATGTAAAACAATCAATTCAATCTATTCAATTATATATCCAGCAATCAATTCAGTCCTTTCAATTATATGTACAACAATCAATTCAGTCCTTTCAATTATATGTAAAACAATCAATTCAGTCAATTCAATTATATGTACAACAATCAATTCAGTCCTTTCAATTATATGTAAAACAATCAATTCAATCTATTCAATTATATATCCAGCAATCAATTCAGTCCTTTCAATTATATGTACAACAATCAATTCAGTCCTTTCAATTATATGTAAAACAATCAATTCAGTCAATTCAATTATATGTACAACAATCAATTCAGTCCTTTCAATTATATGTAAAACAATCAATTCAATCTATTCAATTATATATCCAGCAATCAATTCAGTCCTTTCAATTATATGTAAAGCAATCAATTCAGTCCAGTCAATTAGATTACAACAATCAATTCAGTCTTTCCAATTATATATCCAGCAATCTATTCAGTCCTCTCAATTATATGTAAAGCAATCAATTCAGTCCACTTAATTATATTACAACAATAAATTCAGTCCACCTAATTATGTGTACAGAGAAATAAGGGCACGAGGTGGATAGGTCCATTGGTGCAAACCATTCTACCTATAACACCAAAACTAGTTCATATCTGATCAGGCAGAAAGAATCGTCGTATTGAGTTAGATTAATCTGGAAGGGAGTCACTCAAGGGTCTATGTTAGGCCCAGTTTGTATACTAGAAATGTCAGCAACATCATGTCTTTTCTTACATGTATTTTTTTTTTTTTTCCCCCGGCTATACGAAGTGTAGTGTAAGTTATGTAATCGGTCAAAAAATCGATGCGGAGATTTCAACGGAATTTTATGTTCTTCGACCTCTAGATTTCAAATATGAAAAAAGTCTCGATAAAATGACACGAAATTTTATGTGAACCCACACGGCTCTTTAACGGCGAAACCTATTGTTTTTCAGCTAAATCGACCAAAGGAAAAGGGGGGATCAGAGAGAAGGCTCAACATAAAAACTCTAATAGAATGAATGTTTTAAAGTCAAAACCCTATGAGGAAATAACCTGTCAAATTTCAGCGATTTCAGGAGCGGGAAGGAAGGGTACAGGGGGCTCAGTTCAAAAATTTTAATAACTACCGATGTAATGATTTTATCTATACAAAATTATGTATGAGGATTTAGGATTATTTTTTTTTAGAACTTTTATCACGAGAATAATGTACGATCATTTCGGTGAACGATTATCCGTTTCGTAAATATATAAAAAAGCCGTGGGTTTATCCCAGGAGAAATCTTAACATTTACTAATTATACATGGGTATTTAAGACTAATTTCACCAGAACGACAAAATAGCGTTCTCGTAGGAAGTGATATGATCTCATGGTTTTAAATGATGCGATTTTTCCACTGTCGAAAACCGGTTTTGCAAACTTTGAGCCCATTATGTTTATATAAATTTAAATTCATACTTTTATATTTATTGATATAAATTTGTTATTATGACCACGTTTTCATTTATATTAAATTAAAATTAACCAAGCTAAAAATGTTAATTACTGTAACTTCAGAAACCAAAAGAAATAAAATGCATCGTACATATATATTAGAATAATCCATAATGTTTTTCTGCGTCAAAAGGAAGAAATAACAAAGAATTTATATTTAAAATTATAATATTAAAATCAAAAAAAAATATATGCACATATAAAAGAGAAAAAATTCAAAAGAAGACAATATACAATCCCAATCATATTTGCATGAAGCATCCATTTCAAGAGTTGAGTAATTTTCCCAACACTAGATTTTCCATCTTTTTAAAAAAGAAAAAAGGTATTGAACTATATTTAGAATCCGTGATGCAATTCCCAGAAAATTTTCCGGTCAAAAATGTTTTTCAAAATGTATGCAGGGCCACATAAACAAATTTATTTAATTCTATATTACATTCACCCCAATTTTTTTTTCTACATTTTATATTTATATTGGAGCCAAGAACATTGTCTATCAGTTTTTCCTCCATGTATCATCTTTAAGTCTATTTCACTTAAAAATTTGAAAATTTTTCTGAACAATACGGTAATCATGCAAGAACAAGTTACTGATTTGCGTCAAAGCATGAATTTTATAATAAGGTGGGGGAAAATAAGGGGAGGCATTATGATTACTTCCCCAGATTTACAAAGTAGAGAGGAAGTTATGTAATTGGTAAGAAATTTGATGTTTTCATATTTGAAATTGTGAAATTTCATTTTTTCCAACCTCCTGATACATATTTAAAAAAAAAAATTTAATCTGTCTGGGTGTCTGTGAACAAGATATCCGATAGAATGAAAATGGATCGACACGAAATTTTATATGTGGATCCAGAGCCACATAAGGACGACATATACTAATTTTCAACCAACTCGGCCAGTGGTAACAGCGAAATTAGGGGTGGCTTAACACAAAAACTCCAATAACTGCCATTATAAAGAATGTATCGACATGATATTTTATATTTAATATCAAACCGGCCGAAGTGAAAAGAGCGACCTCTAGACGGTTCGACTCAAAAACCCTAAAAACTGCCGATGTTATGAATATATCGATACAAAATTTAGTATGAGGATTCATAAGCTTCTATATAAGTCAACTATTAATTTTTAGTTCAAATTGTCCATTCATTTTGGAAGGAGATCAACAATTCAATTGATTATCTCGTTCTAGGGAACTACATTGCTGGTGATTAACGAGAACTGTTTTCGACTCCTGATCCACGAGAATAATATAGAGGAGAATAACACTACATCTCTATTCTTTGAAAATATAGAAAATAATAAAAATGTGATTTTATGGAGGAAAAACGTCCAATTTGGCGGTCTCCCAAAATTCAAAGTTTATTCTGTTCCAAAGCTAACCCTGTAAATAAATATAATTCTTTCCCGCAACATTTACTTAGTTATAAATAAATAATCAGTATATTGACTTAATTGATCATACTCAATCCTGAATAAAGGTTGAAATAAATACATATAATTTATTGGATCAGGCTGAAGGCAACAGATATATTTTGATATATGTATATTTTCTCTCCCCCTATATTTATTTGTATATTCAGAGGGTGAATTGAGAGAAAAGCCAGAGACAACTATTTTTCCAATATGTGTTAAGCTTATCCTCAATATCACACCTCTCTTCAAATTTTCTGACATTTTTTGGTCCGTCTTGTCAAACTTGTCTTCTCCATCATTTTTTTCTTTTATTTATTTTTCTTTTCATACTCCGGGGAAGTGAATATTCGATGGGGGGAAAAAAAGAAAAGGCTTTTAAATATATAACAAACTCAGTCAAGTCAACATTATAGAAACGTATACTGCCTTGAGAGTATTGTCTGAAGTGGTCTGAGACATTGAAAACTTAGCGAATATTTCGTTGTGAAAGATCTGTTCAAATTTCAATGTTAATTTAGGAATTATATTATTATTCATATTATTAGATATAATTCATTTTAGTTAGATTTAATTCATCTATTTTATAAATTCTTTTAAAGGAACTATTTTTACTTACCTACAGTATAAGTTTTTAAAAAAGGCCCACCAAGCATGGGGACGCTATCTTCAGTATTGCTGTGATCATGACGGAGAAGTGTTGTTTTTATGTTTGCTTTCTATAAAAATTTTATTTTATTTAATTTATGTATTGTTTGCACCCTAATAGATATAGCAAATATTAACCAAATTTCAAGAAATGAGAACAATAGTGTATCCAATATATTCAACCTCGTTGTTACAGCCCGGGCATGAGTCACAATAACTTACTAATCTGCTGGCTCAGCTCACAGTACCTTCGGTATTTTCATTCTCACCACTACTGTCAGAACTGACTGAAGATTGTCCAGCTCTGGAGTTCCCTGTCTCAATATGTAAAAAATTGAGGAATACAATTCCAAACAATAGTCATGAATTAATTACAATAAATTAACATAAGCAATTATAGCAAGAATATATGTACAGCAACAATAATCTATTATTGTTTATAATTAATTAATTGATAGAATTAATTAACCCTGTTGGTTGTCTAACAGGAGGCTTTGTACTGGGTCACTGGTTACAATTGTTACAAGATCATCCTTGGAGGTTCGGCATGGCAGTCTAGATTATCTATCTATACAACCTATGGACTGCTAGGTACCTCGTCGCATAGTTTTTTTCATATACTCAAAAAAGATCAGCACACAGGGCTACTCTGGCCGCGGTGATATCTTCAGCTCTCAAAAGAAGATGGATGGTTTAAACGTTTATCAATGTAGCGCCTATAAGAAGAAACGTTTAAGAATTATGGAGTAAAACTACAATCGTTGCAGATCACATAGTGGAGCACATAGACAATTTTGTCTATCTCGGATGTGAAGTCTATCATTATAATAATATTAATATTTATTTTCCTTAAACCACAAAATAGTAATTGGATATTTCAGACAATTTTGTTATTCAAAATAGCTTTTAAATTACATATATCAACCTATATTAAATCTCAGAATACAAACAAATGAGAGAGAGGGCGCCGGTAGCTCAGTGGTATGCGTGCTTTCTTACTGAGCTCAAGACCGCGGTTTCAAAATCCGACCGAGGCCCTTAGCTTATTTTATCTGGGAGGTAAAATAAACATCAGCACGCCGTCCTACGGATGGGGCGAAAAGTGAGCCTATAGGAAGTCAAGTACTCGTTAAAGACCAGATCAGGCTCATGTCCACCAGAGTGACGAAAGAGCTGGCAGTAGGCGATGATATGACCTTGAAAATTATAAATAACTATTTTTTTTAAATTCGTTGGTTATTAATCCGAAAAATAAAACGTTTGCCCTTTCTACTTCCAATGAATCCTCTCCGGATACAGAAGTTTATATGAGAGGGCTATGTCGGGAGAACAAGAAGCTTTTGTAGTCTATCTCGCAAGGTGAGGTCTCCTGATTAGTTAGTAATTGTGACTCAAGCCCGGGCTTAAACTACGTAGAATGCTCATTCCTCTAATGTACATGAGCCCGACTGTATAGTGGGAGTCCTAAATTGTGCCTACGCAACTTCATTCACCTTTAACGGGTACCTAACATCGCACAGGCTCTGGATCCATCGCTTAACTTCCTATCCGAAGGACAGCGTCCACAGGGTTTTTCACCTCCCAGATAAAAAACCTAAGGGGTTTTGAACCCGCGATCTTGAGGTCAGTAGGCTACAACGCTATCTCTGAGCTACCGGAACCCTGTATGGGGCGTAGCCAAGGGGGGGGGGCAGAGGGGGGCACGTGCCCTCCCCTGGCCAGAGCAAAAAACCAACATAAAAATAAATAAACTAAAAATATAGTTTTTATTAAAAATGGATTGCTTGCAAGTTACCAATGGGATCTTCAAATTTCCCGTGCGTCTGATTGCTAAATCAGCAATCAGCTTAAATGTACATGTACAAAACAAATCATATTACATTTATTTAAATATACATGAATTCGATCATTTCATTTCCTAGCTCAAAATCTTCATTTATGTTATACTTTATACTCTTGAAACTGATTTTACATGCGCAGTAAAAATGCAAAGCGCAGCAGCAGCAAATGCACGCTATTGGCTGTTAGTCATCAAATTCTAAAAGCACAGCGTGGATTTGCTGCTGCTGCGCTTTGCATTTTTGCTGCTCATGTAAAGTCAGCTTGAGTATTACAGTCAGTGGTTAGCTCAGGGGGAGCTACTAGGGGTCCGAGCCTCCCAAATTAATAACAAAAAGTCTGCAACGCTAACCACGGAAACTGCGGGCTGTGAGCCTATACCCCCCACCCCTGTAGCCTTTGCCCCCCCCCCCCGCTCAAAATCCTGGCTACGCCCCTGTATATATATATATATAAAGTAAGAATTTGAACGAAACTCTAAATCATGTTCAGGGGGGCATGTTTGATGAAAATATGTTGTTAGCACTTCCGTAGATCTTACCAAGCGGGGGGCACGTAAGCTGATTTCTTATAGTAAATCTTCTAAAAGACTGGTAGAAACACTCGGGAGCGCTGTGCCTACCAGTCCCGAGAACGCTTTGTTTTTGGTTTATTTGTAGGCTCTTTAATGAGTACAAGTAAGAAAATGCCTAAGTTGACTTGAGTATTGGGAAAGTTAGAGGAATGGTTGGTTAGAGGCCGGACCGCGAGAGAGTGCTGATAACGCAATGAAGACGCGACTCCGCTAAGTAGGTTTCTGAGTAATGCCACTTCATAACTCAATTTAGGTTCTGTCAGCCTTGAGTTCTCCGGAGTAATAGGCGTGCCGTCCTCCATATCCGAACCAGATGGCTTCCTAAATAGACAACCCTACAAATAGCTGCGGTGACCTAATTTTACAACGGAAGTCACAAATAATTTAATAATAATTATTATTATAATTTGTTAATTACAATCCCATTAACTCTGAGCTATTTCCGACGTGTATTGATTAAATGTGTTTTTATTGGGAAGGTATTGTTTATATGTAATATTATGATACTTAAGAGGGTGCCGGTAGCTCAGTGGTATGCGTGCTTGACTTCTGAGCTCAAGGTTGTGGGTTCGTAGCCGGACCGAGGCCCTTAGTTTATTTTATCTGGGAGGTAAAATAAACTTAAGCACACCCTAGATGAATAAAAAATTTAGGGTAGGCAAAATTTAGGACTTCCACAGTAGAGTCGGGCTCATGTCCACCAGAGTGACGAAAGAGCGCTCTGGTAGTAGGCGATATGACATCGTAGTTAAAGCCCGGGCATGAGTCATAAAATCTAACCTAACCTTTGAAATATTTCCTGAGGGCGCCGGTAGCTCAGTGGAATTCGTGCTTGTCTTCTGAGCTCACGATCGTGGGTTCGAAACCCTTAGTTTATTTTATATGGGAGGTAAAATAAACTTAAGCACACCATCCTTCTGATGGGACGTTAAGCGATGGTCCCGAGCCTGTACGATGTCATGCACTCGTTAAAGACCCCTGTTCTAGATAAATAAAAATTTAGGGCAGGCAAAATTTAGGACTCCCACAGAAGGGTCGGGCTCATGTCCACTAGAGTGATGAAAGAGCGCTCTGGTAGTAGGCGATATGACCTCGTAGTTAAAGCCCGGAAACTGAGTCAAAATAACGAACTTTGAAATATTTCCTATGAAATTTATTTTTCATTCGCGCTATAACTTTGGTCGTATTAAATCTAGCTCAAATATGAGGCATATAAGCGGTTAGAAATTTGATAAGGAACCAATTTTTCGATAGGACTAACCGTTTTCGGATAAATCAAGTAAACGTCTAAAAATATGTTTCAGAACAACATTTATAGTTAATATGCATATATCCGAATATATGCATGTATCTCGAAAATCGGAAGAACTGCGAAAAATTGTATTTCATTAAATACGTATTTAAGTTTTTTCTATTATTTGAAAGAATTTTTGATTAAGTGATAAGCGTGTCTTGTCCATCTCTCTTCTGGAGTAAATTTACTGAATTTCAAAAACTATAGAGTACTACAGTTAGGATATGAAATATCTAAAGAGACGGCACAGAGAGTTGTATATAACTTAAAGACGACTCTCATTGTCTCGTCAAGTAAATAGATGTACAACAGGTTGTCTTAATCGAGTAATGGAGTCCACTCCAGGTTCTAAAGTTGTAACAGCAAATATTTTTAAAAAACGACCTACCTTCAGGAGTAAATGTCCTGAATTTGAAAAACTGAAGTAGCCGAGTTAGGGGTTGAAATATCCGAAGGATTGGCACAGAGGTTTCCAGCTTACGGATCCGTAAAAATTGTTTGGAGTGAAAAAAAATGAAAATGGGATATTTTTTTTTTTTTTGGAAATTGGAAACGGATAGGGAGTAGAAGAAAAACAGACCAAAGGAAAAAGAGAGAAATATAAGAAGCATAAAAAAAAAGTTGTAATCTTCCAATTACTGGCGGATCCAGTTATTATGTTGTCCTGCTCTCCCCCCTCTCTTCTGTCAAAGGAAACCATTTCATCTTGGTTTTTTTCATTTTTATTTTCTTATTTTCCCCTACTTCTGAGTCGTCTTGACAAAGTGTAATTTGATTCCTTCTGAAATGAGAGAGCGAGAGAGAGAGAATGAACTGAACGGGGAAATAAGTTGAACTTGGGAACAGTCTATTAACTACCAGCTCTTGAATATTTTTATAAGAATAAACAGGCGTCATTATGGGAGGCCATTCAGATATCTTCAACCCTCATTATATCGTCGATAGAAATGCTAACTGTCGAATGTGAAAATCACTACTTTTCCGGAAACCAAAAATACAGTTTTAAAATTCAACGTCTCCTGCCCACCAGTGTCCTTAAACAACACCCGATTCCTGCCTTCCTAGACAAAAGGCTGACATGCAATTCCCATACACGACTGAACCGACGGTTTGAGCAGTTCTGTAGGCTGCTAAACAGAGAATCCAGACTTTCTACAGAGAATAAACTGACTAAATGTAAGACAATAAATAAGACCTATTAGGCCAGTCATTCTGGCATTCTTAGGGGAAAGTTTTGATGCAGTCGTAATTTTTTCACCCTTTATGTTTTTTGGGTCGCAGTTTGCTGAGAGAAATTTTGCCCGGAACATGTTTTTTTTTTGCAATTTAAGTCAAAATTTTGGAACTTTTTCCAGTTTTTCGCCCATATCTCAAAAAGTATGCGTTTTTTCGCAAAAGTCATTATGTACAAAAATAAAGTAGATGAAATTTCCTACATTTTTTTTCTGAAGTTTTTTTGTACGACTAACCGTTTGCCGCTAAAGCGCGCCAACAAATTGGCCAAATTGCCAGATAGTGGAAAAACCACGAATTTCGCGGAAACGACCCGTGTTTCGATACTAATAGCCATAAATGAATTAAATAAATGTATGTGGATGAGTATATACGTAATAAATAAAAACGTACATAATATATATGTATGCAAGTACATATACGTATATATAAAAAATGTCCTTTCCCCTAAAACACCTTTTTTGAGCCAGAATGACTGGCCAATATGGACATACGGACTTGACTTGCTAAGCCAACTAACATCAAGCGTAATCCTTCCAATCCAAAGTCCTAAGAACATCTGTCGAAGCACCCTTCTATCTTTCTAATCTCACTCTTCACAATGACCTTTGTCAACGACTTCATCAAGTTCCGTTTCCTAAACTTCCATTCTAAACTTATCTACCATGGAAATTCTTTTGCTTAATCTCTGTCATCCCATTCTCATCCGAACAACCTTCCTCGAAGACTGAGGTGGTCCTGGCCGAGAGACCTGTTAGCTATTATAACACATAAGCTCTTCCTGTCCCTCTCGGTCTGCCACAACTGCTGGTCAGAGGCTGGCGGAGCGAGGTGGCTCTGGGGATCACGTTGGAGGAATGAGAATGGCCTCATCGCGGGGGTATATTGAGAGATCTCGAGCCAGATTTATCTAGTTCGTTAGTTATTTGTGACTAATGCTCTGGCTTACACTATTAGGTCTACTACTAGAGCGCTCTTTCGTCACTGGAGGACATGAGCCCGATTCTCCAGTGGGCTACCAACGTTAGGGGTCTTTAACGAGTACCTGACATTCTACAGTCTCGTTTGATACTTATTACATCGGCAATTAATAGAGTTGTTGAGTAGAGCCTCTTAATTCACTTTTTCCCATTAGCCGATTTGAATGAAAACCAATAGGTATCGTCCGAATGAACTTCTGGATACACAAATACAATTTCGTGTCGTTTTTTGGAATCAGGTGGTCGGAAAATATAAAATTCCGGTGAACAATTAACCGATTATATAACTTGCCCTATACTTCATATAGCTATGGAAGTAAAAAGACGATCCTGGTGCTCAGTAAAGTTGGGGAACAACTACAGGGTAAAAGTTGCAAGGATATATATATATATATATTCTTCAGGGTGAAGAGAAAGAGGTGGAAGAAGGGTTTATGTGGTTGTGTGCGAGATAATGAAAGTTTGTGTGTCAGTGCGTGTGAGAGAAAGAATGGGGGCGAAGGTAATCTCATTATGTCACTGAACACACAAATTCCAGGGCAGACACTACCACTCAGAGAACTACAGGAGCAGAGGTGGAACGGACCGAACCTATGAACTTAGTCCAAGAGACTATCAAATGTTAAGAACAATACATTTCAGGAAACAAAATAAAAAGTCATCGATGAATCACCAACAATATATCAATCTTTCCCAGAAGTATCCGCTCTCCTTCAAAACTCATGTATCGTTTAGGCTAAAAATCAATAGTTACATAGGGGCTGCTGCCTCCTCATACTAAATTATTACGTTTACATGTTCATCCCTTCAGCAGATTCCGCGGAAAATTAATAATAATAATTTAAATATGAAGATAAGTTTCGATACATTTATCAAAAAGACAGTTATTATTGTTTTTTCTGTTGTCTCCCCCCTAAACGCCCTCTTCCCTTTGGCCAATTTGGCTGTAAATCAATTCGTTTCCTCCAAATAAGGTTCTGGATACACATATAAAAATTCATTCCGATAATTTTATTCTATCAGATGTTACTAAGATCACAGGCGCAGGCACATTTTTTTTTTTCCATTTTTTTGGAATCGGGGGTGGGAAAACATAAATGCCGATGAAAACTGAAAATCAAATTTTTGACCGATTATGTAACCTTCATTATACTTCGCATAACTGGGGAAATAAATATTATTTCTGTGATTGTGGACACGATAACATCAGATAGAATGAATATACCATAAAACATGTATGCAGAATAGGCGAAGGGAAAGGGGATGGGAGGAATAGGGGTAACCCCATCTAAAAAAAAACACACCCCATGTAATGAATGTATTTACAAGAAATTTTATATTTTAATGAGCATTGTGAAGTCACTGAGTAAGACAGCCAAATTGACGGGAAGATGAAAAAGTTCAGAGGGAGAGTAAATACCTATCCAAGGTAGAGTAGGGTACAGCATCATATGTAAGACATGAGTCTTATATGTACAATAGAGAGCGCCGGTAGCTCAGTGGTATGCGTGCTTGCTTACTGAGCTTAACAATGAGTGCGATAATTAAGAAAAAAAGTTAAATAAAATAAATATAAATAATAAATGATAATTAAAATAATAATAAATAAATAAACAATAAATTATTACATTTTCTGTAGACATTGTATATCTCTGGTATTTTACTAAATTTTGATTTTTACAGTAGTTTCCGAAAAGGGCCCTAAAAAAATATAAAAGTTCAAGACGTACAATTTTGAAGAATGTGAATTAATTTATAATATAAATAATTTTAAAAAATTTCAATTAAGCAACTTTTCATTTGGATTTCTAAAGAGATGCCATATTGTTTCAATACAATCCAAATGCATAAATTATCTTACTGGGTTTACAGTGAAAATTAATAGCATCGAATAAGAAAACAAATATTTGGGTTTATTTTATTTAACCTATATTTTAAATAAAATCAGAATATCAATATCAAATAAAAAAATCAAATTACAATAAAAAAAATCTTACAAACTAATTTCTACATCTACTTTAGTCCTTTTTTTCTGTTTTATAGTGGCCACATTTTATATTTTGGGCATATATACGTATAAATAAAAAGTACCTTTTCTCTTCTACGTACTTCCAACGTTATAATTTTCCTCCTACATGGTTTACTTCTCCCACTTAGACTGGTTCACTACACCTTAACCCTTAAAACACTTCTCTCTCTAGCCTGTCCACTTCCATAACACAACTCAAACTGTCTCACCTTATTTAAAACAGCTGATCGTCGTCTTTTGTTCTTCATTCATTGGTTGTTCACATTTCGTTTTAAAACAAAATGCGACTTGTCCATTTTTGTGTATTTATTCACTAATTAAGTTACTACACTCCTAACAGCTGCTTTTATAAAAATAATAATAATTGTTTTTATAAGTATATTAATAATCCTAATCTGTGTAAATTGTTTACTACACACGCGGTTCGAAACCTTGCCGAGGCCCGTCCTCCAGATGTGACGTTAAGCGATGGCTCTGAGCCTGTATGATGTCAGATATTAGTTACAGACCCCTACTCTTGGTAATCACCCCTAATCACCCCATTCACAATTCACTTCTTTACCACTTTTCAGTATATGCAAAAAAAAAAACAACTTTGGACACAAGTTTGGCCTTCTCGAGGCTTGGAGGTAGACAGACTTCACCTTCAAAATGGCCGCTTGAGATCGTCTTTTCGATCGATATTTCTTCGACTTTAATAATTTTTCGAAGTATTCTTGCTTCTTTTCTTTTCCTTTTGTCTTCTTAATTATCCTTTTAATTTTGTATGAGTTTACTTTTAAATTTTGACTCCTGTTTCTTTAAAAAAATTACATAAACTTATTTTGTATATCTTGTTGAAGCTGAACCACGCCAAGCGGCTAGAATCCGAACTAACTCGAAATCTTGGTTAAATTTTCACATTTTATAAATTTTTTTTCAAACGGCTCTTTTCTTCATATTTTCCTTTTTCAATCTCTTCTCAATAAATGTTGGAAATTTTATGCAAAATTCCAAAAGATTCCTGTTCATATTTCTTCCGTTTTTGAGTTTTATAAAAATTTTCTTATTTCACTAAAATGTGTACGTCCTCCTTGTGTACACTCCTTGTGTACGTCTTTATTTTCTTCTTTGGGCTGAAAATTCGATGTCTTCTCTCAAATTGGTTCAAAAAATAATGTTGCTTCGACCTCAGTTGTCTTGGCAACAGGCTTGTTTACATTACAATATACGTATAAATAAAAAGTACCTTTTCTCTTCTACGTACTTCCAACGTTATAATTTTCCTCCTACATGGTTTACTTCTCCCACTTAGACTGGTTCACTACACCTTAACCCTTAAAACACTTCTCTCTCTAGCCTGTCCACTTCCATAACACAACTCAAACTGTCTCACCTTATTTAAAACAGCTGATCGTCGTCTTTTGTTCTTCATTCATTGGTTGTTCACATTTCGTTTTAAAACAAAATGCGACTTGTCCATTTTTGTGTATTTATTCACTAATTAAGTTACTACACTCCTAACAGCTGCTTTTATAAAAATAATAATAATTGTTTTTATAAGTATATTAATAATCCTAATGTGTGTAAATTGTTTACTACACACGCGGTTAGAAACCTTGCCGAGGCCCGTCCTCCAGATGTGACGTTAAGCGATGGCTCTGAGCCTGTATGATGTCAGATATTAGTTACAGACCCCTACTCTTGGTGAATAAAAATGTAGGGTAGACACAATTTAGGACTCCTATAGTAGCCGGACATAACTAACTATATGTACAATTTCCTTTAAAATCCAAGATGGGAAGATTTCGAAAATTTTCCTCAGTTGGAGAAGACCCACTTTCATATCTTGCTATAGATTTGAATTTTGAAAATTAAGTCCCATTCTACCGAAGAGAGATAAGTGTAAGTAAGGAATAATCTAGGTGGTGTGTGAAAGTTAGTCAAACTTCAGAAAGAGCAGCTTAGTGCAAGTGAGGAAAAGACAGCCGCACAGTGTAGAAATTAAAGGAATACTGGCTATTGGCTTTAGCCTCTACACTGGGCGGGTGGGAAGTGACACTGATGATGATGCTGTTGAGCAGAAAACCGGTTCTGGTCGGAAATTTAACAAATTATTATTAAAATTCCAAGATATTTCCGGGATCGTCTTGCATTGATGCAACCTGATTGATACATGGTGGGCCATAGCACAATTTAGCGCGTACGCATTATATAAATACCAAATATCATTATCACCCAGGAGTTCCATGTTAACCCTCTGCCCACTGAGCAATATAAACTCTTCAATTGAAAAAAAAAAACCAAAAACAATTAGTCTAAATGGTTTCTCAAAGAGCAGATTACAAAAGTTTAAAACTGAAACAGCTTTATCATATTCAAATGAAAGTATTTGTCAATTAAGAAGCTGTCTCGCAATTAGGGTCAAAGTTTAAACTAATTTCAGCGTGAGAAACTCATCAAAATATTAAAAAATTTCGGGTAAAATTAGATAGCGGTTGGGAGAACTTTTATGTGCTTGGAATAATATACGAGACACTAAATATAGTTCAATCATAATCACCTTGATTTAATTAGTCATGTGATGAATGTTAGGGTATTAACAGGGAAAGGAAGGGTGTGAAATTTAAGATTCTTAGGAGACTGAACTCAGTTGAAAAAGTTTAAATTTAGATTAAAAAGGGTCTTAATTAGCCTTAAGATACGCATTAGTTCCGTAAATTAACATTGACAGAAAATGAAAAAAAACGAAAATATTCATTGAAGTTTCAAAAAAGTTTAGTTCGTTTGATGTCAGTAAACGAATATCTTTAATAATGTGAAGACGTCAGCAGCAATACAAAGGAAGGGTGTGGACAGGTGGATATGGGCAGCCAATAGATGTGCAGGAAAGTCCCGGCGGAAAAATGGAGGGAGAGCTGGAGACGAACCCAGTTTGAATTCACTCCGGAGTAGGGATGGGTATCGACTAACAAAACATCGATTAATGACATTATTATTTCCTATTAATTAATCTATACCCTTATTAATTGTTGGTTAAATAATCGATTAATCGAACGTACAAACAAAAGTTAATACAATCAGTCAATCACAACTCACAAATGACAAAACACAAATGATTAGAAATTAGAATTAGGAGTAGAACTATTAGAAGGTTACTTTTTACTTATCACCAGTTCACCACAGAGGCACTGTGTAGTATCGATAGTCGATACGATAGTCTCCTCCATTTTTTTGCACTTCGGATGAATTATAATTAATTCATTCTTCTTTTTTTTCTCCTGTTTTTCGGATGAGTTGTAATTTTAATTAAAAATTTAATAATCGTCAAATACTCATCGATTATCCGATTAATCAACCCCAGATGACATCGATTAAAAAACAACAGATTATTTTACCAAAACATCGATTATTTCGATTAATCGGTTAATCTATACCCATCCCTACTCTGGAGGGGACCCTTGGTCAGTCAACGTCGTAGAGGTTGGACGTCTGGAGATAGGACCTAGCTGGTCGCCTAGGCTGAGGAAGATGTGTCGGAGGAGCTCCCAATTGTTTTGAGATATGTAGTCAGTAAAAGAATGAAGAAATCCGAAACCCAGCAGAGTTTGAATATTGAAGAAATCCGAAGATCAGCAGAAATCGCGGTAGACAAACAACGCAACAAGGTACCAAGTAGTAAAAAGGTAATAAGTAATATACAAATATATTTTAGGATTGAGGAAAGGATGCTGAGAAAGAATCATAAATATTAATAATGTTTTTGTCAAATATATTTATTCAAATAAGCATGGAGTAAGTTACTTTTTATGTATTTTGCAACCTCATGTCATCTTAGTTTTTCAAAACAGTTGAATCTTTGCGAGAGAAAGAAAACAAATTAATGTTGGTTGTTTCCGGCATTTTTTTCCAGAGGTGGCTTCTAATTTTTTGGACGATATTTCGGGACACTTACATGTCCCTTCTTCTGTTCACTATGATAGTGAGTGATACATAGTGACCAGAAGAAGGGACATGTAAGTGTCCCGAAATATCGTTCAAAAAATAAGAAGACACCTCTGGAAAAAAAAATGCCGGAAACAACCAACAGTAGAACATCCCAGAGAAGTTTAGGAAACAAATTAATTTCAAGTAACAAAAAATCCTTTTGTTACAATGGCTGTAGTGAGAAATGATTATTTCACCGGTTGTAAAATAAAAAAGTCGTGTACTTCACCGATGTACTTCCTCATAACGAATTAATCAATTAATGTTTTGCACCCCTCCAAAGCCAATCGACTGTCTCCAAATTCTGTGTCATAAGTATTAGGGTTTTTGAATTGAGGCGCCCCTCTAATCCCCCCCCTTTCTCTTTGCCGATTCCGCTAGAAATTGATGTTGTTCTTATGCCTTAAGCCTTATCTCCAGTGCCCTCTTCCTTATGGCCAATTTGGCTCAAATTCAATAGCTCTTGACCTTATGAAGTTTAGGTCACATATCTTCGGCCTAAACGTGATACCTCGTGAGCGACACTTTTCCAAAAATCGTTCCCCCCCCAAAAAAAAACCATGAAATACGGTTTGAAGTGATACCTTGCAAAAGAAATGGGAACGAAATTCTGGTGAAACCTCGTTAGTACGTAAATTATTTACTTGGATTTGCAAACTAGCTTAAAAACAATTCATGGCATGCATATACATCTCACTTAATACAAATGTCGAAAAAAGTGAGGTTTCCTATAAAGAATATTTCTTTTATCAGTTTTTTGTCTCTCCTGTAAAGTTGGCTTTTTGCACATATGAGGCATCACGGTTAGACCGACGATATATAACATTTCGTGATGACAGACTGATGCTATCGGGAGTTTTCATGTTCACAGAGACTCATACACACCATAGATGGTGTCTGGAAGTCGGAAAACATGAAATTCCGTAGATAGTTCGTAAAGCTGAGAAAGTAAAATTGAAAATTTAAATTGTTAATTTTTTTATATACTAGATCTCGGATTTTTACAATACTTTCTTATACTAAAAGTATAAAAGTGAGAATATACGTACGTATACGTTGTGGTTATGTGAATTGTGATAGTGAGTGTGTTGTGTTTAGTAGAAGAGACAGAAATATAGACGGGAGGCTGCCGACCTGCTAGGTAATATAGTGGGTTTTCATTAGGTACAGAGGACGTAGCAGAATTTAGTAGGACAGTCCTTTCCAGAGGTACCCAAGGCAGGGGTCTTAGGCGGGGTGTCCCGATCGTATATTACACGGGCCAGGCTGACTTGGGCATACAGTATACATAAGGTATACCCTCGTGTACAGTGTTCTGCTTCCTTCAGCTCTTATACCTTCTCTTCTTTGAAAGTGTCTTCAATAGTGCATGTAGACATTTTTGATTACTGCAATTATGTCAACTAAGGCTAGTGGAAGATTTCTTAGCCATTGAAGGCAACCATTTGGGAAACAGAATAAATAACAGAAAATTGATCCTGCACTCATGCTAAAGATTTCATAACCATTTGCATTTTTGAAAAATACTTTTTTCATGTGTACTGTTTTTTAAGCGCATATCTATTTGTACATATTTCTCCTGAACTCAAGAGTCAAATTTCATCATTCCAGAATCAAAGACGACTATATTTCTGTACACCTTTCCACCTTTAAGAGCCGCTGTTTTGAATATTTGGAAAACCATTCTTGATTATTGCGAGCTCCAATATAGATAACATACATATATATATGAGTTTTCAAAAAAAATGTATACAGGTATACAATAATGTCTTATTTTAATGCAACACGATCTTGCGCATTTTTTTGACGCAAGATTTGTCAGAAAATTGTATTTATTTTGTCTATTATATATAACATTCCAAGTTTGACGTCACTGGCCGACCCTAAAATGTCGATGGTGAATCACCGACAATGTACTTCCCTCAAGCTCAAATCATTTGTAATAAATCACGTTTTCAATCTTCCTTCTCTACTTTTTTTCCGAATAGGCTGAAAATCAGTAGGTATCATACTTATGGACCTCTTAATCCATCTATAAAATTTCGTATTTAAATGTACATTCTATTATAAGCTATCCGGAAGATTTTGAAGTTAAGCCTGTTCTCTAAAATTGTTCTAAAATGTGTATCGAAATGCTAAATTTAGGTACTAAAAGTTAGTTTCATTCCTTAGTTCTCTTAGTACGATACAGAACTCCGATAGTAGTGATACGACCTCGTAGTTAACGCCCGGACATGACTGTCCATTATACATTTAATCAACGACGCCTTAAGCGCCAATGGCCTAGAGACCTCCTTAGTAGTAGCAGTAACAGTGAACTCACTACTAAATATACTATAATATTGCTTGTTGTATATATTATTTATGCAGCTGTGGATACCTATTTGTAGATTTTAAAAAAAAACTTTCGATCTGGAGTTCAGTCAACTACAAAAGAGCTAGACAAACACAGGTACATATAGAACATTGTTTTACTAATCTGACCACAGTTTAATAAAGATACCTCAACTCATTCCACTTAAGTGATTTTTTCTAAATTGAACTGTCGACATCACACATGGTTCTCAAACAAGAGATGTTTGTGAAAATCAAAATCACTGACAACCCTGGACGGACTCACATAGTACGCTGTGGAAGGTCATTCTTGCTTTGGCGTTGAATTCCAGTGAGTTTAGCAATAACATCACTCAATAAGAGAAGTCATGAAAAGAAATGACCGAAATAATGTGAGTTGACTGATAAAGTGTGAAGTGATTATTAACCTCTCACACATTTTATTATAATATGCTAGCCGGCGTACTAGGTGCCCTCATCATCAGGCTGTTTGATAAAACAAAATTAAAAAACAAAAAAAAAACAGTTTTTAACTAACTATATTATAACAAATCGTGCAGAGTTGTCCTACATGGCAGTAATAAGAATTCCGATTTGAAAATTCAATGGAATTTCGTGAATTTCATGGTTACGAAGTTCTACAGAAATATGTAACAGGAGCTTAGTATTCATGAATATATAGTACATATTATAATAATATAACCCTTTGTAATAAATGAGTCCCGGAGCCTCTCTTCTATGGAATTCGCAACCCCAGTATCTACGTATCTATATTCGATTGAATTTTCATAAGTTGGAGCCTATATTATAATCATATTTTATTGCATCTGCTGATGTAAATCTGACTGTCTTAAACATAAGCAATGTTATAATAAACAACAAAGATGTAAAGAAGTCTACAACTCTGTCTCAGCTTCCCTCCAAGATATAAAAGAGGAGATATCAATAATAGACAACAAAAGAAGTCTACAACTCGGACTCAGCTCCCCTACAAGATATAAAAGAGGAGATATCAATAATAGACAACAAAAGAAGTCTACAACTCGGACTCAGCTCCCCTACAAGATATAAAAGAGGAGATATCAATAATAAACAACAAAAGAAGTCTACAACTCGGACTCAGCTCCCCTACAAGATATAAAAGAGGAGATATCAATAATAGACAACAAAAGAAGTCTACAACTCGGACTCAGCTCCCCTACAAGATATAAAAGAGGAGATATCAATAATAAACAACAAAAGAAGTCTACAACTCGGACTCAGCTCCCCTACAAGATATAAAAGAGGAGATATCAATAATAAACAACAAAAGAAATCTACAACTTGGACTCAGCTCCCCTACAAGATATAAAAGAGGAGATATCAATAATAAACAACAAAAGAAATCTACAACTTGGACTCAGCTCCCCTACAAGATATAAAAGAGGAGATATCAATAATAGACAACAAAAGAAGTCTACAACTCGGACTCAGCTCCCCTACAAGATATAAAAGAGGAGATATCAATAATAAACAACAAAAGAAGTCTACAACTCGGACTCAGCTCCCCTACAAGATATAAAAGAGGAGATATCAATAATAAACAACAAAAGAAGTCTACAACTCGGACTCAGCTCCCCTACAAGATATATTATCCGACATAAAACAGATGAAGTGAGGCGTCTCTCCTATACTAGGTAGGTCTGCGTTTTTACCCCTTGAACGGTTAAGTTGATACAGAGTAGCTTGGGTCTGGAGGACAGCAAAAAACAGACCTAAGTTCCCAAAAACAGGTTGGATGTTCTAAATCTGGGGTGCTTCACGAACTTGCTAGTCCCCGTGTGTAATTTATTTACTACATTTAGATTGCGTAAGAAGATTCTGAACTTGTATACATATAATATAATAATATATTGCCAGCTTTATTTTTCTACCAATTTAATTTTTGATCATGACAACCGAGCTTATGGGCGTGTTTCAGGAAGAGCTCTCCATCATCAGTATCTAATTGTGTTACAATCAATAAAAATTCGTTGGTAGGTCACCGACAATATGTTAAAAACGTATTAATCAACTAAGTTACCAATCGACCGTTTGGGATATAAATAAATAGTTTACTTACATTGGGGCTTCTGAATACTATTTTGTGTTGATATATTCATTACATCGGCATTATTAGGATTTTTGAGTCAAATCCCTTTTCTCTCATCACTCAATAGACAGCCAGACATCGCAAAAATGGTTTATACGAGTTCAGAAGAACTTAAATCGTATAATTCCGTTGAAAACAATATCTCAGTCATTTGAACGATTACAATGCTTCCTTATACTTAAGATATAGAAATATTATTCTACAGGTATAACAAACTAAAAAAAAAAAGAAATAAAGAATAAATAAGTATAGGGAATAAAGATTAGAAAGTAAAATGTCATTTGTGAATCACCGGCAATGTACTTCCCCAGAACGAAATAATTTACTTTTCGCTCCCCTTCAAAACCAGTCGTCCGTTTTCGCTGAGAATCAATAGTTGACATACATAAAAGCTTTTAAATCCTCTTACTGTATAAATCCTAATTTTATGTCGATAAATGTCGTCCTTATAGAGTTTTAAATTTACTTATGAAATGTTGTGTCGATTATACTATCTATAATATTACAACGGCAGTTATTATAGTTTTTTTGTTTAGCCTTCTCCCTAATCTCATTGATCGATTAGACTGAAAATCAATACGTGTTCTTAGAAGGTTTTGAAAACACATATAGTTTCGTGTCGTTACATTGATTCTATCGGGAGTTACAGCGTTCACACAGACAGATTTTTTTTTTTTCATTTTTGATTCTGGAGTTTGGAAAACATGAAATACCGTTGAAAAATCCACATCGAATTTCTAAGCGATTACAGAACTTCCCCTACACATTTATTACAACGGCAGTTGTTAGAGTTATTAAGTTAAGCCTCTGCCCTAATTCATCTCTTGCCTTTGGCTGATAGGCTGAAATTCGATAGGTGTTGTCCTTATGTGGGTCTGGTCCTACACATATCAAATTTCGTATCGATACATTCATTCTATCTGAAGTTATTGTGTTCAAAGACACACACAGATTTTTTTTTTTTAATTTTTGGAATCTCGAGGTCCGAAAACGTAAAATTCATATGAAAACGCATGGAGTTTTTGTCCGATTACACAACTTCCCCAACACTTTGTATATATGTATAGATGGGGAACTAGAAAGAGAATTAAAACATAAATTAGTAAAGAGAATATATATTTGTAGAAAAATTAGGAAAAAAGTTTTTGATCATGAGAAAATTAATTAGTAATAACACCTTTGTTAATTCTCCTTTCATTGGGCTATTTGCTTTTAATTAATTTTGAAAAGAGATTTGTAGCTGTACCATGGAGGTATAGATACCTTTTTGTTTCTCCATAAAGATTGATTATTGGTACCTACTGCTGGAGGATCGATAGAACAATAGAAATGAAATAATCCTTCAAATAACAGTATTTCTATCTATCCCCTATTTTTTATGTCAATTCGAGGCATATACCGGCTTATATAGATGTATATTCGTGTTGCACTGCAAACAAGTATATTGGGCTCCATGATATACCGACATTTTGCAAGATAATGTTGGCTATTACAGTTTCCTACATTTTAAGGAACTAGAGTTGGTAACTTAAATCCAGCGGTAATGTAAAGAGGAAGTTATCTAATGGGTCAGAAATTTGATGTGAGTTAAGCTGAAATTTCATGTTTTCCGATTGCCTGATTCCAGAAATTAAAAACAAATTTCCTGTCGGTTTTTGTGTGTATCTGAGAAGATGGTAACTCTCGATAGAATGAATGTATTGACACCAAATTTTGTATGTACATCCAGAACTCCAGAGGCATGACAAATAATGATTTTCAGCCAAATCGGCCAAGGGGAACGGAGGTATAAAGAAAAGGGCCTTAAAAGCTCTAATAACTACCGATGTAATAAATGTTTCCATATTTAGTATGAAGATTCAGAAGTCTTTGTGTAAGTCATCTAATGATATTTAGACAAATGTTCGATCGGTTTTATAGGGAGAGCGAAAACTTAACTGATTAATTCGTGCTAGGAAGTACATTGCCGGTGATTTACCGAAGATTTTTATTTTTTTCCAAAATCTAGTCTTCTACATATATTTTTTTCTATATCAGTAGGGGAAAAGTCTCCATTCAGTGCCCAATTTAAGCATATTCTGCCTCTCGCCTCCAATCGTAATCGTCAAAAACGTGAATTTCAAGTAAAAAAATAATAAAATATAAATAAAATTATTTTATTTATAAAAAATAAATTTACAAGAAAGAAGATTTAGGAAAATTATTAATTATGACAATGATCTAAGTGCAATATAAAGTTCGAAAATATGAAACTTTAAGTACATGTAACTCGAGTACTTTTGTAGACTTGGGCCCCACAATCAAAAAACTAGAAGTAAAAAAAATAAAATAAAAATATTTTTAAATCCAGAACAGACCTTTTTTTGAATAAGATAACCCAATTTATTGATATCCCCTTCTTCTTGAACTTGGTTTGGACAAACTGGAGGTAGTTCAACCCGCTCTGACCCCAATCAGTCAGCACATAACTTGACCAGGAGATGAGTCTATAGCTTATTATACACTATGCATTTCAGTGTCATTTTTATAATTATATTTAGCTCTTTATCACTTTTATTTTTAATTTAGATATCATAAATGTATATTATAAATAAAATTACACCTACGTATGTTCACTTCTACCACCTTGGAGCTAACACCTTGAAATGAGACAAATGCTTCCTGTATCTAAAATATGACCCTATCATCTTCAAAATGTTAAAGTGTGATGATTTCTTGTAATTTAATTTTTTTATATATTTATTTGTATCTTAATATTATTCTTTTTCTTACCAAAAAACTACCAATAAATGTACGCATACTATGATAAATAGATTTCTACGAAATGGCAACATTATTATTTTTTTAATAAATTCTAAAAAATCATGAAATTAAAAATATATTCAACTTTTTTTTGTTGTTTAAAAATATCACCCCTCTTGGACTTTCAAGTGACTAAAAAATACCGAGATCTTCATAGGGGATAATATTTCAAATTTAGATCAAATTCCCTTGAAGATTAGTGTGTGCGTGACAAAATGTAAAATGCCTAGTCGTGTGTAAAAAGCCGTTAAGCGTTAGTACCCAATCCAGCTGAGTGCTTTAGCAACCTTCAGGACGGGGTTTAATTTTAATGAAACAGACCCAGACCCTTTGCAATTAATATATTATGTACATAGGGTCCCAAAATAGGGAGCAACGCATGAGAGAGTTGAGGGCGCACTACAAAATTAAACCAATATTCTTGAGTGTCGTGTATTTGTCCAAGAGTAATGGCTTCTTCGTCTGCCTCCTTTAAAAGTTCAATATTCTTCATTCTCATCATATTAACAAACGATGAGAAAATTAAAATTTGAGAGAAACATTATAGGAAGAAGAATTCGATGTCCGATTGGTGAAGGACATAAGGACGAACAGTAGTCAAGGAAGGACCTGATTTGGTCGCCATTGTAAAGACGGGGAGGTTACAATGGCCGCACAGGAGGTTTTTGGGTGCCACGGGATGCTAATCTCTCTTGTAAACTATACCGCTTTAATAACATTGCCCATTTGGAAAATTACGTTATTTCCCGACAAATTTGGTAATGGACGACAATTGTCTGGAACTAACGTCAATGCCTGATTACATCGTTATAATAATATTTATTTCCGTTAAACCATAAAATGGTAATATGATACGTCATAAGAAAGTGTACATTAAGATATCTTATAGATTAGATACACAAACAGATATTAACACTGATACACATGTGATTAGAATGAACAATATTATTAAGAAATAATTAAATACTTGGCAATAAGAGTACAAAAAAAAATATTAATAAATACAGTAAATAATATTTTGAATATAATTAAAATTAAGATAATAATTGTTTATAACTTTTCCGCAGGTGTCTTTTTTCATTACGACAGTCACAATTTGCGAAATATAGAAAAGAGAAAGAGAACAAAATGACAATATTTTATAAATAGTTTATATATATATATAAACAATTTTTTAATAAACTATTATTATATATTACATTTCATGGAAATCGCGCATAAGAGATCAATTAGACGTACCAGTGTTTCCATTGGAGGAGGAATTCTGAGACAACCCAATAGGTGAAATATCGCTTATTGTTGGGTTTACTGCGGCTGATGAAAGCTTAATAGAAGGAGGCAACATTAACATAGATACGAATGTGTGCCTGTTGAAGCACAATACCTCCCTGAAATTACATTAGCATAACACTAATTGGATATTATACGGAGCACTTGTGAAAGATTCAATATAGATTCCATTTTTTCTGGAGAGTTAGTTATTGTGGTTCATGCCCAGACTTTAACTATGAGGATCATATCGCCTATTACCGGAGCACGATTTTTCGTAGCTCTGATGGAAATGAGCTCGATCCCATAACAATGAGAGTCCTAAATTTTGTCTACACTAAATTTTGATTCACCTAGAGTTGGGGTTCTTTAACGAGTTCCTAGACATCGCAAAGGCTCAGGACCATTGCTTAATGTCCTATCCAAAGGACGGCATGCTCACAAACCTACGGGCCGTTTCCGGGTTTCGAACCCGCGATCCTAAGGCAAGGACGCCACCTCTGAGCTACCGGCGCTCTCAATTGTACTTATAAAAGAGGCTTTCGCTCTTGCGCTCATTATACACAGAACAGTAGTATTATTGCAAGGTTAATATAGTCGAGTAAAAGTCTTTGTTTATTTGGCGATTCTGCAAGGTCGCCCCCACTCTTCATCCGGTTTTCGAACTGAGGTCTCGATGAATGAACTTCCAATTGATTGTACATAGGAGGCAACTTTCAAAATCCTATATCTCGAAAATTATTGCTTGTACGAAAAAACTAAAAATACCGTAAAACCGAGTTTTTTGGTACAAAGTCTGAAAATCATAATTAAAAATTTGAGAAAATCAAACCGACACTACAAATGCTTCCTGAATGTTATGAACTCATCCGGTTGCACTGAAAGCCAACTTATAAGCCTAGAAAACTAAAGCTCGTACAAAAAAACTAAAAATACCGTAAAACCATTTTTTTTTGTAGAATCTGAAAATCATTTATAAATTTGTAAGAGTTAAACCGACACGGCAATTCTTTCCTGAATCTTTAAAACTCTGAAGGTAGCTGTTGACTAGGTATTTGTTAGGGATAAAAAAATATGCACGTTACATTGGTAAAGAAATTATTATAAATTTATTTATACACATACATTAAATAATTACAGTTATTGTTATTACATACATTAATAATACCTATAACTATTCACCTAGAAGAACCTATTAATATACTGTACATTAAATACATAAAATTATAATTATTATAATTTATACACCTAATAATTATATTTTCCTATACATTTTTTGTTTGTTATCCAGCCAACTATATACTCAAGAGCATTTTTCGACGTTTCTGTCACAGATCCAGCTGGCTGGGTGAAAATATTACTACATAATATGTAAAAGTAGTATGATGTTGTATGTAATAGCATACAAAAAGAAAATACCATAATTCCTTACATTCTTATAAAAAACAGACCACAGACGAGTAGGGCTTTGACATCGAGTAATTGACATCGCTTGACGTTCCAATTGAAGAACAGCGGGCTCTAGGTTTTTACCTCCTAGCACTTTACCTTTGAGCTACCTCAAAACCTCGCGCCCTCATTTTTCTGGAGAGGAATTCCATTTAAATGGACGAGCAGTGTGGAATCTCAAGCATATGTACATTTAGGGAATAAATATATAATGTGAATATGAGCATGGATAATTCATAAACCTGCATTTCCTGGGGGAAATTGTGAGGGTTAGGATTTAGTAAACCAAATCATGACTATATCAAAAATCGAATACACATTTTGGGAAGTAAACATGCGTTTTGGACGGTCTACTTCGGTTTGAAGGTAGTAATAAATAGAAGTCGTCGTGAATCACGGGCTATGTACTTCCCCAGCACAAATTAATTAATTATGTTTTCACTTTCTCTCTAATTCACCGTTTTAAAATACAATATTTGACTGTGTGAGTGGCTTCCGAATCCTCCTAATGAACTTTGTTTCGATACATTCATTATATCGATAGTTATTAGGGTGTTTAAGTCGACTCCCTTCTCTGTTCTACCCCTTTCCTTTGACCGATTTCGTGAAAAATTAATATGTCCTATTCTCACGAGGTATTGAATTTAAATATAAACTTTCATGTCGATACATTCATTACACTGGATTTTCCTTAGATTTGTGTGTTGAGCCCCCAATTCGATCCCTCTTTCCTCTTCCGGGTGATTCCACATAAAATTAATAGGTGTCGTCCCTAGTTTACAAATGAAATTTCGTGTCAATATATTCATTCTATCGGGAGTTATCGTGTTCACAGACACACAGAAAGACATTTTTTTTTTTTTTCATTTTTGTATTTAGAATGTCAGAAAACGTAAAATTTCGTTGAAAACTCCGCATCGAATTTCTGACCGATGACATATGTATCTTCCTACGTAGTTCGTTACAAGTCGTCTGTTAATTACTGGCCAAATAAAAAATAATAAACTAAAACTCTGTCAAAAAAACTTGTGGGTGGACCTCTGTATTATTTTATTAAATACATCATACCCACAATAACGTCCAAAAAATACTTACTAATAGAAAACACTCTCAATATTCCTAGACATTTTACAAAAAATAACTCATTTAACATTCATTTGACCCAAAATAGCAACGCTGAATTTCTATTCAATAATTAATATATATTTTTTGTATTCCCAGTTCTGAATAAATAAAAGTTTTATTACATTAGCCAAGAAATGATAAATTACCTAGTTTTTTACTTTTTTTTAACAGTAATTCTTTTTTATTCTTTTTATTTTCAGTCACGGAAGTTTAATCCGTTAGTTAAGTAATACAATTTTCCACTTAATAAAATGACATTTAAATATAAAATCCATGGAGTAGAAAAAAATATTACTTCCTTTTTCACTTTTTTTTTTACTTTCGCAGCTATACAAAGTATAGAAGAAGTTATGTAATCGGTAAGAAGTTTGATGTTGAGTTTTCAACGGAATTTCATGTTTTCCGAACCTCCCTCATTCCAAAGATGTAAAAATCTCTCTGCATGAACACCATAAATCCCAATAGAATGAAGATATTAACAACCAATTTCATATGTAAATTCAAAACCACACGAAGAGCAGTTATTTATTTTCAGTGGAATCGGGGGATCAGAGTGGACTCAACTCAAAAATCCCCATTACTGCCAATGCAACGTATCGACATGAAGTATTTTCAGCTCCATAAGATACCAATTGGTTCTCCATAAAAGACCTATTCATCCGATATCTATTGATTTTCAGTCAAATTGGCCAAAGAGAAGGGGGTCTAAGGGACGACTCAAAAACAACTGCCTTATAATGAACATAACAAAAAAATTTAATATGGCGATCCAAAATCCCCTAATAATAATATACTGATGGGCTGGTGCTTCGCACTTAGGGATCTATGCATCCAACGCTTTTATCTCTTCCTTGGAAGCGCTGGGTGATTAGTACATCTTTGATTCTGGAACGTCTTCCTCTATACACCCTATTATATTCTCTTTTAGTCTCAAGGCCCTTATGTAAGTCAATTATTGATTTTAAGCCCATACGGTTAATTAGTGTTGGAAAAAAAGCGAAAACATCATTCTCACCGACTACTGTTTTTATTTACATACATTCATTAAAAAAAAAAACGTTTCGCTAATGGATTGGTTAGCCCGTGTTGTTTGCGCTACTATAGAATCTACAGTGTATGTATCCGAGGGCCAGGTGACAATCCTGACACCTCGTGTTGCCACTAAAGTGCAACAAGACAAGATTAGATCCTAGCTACCTCTATGTTATCCTTCTTTATAACGCTGTGCACTTCAGAAAATTGCATAATATTCTCGTTCCAAGGAACTAACATTTGTAATACTGGAGGCACGAGGGATCTTAGAAGGGTATTACGTAATATTCCTCAGCTGTTTGACGTATAGAAGAAGTAATATGATCGGACAGTAATTATATTCTGCGTTTTCAACGGTAGTTCATGTTCCCCTCACTCTAAAAAAAAAAAAAAAAATCTGTTTATATGTGTGAGAGAGAGAGAACAGTGGTTTTAGGGCGAAAAACTGCCATAGTTATCATCGCTCGAACGAAAAACTAACCAATTAAAAAGGAAACCAGAAGAAAAAATAAAATAAAAAAAATATATATATGTAGGTATATATCTACACAAATGCTCCCACACAACAGATATAAGACAAAATAAACAATGAAAGTATCTAGATGAAAACAAGCTGAGAAAATGAAGAAAAACAACAAAGTCCAGACAGAATTAAAGACATATCCATGAACTATAGCTTATGGAATAGATGAGATGCCTTGAGCAAGGCGACCATGGCAACACCGTCATCACCCAGAGCTTCAAAAAAATTCCTTGAAATCCTGTGCTGCTCCATGAGGTCCGTATAAGACCGGCACTCTTCGATGACCGAAAGGCTAATGTTTGAACGTTTGAAAGGGGAGACAGAGTGTGGGTTTTGAATCATTCAGAAAAAGGGTACAGACGGGGGAAGGTGAAGAAGACAGGCGTGTCGTCCTACCTGGTGGAGGTGCATGAGGCCCGGCTTCGGCTGGATCACGGCACCAGCCTTCAGGCTCAGATGACCGAGAGGAAGATGTTGAGAATTAGTTAATATTTAAATAATATGTTTTTCTAAATTATGTTAAATACATTTTAATTAACATGCGGGAGTCATGGTGGCCATGCGGGCTAGAGCGTAGGGCTTTGGTCGCATGGTCTCACCTTGGTTTGCGGGTTCGAATCCCGTCCGGTTTATTCCGTAGATAGAACTCCCTCCCGGGGCCATGGGTGTCGTAAATAATTAGATAACACACTGACATGGCTAATATGCATCGAACATAAGGCCAAAAAAAACATGTGTTTGACAAATATCTTGAAAATAAAGACAGTTGTCGTCTGGACCTTTTTTCTATGTTATTACAGTCCAATCTGTCAAACAAGAAGCTATGAATAAGGCGGGAGTGCCCTATCCTCAGTCTCGTGATGACCACTTCCTTGCTTGGCTTGTGTGTGTTGTATCTGTGAACACTATAACTCTCGATAGAATGAATGTATCGACATGAAATTTGAAGAAAGAACCCCATAAGGACGATACCTATTGATTGTCAAATAGGGCAAAGAGAAGGGGGTGGGGAGGGATTAAAGGGAAAGCTTTTAATCTCTTCAAAATTTCATATATAAATTCAAAACTCCATGAGGACAGCACCTATTAATTTTCAGCTGAGTCGGTTGAAATGATGGATTTAAAGGAGGGGGGTTGAATGTATCGATACAATTAATTGATTAATTCGTTGTGGGAAAGTACATTGCCGGGGATTCACAGTAAACTTTTTCAACCTTCCGTATGACGTATTCCTATTTTCTTAAATTTAATGTATAATAATTCATTTCATGTATTCTTCATTGATATAGTATGGCCAAGTTCCATTTCGTAACCTTAATATTCGAACTCACCTCGTTCCATCTATAACCGATTTTTCAAAATTGTGTATTGATACAAATCTGTTCACTTCTACTCAAATGACCGATCGCTAGTCGTTTTGTATTTAAAACAACATTTCTCATATTTTTATGTTATTTTAGTGTCATTATTCTTGTACAACATTATTTAAGAACAATATATGATTTGTAGACTTACTTTAAATTTCAAATAATCATGGCTAATTATAATTTATAACTTTTTTTGGATTTTAGTAAATCTTATATACAGGGTGTCCCAGATAAACGGGCCACAATCCAAATAATTCGGAAACGATTAGTGCTAGCAAAATTTTACAAAGAATGAAAGTTGTAATTATAATAATAAAAGGGCATAATTTCAGCCATATTTTGAACATTTTCTGAAGATTTGGACAGTATTTTAGGTAATATGGACTTTTGCAAATGTTGGTAAAGACATTATTATTATTATAAAGTCTGTTTAACCAATAAATAAAGACTTAAGACCACGAATGTTACAAATCTATACTATGATTTTTTTTAATGATTTTATTACTTTATTTGTTTAGTTCTTGGTCAGTATAAGATAAGAATTGTTCATTGAATATTGCAAAAAATGTTCAGCGCTAGTGAGACAGTAGATATGACCCTTATTATAGGGGAGCGTCATAGCTAGTTTAATGCTGCTTCTCAGGTTTACGTCGAACGATTTCCAGAAAGAAATAATCTATTCCGGAAGGTATTGAAAAGGATTATTCAGAATCTGAGAGAAGGTAGATTTACGAGTTCCAAATGTAAAAGGGGAAACATTAAAATACAAGGTGCTCGGGAATTAATCTTAAATATTGTGCAGCGTGACCCGCACATCAGCATTAGAAATTAAGCAAGGCGTACTGGCTTTTCTAGAAGTGTTATACATAGGTTCCTGAAAGAACATAAATACCACCCATTTTACATTTCTTTACATCAATGTTTGATGCCACAAGACCTTCAGAATCGCAAGGACTAAATAAAATTCAACAATCAGGTGATTTTTTCAAGAATGTTCTATTCAGTGACGAAGCCACGTTTTGCAGTGACGGTACTTTAAATGGTCACAATTCTCATTACTGGGCACAGTATAACCCTAGATGGGTGAAACATGTAGATCGTCAACACCGATGGGGCAGTTAATGTTTGGTGTGGCATTCTTGGAACCAGAATTATAGACCCATATTTCTTCCCAAGAAGTCTAACCAGACGAATACATGCAACTTTCGTAAGCGATGAGTTACCACTTCTACTGAAAGTTGTCCCCCTTAATTTTCGCAAGTCTATGTGGTTTCAGCATGATGGGTGATCAGCCCATTTTTTTATGAAAGTAAAGAAAAAAATACATTAAGAACCATTCTTAACTTCAGTTACAATACTCACTCTTTTCAAAGGTTCAACACGTCAAACACTGGGTTTAACACTTTTCAGATTTTGAACCAACATATCTCCGGTAGTTTTACAGGTACAAAGATTTCTTTTGCGGGGTTCTTCCCAACTTTTTAAGTACTGTTAAATTGTGTTAATTGTTAATAGGCTTAAAAGGAAACCCTTTCCTTCCGTTGGTCATTTAAGCCCTATTGCATAAAATTGTTCATTTTTTTTCCACACCACTACATACCACTCGTTGAGACGTACAACTTTCATTCTTTGTAAAATTTTGCTAGCACTAATCGTTTCCGAATTATTTGGATTGTGGCCCGTTTATCTGGGACACCCTGTATATAAGATACCGGATTAAAGATTGTATTGGTCTGTCAGCTGTTCGATAGGTTACATGTACAGTTGGGCAGTTAGTGTGTAAAAAGTAAATAGTTGCTTTCAGGGTTTATTTGAACCAGTTTCCTATTATTTGGTTGTTAATTAACTGTCTAAAATGTACGAGTAAGTAATGTTTCCTTTGAACTAGAGTCATTTATGGAATTTATATAAAGACAGTGTGTGTTCTTCCCCCAACTAGCTCTGCAAGAATTGAAATAGTGATTAATGTTACTCACTGTAGAGCTGGTTATTTATTAGGTCACAAGAAGACTCACCAGACATTCAAAGTTGGAAGTCTGTTACAATATTATTAAATTACTTATTTAAATCACATTTATATTATTTAATAATACAGACACGGAATTATTATTATTTTTTTTTAAATTATATTAATTGTAATTTTTGAATGTGAAGAAATATGGGCAGAGTAAAAATAACATCTCTTGAGTCAGGCAGCAGGTCACGAGGCCAACGACGATTCTGACGTCAAGGAGGGCTGTCTTGCAAGGACCGGGCCGACATAGTTTCCACCAGTGCGTATAGATGTGTCGTGAACTTGTTGTGCAAATTTCTGTATAATTGTTGTCTAATTTCGCGTAAGAATGGTATGTTCTGGTCGTGATGTGATGTTAAGTTTTTGAAACGTAGTATGGGCACTGTGATTTGGTCGGAGAATTTTATTTTGAATTCTTTCGGTGTGAGCAGAACCCCAGAGCTGAACGCCGTATGTCCAGATAGGTCTGATAACGGTCTTGTAGAGACTCAGTTTGGGGTTGAGGCGAAATAGAGATCGCTTGTCAAGTCTTCTGAGCAGTCGAAGTTATCGTTTCATTTTTAATCCAGTCTGCGTAACATGTTTATTCCAAGTCAGTCGTCTGTCAAGGTAGAGTCCTAAGTATCGTACGTCTTTGTCGTGTTTCAAGGGGACATTATTGAGTGATGCACTTGGACAGTCACCACGCCTCAAGACGAATGTAACATGGAGCGATATCGTTTAATTTACTTTTGTGCGATGTTGTGATATAGAGGAGTGGACCCACAATGCTCTCCTGAGAAACTCCAGCTCTTATGAGATGGACGTCAGAGTGGACACTGCCCTGTCTTATTTTTAAAAATAATACAAAGAAAAGAGGTTTATTAAGAAGAAAATAAATAATTTCTTGCTACCCTGGGGCTCCCGCACTTTCGAACTCCTTCTTGTGTCTACACTCAGCTCCGGAGCAGACTGGCATTAAAGCAACATAGATTCCCAGAATCTACATCTTCACAAGAAAATAAGACCTGCCTTATTCAAGATAATACATTTTTTACAATTTAAGTACCAAAAATGCAAAGAGACGAAAGTTAAATCACAGACGATGTATTATGCAGTTGAATGTAGCCGCCTTGAGTTTACTCATGTGAAATAGGGGCTAAGCAGCCAAAGGAAGGATAAGTCCTTGGCTAAGTCCCCTTTCGTCGAAGCCCAAGCGCTAAACCCTTGTTTAAGTAATGTAATCACAACTGAAGCTGGCCCCATCCAGGGATTTGTTTTCCATTCCAAGCTAAGATGGTCAGGATTATGTTTTGCTTGAAGCCGTGCATCGCGGACTTCTCATCGTCTAAGCCAACCCACATCAAGTGTATCCAATCCAAAGTCCTAAGAACAATTGTCACCGCAATATGGTTGAGGATCTCCAACCTCACCCTTCATAATGATCTTAAAAGTTCATTTATATTGACCTCATTAAATCCCTGCTTCCAAAATTCCAACCTTGCTTTCCATGTCAATCGCTCGATTCTTGTCCTTCCGCTACCATCCCGGATAATCCCCACTGAAGAGTGAGGTGGCGCTGGCCGAGAGATAAACCAGTATAAGTTAGGAAATATATTTTGGGAGTACTTGTGTTGATCACGTTTTTTTCCTCATGTACACTTACTTTCAGCACTTCTCTCCTTCTTGGTCTGCATCCACTGCTATGACGTATACTAATTAATTTAGAAAGAAATATCCAATACTTTCGATAAGAAACATTTTTTAAAACTCAATCACTTTAACTGCACACCGTCGGAAGCATGATCTGTTGTATGATCAAAAGAACTTAGATTAAAGGAGAGAAAAAAAAGTAAAGTAATAAAAATAATTAATTTTACTGAACTACAGCTCGTTTACTATCTTCACTTTTGCTGTAGAAATTAGGAACTAGAGTTCTCTTGAATCCAGATTCAATCTCCAGAGCTCAACAGTAACTTGATAAGTCAAATATTGATTTTTAAACGAAACGGTCGTTTGATTTTGGGGGAGAAAGAAAACGTAATTGATTAATGTAGATGGAATTCGAGGTTCTGTCGTGTGATTTTCGTAAACTATTTATTTTCTTCTTCAGGGCCTACAGAATATTTATTTATTTATTATTATTAATTTTCTCTCTTTCATTTATGTTAAAAAAATTGTTTCCATCTCTTTTTCAAATTATTAAAAAGTATCTGTTTATAACATTGTCCTTTATGTCTAATTTGTTTGTTTATATTCTGTAGGCCCTGAAGATGAAAATAAATAGTTTTCGAAACGTTGGCCAAATTTTGAATTTTTTTTCACACGACAGAACCTGGAATTCATTCTACATTGAAAAGATACTGTCGACTCTATTAATCATTAGGTAATTCATTATTTCGCACTGGGGAAGTACATTGCGGGTGATTCACCTACAACTTTTTTTTATATTCGTTACTTGTTTCAAATTCCCTCTGCTGCTGTATCCCTTTCACCCCAAAACACGGGACGAGGGAATGGTATCTTATTTTATAATGAATATGCCAAGTTCAAAGCAATTGTTATTATTTATCCCCACCCCCCCCCTCCACCCCCCCTCCCCCCTCCCCCCCCCTCCCCCCCTCCCCCATGTTATAGCACAATGAATTTGAAACATTTATATTTTTTTTATTAAACAAAGTTAGAACATTTCTTTTGTTTCATGTTTACCCTCACTGATCTCATAACAAGAACAAGCAGAAACAAACCTTTTTCATTTATTTAATTAATTCAAAAACAAGAAATGTATATGTAGTGTTATAGATAAATTTTGTCGAGAGGCCACGAAAATTTACCTTGCGGCGGTACAACGGAATAATAGTATCAAACAAAAAATATATGCCTTTTATTATTTTTTCTTTAATAAATTTAGATATTTCAATTTGAATGTTGCAATCAGATTTAAACTGACTTCAATGCTGTGGACCAGAAGTCACCAAACCTTTAGTATTTACACTTTATGTCCAGTTACGGGCCGAATTTCAAAATATAGTTTGTTTAAAAAATAAAACGTATATAATAAAGTTTATGTTTTATTTTTCATTTCATGCTATATTAATTAATTTGGTTTTAGTGAGGGCGCCGGTAGCTCAGTGGTATGATGTGTGTTTGCATACTAAGCTCCGGGATCGAAACTCGGCGGAGGCCCTTACTTTATTTTATCTGGAAAGAAAAAGAAACGTAAGCACCCCGTCCTTCGGATAAGACATTAAGAAATGGTCTAGAGCCTATACTGTCATGAACTCGTTGAAGACCTTTACCACAGGAAAATAAAATTTAGGGTAGGTCAAATTTAGGACTCCCAAACGGAGCTCAAGTCCACCAGAGGGACGAAAGAGCGGTCTGGTAGTAGGTGTATGACCTTGTAGTTAAGCCCGGGCATGAGACTTTTGTTTTAGGGGACATTCAAGAAAGGGCTGGTAGATACAGCGCTCCCGAATGTCTCTACCAGTCTTTTAGTGGATTACAGTAAGAAATCAGCTTACGTGCTCACCAGGTAGGTAACATCTACGGAAGCTATCATCATATTTTCACAGAACTTGCCCCCTGAACAAGATTTGGGGTTTCGTTCAATAGATATATATATACTATATCTGAGGGGGTAGCTCAGTGGTATGCGTGCTTGCTTACTGAGCTCAAGTTCATGGGTTCGAAGGCCCTTATTTTATTTTATCTGGGAGGTAAAAAATCCTTGAGCTCGCCGTCCTTCGGATGGGACAATAGGGGATGGTCCCGAGCCTGTACGATGTCAAGTACTCGTTAAAGACCCCTACCCTATGCGAATAAACCTTACTTGGTAGTAGGCGATATTACTTTGTAGTTAAATCCCGGGAATGAGTCAATAACTAACTCTACAGTTATGTTATGGGTTAACGAAAATAAATCGTCCAGAAGGAAACTGTCGTAAATCAAAAAAAGGAAAGTTAGTGAAAATTGACAATTTCAGATTAGTTAATTTTCAATATATATTTATATAGAAAAGGGTATTTGGAGTGTGGACCAGGTTGGGAGAGGAACACTCGATACGGAGATTAGTGGATATGCAGATAGTTGGGAGATAGCCGTCTGGAAGATAGGAGAACTAGAAAATGGGAGACTTTAGTTAGACAGGTTGACAACTACTTTCCATCTGATATACAGAGGGCTCGTTCCTAGGGACTCTTTTCAGACTTATATAGAGTGACTACAAAATTGAAAAAAAAGGGGAACAATATTAAAGTCCGGGTGTAAATTGGTAACCAACAATGGCGTAGAAAATTATATCTTCAAGTGCCTTTTATGTAATTTTGATAAAGGCGAAAATATCTACTTCTTGGGTGAATGTCTGATTCTCCAGGAATTCCGCATTAAATAATTTTTAAAAAATAAAAAACTCTTATTTACAATAAATGCCTAGCAGTTTTTAATGGGGAGAACTGAGATGGGGACGCAACATATCTATCTCTATGTTAAATGTGCAACGTATTGTAGAGGAAATTGTATTGAATATTTTGAGATACATTTTATTTATTTTTACATATTTATAATTATATATTGTTTATTTTTACTTTGTTTTATTATTTACTTTATTTTTTTATATTATTTATTAATTTTTTTCCCAATCAATTCAATTTTTCTCAATTTTTTAGTAAAATAGAAGTTACACAAACGTTAACCCAACTAACAGTCGGGAGTAACGCGTAGGGAGTAACCAACGCGAGAAACGGTGAAATGACCGTTGTCTAATTATGGTTAGGTTAGGTTATATTTTTATGTTTTTGAATATTGTATTTAATATAAATATCTTTATTTATATATCTATTTTTACAAATGATTAATTTTTTTTTAAGGCATAAATATATAATAGTAATATAGCGGTTGCTCAGTTAGCGACGGTTGCTCAGGGGTAGCATCCATGCCTACTGAGCTCAGGACCGCGGATTCGAAACCCGGCCGAGGCTCTTAGTTTTTCTATCTGAGAGGTCATAGAACCTTGAGCATGCCAAGGACCAGACGTTGTATGATGTCATTTACTCGTTAAAGACCCCTCCCCTACGTGAATAGACCTAGGTTGGCAAAATTTAGATATCCAGCACTAGGGTCTGGTCGGGCTCATGTCCACCAGAGTGACGAAAGAGCACTGTAGGTGACAAGACCTCGCAGTTAAAGCCCGAGTTATTAGTCATAACTAACTACTGTATATGTTCATAATATTTCTTTAATGATGATACTCTACCCAATTGTCAATTACTAAAGTTTTCTTCTATAATGTTAGTTGACATTTTCAGAGTGACATTATGTCTTGATCATAGGACTAAATATATTTTTTTTTTCCTAATTCCAATAACTTTCATATAATTCAAGGCCAAAAATTGTCACAATAAAAAGTAATAAGTGAATAACTGCCAGTTGGAGCCACCCAAAGTGATAGACATAGCCACATTATGTCACTCAATGTACAATAATAATAGTTGTGCGGGCGCCAATGGCCTCTGCAGTCGATACACCTAATAAGAAAAAAAAAAAAGTGAATAACGAAATAAAGTCAATATTCTTTATTCATTTATGGATATTACTATTTCGAGAATATTATTCTTCCCAATAGTATGAATAAGAGTAATAAAACATAAAAAACCTTACAAAACAGTTCATAAAGGGTGTTATAAAATTAAGAATCATAACCATTATCTAACAACATTTTAATTAAGTTCGGCGATATGTAGCGGCTAGTACTCGAACTTATGATATTTCTGTTTTCCTCGGACAAAGTTCATCGTACTATATCTATATTGTTGTCATAAAGCAATAATCGAAAATTATTTTTTTAAGGGACTTTATTATATCTGATATTCTATGTGGGGACCGAACCTCTCATGATACTTCAGAACAAATTGTTGGTTTCTTGGAGACCGCTATAATAATTTCTCCATTGGAGACTTCAGAATTTAAACACATTGAAACTTTTAACAATCTCTATTTATATTGTTCATCCTACTCGTCCTCCAGACGTAAAAGGGTGTACATGTTTGGGATTTATTGCCGAGCCACGGCCCCAAGATCCCAGTAGTTCCTGGAGCTGACCGCTCATATATTCCATTATTGCCCACTAAATCCATTCAGATTCCCAATGGTACAGTTATCATTTTAACATTTATAGACCGATATTTCTTATCTGGTAATAGACTACTGTCTTGTGTTTTTTTTTCCTATTCTAAATTTTATTATAAGTTTTTCCTTCTGAGAGAAGAAAAGAGTTATTGTATATAAATCGAATTTTTTATTTACTAGCAGGTTACCTAAAATCGTTTAAAATGAGTCATGGTTAATGAATATTTATATATCTTATAATTTACTCTAGAATGATATTCACGCGAAATTCACTCGAGTAATGCATGACTCTGCTCCCAAGGTCAAAGGACTGCAACCTAACAATGAAGCGAGGATGTTGTCCGAAAATCGAGGTGTTGGCGGAAAAGTAGAGAGTTCAAGATCAAATCAAATGTTAGTTCCGAATGACAACAAAAAATAAAGCCGTGCCGGATCGGGGAGACCCACAAGACTCCGAATGACAACCCAAATAAAAACTGCGCCGGTGTGTCAGACTCACAAGACTCCGAATGACAACACAAATAAAACCGAGACAGAAATAAAGACACGAGACCTCTGGAGGGTTAAATTAGAATTAGTTCTATGCAAGAACAACTAAATTGTTTGTAGCTGTTACCCGCGGTGAACAAAACAAGTTTGTCTCTAACTCAACTTTCTGGATGTTGTCCAGTTCCAGAAGAATTTTTAAAATAAGAAATTATTATTTCTAAACATGACAAAAGTCAACCTTAGAACTTCTTTTATATATATATATATTTTTTTTTTTCCACCACTATGAATATTATGAACAAGCAATAGCTTAGCGTTAGAGAAAAGATTTATCATAGAAATAAAAGAGGTCTTCACACTGGTTTATTTACTTCCAGAAACTGTTTTCAATGCAACTGGGTCATCATCAGAGGTACATCAACAGTTTAATTTGTGTGGCGATTAACCGAAATATGTGATATGGCCATATCTGGACATTCTTATACCAACCATCTTTGTACAGATCACTCTACCTCCACCTCCCTCTCACAAATTCATTTCATACTGGCATTACTGAATATATGAAAGTCAACGGTATTCTTTGTTTCCTTGTTCAGCGTAGTTCTGAAAGTGACTTTCATATACCCAGTAGTGCCAGTGTGAAATGAATCTGAGATGGGGAGAAGGTTGAAGAGTGTACCCACTGTACAAAGGTAGACACCGAAAATATCTTCCAGCTTGGGCAGGAAATCAAGTAAATTCCGCTTTTCTCTCAAACCACGATCTTGTCCGTAGGCTTAGATCCCTCATGCTAGTGTAAATTATTACCATTATTCATTAATCATGACTCATTTTAAACTTTTACTTCTTTTTAGGACAATGTAAACTATAAAATTACCACCTCCTTTTTTTTATTTATCTATTTTCACTATGAGATTTTGGCATTTTACCACATAAAGGATTTATTCACAACAATATTATTAATAATATATATTGTAGAGGCCATGAGCTAGAACATAGGGCTTTGGTCACATTTGGTCTTACCATGGTTGCTGGTTCGAATCCCGTCCTCGATAGAGTACATTATATATCTATTTTACTTCATTCCTTTCCCAATTTATTTTTTGGTCATTACAAGTTAGCAACAGCCTTTACAATTTAGATACATAGACTTTTAGTTGAAATTACCAGTCTAGACGAAGTGTTTTAACGCAGAAGTCACCTCATAAAATACAAGCTGTATTTCACAATTAATATTTGAAATATTAAAGTACAAGTAAATCAGCATAAAAAAAGTACAGGAAATAATTTTAAATTGTGAACAAAATAACTCCCGATAGAATAAATGTATCAAAATGAAATTTTATGTGTATCCAGAACACTATAAGAACAGTAGGTATAATTTACCACTCCTGGCGCAGGAAGTGACGTCATCCAGTGTGGTGGATGCATGGAGAAAGTACAGCAACCGCTGACCCAGCTCTATAACCTAGCCTTAACCACCGCGTCATCTTTCCCCACGGCTCGCGCAGCTCCCTCAGATGTACCTCCCCAGCTCGAATGAGCACTCCCTCCTTCGGTCCCATCCCCCTCTGAGCACCAGGTTGTACATTGCTATACGACCTCCATACCCCTAGAAGAAATGGGGATCTAAAAGAGTGAATGACCTTGAGTTGGGAGAGCGGAAACTTATTGACATGGGGAGGTGATTCAGAGCAAGGGATGAAAAAATTTGGTCGAGTGGGGGTTCTCTGGATACGCCTCGAATTTTTTGGGAAGGGAATGGGAGGGGGTGCTCAGAGGGGGTTGTGGCCGAAGGAGGGGGGTGCTCAGAGGGGGATGGGAGGGGAGGGGGTGCTCAGAGGGGAGGGGGGTGCTTAGAGGGGGATGGGAGGGGAGGGGGTGCTCAGAGGGGGATGGGACCTAAGGAGGGAGTGCTCATTCGAGCTGGGGAGGTACATCTGAGGTGGTTAAGGCTAGGTTTTAGTGGTTGGAGCTGGTTAGAGCTGGGTCAGCGGTTGCTATACTTTCTCCATGCATCCACCACACTGGATGACGTCACTTCCTGCGCCGGGAGTGGTTAATTATACCTTCTAAGAACGATCCGGTTGATTTTAAGGCCAATCGATCAAAGGAAAGTGATAAATACGGGGGGAGGGGAGTGGGGGGGGGGGGGGGGGGGGCAACTCCAATAACTGATCTTATAACAAATAATGTAATATAATATTTTCTAATAACAATGCGTCTAGCACCCAGAAGTGACTTCTGAAACTCGTCCTGATCCCCTTTATCTTCAGGATGTTGCTGATTTGACTGAAGCATCTCTGATATAACTAAGGCTAGTCCACTACCTTAGTGTCTCTCTGCCGATGTCTTCAGTGTTGTGGTTTTTTCCTATGGTATTTTTTAATTTATTGCCATTTTTTTGCCCTAACCAAGAAACTACGTTTTTACTTCCCCAGCTGTATGAAGTATAGGAAAAGTTACGTAATCGGTCAGATATTCAATGCTGAGCTTTCACCAGAATACCATGTTTTCCGAACTCCCAATCTAAAAATGAAAAAAAAAAAAAAAGCGTCGGTGAATAGACCGTTTGTGTTAAGAATCAATAGTTGTTTTAGATAGGAGCTTCTGAATACTCACATTAAATTTTGTGCTGATGCATTCATTACATCGGCAGAGTTAGGCGTCTGTCGTCTCCTTCTCTCGCTGCAGTAAAGAACAGGCTCCCCGGCCCACAGTTGTCTGGCTTTCCAAGAATGCCGTTGAACAACAGACCAGAGAGAAAATTCCCCAGTATTCTTCAAGATTTACTGATCCCTTCGGAGGTCTACCATAGGGCGCCTCATATTGTCCTTTTAGCACCTCTATTAAGATATTAATCGAGTTCGACCGCGGTATCACAGTAGATCAATCTAGAGTGTACACTAAAATTCTCTGATTTGTTCTTTTTAAAATTCATTTATAAATTGTTTTCTGGTCTCTTCTGAAAAATGAGTAATTTCTACAAATATGTTTTATATAATTCGGACTAAAATTCCTGCTAGAGTATGAGTAATGGGTTATTCATAATTAATCATGAGTAACGCATTATTCCAGGGTAATGATACTCTCATTCACGAGTATTGAGATTATTGAATGTTATCCATCACTTCAAACGAATCATTACTCATGACTATTACTCGAGTGACGTTAGCCCAACATTGCTTCAGTTTCCATTTCATCCTCTGTCCGGGCTTGCGTCTCAAAACGCAACACATACTAGTATAGTCACTATTTGCGAGTTTAAAAGTTTTTAGTACAAGGGAGGTTATGTAATTGGTTAGAAATTCGAAGTTAAGTTTTTAGTGGAATTCAGCAAAATCGGCTGAAAGAAATAAAGAGTTTAGGGGGGATTTGAAATTAAATATATAATTTCAGGTCGATACATCCCCCGTTGCCCCCCCCCCCCCCCCCCCCACCCCTATTTCCCACTTTCCTTTGATCGATTGGCCTTAAAACTTAAAATTAATTGGTGTCGTACTTATAGTGTTCTGGATCCACCTAAAATTTCATTTTGATACATTTATTCTATCGGTAGTTATCGTGTTCACAATTTACACACACACACAAACTGCAATTTATATATATATATTTTTTTTTGTCATTTTTGGAATCAAGTATCGGAGAACATGAAATTCCGTTGTAAAATAAGCATTAAATTTCTGATTACATAACTTCCCCTATACTTCGTGTAGCAGGGGAGGTTAAATGTTTTTGGAAGAAAATAGTTTCTGTCGAAAAGAAGTTTCAAAGTGGCCTTCATATCCAAAGTTCAACAATCTCTCATGACGAATAATTCAAAATACAATATGAGGAAAATGAGGTATGGAGTATGTGTTGGGTGTTTTCAGAAAGAAGGAAGATAGAATGTGTTTTTTTAGAAATGCTGTTTTGTTTTTAGAAAGCAGTAATTGGTTGATGAAAACAAAATATTCCAGAATAAAAACTTCCAATGAAGGTAGTCTTGTTTATTTAATCTTTTTTGGAGTTAAAAATAAAATTGTATTATATTTAATACCTAATTTATTATCAATGGACATTTATAATAGTTGTAATTACATAGATTATGTCCTCGTTTGTTCAATTATTAATTTTACTTCCCCAACCATACGAAATACAGGGGAAGTTTTGTAATCGGTAAGAAATTTTTTCCAACCCCTAAGTTCAAATATCAAAAAAAAAAAAATGTCGGTGAATCACCGGCAAACTAGTTTTCCAGCAAGAAGTAATCAAGTCAAGTTTTCTCTCTCCCTTCAAACACTTGGGCTAACAGTACTTGAGTTACATAGAAGCTTCTGGATCTTTTTGCTTAATATAGAGTCGATATATTGGCAGTTATTAGCCCTTCGCCTCTGATTCTCTCCTTCTCTTCTGCAGGTTTTTGTGTCATCAGGAGAATTTTAATTTCTAATATAAAAGCTCAGGCCGATAAATTCCTTGAGTTGTGACTCACATGTGGAACAGGAATAATGTATCTGTCTTCATCCATCAAATTTTAAATTGTTGATGTTTTAATAGTTTTTTTTTTTTATTTTATATTATTTGTAGTTTTATTTTATTCTTTTATTTTTGAAATTGTTAAGTTCTTTGAAATGTTTTTTTTAGACAGCCTGAAGCTGTGAAAACCTTTAAGCCGGCTAGCGTATAATAATAAAATCAATTAGAGTTCACACTACATTTCACATCTCCAGCTATACGAAGTATAGGAAAAATTATGTAATCGGTCTGAAAGTTTTCATGACCTTGTGATCCCAAAAATGAAAATAAAAAACATTTCTGTATGTGTTTGTCTTTGTGAACAAGATAACTCCCGATAGATTGAATGTATCAACATTAAAATTCATAAGCAAACTCAGAGTCCTCTAAGGACGACACTTACTGATTATAATCAGTGATAATTATCAGCAACATCGGCCAAAAAGTAGAAGAGGATTAGAGGGGAGGCTTAACAGAAAAACTCTAATAACTGCCTGTGTAAAGAAAGAATCGACATTAAATTTTATATTTAAATTTCATAAAGATGGCATCCATTATTTTCAGCGAAATCGGTTGAAGAGAACTCAACTCAAATACCCCTAATAACTACTTAAGTAAGTCAAGTATTGAGTTTTAGCCAATTGGCTTTGGAGAAAGAGCAAAAAAGTAATTGAATAGTTCATGCTAGGGAAGTACATAGCCGGTGATTCAACGACAATTTTTTTATTTTGCAGCCTACAAAATAATCACATCTTCACTACATCAGCCATCTTCACATTAATTATTATTATTATTATTATTATTATTATTTTATATACAAATAGCTATTTACAACTGTATGCAATTAAATACAACAAGAAAATATGCTAATAAAGAGGTAATGGCAATGTCAAAATTTCATGAGGGGAGAAATCAACCAATGGTGACACTCCCTAGTCACTGTTTTTCCCTGGTTTATAGCTAATCATTGTCACTGTCACTACTTCTGCTCAGGAGGTCTCTAGGCCATTGACGCTTAAGCCGTCTTTGGGGAAGTATGGCAGAATGGAGGGCACGGTCTAGAGGATTATTGTGGGAACTAAGAAGGGAAAATAATTTTTTATATTTGGATTTAGCGACTTCAGTGTTGAAAGGTGCGTTAAGGTCAGTGTGAAGAGTTTTGTTGGAGACGTAGTAAGGAGCATTGGCATATATTGTACGAAGGATTTTGGATTGAAGGGATTGAATGCGCTGGAGATTGGAAGCCTTGGCAGAACCCCAGAGTTCCAGTCCGTAAGTCCACTTAGGTTTGAATATTGCGTTGTATATAAGTCGTTTTGTTGTCAAAGTTAGTTTGGATCTTTTGTCTACTAGTCTTAGTAGAAGTTTATAACGTCTGTTCATTTCTTGTCTTTTCAGTCTCGTGTGAGGATTCCAAGTTAGTCGTTTGTCGAGTAAGAGGCCTAGATAGCAGACTTCGTTTTTTAAAGAGATGAGATTTTTGTTAAGGTACACTGGAGGGCAGGTATATTTTCGACGAAGGGTGAAGACGATGTGAACTGATTTTGTGTCGTTCACCTTCACTCTCCACTTTTTGTACCAGGACTGAAGGGTTATCAGGTGTTCTTGTAGGTGTCTGGATGATAGGACAGGGTCGGGATGAGGAGAGAGGATTGCAATATCATCTGCAATGGTGTGAAGTTGTGTTGATGGATGGGTGGGGATATCAACTGTGTATATTGTGTAGAGGATAGAGCCCAGTATACTACCTTGTGGAACGCCAGCATTTTGTGTGGATTTAATTATTTAAGTTCGAGAATACATATGAATACATATTCTGCTAAAATATAACTTGAAACAAGCAATGGTGCCTATCAACTTGCTGTTGAGCTCCAGTCTCAAGGCAACTCTAATTCCTAATTCCTACATAAAATAGTGAAGATTGTAAATAGCCAAATTTAAACGAACTGTAGCTCTGAAAAATAAATTCATTCAATTTATTTATTTACTTTCTTATTTTCTCTCAAGAAATGCTCCTTTAATCTATGTTCTTTTGATCATACAAGAGTCATCCTTCAGATAGAGTGCAGTTAGTGATTGATTAAAAAAAAAAAGTTTCCTATCGAAAGTATTGAAGATTTCTTAGTAATTGGGACGTAGAAAAGGTAAGGAAATAGTGACAGTGAATCACCGGGCAATGTACTTCCCCAGCACGAATTAATCAACTATTTTTACTCACCCTATTGGAAGTTTTAACTGAAAATCAATAGGTATGTTCTTTAAGGGTTTCTGGATACTCACACATTTCGTGTCGATGCATTCATTCTATGTTAAATAATTCACAGATAGCAATTTTACTTCCCCAGCGCCATACGAAGTATAGGGGAAGTTATGTAATCAGTCAAACCAATGCGGAGTTTTCAACGGAATTTAATGTTTTCCGATCTCTAGATTCAAAAATATGTAAAAAAAATGCCTGTTGTGTAGTTTGTGAGTCTATGCGTCTGTGTTTCAATGGACACGATAACTCCTGATAGAGAGAATATATCAAAACAATATTTTATATGTGAATCCAAAACCCTCTAAAGAGAACACATATTGTTTTTCAGCCAAATCGACTAAAGGGAAGGGGGGGAGGGTTGGGGGGAAGGCTTAAGATAAATACTGTAATAACTGCCGATAAAATGAATGTATCATTACAAAATTTTATATGTGGGACTAAAACCCCATAAGGATTTTCAGGACAATCGGTCAAAGGGAAGGAGAAGATTAGGGGAAGGCTAAACTCAAAAACTCTAATAACTGCTGTTGTAATGACTATCAACATGAAATTTCATATTTGAAGTTAAAATTCAATGTGAAATTAACGTGTAGAATTTCAACGATATCGGCAGAAGGAAAGAGGCATTCCGGTGAGGGGGCTCAATTCAAATGCCCTATTAACTGCAGATGTAATGAATATATCGACACAAAATTTTATATGAGAATTTAGGAGCCCGTAAATAAGCCAAATGTTCAATATTAGCGCAAACGGTCGACTAGTATCGGAAGGGGAGTAAAAAGTTTATTGATTTATTTGTTCTGGGGAAGTACAATGTCAGTGAATCACCAACGAATTTTTTCGTCGAAAAACATGAATTTCTGGTGAAAACTCAAGATCAAATTGAAACTCAAGATCATGAATACCCCAATATTTGTTCTTCATGTAGTTGGGGAAGTAATAATTATGGGTATAAGAAGGGTAAATCCTATTAAACAATCTTGAAGTAGACAATTTATAGAATGAACCAAAATTAAAATTCTCTGCTGAGAGCATCTCTTTGTCGTTTAGTTTTTGTTACCCCCTCTCCTCTCCTCTCTCATACATATCAATTTAAGCCATTTGATATTGTAAAACAGTTTTGTTAATTCGAAGAATGATATAAGGTTCAACCACAGAACATATCAATTTGATACACCTGATTCCAAACCAATACAACATCAAATTTCCTCCAATTAGTGCTAGTACTATTATTTCGAGATAATTATGTCAAAATATCCCTACCCATTTCAGGGAAAGTATAAGAGATATGGTTCTGACAACCGAAAAGACATGTTATGAAAGGATTAATTTCATAGAGACTGGGGAACAGGAATACAGACACTTCTGTCCATTAGTACAAATATTATGAAAATCCAGCTTCCGTTTCTGATTTCTGGAACATTATTTATGAAAAATCCGCCTCTTCCCAGAATCTAAGCCTAGAATGTTATTGTTATTATTATTATTATTATTATTATTTTATTTAACTTTTCTACATCGATCGAATCCAATCATGCCAGTCCAAACTTCTCCGACGAATTGTGAACGCTCCTTTCATGTCACCAATAAAGTCCTCGGTATACCACTCTGAATGAATTAATCACATCCTTATTCCAATCATTCCACAGAAACCTTTCTTCCAAACCTGACAATTCTCCCCGCCGCTTGATAAGGAGGTGGCCTCGCGATATTCTCTCTGAGGATAGTGAATAATGATAATTAACTTTCGAGGGAATGTCAGCGCTGACTGGCTTCTCCCATCAAGTGACATTGTTATATTTTTTCCATTTTTGACCACTTATTATGTATATTTTGTGTACAGATTGCGAATAAAATAAAAAAAAAAAAACACTTTTCTACAATCTATACAAAAACATAAGGTTGGCATAAGAATACATGATAAAATAATAAGTAATACTAAATATTAATAACAAATAATAAGAAGGGAGAAGCAATAAAGGAAGGAATATGTACAATATAATAATGAGGGCGCCGGTAGCTCAGTGGTAAGCGTGATTGTCTCCTGAGCTCAAGAACGTGGGATCGAAACCTGACCGAGGCCCTTATTTATTTTATCTGGGAGGTAAAATTAACTTAAGCACGCCGTCCTTCGGATGAGACATTAAGCGATGGTCCCGAGCCTGTACGATGTCAGGTACTCATTAAAGACCCCTGCCCTAGGTGAATAAAAATTTAGGGTAGGCAAAATTTAAGATTCCCACAGTGGAGTCGGGCTCATGTCCACCAGAGTGACGAAAGAGCGCTCTGGTAGTAGGCGATATGATCTCGTTGTTAAAGCCCGGGCATGAGTCATAAAACCTAACCTAACCTAATAATAAATATAGGTATACAAAAATAAATAAATAAATTATCTACAAAATAAATGGTGTTATATAACTAAAGAAATAAATAGTGTACTTGGGTTCCGACATCCCCGAAAAGAAGACGGAATCAGGATGTTCTTAATGACATGACCGCCAGAATAGATATGAGTTCTGAGTACTCAGAGCCAACTCGGACATTTAAACGGCGATCACTAAGGTAGAATTTCAGGAGGAGATAATAGGTACAACTGGGAAGAATTTCAGTTTGTAGAGCAGCCCTGAGTGCCAACTCGATCAAATCCCCTCCTAATCTTCACTTTTCTTTGACTGATTTGACTGAAAATCAATATGTGGATTTCAATATCTTTTTTAGGCGGCTTTGGTTACATATATACAATTTTGTTTTGGTACACTCAATCAGTCGGGAGTTATCGTGTGACTCGAAGAAGATACAAGGATTGTCCCAAAGTATAGTCGAATCAAGTTAAATACATCTGGAGAAGAAATGTTTGAAGAAAGTAAGCATATGGTTGATAGTTCACTACCAATTGTAAACTAGAAATCCTGACTGATAGACAGTAGGTCTTATATGTCCTCTGTGCTGATGGAGGATGAAGAGGAAAGAAGCGATTGGCCGGCATGTTTCTCTAGCCATCAATCTCACTTAGATGGGATCCGTGCCTTTCACACCCACCCTCTACAGATTTTTCACAACTTGTTATTTGTCTCCCCCCAAGAGTCGAAGTCATTGGTATTCTGCACTTGTACATTCTACCCGTTACACGAGACTGGTGATTGTCAAAGGGTTCCTCTCGCCCCCTCAGGCAACATTTCCACTGTCTCAAAGGGACATAGGAAGTTTACAGACCCCTCCAGTCCAGAGGACCTCGTGGTCCTGTCCACGTGATTGAACTATTTCAAAAAGTATCTTTATATGGTTCAGATTTCTTTGATTTTCATCAGAGGGTGGACTGGGGGAGCTGTGAACCTTTATGGTAATTCATCCCACCAACCATGCAAATTTTAATAGAGTGACATCCTGTAGTAGAAGAGACGATTTGCATATTGCTATCCTCCAACGTAAAACATTCGGTCATTAGGTCCTTTAAGCTTAATTAGGTCCATTCATTTTCAAGAGCGTTGACCGATGTATCGATAATTTGGTAACTCAAATAAATATGTTTGAAATCCGGTCAAAGCCCCCTAAAAAATTCTTGAGCACGCCATCCTTTGGATTGGACGCTAAGCGATTGTCCCAAGCTTTTGCAATGTCAGGTATTCGATTACAACCCTACCCTTCGTAACGAATCCCTTGGTAGGAAAAAAGGACTCCCATAGTAGAGTCAGGCACAGGTCCACCAGCGACGAAAGAGCGCTCTGGTAGTAGGGCGATATGACTTTGTAGTTAATGCCCGGGCTTCGTCATTTCGATTATCAATAGTCCATAGAAAAAATGTCGATCTTTTTTTAAGAGGGGATTTTCATCTCTACACGCCGCAACGGTACAATATCCACCGGTGACGAAAGAGCGCTCTAGTAATATGCTCGACCATCAGTCACAAAATCAAACATACTATAAGTATTCATTATTATTTATTTAATATAATGTATTATTATTATTTATTTAATATAATGCGTTATTATTTATTTAATATAATATATTATTATCATTTAATTAATATAATGTATTATTATTTAATATAATGAATTATTATTTATTTATATAATTAAAAACAGGTTACCCCGACATCATCCTGTTAATAACTTTAGATAATTTAAGAAATAAATGACAAGGTGCAATGATTTTGAGGCCGATGAAGTGGTTGTCACAAACACGCCCCCTGCGGCATAAATGAAACATTTCGGGTGCAAATTGCCTAGGTGGAATAATTCTAAAGATAAGTAATCCTAGCTACTTCTATATAAACTGAAGTTTGTTCAGCTGTTTATAGTTGATCTCATTATTGATCAGCGACTAATGTCAGGAGCGGACATCTCAGCATGATGTTATTCAGCTTCCTAATAACTTTATGTGGCCTCCTTCCAATAATATTTCTCTTCTTAACGGAAGGAGAGCTACTTAAGAAGTTAGCCCTCCTCTACGCCCCATTTCCCAGCCTCCTCCTGCACTATTCACAGCCACTGATGAAGTTTGCATCCTTCCTCATACAAAATACAACAGATTGACTGATTCCTTGGTCTTTCTCAGCCTTGTTTGCTCTCTCTAAATCATTTATTTCTAATCTCCTCCTTGGCTAGGAAGAAGTGCTTCTCCTTTTCACTTTTTACTGAAATTTTCACACCCATTCTAAAGCTTACGTAAAACTTTAACATTTTAACTTGCAGATTCAATTCCAAGAAGCCATGAAGTTTTATGTTGTTATTATTGTATATTAAACCATCTAACGTCAAGTTAATCTAGTCCTTCCTATCCAAAGTCCTAAGAACAATAATTGTTCTTATTATTTAATTGTTCTTATTTAATACAACAATTATTGTTGATGCACCTTTCTATATTTCTAATCTCACCCAATCCCACCACAATGACCTAAACATTCCTTTTGTCAAAGACCTCATCAAGTTCCGTTTTCTAAACGTCCATTCTAAACTTTCCTACCATGAAAATTTTTTTGCCTAATCTCTGTCGTCTCTTCATCCCAACAACCCTTCCCGAAGGCTGAGGCGGTCCTGGCCGAGAGACCTGTCAGTTATTATTTGAATGCTACTATCTGTCTCTTTCTAGCTCCCACCACTGCTGGTCAGATGCTGGCACGGGGATCACCCGGGCTACCGTGGTCTCCTCTACCTTAATTAAGTTGGCTCATTTGCCCTTAACGCCTTTGTTGAGATATTTATTTTTTTGTATTATTACCATTGTATATATTTTACTCATTGCGTATATACATTATTATTTTGTACATATTTTCATGACTGACTTTCATGAGAGATTTTTATCTATTTATTTTTCTTATATGTATTTAGTTAATATTGTACACATTGCCATTTATTAATTTACTTTGTCATCATCACGTAATTGTCAACACATTTACTTATGATTCGTACCAATTTAAAAAAATGTATATAATATATAAATATATATATATATAGATATCGACCGAGTTGGCTGTAAGTTGATATGTATCTATTTTTAGGGTTTTGAATTTAGATATCAAATTTCATATCAAGACATTCATTACAACGGCAGTTATTAGAGTTTCGTGTCAAGCCCCCCCTCCCCCCCCCCCCACCCCCCTCATTCCCCTTTCACTTCGGTCGATTTGACTAACAATCAATATTTGTCTTCTTTAAAGGGTTCTGGATACACATACAATTTCATGCCACAACATACATTTTATCGGGTGTTATCATGTTCTCTGACACACAAACAATTCTTCACTTTTGGTTTCAGGGTCTAAGAAAACAAAAATTCCAGTGAAATCTCAACATGAAATTTTTCACCGATTACATAACTTCCCCTATACTTTTTATAGCTGGGGAAATAACAAGGAACTTGTTTAACATTTATATCGTCTAATTCCACAAAAATATATTTGTATAGCGTACCGGTTTCGCCTAACGACACTTTTGACCTTTTTGCTGATCATGGCATATGACAAAATGGGTACACCATGTATGTACTCGTGAAATTAGACAATATAAATGTTAAACAAATTCTTTATTTTTATTATTTTTAATGGACAGATGAGAACGTTAAAATATTGATTCTGTGAACACTTTGAAAAAAAAATTCAAGTGGAGGTGAACTGTGACAAAAAATGTCGTCTAGTTTTGTTTGCATATTTTTATTTTTTCAAATGGAATCTTTTGATGTTCAATATGAAATAACAAGATTTTTATCATCATTATTTTTTTTTTTTTTTTCTGTCTCTCTGTTGATCTCACAATTAGAATTGGAAAACTATGGTATCGTCTGAAAGGTGGAGGTGGAGGCGGCAATAAGGGGAGGATGGGTGTTTTTGTCAAAGCCGTTGGGGGCGGCCAATCAGATGGAGGTAAACAAGACTGTGAAAGGGAGCTCTGCTTTTGATCAGGTGAGAGGCTGTTTGCATATGCAATGCTTGGCTCGTCCTCTCCGCCCTGGTCCATTAGAACCAGAGGACCGGGTCTCCAGTCCTAAACGGATTTACAGGGGTTAATTCACAAGTCTCTCTGCTTCAAGGAAAAAAGTCATGTCGTTAAAACACCCTCATTGTACTTCTCCAGCACGAATTAACTATGCTTTCGATCTCGTTCCAAAACAAATCGACCGGGCTAAAAATCAATATACTTGGAAATTTTGGAATCATCAGACTATACATTGTATCGATACATCGACAGCTGTTCTGCATGCACATTCAAACATATTTGCCAATACATTCGATTATTAGGGTTTTTGAGTTGAGTCCCTCCTCTGATCCCCCTTCATTTCTGCCGATTCCGCTGAAAATTATTAAGTTTCTTCCTTAAGTGGTTTTAAATTCACATGTGACATTTTGTGTTGATACATTCATTCTATCGAGAGTTATCGCGTTCACATGGCACACAGACAGACTGACTTTTTTTTTTAATATTAGGAATCTAAAGGTCGGAAAACATGAACTTCGCATTGAATTTTCGATCGATTACATAAATTCCTCTAAACTTCTTATAAATGGGGAAGTAATATAAAATTAAATGCAATGGCGGTTTCATGAATGTGCGGGTTGCTCCTCCGAACCAGCCGCAAAATCTCACGCCCACCATCTTGTCATTAAACGACTACGCCTCCCTTCTTTCTGGTGTCTTCGCTGCCTCCCATTCTCTACATCTGCGCATACAGACCACATAGCTCTCAATTTCTTCACCTCCTCCCGCCTCGAGATATGCCGGTTCGCCCTGGACTTTTATACGCCTCAGAAAAGGGTCTAGTGTTATTTGAATGAATTTAGGGTTCAGAGAGAGAGAGAGAGAGAAGATGGTCTTCCTAAAGGAAAGTTGGTTCCTTTTCATTTGCTTTGACGGGGAGTGTAGCATCCATTTGAACTCTGTTCAAATCCTGGAAAACGATTGTTGATTAAATTCTCTTGGGGTACCAAGTAGATGAACCCTGGTCCTTCTCCAATCTGAACGGGACATGTGTAAAGACTGGATTTTTATGTGACTACTGAGAGAAATTACCAAGACTGTTTCGACAATTTTAGATAATAAGAATTTAATAATTTTATAACATTCACAAAATTATTCATTGTTTTTTGACGTGAAAACGTCTATTCGCTCGTTAAGCACATTGATAGCCGGTGTTACAAAATACCGTCCGATTTCAATCGATAATAACTACGAAACTAATAATGCGATAACAACGGTTGAGGTCACAATGGATAGAGCATGTCTGTACGTGTTTGTTGTGCCGTGTTCTAAATAAATCTACGGCGTGGACGTTGACTACGCCTTAATGTTTTGTTTTTTTTGTTTCCTTTTCTTTTCTATATTTCACACATTGTCTGCCACAATACTGATGCCATTTCCAGTTGAGGCAACCTGGGAGGCTGTGGGTATGCGAAGAGGGTGAAAAATGTAAGATAATTTTGTAGAAATAGGAATCTGTTTAAAGGAGCCTCAATGGATGGGTGGGCAGTACAACATCGAGCTCAAAGAGACAGAATAGAGAAGAGAGGATAAAGGTCTACAGCTCCCCGCCCTTGTATCTTTGACTTCATCCCATACCCAGACAGGGTATAGTCCAGACAGCTTCCTGGAGCAGAATACCGCAGAGTGAAGAATGAGAAGAAAGCAAGCTTTTATTACTCAGTCGATATAGTGAGGGAAGTGACAAATTAATTTTGACTTGTGGACTTCTCAAAAGAAATAGGACAAAAAATTATTAATGGTTTCATAGAAATAAAAGAAATAATTAACTTCTTCCCCCGCTAAAATAAAAATAGGACAAAAACTGCCATTTTTAAAAAAATTCTTTTTAAAAATCCATTTAATGATGAATTAATTACTAAAGGAATATCATCATAATCAATCATTATTTTGAAAAGTCATTATGGAAATGGGATGGATGCCAGGAAAAGTTTCAATTTAATTTTTTTTATATGCATCATTTACATCTAACTACATAGCTTACTACCCGCTGTTTTCTGGGTAAAAACACTACTATTAGGTTTTTTATCTTGAATACATAAAAAATATTTAAGCACATCGTCCATTGGATGGGACGTTAAGAAATAGTCCCGAACCTGTGCAATGTTAGGTACTCGTTGAAGACCTCTCTCTACCTCAGGTAAAGAAAACCTGGGACGGCCTAGCAGAGCGATGAAAGAGCGCTGTGGTAGTAGGCGATATGACCTCATAGTTAAAGCCCGGGCATGAGCCACAATAACTACCATGAAAGAACTTCCAAGTTGAGTAATGCGGACTCACTGTGTTAATAAATATCAGAATTCATTTTTGCGACCTGTGTCGATATAACGGAAAGCTAATAAAACAAATAGAAACAAAGGCTTGTTTAATTTTTATATTGTCTAATTCCATTAAAGAAAACAGTATTTTTGTGGAATTAGACAAACTTAGTTAAATAATTGTTTCATTTATTTTATAATAAATAGTAAATATAATAATAATAATAATTGCTAAAGGGATCACCAATATACATACATTTGAGTCAGCAAGCGTAACATATATAAGTAGGGGGAATATGTATGTAACGAGCGCTCATTCCCTGCAGCGGCGTAGTCCCCCAAAAGGGAGGGCCCCCTCCCAAAAAATATTCTTTGAAGTCACCTCACTCCTCCCGGACCCCCTCTCCCGAAAAATTCCTGAAGGCCCCCCCTTCTTATATACAAATAGAGATTAATCAACTGAACGATAATGACTATCTATATACATTAATTAAATTAACACAATCGGTACATATCTAAAAGTAAACATAAAGTCTTAAATAAATAAATTAAATTTAAATTAATTTAAATAGAGATATAAATGCATGTAAAAATAGTGGTTAAGAGTAATATTACAGAAAAATAATATATATAGATATTATATATATGTTTGGTCTGAAATATTTTTTTCTTCTCTTTTCAATAATAGTGGTAACACTATAATTGTTATTCAATTCGATAGTTGACTTATATAGTGGCTTCACAATCCCTCTAAATTTTGTGTCGATACATTTATTACATCACCATTTTTGTAGTGAGGCCCCCCCTCTTAAACACCCCCCTCCTTTCGGCCAACTTCATGGAAAATTAATAGGTGACGTCCTTATAGGTTTTTGTGGTAGACATGAGCCCTACTCTACTGTGGGAGTTCTAAATTTTGCCTACCCTAAATTTTTATTCACGTGGGACAGGGGTTTTTAACGAGTACCTGACATCGTATAGGCTCTGGACAGTGTAAAGACATGGACTGTTTTTTCAGGGAAAATCAACGTTAAATTTCTGATTACATAACTGCTCCTATACTTCAGCTGGGAAAGTGAAATATTGTAGTTGGTAATGATGAAATTTTAGGAGATTATAGCATAGAAATAATATTATAATATATAATCCAAGTATCCTTTACTTAGGCCAAATATATAACTTCGATTATATCTTTGCACAATGAGAGTAGTCTACAAACCTTCATTTATCTTAAAAATTCATTAAGAGAATTTATTTGTCTTTTTGTTGAGAGAGAAGAGGAGAATTTTGGAATATTCATAAAGTTTTGGCTGTCTGGTAATGGGAACATGGTGGGAACATCTGGGCTGGGTGGGGGCGGAGGCGGCCGAGGCAGATGTTCTACAATATTCCAGAAGCAGCACTACCACCGCCTCCGGAGACCTCCTCCTTCCGACGTTATTTGTAGCCTGCTGGGACGAAGATAAACTTAGCGAGGAGTTTTACAAAGTCAGGCCTCGGAAATAAGGTTTCCTAAGAACATACTACTTACAAATAGACATGGTACATTTATCTTGAAACAATAAAAAAAAGTTTCTTCCACAAAACGAAAAACGAGTTGTCGCTCTCCCTTTAAAACCAGTTGGGCTAAAAATCGACAGTTGACTTACATAGGGGCTTCTGATTCCTCATACTAAATGCTGTGTCGATACTCCATCGGCAGTTATTACGTATTAGAGTCGAGCCCTCTTCTTTAGTCCCGGTTCCCTTCCACCGACATCGCGGAAAGTTAATAGATGCTGTCCTAATGGGGTTTTAAATTTAAATATGTAATTATATGCAGTTATTAGGATTTCGTGTTGATACATTCATTACATTGGCATTATTTTTATTTTTATTTTTTACTTTTATTTATTCTACAATCTGTATAAACAATAAAAATAAGCAGAAGTGATGACTAAGGAGACATGATAAAATAATAAGTAATACAAAATATTTAAAACATAATAAGAAGGAAAAAAAAGAAATGAATAATACAAAATAAGCAAACATATACAAAAATAATAAACAGAATACGTAATAAAATGGTATATGAATAAACAGAAAGCATAAAATGAAAGAGATAAAACAAAAAATAAAAATAAAAAATAAATAAAAAATATTAAAATAAAATAACTAAATAAAATAATTAAAATATATAAGAAACTCGACGAGGACAGCACCAGTAGGACTCCCGCACACTGCCATATACCACTCTCCAACTAGTGGAGAGGGGAGGAGGCGGCGGGAGACCAGCGCTGACCCTTCCAACACTGTTCAACCGTCCACTGTCCAGCAGTGGAGGAAGACCAGGAGGCGAGGCGTTGAAAGGATAGAGGCGTGAGGGGAGAATCCGGTCATCATCAGCACTCCCTTAAAAATGGCGTGTGAAGAAAAAAAAAAAATAATAATAAATAATAAAATAAAAAAAGTAAATTAATAAAACGCACAAAAAAAATATTAAAATTAAAAATATATATATAAAATACAATTTAAAGTAGTTCGCGAGGCCAACGCCGCCTCAGCTTTCTTGGAGGATTATGCGAATGAGATTGTGATGATAAGGATTTGGCAAGAGGATTATTGTGGAAGGAGAGGTTCGTGTGGAACTTGGAAAAACGGGATTTGATGAGGTCCTGGAGGCATTATTAGAGTTTTTGAGTCGTCCCCCACTAAACTTCGGTTGATTTTCAGGAAAATACTAGATACGTTCCTCATAGTGTTTTGAATGTAAATGTAAAAATTACACGATGATAAATTCAATATATCGGCACTTATTGGGATTTTTGAGTTGAGCCCTCCTCTGATTCGTAACTGAAAACTTTATAAACCTAATCCTTACAGGTTTTCGTTACGTTCTTCACAATGGCAGTTATTAAATTTTCTTTGACTCATTTGGCTGAAAATCAGTAGGTGTTGTCCTTATGGGGTTCTGGACACACATATAAAGTTTTGAGTCGACATTCATTCGATCGGGTGTTATCGTGTTCACCACTGTCACACATAAACACCATCTATACAGACAGATTTTTTTCCCAGGAATGAGGGATCTGAAAGAACATGAAATTCGTATGGTAAAACAGTACCAAATTTCATTTCTTGCCAACAAGTATTACCCAAATACATCCATTATATGCTTGACCTTTTGTTTACAAGGCACATATGAAATAATATTAATAAATAAATAAAATAAGAAAAATTATATAATATAAATAAAAGTAACTATGAAAAAACTGTATGGAAAAATGTAAATAAAAACTCTTGAACAAACTTATATATAGTTGGAATGAAGAATATCATGAAAATATTGTTTTAAGGAAAACAAAAAAAGAAAATTTAGTTGAGTGGACGCTCGTTTATAAAGTTTATCTCGGCAACAAAAACTTTTTCTCTACTTTACCTCTTCCATTTTTATTCAGTTACTAGTTGAATTCAGTTATAAGCCGACAGGTGAACTGTATTTGAATAATAAAAAATATAATCAAATAAAAATAAAAGAAATATAAAAAATAAAGTCTTCGGTGAATCATAACATTTATATATTTATTACATTGGCAGTTATTAGGGTATTTGGACCCCTCTCACATCCTTCCCTTTAGCCCATCCGCTGAAAATTGATAATTGTCCATATGGAGTTTTGAATTTACATTGGGATTTCGTGTCAATACATATATTACAATGGCAGATGTGTATAAGAGTTTTATGTGATAAGCCCCTGGATACCAGAGATGGGCATAATCGTAATCAATGATTACATGATTACAGAGAAAATAAAACTTAATCATCATTGCTATTTTATAATTGATACTATCGCACTGTGAATCTAGCTAAAATGAAACATGATTACATGATTATAATCGTAATCGGAAATCGTGATTACGATTGCAATCATGTAATCATACAATAGTAATCAAGTAATCATGTAATCACAGTTACTGTAATCGGGGGATTTCGTGGGTATCAAATTTTAAAAAATGGTAATAGCACTTTGGTTACGTAATAAACTTTAAAAAAATTACTTATTAGTGTAAAAAATAAAACAATTTAAAATTAAAGAAAATCGAAGGCGATGGTTTGCGCTGTGTAATCATGTGTACATTGTGATTACGATTTCATGATTATGATAACATGATTACGATTACATGATTGCTCGATTACAATCATAATCATGGCCGTGATTACGATTACAATCGTGTAATCAAGTAATCACCCAATTTTTTAAAATTATAATCGTAATCTTAATCATTGATTATGATTATGCCCATCTCTGCTGGATACACACAGATTATTATTTCATTTTTGGAATCAGGGGGTCGAAAAACAAGAAATCCTGGTGAAAACGCCACATCTAATTTCTGACCTAATGCATAACTTCCCCTATACCTACTTCGTATAGCTGGGAACATATGGCAATAGGTAATGGAACTATTTATGAAAAAAAAATAATAATAAAATTTAAAAAAAGTAAAATATAAAAACAATAATAATAATAATAAAAATGTCTCCGTGAAGTCATGAAGAATATGTACAAAATAATAACTATGTACACAATGACTATGTATACAATATATATAAAAAAAATTAAGTCGTTAGGGCATGACTGGCAATGATTAACCACTGCGAATTAATCCACTAAGTTTTCAATTTTCCTATGAAATTAATTAGCTGATTTGATTGAAAATGTATAGTATAGATGAAATTACGTAATCAGTCAGAAATTCGATATTGAGTTTTCACCAGAATTTTATGTTTTCCAATCTCCTGACTCCACAAATGAAAAAAATGTCTATGTATTTGTGAATATGATCATATCCGATGGAATGAATGTATCAACACGAATTGTTATTATGTAAATTCAGAACCACAATACATTCATTCTATCGTGAATAATCGTGTTCACAGAAACACACATAGAGACAGTCATTCAGAGATAGAATTTTTTTTTCATATTTCGTATCTGAAGGTCGGGAAACATGAAATTCTGTTGAAAAGTCTGCATTTAAATTACATAATTTCTCTTATACTTCATATATTTCAGAAAGTAAGAGATAAGTTGCATCCAAATTATTATTAACAGTAGGTACTACTATACAGAAACTACACTGCAGATTTACCAACCACATATATTGCACTCTTCATCAAATATGCAGACGACACAACCTTGCACATCCACTCCAGTACACACTACACTTAATTTACACCACATAAACAATATTTAACACTGTTTCCGGTCTTAGAAAATTAATATTAACACAACGAAGTCAACACACTGCACCTCTACGCTCCGTTGGAGAGATTGTCCCATTTAATTTAATAAAAAGCTCTTTCATTTTAACACAAATTTAATTTTATTCCTTTTTTTATCCCTAGTTATTGTGGCTCATGCCTTTAACTACAAGATCATATTCATATATATATATAAAACTAAATATAGAGAGGTAACAAACTTGTGCCAGTGACAGTCACTCACTAAAATAGGTTTTGAGAGATCTTAATCCCGCGTCAGTGACTCATTCCGTTGTTACCAATACTATACTTTGATCTTCACATGTTCCCGATAGACCCGAAACCCCGAGAATCTACAGAACACAAAACTCAGGAATACCTATCCATCTTATAACAACAGGTTTTAAAGGAACCTATTCCCACTCCAGTGATTGTCACTCTTACACTGATTCAGGTTTAGGGGTAACAAACTCAGTCACTGTCACTCACTGATACAGGTTTTGACAAATCCTAACCCGCGCCAGCGACCTTCACTCATTCTGTTGTTACCAATACCATAAACTGATCTCCACGTGTGCCTGATAGACCCGAAACCCCGAAGGCACATCAATCCACCTACAGCACGGCCTATCGGCGCAGGGCTCGCCGCCAGACCGTAGGCCATAGTGGATTATATGAAGAAGAAAGGACATTAAATAACATAATTAATTACAGCTGTTTAATTTTGATTCATGTTCTAGAACCTGTATAAGGCGAAACCGCGGGGGCGGAGCCAGTAATACTAAAGTAGTCTAGTAATATTGTTTTATGTAAATTTAGAACTAGGTTTTGTTAAGAAATATTTCATGAGTTAGCTAACGGTACAGCCGGGGGACTCCCAAGTTTTAATAGCACCCTTTGACTTGAGATGTATTTGAAGGGTCGCACTCTGCAAACTGACTTAGTTCATAACTAGACCTGACGATGGTATAAAGCCGAAACCGGTAGTTATATATGAATATATATCTTTAGTGGAATAGACAATATTTCAAAAATAAGTTTGTTTTATTCATTTAATACTAAAGTATATAAAAGATGAAAGTTCCTTTTAAAAAAAAACAGTATAATTCTTAAAAAGAACAGTTTTAATGACTAATTTCTTGTTAAGCTAACAGTACCATTTTCATTCTAATTAAGATTTAGATACATTATTTTAAGACTCTTATCATCTGTGCCTCTGCAATCATTTTTTTCTTTTTGTGCAATAACTGAAGAGTATTTAGGTGAGACGATGAAATTGATATCAAGTCGTAGGTTTCAATGGGCACTATAAAATTATATTGTCAACCCATTACCGAAAAAAAGATGTCTTTAATATTCTTTCATTAAATGCCCGAAGAAGAGAAAGTCGATGGAGTCTCATTTAGCAATAGACTGTTGGAATTACACATTTAAATCTGCATTTAGACTGGAGATGCCACAATAGGCTCCACAATGAGATCTTTGTTAAAATTCAGAATAGATAGGAACCATTTTGATAAAATGCTAACCAGATATTAAACATGGATGAAGTAAGGTGATAAGATGGTTGGTGCCAGGTTACGGGTACCTACTTCTGGCCGGCCATAACTGGTATTGTCATGCATGGAATACTGAACAGCTTCCCAAAGCAAATCAATTTTCCAACTCTCCCTATTTTATTTCGAACTGCAAACCTTCAACATCATACTAATGTAAAAAAAAAAAGTTGGTGAATCACCGCTATGTACTTCCCCAGCACGAGTTTATCAATTAAGCTTTTGCTCTCCTCCAAAACCAAATGTCTATATAAAATTCTATTCTCAACTCTTCGAAAATAATAATTACTCACTAGTTCAATGAAAGTCGAAATTTTTCCTACACTTGATTTTTATTCACCTAGGGGTCGACGAGTACCTGAAATTGTACAGGCTCGGAACCATCGCTTAACTTCCCATCATAAAGATGGCGTGCTTAATTTTATTTTACCTCCCCAGATAAAATAAACTAAGATCCTCGGCAGGGTTTTGAACACGCGAACTGAGCTCAATAAGCAAGCACTCATACCACTGAGCTACCGGGGCCCTCTTAATTAAGTAGATTTATCCCACTTTTGAAATAATATATATATATTTTTTTAATATACATTATTTATCCTTAGGTTTTTTATCTGGGAGGTAAAAAAAAAATTGAGGAGTGGCGAAAGAGCGCTCTGGTAGTGTGCGATATGATCTCATAGTTAAAACCCGAGCATGAGTCATATTAATTAATGAATTTTGTCAGGTGGGAGTTGGCCTCGCATTTACTAATAATTACTTAATTATTAACGACAACGCAGATGAAGATGTCATCTTAAAATCGCTTAATGATGAGAGGCGTGAGATCGAATTCAAAGGGCTAATAATTGGGATCGAGAGCTCCAAAAATACCCAGCTTATGAATTTATTTCTTGGTTGGTAGGATGATGTCGTCGATACAAATGCTAAATATCGAATGTGAAAAAAACCACTTCTCAGGAGAGTGAATAAACTGTTTCATGGTTCATTCAAAATCAGTGCTTATTGTCAAACATTTTTCACCGATGTCATTATACGTGGTGTTATGCCTTATAGATGACTCTATAAGAATTTTATCGAATTATGTATCTTAATTAGTCAAAACGCACATTCGTTAGTTTGATTATCTATAATTTACCAAGCAAACTATCGAATGTGGCATTTTCGTTAGTTTGCATTACATAATATTCAAATATTTACATTGCAAACTATTGAATATGTCACAATCGATAGTCTGCTTTAAAACAGCTCATTGTTTTTACAAAAAATTGCAACAGCAAACACACGAACATGACAATTTCAATACTTTGCCATGCAGGGAATTTGATTTGGTTCCTATTCGAACCAGACCAAAAACGCGAATGTGGTACATTCGAGACTGAAACATCCCAGTTCAAAAAATTTGTTCACAATAACGAATGCAGAATAACGAATTTTTTATTCGTCACTTTGAATCTGGACATTATTACATAGTTTGGATATTCGACCCTTTGCCAGCGTTATTCCTCCCCTTTATAACGTGAATTCAGATTCGAGATTTCGCTACAACATTCATCCGTCCTAAAGCTATGGCTTTAGACCGAATACGAAAAATGCGTTTTTTCACATTCGATACTTTGCATTTGTACCGACGATGTAGTGGACTTGCTTAGGTAATAAAGAGGAATCAGTCGAACAATATATTTTATTTTTACCACAAATAGTTCCGGCAATTTACCGTCCTCAGTTAGTGAAGCTTAAAGTAGAGTAGGATCACAGACACTATAGATGGATCTCAGGATCTAGCAGTCAATATCTTAATAAAATATATTTTTGGACTGATATCTCTTTAATACATATATCAGGTTATGATCCTTGGTCGGATGTGCAGAAGTACGACTTGCGAGAAGCGTCAAAAGCGTTTACGACTAGCGGACTGACTTCTACAGAAGTCATGGCAATGATAAAAAGGCCTCGGGAAATGGGGAAATTATAACTAGTTTAAGTTGTGCCGTGAATCATTTCGTTAAAGACTTTGTCTAAAAGAATGACTTTGTTGAGCGAGCCCTGATATGATAGATACAGATTGGTGGGGGCATGCTTAGTAAAGAGTGGACTTGATGATTGAATACATAACGGAAGAAACTTCCTTATACTGTTTTTGATACGTGAATTCTCCAGTAGATGGCGCAATTGAAAAATTGTATTCTAAAATTAAAATAGTTTAAGTGGAGGACGAATTGAATTTCTATGTTGTTCAGGGTGAAGCACAGGCGTATGACGTAATAGTCAGGCGTAATCTATCATCCCAATGTGATCCGAAATAAGGTAAGTGATTAATTGGTTTAAAGACAATCCGCTGATTACCATTGAGGTAAGATTTTGGGGACGAAAATAGAAATGAAGATACCGCAGAACAACAGAAAATATAAAATATGCAGAATCCGTTGAAAACTCGAACTCTGTTTTTCGCACGATTACAATCCTAGATAGTAAAAATAAAGAGCAGAAGTTACTATGTGCTTCTTATCAAAAAGATTTTGATGTCAGTCTTTTGGTAGCACTTCGAAAAATTAAAAATATTTTTTAATGCCATAATATAGGACGTAAAATGAAGTGAAATCAAGTTTATATAAATATTTGCTTTTAATTGTTATCCTGTTAAGAATTCGGAGTATTTAAAATAATTATTCAAATTTTCACTCAGAGTAAATTTGTTTTATAGATATTGTTATCATAAGGTAATTAATAAATTAACATGATTTAATTTAATGTAAATATTTATTTGTTTATTCTGGTCAAAAAATCGGCTTTTATTAAATCCTAAGAGAATGGGTATCGGCTTGAAAAGGAAGAATTAAAAATATAACATATATTTTTAATATAATATAATATATAATCTAATGAAATGTGTATCAGTTTGTATTCAAAAGCACCTTTTAAAAAAATAAAAACTTTTTTTTTCGACGAGTACTAAACATATTCTTTACATAACATGACAAATGAAATACGAAAAATTATAATTAAAATAAATAGTCTTGGTACAGTCTCGGCTGCTGTCAGCGAGCTACAGGCTGACCGAGATTGTAGTAAACCGCTCCAGAGCAGGCTGGCAGACCTTCACGGAAGTTTCGGGTGAGTTTCTTATGTGGGCTGCAAAAGGAGCAACTCCCAGTTTCCGATGGATTTCGGTATTCCTGATTTATCAGGGTGCGTTCACTGCTATCCGGAGGACTTTGTTTTGAAACGTTTGTAACTTGTTATGTTGGTGTGGCTAGTGCAGAACCATACGGAGCAAGCGTAGGTTAAGAGTGGAAGTATTAGTGTTTTTTAAAGTAAGTATGTCCATGTGTGTCTGAGTGGTGTATTCCTGATTATAAGTGGGTAGATGAGCCTGAGTCGTGTGTGTGCTTGTTGGAGTTTTATGTTGAGGTGTAGGCGCCATGTTAGTCTAGTGTCAAGGTGCATTCCAAGATGGAGCACATCCTGGTCTTTAGGATTTCATTGAGTTGGGAGTTGATCGATTTTCAGTCTTCTGAGGTGTTCTAGCGAGAAGCTGCGTAAAGGGAACACCTTCACCTCCGTCTTCCTACCGTTCAAGTTAAGTTTCCCATTTTAGAACCACTGGCCGATTTCATCCACCTGGATTCGTAGGGAGTCGATGGCTGCTTCTAGAACTGTTTTGACTGAGGATGAGTGAGTCGACAGCGTAGGTCGCCAGGGCTCATATCTTGACAGAACAGATCAAATAAAAGTGGACGGAGGATTGCATCTTGCGGAACACCTGCTGCTATCTTCTTTTTGGAGCTAAGTGTGTCGTTCACCTTTATTTGAAATGTTCTGGCACGAAGAAAAGAGCCAGGTTTGTTTTAGTTTGTAGAGAAAGCCCTGATGCTAGACGGTGTTGAAGGCAGCTGCGACGTCCAAGAAGGCTGCTACTGTATACTGCTTCCCCTCAAAGCCCCCCACAATGGTTTCAGCAACTCTCTGTGGCTGATGGACAGCTGAGTGGTTTGATCTAGACCCAAACTGGTGGGCAGGGATGGTTCCTGCAGTTTCCAGAAGACGAAGGAGTCTTTTATGAATGATGCGAAAGGTCAAAAAAGTATTTATAGAATTCATTTCCTGGCAACCCATATTTTCTATTTATTTTTCTAAAAAGTTCAGTGGATCAAGAATTCATTTCGAAAATGTGGAAAGTCATTAATATCGTTGTGAATCTTTTTTATGTGACTTTTTGGCCAACAATCATTTTAAAAAAAACACAGGTAGTCATTTTTTAAAAAGCTTTGCCCTGAACAGAATGACATCTTGTAAGTCCCCAAATGTTCATCGACATCTTTTGCAGAAAATTATACAATGGTAAAGGTTGTAAGGATTCCATCTCCATTTGGCCGTGCCTCTCAATAAGCTCTCGTCATCTTTATGGAAACTTATGGCAGCTTCTATTAATGACTTTAATAATGACATTTGCTATTAATGACTTTAATAATGACATTTGCTATTAATGACTTTAATAATGACTGCTGCTAGTAATGACAATAAATGACTTTCCACACTTTCAAACTTTCTTTCAAGATTCTTTACTCAATTAATTTTTTAGAATAAGAAAGTCGGCGGTGAATCACCGGCAGTGTTCTTCTCCAGAGTGAATTAATGAACTAAGTTCTTGCTCTTCTCTTAGCACAATGCAAGGATTTCATTGAAAATCAATAGGTGTTTTACTCAGTGACTCACACTATATTTCGTGTTGAATTCGTTACGTCGACAGTTATGAGTGTTTTTGAGTTAGGCCCCTCCTCTCATCCCCCACTTCCCTTTCGACGATATGGCTGAACAAAAACGACTACAAACATTTCAAAACAAAATACTCTGAATAGCAAGAAACGCATCCTGAATTGTTAGGAATCACTAATCCAGGAAGGATTGGGTGTGTCTCATTTTGCAACTCACTGGCGTACTGTAAGAAGTTTTTTTTACCCTCCCAGATAAAAACCCTAAGGGCCTCGGCCGGGTTTCGAACTCGTGAGCTTGAGCTCAGTAGATAACCTCTCTTTTTTTTATATCTTTGTGCCTAGCTTTTTCTGTTGAAAATATGTTTGTCTTTGTCATCCATCAAAATACATGAAATTGCTGGCCAACAATGCTCAGGTTTGGAACTAGCAGGGTGGACGGAGTTATGAATTTTTTTTTCTACAATTGGTAGTGATCGATAGAAGGTTTAGAGAGGGTTTGGTTTGGGGATTGTGCGAGGAGAGACTGGCTCCGACAGATATTTGAAGAGGACTAATGAAGCAGGTATTAGTGAGGCTGGCCGGCCAGTCCTATCCGTCCAGTTACCTGGCTAATCATTGTCGTTCCAGCCTCCCTACTCCCTGTCCATCCACCCAACCAGCTTTACTATATAAGTTACAATATTATATTTAAAAAAAAAAGTCGTCGGTGATCACCGGCAATATACTTTATTTAATATAGTATTATATTTATATTTATATAAGGTATTAATCAATGAACTTTTCGCTTCCCCTCCAAAATTAATCGAAAGTGTACGCTAATATAACTAGGTGTACAATACATTCTGCTCTTTGCAAAAAAAACTGAGCTGAGTCAGGCATATCTGTACAAAAAACTCTGTTAATGTTTTAATAAATATCAGTAACTTATCACCTTGTATGTTCTTTATGAATATATTAATACTTTAAATAAATTTCAATTGAATTCAATGGATTTTTTTTGTAGACAACAACAACAGCTGTGAATATGTGAAAAAAAGTCGGAGTTTGTACGTTAGAACACTGAAAAAAACCGCTCAAAAAAAGTGGTGTCCGATGGTAAACCGAAAAGGGCTTCGCCCGGATTTTTACATTTGAAATAGAAAAATTCTATTTTGCGCGAGTATTTTGTCTCTCAATTGATTTCAATGGGGATTTCGTTTTTCGGTGATTATTCCTCCGTGGTATGTTCGATTTCAGATGTTTTTATTAGTAAGGCAAATTTCAATGTGATCGGTAAAGGGGTTTAGGAGGAGTACGAGTACAACGAAATACATGAGTCGCCTAGGAAAGAGCTTCATAAACTCAGCTCAATAAATTAATTACATCGGCAGTTAATCCAGTTTTTGAGTTAAGCCTTTCCACTAATATCCCCCCTTCCCTTCGGTCGAATTGGTTGAAAATTGAGTATAAGTCGTCGTTAGAGGGTTCCGGTACATTCATTCTATCGGGAGTTATCGTGTACACAGACAGATAATTTTTAAAAATCATATTTGGAATCGGGAGGGCGGAAAACATAAAATTCCGTTGAAAACTACGCATTGAATTTTTGACTGATTACATAACTTCCCCTGTACTTCGTATAGCTGTGGATGTAAAGAAACGTCGGTGAATCACCGGCTATGTAATTCCTCGCACGAATTGATCAAGTAAGTTTTCGCTCTTCCTCTGAAAAGGTGTCGTTCTTAGTGGATCCTGAATCCACATAATTCCATGAATCCCTAATGGTCCGATTTACAATTTTCTAAAACGAACCTAAATCTAAAAATGATGATCTAACACTGTCTAGATGAAATATTTAACAAATGAAACAGTTTAATTGAATAAAATTGGTGTAACTCGGGGACTTCTGAATCCTCACTCTGAATTTCTTGTCGGAAAGTCACTATATAGGCAATTAATAGAGTTTATGAGTACAAACACTTCCTCTACCCCACCCCCACCCCACCTCCACCCTTCTTCCCATGAGCCAATTTGTTTGCAAAGTGGTATATGTTGCCATTATGGGTTTCAAATTCAAATGCAAAATGTGGTGTCCATAAATTCATTACATCGGCAATTAATGGTTTTTTATACTAGACCTCTAATTCCTGCTTTTCCTTTGGCAAATCAAAATGTGTCTTGTATATAATCTAAAGGGTTAGTTCCACAGGAAGGTCAGGGGGCACCAGTAGCTCAGTAGTATGCGTGCTTGCCTTCTGAGCTCAAGGTAGTGGGTTCGAAACCCGGTCGAGGCTCTTAGTACATTTTATCTGGGAGGTAAAATAAACTTAAGCACGCCGTCCTTCGGATGGGACGTTAAGCGATGGTCTCGAGCCTCCAATCAATCCCCTAGCCTAGGTGAATAAAAATTTTGGACTCTCATAGTAGAGTCGGGCTCATGTCCAGCAGAGTGACGAAAGAGCTCTCTGGTAGTAGGCGATATGACCTCGTAGTTACAGCCCGGGCATGAGTCATAATAACTAACTAACCCCAACGAACGGTTCTGGGTACAATAACATTTCTCATAGAAATAAAAGACGTTGCCTTCCCACTGTTTTATTATAGACCAGAACCGGCTTTCAACGCAACAGCGTCATAATCAGTGGTACATTTACCCCAACCACACTGCGTAGCTGTTAAAAGACAACTGGCCAGTCACTATCATCTTATGACCATATAAAATTTCGTGTCGATACATTTATTCTATCGGGAGTTTTGAAAAGAAAAGTCTGCCTATGTGTTTCAGTGAACATGATAACGTCGAATGATAGAATGAATGTATCGACATGAAATTTTATATGTGTATCCAGAACCCCATCATAAGGGCACACCTATTGATTTTCCCCGGATTCGGACAAAGGGAGGGTTGGATTAAAGGGGAGGCTTAACTCTAAATTCTTATAAGTACCGTTGTAATGAATGTATTGACTCAAAATTTTATATGTGAATTCGAAACCCCACAAAGACTACACTTATCAATTTTTCGTGGAATGTCGAATCATGAAAGACATGAAATTCTGGCGATAACTGAACATCGAATTTTGGAACGAATACATAACTTTTATACTTAGCTGGGAAAGTAAAATGAATGAATTTTCTTATGGAAAATGGATCTTATCTCTCAGGATTCTCTTAAAAATGTATCCAATGTATCCATCCCAGACGAAATGTTTCCCAGGTCCAATTCATTTTGTAGAAAAGCCCCCTGGCTTCCCTCTGTCCTGGGCCATTCCACATCAAATCCAACAAAATATTTGATACACCCTGTTTTGGATTTATGTCATTTACAGACATTTGTAGGTCAGAGGCTAAAAAAAAAGTTGTCAGTGAATCACCAGCAATGTACTTCCCCAGCAATACTTATTCAATTAAGTTTTTGCTCTCTCCCCAACACCAATGGTCGATTATATACGGTCGGTTTCGGCCCATAACCATAAGTTTACTTTTGAAAAACTTATACTATATTTCGTTACATCGACAATTATTAGATTTTATGAGTTGAGTCCCCCTCCCCTGATCCCCTCTTTTCCTTCGGCTGATCCCGCTGAAAACTAATAGGTGACGAACTTATGGGTTTTTTAATCCACATATGAAATGTCGGGATGTCACAGTCATTACTATGACATTTATAAGAGTGTTTGCGTTAAGAGAGAGATACAAAACTCGTTGGTAAGAAAGTTTACATATGGCCACATCAAATATATATAGTTATTCATCGTTTTTAATGCGTTTTTATAAAACAATACAAATAATATAAACATTTAGTTAAAGCCCGGGCATGAGTTACGATAAAGAATTAAATATTTTAAAATTACAAATAACAATAAATTCAAACATTACTTAGAAATATTTACTACCGAAATTTATTGTACATTCTTTGGAGCGCTATTACTTTGTTCATATTGGTCCTATTTCAAATTTTAGGCACAAATATTGAAAATTTATGAAAGTGTATATGAAGGAAATCGAGTGATTTTCCAAAAATTAGGTCAAAATGTAAGCGGTATTTTTTAAAATGTGCTTATAAAGTAAAATGTCCTTATTTTTCTTTCGATTTGGGCCAAAATTCAAATTTGAATTATATTTCATGAGTCACTGAAAATTGACAGTCCTTCTTGAGTACTGGATTCACATATAACATTTCATGTTACGTCCTCACATATGCAGTTATATTACTTAGGCAAAATAAATAGGTATAATAAAATGAAAAAATTCAAATGGAATTATCATGGATTCAAAACTAGAACTTACAACAACAACGACATTCATTTCGTCATGCTATGATAATAAAAATATATTTTAAAATTCTTTGCTATGTGTTACAATTTAAACATTACATATAAATATTTCTTAAGGAAATTTAATGTTATTTTTTGTATATATATTTATATAAAATTTCGTTCGTATTGATCACAATTGTAAAAAAAATTGTTTGTTGCAAATTTAGTAAGAAATATTTTTTTTAAGAACCGACTTGTTGATAGGACTAACCATTTTTGCTACAATCAAGCAAACGTCTGAAGATAGGTTTCGAAACGTATATTAATGTAAGAGGTACCTTATAAAACGTACGGGAAATAAAGTGGTCTAATTTTTTTTTCCGATTTCAGCCAAAATCTAATAAAATCTAAGTTAGACCCTTATATAAAGTTTTACGTCATTACGTAGGCAGTTATGAGGGATTTTCGTATAGCTGTGGAAGGTAAAAAAAAAAAAAAACATTCCCAACGTCCACATTGATAAAATGTAACATAAATAGAAAACATTTTTACCTTAGACTTTTTTTAAAATTTAATTGTATATTTTTATAAGAGGAGGGAAAGTGAAAATGTGTTTTTATAAAAAACAAAAAAGAAGACATAAAAAGAAAAATCATCTTCTGTCATCCGTCAAGCTTCGGAAAAACCAATTTGGAAAAATAAATGGAACCTGGGAGAGTGAAATGAAAGTAAAAATTGTCAATAAATTTAAAAAACAAAAGACGAATGAAAAACATTTATTTAACCAATAACGGAGTCTTTCACTTAGAGAAAATTCACTATTTTATCCGTACAAAAGGAAACCTTTTATGAAATTTACTATTTTTATAATAATAATATTTATCTCCGTTAAACTGAAACATGGTAATAGGACTATGTATACATTAAGATTATACATAAATTATATACATATACACCTATAGTTATATAAACTATATAACTTTTGAATGAGTGGTTGTAACAAGATGGGACAGTGAGTGTTCATCGTAACTATCTAATGATATTTTTTCCAAGAAAAATAGTTTTTGTTGGTAGAAATTGAGTGTGGCATAATTCAAAAAAGATCCTTGAAAAGAGGCGAAAATATTATTTCGGGCGGCAAACACTTTTCAGTGCCGTTTTTGACTATAAACTTTAGTACATCTTAACGATCAAGAATATCTTTTAGGCGTTTATGAGAGTTAAAGAGCACCGGAGAAAATAGAAAAAGATGAGAATTTACAGGTGGTCGATTCCTTCCGGCTTCATATTGCTGCAGCTCAGGTTAATGTCAGTAGCATGAAAAGTAAAGTAGTGAATATACAAAGAAGCCTGGCACTAACTACAACGTCTTCCAACGTTACAATAGTCACAGAGGCACAAACCAGGGTTGTTGAATATCGGCAGCAAGCTTTTGATGCTGCATTGTATATCGTTAGACTCAACATCCGCCTCAGGATCCAACGTTACAGTAATCACAGAGGCACTAAACATGGGTGCTGTGAATCGGCAGCAGGCTTTTGATGCTGCATTGTATATCGTTAGATTTAACCTCTACCTCACCATCCAACAATCAGAGATGTTAGAGTGACCAGGAAGAGGTGGTAGCTGCATTTTATAGCGTTAGACTTACTTCCACCTCAACCTAGTGCTAACTACTTCAACTAAAAACAATTTAGTTGGTATCACTGACGCTACTAAAGTAACATAGAACGCACTTACCTCACTGTTGTATGATATAGGTCCGTCGCTAGATTCCCACTTGTTAGCAATTCGAATTGTTTCAGCAGTCTTTTGTTGAATCGATTTGGTATCATCCAGAAGAGTCAACTCGTAGAACTCCTGAATGTCTGAAACACAACCCAATAATTCCATAAATATTCCACCTTAAAATTCATGGAATCATAAATTAGTATACAAAAAAAATGAATATAATAAATGTTTCGATAGCCGGCGAGGAGAACTCATCTGATCGTAATGAACACTTGACAGAGAGAAGGATGAGGCATTTGAAATGAGAGGGCCGATGGGAAGGGTATGGGATCGATTCAAAAGTCATAATATCTGCCCATGTAATGAATATATCGCAACTCGCTACAGAAGTGACACAAATCAAAATTCATGAATGTCTGTAAAACGACATCAAAAAATTACTGTAATTTGAAATAACTATTTTGAAATAATGAGGGCTCGTAAGTTTTTCTTTCTAGTTCCATGAAGTCAGTGTAACATTTGTTATTTTATAACCAATGCGTTTTTAGTTTTGTTCTACTTCTTGGGGGTGGAGGGGTGAGTACTGTCGCTTCTGAATTAATGTTGCTCCAACAGAATTTTGAGTTGTGACACTTCTAACTCTACATTCTATCAACTCAGTAGGAGCAAACGCTCCCATTTTTTTCAAGTTGAGTTTAAAAAGAAGTTATATTCTCTTAGTTAGATTTACAGGCTCTTTGGAGTTATATTCAAGTCGAAATATCCAAATAATAAGGGCGATAATAACCTTGCAGTTTTTGCCCTTAAAAATCATCTCATATAATATACAAATGGAAAAGAAAGACCCCCCCCCCCCCCCCCCCCCCCCCGTCCAACATCAGTAGCCAAGATCTAGTATTAGGTTTTTGATCACACCGAGAAGAAAAGAGGCAATAATTATCAGGTATTATAATTAAATATTGTGAAAATGTAATCTAACTAAATTGCTAGTCAACAGGAGAGCTGCGGAAGTACATTACCAGTGATTTACCGATGACCTTTTTTTTATGCATAATAAACAAAGTTTTTTGTTTATTTAAACGTATAACTTTTTTAATACATTTTTTTATCACTTGGAAAGATGTCAAAATACAAAATTTACTTGTGAATACTTAAAAGTTACTTATAAAGAATTGACGCAAAATATAAATTATTTCTTAAGAAAATGTTGACTAGAAGATAAAAATATGACAAAAAAATACTTTTTTAACATTGGAGGATCTAATTTAAAATTCATAAAACACGTAAAAATATTAGTACTCTTTTGAACATCACTTTGATGTGCAAGAGTGTAAACAACTTTTTTTTTCCTTGAGTATGTTAACCACAAAAAAATCGTTGGCGAATCGCCGTCAATGTGTTTCCCCAGCACAACATAATCAATTACTTTTTCATTCTCCCTCCAATAAAGCCATAAATAAGGGAAGAAAAACAAAAAAATTCTCCCTCCAAATCAATCGATGGTTTGGGCTAAAAATCCTTAAGGGTTTTGAATTTAAATACAAAATCTGATGTCGAAACATTCTTTACATCAGCAGTTTTTTGGGTTCTTGAATTGAGTTGTACATCGTAGAGCACGGGAAGTACAAACAAGGATAAAAAAAAACAATACAGATTTTCGAATGAAAAATCAATATCATTAAACTGCTTGTACGATAATATATCATTTAACTAAACCACTGATGGAAAAGTTTTGAAATGAATATGGATCGTTAGTTCCAGTGAATCAACCATCAAATGATAATAACAATATTTATTTCCTTTAAACCTTAAAATAAAATTTGGATACGTCATACAATTGTTTACATGAAAATCTATATATAGGTATATAAAATCTAATGTGTGTATGTTTGTGTTTTATATACTCCTAAACTTCGATCTGATTTTGTACTTATATTCAGCAATAATGTTCGTCGAGTCATCGAGAAGGTTTAGAACATACGTTTTATTCCACCCCCGCATTTGATGCATTTGCTTATGGAACAAAAATCATTGCACGAATAGGCATAAAAACCTTTCTGTATTGGATTGAGCACTAGAAATGTTTGAGACTTCTTTCTACCTTACCCTTGCCTTACCCCCGTACCACCGCATTTTGTGGATTCTCTCAGTGGATTGGATTTGGAACTTCCTTGCTTCGCACATGGACAATTGTATGTAGCCTGTTCACGAGTTGGAAAACCATCATATTTACATGTATATGCACCAGATGGAACAACTAAAAATATTGTGTGTCCAAAAGCATTAGAATAATGTCATTACATAAATAATATTTTTTACTATCAATAAAGTAAAAATAAAAACAAAATTGAATTTTTATTTACAAATCTTATATATATAAAAATGATCGTACGTCTGTGTGAGGCTTATAGGATGCGAATCTGTCGAAGCTATTGCGCTCAAACTTATGGGTTATGTTTGACACATCACTGGAACGGTTTAAAAAATGGTTTGACAACTTTTAAATTGAAATTTGTTTTTTTATTACAAAAATAGCCATTGCAACGCATGGCGGGTTTAGCTAGTCGCTTATACATTTTTAATCAAATACATAATAGAGAGCGCCAGTAGCTCAGAGGTAGCATGCTTATCTACTGAGCTCAAGATTGCCAGTCAAACCACGGCCGAAGTCCTTAAATTTTTAATATGAAAAGTGAAGAAACCTTGAGCACTCCCTCCTTCGGATGGGACGTTAAGCAGTCCCGAGCTTGTATGTGTCAGGAACTCGTGAAATACCCCGATCCTAGGTGATTAAACCAGGCTTTTTTTAGAACTCCCACAGTAAAGTATTATTAATTATAAATATTTTATATAGATATTTCTTTCAGACAAATCTTCTTTCAGAAGAATATTTCGGTGCGATCATGGGCCCCGATAAGAGCTAAATATAGTAAAAAAAAAAAAAGAGCGAAAAATGCAAAAAAAAATATAGGTATATATAAATAAATTAACTAATATCAGTAAAGTTCAGGGGTCATAGTGGCCGTGCGGTCTAGCTCAAGTCGCATGGTCTCACCATGGTTTGCGGGTTCGAATCCCGTCTGGGAGTGAGTTTTATTTAAATAATTTATGGTTTCCAGATTTACTATTGATTATATGATTGTGGAAATGTTTTGCCAACTGACATTCAGAGAATACTATAATTTTCATTTGATGTTTTAATCTGCCTTTAAATTCTTTGTATTTGTTTTTATTCACTTTAATATTTATTATATGTTACATTTATATAATTCATGAGTCATACCTATATAAATACCAACACTTTACTGTTAGATTCGCTTTATTAGATTTTATATATATATCATTTTCTTTCTTCTTTTTATTTTATATTTATTATTATCTCGTAAATATCTGTTTATTGGAATGTATAGAGTAACAAAAACAAGGGATTCCCCGTCATTACCTAAAAACCCCCTCCTTAACTGTACCCTCTACCCTGTCAACCAATTCTGTCAGTTTGTAAGTGACTCTTGATAATGCCTTAACACGGCGAAACTAGTTGAGTATTTGAGAATATATAGTGAAGTTTGACAAAGAAATTGTGCATTTTAATTATCTATTCCGAGTTTTATTTAGTAGATAGTACTCCCTCCCAGGGCCATGGATGTCGTAAAGCCGTACATAACTAGATATCACCGTTATAAGAGACATGGCTAATATGTATTGTACATAATACCAAAAAAATATAATCAGTAAAGTAAATAGTAGATAACTTTTAAAAAATTATGATAATAATAAAAATATTAAACATAAACTTTTATATACGAAACATAACTTTTAAATTAGTTTTTTTTTTTTCGTGTTTGGACAATGAGAATAAATTTCCGTATTCGGATAAAGATTTTCTTCCATCATAAAAATTTTATTTGAATTTAATTTGTTTTATCTCTTTGCTTTCAGGAAGTGGGGGGGGGGAAAGACATTTTAATTTAAAAATTAGTTGATTCATAATGAATTGTATTTTTTTCAAAAAGAGGAGCAAGTTTTTTTTTTCTCTACTTGGTATCATAATCATTACTAGTATTGTTGAAAAGGATAATATTTATATTTTTTTCTATTGAACTAATGTTTCAAGAATAAACAGCTCAGGTAATAACAGGATTATTAAATATCTCTCTGCAGCTTGTTGTTTGGTTAACATTATTTATTATTCTTAGTGCTTTCTTTTGAAGTCTGAAAATATTAGCACTAGAGCTAGACGCTCCTCATTGTATTAAATCGTAATTAATTATAGAATAGAAATGTACATAAAGTGACATTAATGTTCCCTTTGGTACTTAAGTTGAGCCTATGTTAGTTTCGTACTAATATGGAGACCTAGACATTTTATATCTTTAAATTATACGGAAACGGTAATAACTACTAATGCTGGGTTTTTATTTGTTAATTTAGGGGTCGTTTTAAAATTTAAAGTGGTTGTTTGGACTCATTTAACATTAACTCATTGATTAGCCGTGATTCGTTAAATGTTTAAAGAGCTTTTGACATGGATTCAATCAACGAAGTTGGACTTTTAGTCAATTCGAGAATATAAATATAATCTGCGATAAGGACCCACGTAATTAGGTTATATTAATCGTTAATGTATATGAGAAACAGCCTTGGCCCTAAGATTGATCCTTGAGGTACATCGTATGAAATTTCTTTCCATTCTGTATATATTTCACCAGACTCATCTTGAGCTTCGACTCTTTGAAACCCTCCTGATATATATATATATATATATATATATATATATATATATATATATATATATATATATATGTAGCATGCCTACCTTATAGACAATATATATAAATGCTCAGAACTAGCGATGCTGCAGAGAATCGCGATCGCTAGGAGTAAAATATGGCTTGTGAGGTGTTGAACGAAAGAGAATTGCATTCGGAAGAACATGCTCGAAACCAGCGATTGCTGTGAGGGAAACGCAATCGCTGGGAGCAGAAACAAAGAACAATGGAGATGGGGAGTAGAAAGGAAGCCAGGATAATTGTCGGCATCCTGTGTGGTAATTATATTGTCGGCTCAGTTTTTCACATAACTCTAATTAATATCCGCTGGGATTCACAGCCTGACATCCGCAGGCAATCACAGAAGTGGTCACCGGTGATTGGCTGAGGATGGGGTGGGCGGAGACTGACGACCAATGAGACATCAGGAATCATCCCCAGAACAAATCATCCCCACTCTTCTCTTAGCTCTTCGCTCAACCTCTTCACTCACTTCTTCAACTCATCGCTCTTGTGCCAACAGTTCACCACGTTACTATTATATTTGACAGTGAGTTTCAGTATGTGATTGTAGATTCTTGGTTCACGTCTCGGATGATCAACACGTATAGTTTATATTTGACAGTGAGTTTGAATATGTGAATTGAGCAGTGTTCGTTCATGTTTTGGGCCATTCAGGCGAGTGAGATACATTTTGATTTCGGACGCACATAAACTCAGTGAATAATCTAAATTCTATTGTGGCCTCCAGGCAGACCTACAAGGACTAGGTGAGTAGATGGGGTCGGAGGGATGTACATCAAGGATGACCACATCGCCACCTGCAGGGATCAGTATCGAGGTACCTCGTAATTAACGTAGAAAGTCCTTCAGACAAATGGCCAATTTATATTCAATTGTTTTTTTTTTCTTTTATAAATATGATATTTTCTTCTAAAATAAATATTCTAGGGTTTGAGTTGTCCATTCTATTTCCCCCCTCCCATTCTTCTTCTGGTTGACAGCAATAATTAATTATTGTTAATTACTAATGTCAAACCACAGTTAGGAACTTGTACCCGTCCTTCTCGTGGGAGTGCATTTGGCTATCCAGGTATTGTTTTTTATTAAAGTCGCGATGTAAAAAATACTCAATTTTAATAATTTTTCCGATGTAATTTTATATTCACTATTTACGTAAAAATGCACTCACACAAGGAGGAGAGGTGGTATAATATATATATATATATATATATATATGTGGTACACCTAGGGACCTAAGCATTTAGTGCTCTTATCCCTCCCCTGGAAGCACTGGGCTTCCCCCTTATTTTATTACCTGTATGTTCATACTACCTAAACCAAAGAATGCTCTCGTGGTCCAATCTTCTAAAATCCACCTCTGCGATTACATCTTCACCAAAGATGCGGAATCTCGCTCGTGCATATCCCGAGCAGATGCCCAGGAAGTGTGCCACTGTTTCGTCTTCCTCCTCACATCTATCTCAGATAGGACTGTCCTTGACTCCTACAGTGTGTAGGTGTCTATTGAACGGACCGTGTCCTGTGAGAACACCAGTCAGTTGCCTAAGCTCGTTCCTTTTGAGGTTCACGATCCTATCCTTCGAAACCTTGGACTCTCCTTCCAGGAACGTCTTCGACTGCCTGCATGTGGTCATATCTTTCCATGTACGCTCCAAAAGATCCTTAGTCCACTCTTTAATCCGGGTTCGGTGTGACTCCCGAGATATTCCTAGTACTGGCTCTGGCCCCATAAAGGGTTTACTTGAACCTTCTTTGGCCAGTCGGTCTGCCTCTTCGTTTTCCTGGATCCCTGAGTGTCCGGGAACCCAGTAGAGTCCAACCTTCTTGCAGTTTCCTAGGGTGTTTAACTGATTTGCGCACTTCCTTTACCCTCCAGATAAGTAACACCTCTAATACCGTAGTGGCTCATTTTCTTAAGAATAATTTCGTGTTTTACAAGATCACTTTAGTTAAATCTTCAGATATACCCAGACACTTTTTCTTTATTGTCTAGAATTGAAATATTTGTAAGAGTTGTTGGTATAAGAAAGTCCTGTATTTACAACGACAGTGATGTAATTATTTATATATGTTTTTTATTTGTATACAATTATAATTGTAATATTCTTTTTTTTTTTTTTAATATTGTAATGTTATACATGTTTGATCTGATTTCACCCTATCAGTATCTGCCCCTCAAAGACGTGTAACACAGATAAAATAGTTATTACTCTTTCCTTTGAAAATCTGTTTATTATACATTTTTTTTTCAAAAAATAGAAGAAAAAAAATTGTATAATTAACTCGACTGAAAGACGACTGAGCTGGTTTGTTAATTAGGTTCGAGGAGTGAGAAAAAATTTTTCTGAGGAAACGAGGAAAAACTAATAACAGGCGGAAAATCTGGACTTACTTTGAGAAAAATAACCAAGTCTAATTCAGAGAGGGGAGACGAGGGACCAGTAAGGCAATCTACTCAGCTTATTATAACGACTACCAGATCATCAGCAAAGTAACTTTTAGTAAGGAGGTTAGTGCAGTTATTTGCCCTGTTAGTAAGTTTGAGTTACAAGATTTTGCAAATAAGTTGACATAACCTCTTCCCCTTCAGCATAAATGGAAAATTCTGATGCCTCGCGGTCTACTTAAGACCTATAAAACAATGCTCTACTCAATATTTCATTCATAACTAGAAACATATTTATCCCTATATATTTATGATTTCAAAATGATATTTCACAAACCGAAAAACTTGCAAAAAATCGTATTTAGTATAAAATATGTACCTATTCTAAATTTCTCTACAACTATTATTTGAAGAGATTTCTGATTAGGTCATAAATATCAGTGATATATAGTAAAATGTCCTCAAGTAAAGTGGTCTCATACGTTGAAAACTCGATCTCGGATTTACACACGATTTCTTTACTTCCTTGTACAACAGGTAGGAATACAAAAATATTTGGAAAACACTGACATTGTTAGTATTTAGCTAACATAAATTGATCCTTTAATCCAGGTTTTTTTTAATGAGATTTGAATATTTAAAAAAGCCAAAGTTTTGGCACAAATGATTTGTTAGAAATGGTCCTAAAGCTGCTGAATTAAAATTGCCGGATTTGGTTATCAACTTTTAAAAACTTTATTACAACATAAGCTCCGAACCTCCAAAAAATATATATATAAAACCTTGCTCTTAGTCCTAATTTTAGTAAATATAAAAAACAATTTAAACTTCAACTAAAAATGTTTATTCTAAAGGAAACTCCGTATTTCGAGAAAAAAAAACATGATATAAAAGTTGTGTTACATATCCAAATCATTATTTGATACATAAAAGCTATGACCTTAATAAATTAGATACATAAACAGTTAGATACATAATATATTATATTAATGTATACATTTTACTTCCCCAACTATAAGAAGAATAGGAGAAGTTATTACTAATCACACACCGGGGTTTTATTTTATCCGACCGACACCTTGATTCTAAAAATAATAAAAAAATAGTCATCGGTGAATCACTGGTTATTTACTTCCCCAGAACGAATAAATCAATCGTTTGCGCTAATATTCAATAGTTGATTTACATAGAGGCTCCTAAATCCTCATACTAAATTATGTGTCTATAAATTCATTATATCTGCTGTTATTAGAGTTTCTGAATTGAGCCCCACTCCTCTCAACCTCCCCTATCCTTCGGCTAATTTCGCTGAAATTTGACAGTTTATGTCCTCGTTGGGTTTTGACTTCAAATATGAAATATTTTTCAATACTTCGGCAGTTATTGGAGTTTTTGAATTAAACCCCCTCTGATCACCTCTGCACTTCTGCCGATTCCGCTGAAAATTGATGTGTCGTCCTGCCAGGGTTTTAAATTCACAAGTGATATATTCATTACAACAGCAGTTATTTGAGTTTTTGTGTTAAGCCTCAAGAAAATCAATGAGGGTTCTGGATTCAAATATAAAATTTCGTCCAAGCATTTTTTTTTTGTTATTTTTGCATTTTTAGTTCATTTATTTTATTTTGATTTAGCAGCCCACATTTGAATATGTAGTTGATTATACAGCCTGGAGGAGCAGAAATGTTGTTGACCCCTGCTCTAGATAAACCGCAAACCACCGTCTGTTCTCCCTAAAACCGTCCTTCTCAAGCCACACTTCATGCTAGACCTGCGTTATTAAGTAGAGCAGTGTCAGATTCTTGGAAAATATAATTTTACTTTTCCAGAAAATTTGATGTTATCACCAGAATTTCATGATACCCTTCCCCACCACTAATGTATACACTAAGTCTTTGCTCTCTCTCCAAATTCAATGGACCGTTGTTACAACCATCGTTTGTACTATGTGTATTAGATGTGCCTCTATAAACGATGTTATTGGTTATTTACACCACATCAATGATCACAGGAGGGAGTTCTATATATTCTATAAATAAAACTCTCTCCCAGAAGAGATTCGAACCCGCAAGCGTGGTGTGACCATGCAACCAAAGCTCTAGCCCGCACGGCCCCCAATAAATCTTTTGTTGACACAGTTATTGTTATTGTTGACATGAGTTTTGAAAAATTAATGTGTTAATTATTATGTAATTACAATTGATATTGTAACAATAATTGTTATCCATGTTGATTAGAATCTATTTCTAAAGCTCATGAAACATTAAATTTAAATCATTATATGGATGCCAATAAATGAGTTAATGTTGATTGCCTCCAAAACAGTTACTTTAAATTTCAAAACTACGTCCTAATTATGAAAACCTACAATTTGCAGTTAATAGTACATTTATACTTGAAGCACTAATGTACATTAGAAAAATTATTAAAATTTCCTCTCTTTGAAATTCTTGTCATGATACCAGGAAGAAAGATGGATAGTGAATAACTGAATAATGTTACTCTCAATATCAGACAAAATTTCTATCCGGAAATTCAAAAAGAAAAGAAAGCATCAAAATGTCGAGTTTCGTATATAAAAGCAGTAATTCATATTTGAACTTATTTATTTTCTTGGCAGATAACCTATAAGTTATGTCATAATTAATTTTTGTTTAAAAATTATATTATTATTATATTATTCTATTTATTATTAGTTATTTAATATTTACCTAATTGTTATTTGTTTATATATATATATAAAGGTATGTATTTTTTTCCTTCTATATTTCTCTCTTTTTGATCTGAGAAAGGGCCTTGAAATCGCCCCTTTAAAAGTTATACTTTTTTGAAAAAGAGAGTAGCAATGTTCAGATATTCGAAAATCATCTTTCTTCCTGGTATAATTATGACTAGAATCGTTAAGTGGGAAATGATTTTTATTTTTCTTAATATCATTAATATATTTTTATTATTAATATAAAAACCATTGTCCGTCCAATTGTAGCTTATACTGGTGAAACTTGAGTGTTGACAAAGACGAAAGAAAATGAAGAGACTCTGCTACTGTGGGAACGGAAAGTACTTAGAAAGATTTATGGACTTGTTTCCGAGAACGGCAGATGGCTTATCCGAAAGAACAGAGAATTGAGAGACCTCTACCGGGATTCCGACCTGGTGTCCGTGATCAAGCAGGCGAGATTACGTTGGTTGGGCCACGTAGAGAGAATGGAAGGAGGAAGACTCCCTAAAGAGGCCCTCTACGGTAGGCCAGGCGGTGCCAGGAGAAGAGGAATACCTAGATTCCGTTGGCTGTACGACGTCGAGGCGGACCTCCGTGTGTTGGGCATCAGAGGATGGAGGGAGAAGGTTTTGGATCGAGACGAATGGAGGAGGATTGTGACGGAGGCCCGGGTTCTTTCAGGACCGTAGCGCCGCAGGAAGAAGAAGAATCATTAATATTTCATATATGTATGTATATACAGTGCAGGCAAAGGCAGGATTACAATTTTTTTTTAAATATTTCTCTGCACCTTTTCACAGGTTGTGAAATGAAATATAGTCTGAACTCTCACAGATTTTATTGATATTTGCTAGCCGGCTATCGAGACAGCCATCATCATGAGACAGTCTACAAAAAACCATCATCACCACATCTAGAAAACAGGTTCTGTTGGTTAAAATCCATAAAATATTGTGACAATAAACAGTTAAATGAATATAAATAAATAAAATTGAAATAATGATGTCAAAAATAAATATCTTTATATCAATTTTATTTTGTTACTCTTTATGCCACAATATTTTATGGATTTTAACCAATGTAATCTGTTTCCTTGATGCTAAATTATGTTTTTTTGTAGTCTGCTTGATGGCAACCTCGAATGCCGGCTAGCAAATATCAATATAATTTGTAAGAGGTCAGACTATATTTCATTTTAAAACCTGGGGAATTATCACTTCTCATTACATCAGTCATCTTCATATTAACTCTGCAGCTTGTTCTTTGAGTAATATTATTTATTATTCTTAGTGCTTTCTTTTGAAGTCTGAAAATTGTAATACTCGAACTACAAGCTTCCCAATGTATTAAACCATAATTGATTATAGAGTGGAACTATACATATATGCTAAGCTTAACATCTCGCTCCCTTGCCCCAAGTGATCTTTATAGAAGAATGACCAAGTCATGAATATACATTTGAAGAGAAGGGGAACACTAGAACATCTGTTGACTACCGGAAAATGAGATTACCTGCATAAGGACCATGTAATACGGGAGGTATAATTGAGAATCCCAGAGGAGGAGCATTGGAGGGGGTCCAGAGGGATGCTAATACGGGGGTAGAGAGCCAAGATTTGCATTTTGGGAGATGGGACAGGACGGCAGCCGGCCTTCTGGGAGGTCCCAGGGTAGGGGATAATATGGAGACTACTGGGAGACCTTGGTGGTGTAATAACTGAGAAACTGAGGTTCCAGTTATCAAATAGGCAGACATAATTACTGGAAACTTGCCATGTATGTAGGCTAACGTAGGAAATTCGGGTGTTATCTACATGTGCTCCATCCTGCCACGTTAAACTCATAAAGGCGTCCGTTTTACTCAACAAAATATATACAGAATAACATATATTTTTTTCGAAAGTAGAATTATATTTTAAGTGGAAAAATGACAGATTCAACTTATCTACCCTTGTTGAAGGAGAGCTTCGTGTATGTATTCAATTATATAAAGAATACTCCAGCCATCCTTATTGCTTTCAAGTAATTTTATTTAATATAGCACCGAAATAGTACCTGGCGTTTCTGGAGCTCACAAAACTATAGGCATGCTCGTATGGTAGCAACTTACCCCCAAGACCGTTGGTTGTCACAAGACCTACGATAGATAATTATAAAGATATTTTGTAAATTACTATAATAGGGATTAAGAGTGAGTGGTGTGTCACTCTCTCCGCACCTTCAGTATGTAGTGAAATCCGGTTGCCACATGGTCCATCTTAGAACGCACTGTGGTGGTATAGTATAGAGGCTACTACTGAGCTTAAGATGGGACTCAAACCCGGCTGAGGCCCTCTAGGTTTTTTATATGAGAGGTTCACAAAATGATAAGCAAGGAGGGGATGATAAATGGCGGTTTCGATCCTTCGGTATGTCAACTACTATTTAAACACCCCTGACTATTTAAATCTGGATAAGCAACATTTAGGACTCACGCAGTAGAGCTATTTGGGAATGGTTAAGAGCATTGTATGCCCTTCATGTACAAATCAAGATGGGACACCTGTCACTATGGTGTAGATACCTGGAATGTGCCTATTATAGTAGAGTCGGGCTCACGACCACCAGAGTGACGTAAGAGCGCTCTGGTATTAGGCGATATGACCTTGTAGTTGAAGCCCGGGCATGATTTATTTTAAAAATTATTATTATTTATTATATCATAATGTTTGTCGGTTGATGTATATAATTTATAAGCTAGTACATAGTACAAAATTCTAAGTAACCTTTATTCACTTTATTTTTTGCCCTTTTTATTCACATATACCAGAAAGGAGAACAAAATATCAATGTAAGATATTTATTATATAATTATTATTTGTTTTGTTATAATTAAATTATTTTTTGCAGAGATATGAGAAACCCTTTAAATATATAAAGTAAAACGTATGTTTTTTTAAAAATAGTGTTTATTCCACAAAATATATGGGAGTATTTTCGGTATTCCTTCGTGGCTGAAGATGATATATTGAAAATACACCCATATATTTTGTGAAATAGACAATATTTAAAAAAAACATACCTACGTTTTTCTTTATATTTTTTCGAAGATGAAATGTAATTTTTTTTACAAAATATACATACTATTATTATATATTCAAAAAAAATAAATACTTTTTCAATAAAACATTTCCCAGATTCCTCATATATCGGCGGTCTTCCTGCATATTGCAGAAACATAACAATGCAACCCTCAATTCTAAAATTGCGGCATTGTTGCACTGAAAGTTGTTGTTCTGTTTGGACCAACAATAGACAAACTATATACCTGTGGAGAATGACAAAGGAGCAAGGAGAGATGAGCTGAGAAAGGCGCCCCATGCCCTTTTGACAGAGCATTGTTCCTGCAATGAGCAGGTGGCTGAAGCGGCACTGTCCTCGAAGCTCTCATCCCTTGACAAAGAAACTCTGCTCTCACACAACATCTGTAATTAATTAGTTTGGGTGGACAGAAGTGTGACAAATGGTTCTGCCAACCCAACTCTCCAGGCAAGCCTGATTTCATTTCCTCCCTTCACTCCACTTCCCGCAAACATCTAACCACAAAATCGATTCCCGTTTTACAACAGACTACATTCATTTTATTAAAAAAAGGCTTGGGACAATCGCTTAACGTTCCATCGAAAATATGGCGTGTTTTTTTTTTTTTCTCAAGCTCTGTAGGCAAGCACACAGCCATTGAGCTACCAGCGTTATATAAATCTAAATATCACAGGTTGCGAAAATAAAATGTAGTCTGACCTCTCACAAATTTATTTTAATATGCTAGCCGGCTTATAAGGTTATGTAAAAAAGGCTGCCCTTCTCATCAGCCAGTCTACTAATAAGTAAAAATAAATTATGTTTTCAAAACGTTTTTCCAGGTATGTGTTAATTTTGGAAGCTTTTACAAAACAAGGTGGCCGTCCGGGCTAAAGCGTAGGGCTTTGTTGACATGGTCTCACCATGGTTGCGCGTTCGAATCCGGTCCGGGAGAGTTTTATTTCATAAACAGAACATCCTCGCGAGACAATTGATGTTGTAAATAACTAAATAATACCGTTATAGAGACATGGCTAATATGCATCGCACATTAAATTTAAAAAAATGAAGAGCAACCTAATTTTTTTTTTTTTTTTTTTTTTTTTTTTGTCTGAGATGCTATAACTTTGGTCCTATTATTAATAATAATAAATTTATTTTCGTTAAACTAATACATGGTAATAGGATACGTCAAATGAATTTATACACTAAGATAGCTTATAAATTAGATTTATAACTACTTGAGTCTAACACATCTACGGTTAGTAGTAATAACAAAACTATTTAAGAAAGTAAAATGAAATTAATAAAAACTGAACAAATAAATACTTAAAAAAATATGATGTTTCGGGACGTCTTATCTCGGTAAGAACCACTTTTTTGATAAAACTAACTAACCCTTTTCGCATTGCAAGAGCAAAAAAATAATTCCAGGCATTCTAAACTGCCGTTTTGCAACTTTCGGCGTGTATCTCACAAACCGGGCAACCTACAAAAAATCGAACTTCATGAAAAATGTGCTATTCTAGTTTTCTCTACAACTAATTTCAGAAATGATTTTTGATTAGGTGATAAACATATCTAAGTGGTTTCTTGTAAAATATAGTCACCGAACTAAAATGGTAAACTCGATCTCTTTTTTTACACGATTTCAACACTTTTCATACTAAAGTTATAAAATGGAGTTATTTTATCCAGTGTATCTCGATGTGTGGGGCTTCGGGATTCAAAAACACCTCTAATGCCACTTGGGAATATTAGCTGCCTTGAGCATTATGACGTGAAGCCGCCATATTTTATGATCCAGTAAAATCTAATATTATGCCTCCCTGGAGATGTTATTCCACCCGGGAAGAGGCTCTCCGAATGACCAAGTTCGGCAAAAACATCTCCCACAGAATAAATTGGCTTAGTTACCGCTCATTCTCCAGGATCAATACTACCAACGTACAAAAAAAACACATTTCCTCTGTAGGGGCTGCCTTTATCTGGGTCTCCTATCTGTGGAAAATTACGTAAACCTCTTTTCTGATTACAGATCAGATCCTGTTTTTACATTTAACACCGTGTAACTCAGCCGAAGAGGTTTTTTTTTCAGAAAATTATCTGAGAAGATTAAAGTTCGTTCGCGGGATGAAACCCGATCCAATATCATTCTGGCTAATCTTACTGTCACCTTGAGTAAAATATTCATTTACCTTGATACTGTGAACATCTTAGCTCTCGGTAGGGGCTTTGTAAGTAAGTCTCTTTGATGTGCATGCTTAAGTGTGTATGTGTCGGACGGTTGCGTGCGCAGCGCACACACACAACTACGCACTTCATTATCTGTGATGTCAGCTCTTTTTAAGCATTTCTATAGTATTTTTACAACATTATTGATCATATTTACCGTTGTAGTGAATTCAACTAAAATATCAATATGTGGACTATAAAATGATCTCTCGGTATGAAAAGTTTTGGTTTAGATGCTTCCATAGCTTAAATTTGTTACAATAAATAAAATTTGTGGTAAAAGAAAATAATATAGCAGTGTAAATCTAAAAAAATATAATATTTCAATATATTATTATAAGATATTATATAATATGGTTATTGACATATAATAATAAGAATAACTGCTGAAAATATCGACCAATAAATTATATATTTGTTGTCATATTCTTATAACAAATTATATAATATTATTACCCATTTCAGGAGATATCGAACAGCTTATTTCATTTTTAAATGACAAACAATCTACAAATGAATACGAATCGAAGTATTTCAACAACAAATTTGAAAACTACCATCTGTATTCTTGCGGTATTTATCTTATTTTAGCTATCACAAACCTATAATTTCATGTATAGAAGAAATTGAAGAACAATAAATTTGAAGGTTTAATTCCTCATATTACTTTTCTTATTGTATCACTATAAAACAAATTTTAATCAAAATCAGTGCATGACGGCAAGTTTTTGAAACTATAGCAGATGTTTACACGTCAATTCTCATGAATATCGCGGCACTCACACATTAACTTTTTTATTATTAGTAGTTCATTTCATGTACCTATTCATCGCTGATCTAGAATGGCCTGGGCCAAGTTCCACGTTGTAACCTTAATATTCGAATTTACCCATGTTCATTTTATAATCGTTTTATTTATTAATAGTATTTACTCATAAGTAATTTCTATATGTTATTCATCAACAAAATAAAAAATATGTCATGTGGCCATTACAGGACTTTCTTATACCAACCACACTTACAGTTCATTCTTTCTCCCCGTTTTCAAAAACATTTCATACTGGCATTACTGGTTATAAGAAAGTCACTCTCAAAATTACGCTGTATGATGAAACAAAAAAATACTTTAGTAATCCTGAGAGTGACAATCTTACACTCTTATACCATGTAATGTCAGCATGAAATAATTTTCAGAAAGGGGAGGGGGAGAGAGAGTGATCTGTAAGCGTAGTTGGAATAAGAAAGGACTGTAATGGCGACATCACATATATTTTATTCTTTTCTTCATTTTTATAATTTTTCATAAAAACTACCATTAATAAAAGAAATATTTTGTAATTCATTGTTACGAGTTACAATTCAAACATTATTTTTCTTTGTTTAAGGCGTTATATCTAACATATAATACATAATGTTGTATTAATTATATCTCAAGGACATATGGTGATTGGAAATTTTATAAGGAAAATTTTTGGGAAGAGTACAGGTTAGGTTTTATGACTCTTGCCCGGGCTTTAACTACGAGGTCATATCGCCTACTACCAGAGCGCTCATTAGTCACTCTGGTGGACATGAGCCCGACTCTACTGTGGGAGTCCTAAATTTTGCCTATCCTAAATTTTTATTCACCTAGGGTAGGGGTCTTTAACGAGTACCTGACATCGTACAGGCTCGGGACCATCGCTTAACGTCCCATCCGTAGGACGGCGTGCTTAAGTTTATTTTACCTCCCAGATAAAATAAACTAAGGGCCTCGGTCGGTTTTCGAACCCACAATCTTGAGCTCAGAAGGCTAGCACGCATGCCACTGAGCTACCGGCGCCCTCGGGAAGAGTATATTTTTCGATAGGATTAACAGTTTTCGGGTAAATAAAGGAAACCTCTAATAGTATGGGTTCCAAAACTACATTTGAGGACGGTTTTTGGCATGTAACACGAAAACCGGACGATCTGCGAAAAATCGTAATTCATACAAAATATATATTTTAGTTTTTCCTACAACCTTTACTCGAAAAGATTTTCGATTAGGACATAAACATATGTATGTGGTTCTTATTAAATGTACTTAGGTCCCGATTTCGGTCAACATTTAATCAGTTCTAAATTACCACATTTGACAATTACCACATACAGACATACAAGCACAGACATCATCGTGAATTTGGTCAAAACGTATTCAGAGGACCATGAACATAAAAATCAGATGAAAGCTTGATCTCGGATTTTCAATGCAACATTTTCGTATATATTATAAGAGACTAATAAGTTTTAATTTAGTTATCACTAGTAGAGCTTGCAGACAGTTCCAGTTCAGTTTGAATCTGACCAATCATTATTCATGGAATCTGAATGGTTGTAAAAAGTTGTCGATTTATTCTTATTCTAGCCAGTTTTACAATATATAATAGTTGTGAGTAGAGTAGAAATATATGCTCTGGCGCCATTGTTGGTTGGAAATTTGAAGGTATTAAGGATCTATGTGGGGAGAAGGGGAGAGATTGAGGAATGAGGAGCTAACTTGGTTTAGTACTCATTATTACTAGAGGGGCAGAAGGGTGTAATTTAGTATCTTACATTTTAATCTTTAAAATGTTTTTAATTTATATTTTTTTTGCTTCATTTATTTTTCTTTTTTTCTTTTCGAGCTTTCTACAGAGTGGAGAATGCTATCTCTCATCCAACCCATTCCCTAATTAAGCACATTTCACCAAACTTATTATCGATTTCTTACCTAAGTAGCTTCCATTTTAATTTTTTTTTATTGGTTTTAACGCAGATTAGATTTAAAACTAATATTATTTATCCAGAATACCATTTTTATATCAATCACCTTCTCAGATCCCTCCATATCCCCCTTTCAAATTAATTTCATGTTGGATATATATATGGATAAAAAAAAAGGATATATGAAACAAAGAAAACCGTTAACGCCAAAACAACTCTTTCATATACTCAATAGTGCCAGTATGAAATGCATTTGAGAGGGTTGAGGAAGAGTGTTCTGTAAAAAAGTGGTTGGTATAAGAAAGTCCTGTGTTAGTCACATCACATGTAGTTACATATATAATGTATTTATTTTTATTATTATTATTATTTTTTACTTCTCCGGCTATACAAGGTATAGGGGCAGTTATGTAATCGTTTAAAAGTTCGGTAAGGAGTTTTCAACGGAATTTCATGTTTTCTGAGCTTCTAATTCCAAATATGGAAAAAAAAAAATGTGTGTGTATCTGTGAACACGATAACTTCTATTACAATGAATCTATCGACACGAAATTATATATGTGACTTCTCTATGATAACAACTACCAATATACCACTACCAAATAGAAAGGGGGGATTAGGGGTTAGGCTTAACTCAAAAACTCTAACAACTGCCGTTATCATGAAAGTGTCGACATAAAATTTCCTACGTCAATTCAAAACTTCAGAAGGACGACCCTTATAAATTTTCAGCGGAATCGGCAGAAGGGATGAGAGGATGAGAGTGGGGAGGGCTCACCTCAAGGACCCCAATAACTGCCAATGTAATCAATTTATCGGCACAAAATTTAATGGGAGGACTTAGGGGCCCCTATGTAAATCAAATATTGAATATTAGCGCAAAAAGTCGACTGGTTTTGGAGGGTGATTCTCCAACGACTTTTTTCGTCTCCATCGCCATAATTCTGGATTCTGGAAATATTATGAATTATATTTGAAAGCGTTGAATTGAAAGTAAACTATTATATTCCGATGAATTAGTTATAATATGTACTTTCAACCATGATTAAATATATCCGAACATATCCTTTAGTATGGAGCATGTTGAGGGGGTGAGGTTGCAACGAAACATGCATAGAGCCAAAATAAACACTGTGCATACAACAATTGTTAAATGTGACTGCAGCGTTTGCTTTATTAGTGACTAAACACGAGAATGGAGCTTCTATAAATATGTTTGTATTTGTTATATAAATAAAAACTATCTCATTCAACAGAATTCCCAAGAAACTCAACATTTCAGATTACATAATGTCACCCATATTTCGTAATGTATGTAATAGTGTGTTTTGAAACCTTTTTTGTTTTAGCTGTTTCGTTGAACGAGTTATTATTATGACTCATGCCCGGGCTTATAACTATGAGGTCATATCGCCTACTATCAGTGAGCTCTTTCATACTCGTGGACATGAGCCGGACTCTACTATGGGAGACCTAAATTTTGCCTAATCTAAATTTTTATTCAGGTAGAATAGGGATCTTTGACGAGTACCTGAATTCATACAGGCTCGGGACCATCGTTTAGCGTCCCATCCGCCGTCGTTCGTAGTTAAAAGTTCGGAGATGAGTCGCAATAGCTAACTCATGCATCAAATCGATGACAGCTAAAACAAATTCGTCAGGATTATGTGAAAACACTATTACTCTGTATATTACGCACTATTACGAAGAATAGGAAACCGAATTACGTAATCGGTCAGAACTAGGTATTGCGATCCCGGGATTGGAACTTGATTCCGAAATTTCGAGATTCAACTCTTTCAATCCCGGTATTAACGGATTAAAATAACATCAAGTTTGAAAAAATGATTTATGAAAAAAAAATACAACTCAAATTTACGGTTAACATATTTACATATTTATGATGAAAAATATGTCCTTAAAAAGCATGATGTTTCCAAAGAGTTATCGGCTAATCTTGACCTCAGCTTGGTACAAAAGTCGTTCCCTTCTTTCGTTCTCTTTCGTTTGTAAATTTTTTTATTTCCCGTTTAAGTGCATTTCTTATTGATTTTTCGTCTTTACCGACTCCGGGAAGTTCTTCACTTAAATACTTTCGATTCGATTGTACTCGAAGACGAAGGAAGAGTATAGCCAGCTATTTCATAAAGCTTTCGGAGATCTACTGAAGTCTCTAAAATTTATATAAAATCCCATCTTGCCTTCTTTCAATATTATACCTTATTGTTATTCCCTTAAATAGATACTTTTTCAAAGATATAGATAATTTAAAAAAATAATAAAAAATTAAAATAAAATAAATCCCGGGATTGCAATCTTTAGTCAGAACTGTTATTTTCAAGGGAATTTCATGTCTTCCAACCCACTAATTTCAAAAATGTCATGTCTGTCGGTGGGTCTGTGACCACATGAACTCACGATTGAATGAATTTATCGACACGAAATTTTATATGGGTCCCGAACCCCATAAGGATGACAGCTTTTGATGTACAATCTAATCGGACAAATCAAAAGGGGGCTTAATACAAAAAACATTACTGCTGAAGTAAGGAATGTATTGACATAAAAAATTGCATGTAAATTGAAGATCCCAAAAGGAACCATAGAAATTTCAGAAAAATCAGCCGAAGGGAAAAGGGCGATTATTACAAAAAACTTTAATTATTGCCAATTTAATGAATCTATGGTCATGAAATTTAATATTTAATTAACATATGATAGACTCTTATCTATAGCGGAAGAATTGAATAGATGGGGCTCAACGCAAAAACATTGATTTATGTAAGTTAATTATTAATTTTTAGCCCCGTTGTTTTGAAGGAGCGCGAGAACTTAGTTGATTAATTCGTTCTGGGGAAATAAATTGCCTACGAATCACGAATTTTTTTTATATTTCAACAAAGCACGAAATGAACAGTAATTATACAGAGAAGTTACCATGTGATCGGTCAAAAATTCGATGTTATGTTTCCGATTCTGAAAATTTGTTTGTTCAATAAAAGAAAGAAACCCGCCGACTCCAACCTATTACTTTCATATACTCAGTGATGCGAGTACCAATATGAGGGAGGGGAGGGAAAGTGGTCTGTATAAAAGTGATTGGTTTAAGAAAGTTCTGAGTTATAGGTTAGGTTAGGTTAGGTTTTATGACTCATGCCCGGGCTTTAACAACAAAGGTCATATCGCCAACTACCAAAGCGCTCTTTCGTCACTCTGGTGGACAAGAGCCCGACTCTACTGTGGGAGTCCTAAATTTTGCCTACTCTAAATTTTTATTCACCTAGGGTAGGAGTCTTTAACGAGTACCTGACATCGTACAGGCTAGGGACCATCGCCTAACGTCCCATCCGAAGGACGGCGTGCTTAAGCTTATTTTACCTCCCAGATAAAATAAACTAAGGGCCTCGGTCGGGCTACGAACCCACGACCTTGAGCTCAGAAGTCAAGCAGGCATACCACTGAGCAACCGGCGCCCTCACCTGAGTTATATGTTTTATTTATTTTTATTGTTGTTATTATTTTATTTTTCATTTGTTTCTCTTCAACAATACAGGCGCATTCGTGCTAACAACTGTTCGCCAAAACATGCTTCCAAACCCACACCGGATTTCAAATTTGGCATTATCTTTTGGAATTCATCTAATAACACTAATCACACTTGACTCCAATGTCTTTTGACGTCCTAATTCATGCTTGGACACAACTGTTGCGAAGTAAGGCATACCTGGGTTCCCATAATGGGGCCATGAATTGGCTGGGATAGTCCTGTTGACAAGGCTAGGAAGGGAAAGGGACCTTACTGGACCCCCGTTAGGTGTTTATGACCCGAGATAATAGCCAGTGTGTGTCCGTGTGGTAGGGGGGGGGGGGGGGGGGGGGGGGGCACAACCCCCAAGGATGTGATATATAGAGAGGCCACTTTAGCCACTGTGCCCCACAGACCATTATCCAGCTCTCAACAACACTCCTTCAGAATCTGATTGAAAAACAATGTTGCCGCCGATCCACCCAGCAAAACTTTCCGATCATTCCATTAAACAGAATCTTGTTTACTCTACGCCCCGCAGAGTACCTCACTTCCAACTTTTATATGTCAATATATCCCAATAACCCAAACCCCAACTTGAAATAGAAAACAAGAAATAGTCATGAGTAGACAAACTTATGAAACTGGACTTGACAAAAGTAGGGAAAAAATGAGGTGTTTGGAATTAGGATAGTGTGTAAAAGGGCAGCAGTGTGACATACCCCGTTTAATTAATATATCGCCCTATATCGCCTACTACCACAGTGCCCTTTTGTAGTTCGAGCCCACGAGCCCAAACATTAGGAGTTCTCAATTTTGCCTACACAAGTTTATTCACTTAGGGTAGGGATCTTTAACGAGTAACTGACATGTACAGCCTCGGTACTATCGCTTTAAAGTCTGTAAGGGTAAAGCCCTGACACTATCATGTACCGGTAACCACGCTATCTCTATACTATCGATCCGGTGCGCATAGAATCTTCTTTTCTTATGTATTATATTATTAATTTGCTTGAATGTCATAGGTTTTGCTATTTATCTCCAACCAGCTGGAGAAGCTCTGCTAACATTTTCCAAACTCTACATCCTGGACACTTAGAGCCCATCTACCTTCTATCTGATTACAGTCCTGGTAGTAATAGTTCTGGCAGCAGCAGATCTTTCTCTTCTACCTGATTTCTGCTAACGCCACTCCCCAGGTGCCCATTTTGGTAGCCCAGACTGGAAAGACCAGACCTCTCCTACATCCTGGATACTGACAGCCTGCCTATCTGATGATTGTCCATGAGGCACTTCCATGGAGGACTTCTTCCCTTGAGCACTGATTTTGTTTTGGTCGATTGGTTTTGTTCAATCTTATTTTCTCTTATCGTCCTTCAACCCTGCAACGATAACCCTGATACCTGATTTCCCCGTTTTCTATCGACACGTTATTGAAATCACTCTGATTAAACAAAATCTTAGCCCAAAACTAGGAGATAAGTTTAAAAAGAATATGAGTTTAGAGAAAGAGAACATTCTGAAGGAGTTTTGTTTGTAAAGATAACCTGACTGTCGAGGGCTCTTCTAAGACTTCCAGAGATCACCAAGAACTATTTGTAGAAGATGTAGTGAGTAAAAAACATTGAGTAAAAAAAGTGTAGCATCTGTAAAATATCATCGTGATGAGCCCAATTTTGGTGTCTTGAGGGCTAAAGGTATCATCGTGGTAGACTTGTTGTGTGCTCTATGTGTGTTGGTCCCTACAGCAGCCCTGCATCTTTAATAAAGACCAAGATGCTGCTGCAGGTTTCCTCCATACCCTGCCTCGGTTCTGTTATGGCAGACCCCAAGCAGTAAATCCTCTTGCTTTCTAGAGTTTTGCACTTGGCTTAGAATATGAACCTGTCTCATTTTCCATGCCAAATTTTTTGCATGGAGGGTTTCTAGCGATGTCCATATTGTATAGGTGTTTGTTTATATGACAGTGTAGTAAGGAAGGTAGGTCCATGGCGAGACCAATCAAAATGAATTTGTTTCCTAAAACATTCAAAATGTAGGCATTTATCAAAAACGAACGGAATTTCGAAAGCCAAACAACAGTTTTCTCAATCGTCAAAGTTTCTTCCAAAACAGTGACTTTGATAGATTTTAGCATCACGTATATTACCAATTTTTTCACGTCATTTTATTTATTATTTTTATCAAATTTTACAGTGGCTACACGCTAATTTTGTTCTCATTCTCATATTTCACCCTGGGTACCTGGCTCAAGTGGAAGGGAGGGTTCGTCAGGCAACACCGTTGTCTCCAGGGAAATTCACTGGTGCGTAAGTAGACACTCCAGACCCCAGGATGTTGTTTTAATCTTTACCACTTTCCTTGTTGGCAAATGAGATCCATAGGCCTTCAGCTGTGTATCTTCTACATGTTGCGGTCAATGTACTTAATCCGGAGGAAAAAAGGATAATGGCTGGTCAATGATGTGAATGTATCGACACGAATTTTTATATGTATCCAAAACTCTCTAAGGACGACACTTATTGATTTTCAGTCAACTCGAGCAAAGGGAAGAGGGGAGGCTTAACACCAAAACTCAAATAACTGCGTTGTAATGAATGTAATTTCAAAGCCCATTAATTAAGGATGACACCTATTATTTTTTAGGGGAACCAGCTAGAAAGGAACGGATGATCTTTAATCAAAAATCTCTTTTTTTTATATTTAAATTCCAAACCCAATAAAGATGGCAATATTCAATTTTCGCAAAATCGAGCGAAGGGAAGAGGACGATTAGAGAAAAGGGAATCAATTTATATAACCTTATAACTGCCGATGTAATGAATTTATCGACACAAAATTTAGTATGAGAATTCAGAAGCCACTATGTATCTAAAATTTCGAGTTTTAGCCCTACGGTAAATCGTCTTTGGAGAAAGCGAAAATGTAATTGATAATACTTGCTGGTGAAGTACATAGACGGTGATTCACCTACGAATTTTATTATTTAAAAGTGATGAAATGAACATGAAACTGAGTACACTAAGCTCAACTTCTTTTTTTTTATATTATTAATGATTAACTGAATAATATATACCATCTCCGTAGTCCCTTGAAAATTCATAGTTGAGGATTTTATAAATCTTACTTTTTAAATAAGGTTTATATTATTCATAGAAACAGTGTTTTATTTCCGAGTAGAACTGGCTTTCAACGTAACCGCAACTTCATCAGTGGCGCAGGTGTACCTCCGCAGGTATACCTGTGCAGGCAATCCGAAGTGTGTAAGGGAACCACCTGCGCAGGTTTATCGACCTGTGCAGGGGACCAGAGAAGATCTAAAAAAAAAATGTTTACCTGCGCCAGAGTTAAGCTGCGCAGTGACACAAGGTTTTGCCAGGTTGCAAAACTGCAGATTTCTTTACATTTCCACTTCTTTGTTTACATTAGTTTTCATTTCTTTACATTTGTTTTTTTTTACATTACTTCAACAGAAAATGTCTAAGCAAAACATCAAAAAAAGTTATGGAGGAGTTTATTAAGACGTATAAGGGTAAACCCAGTTTATGGAAATTAAAAAATAAGGTGTACCACCATTTCGTTCATCCTCAAATAATTTCGATAATCCTTTAACAGACTAAATGTTGGTCTTTTTAGCAATCAATTTTTGCTCCATTTTTGACGGTTCTTTCGATGGTTTTCTGTTTTGTTTTTATCAAAAAAGGGCTGCAAGTGCTATCACATCGTTCTCCGATGTCATGATTTGAACTGAAAGCTGCACAGTTTCACCGTAGCGTGTGTGCCTGCGTACCTGTGCAGGCAAACCGAAGCGTGTGTGCCTGCGTACCTGTGCAGGCAAACCGTAGCGTGTGTGCCTGCGTACCTGTGCAGACAAACCGTAGCGTGTGTGCCTGCGTACCTGTGCAGGCAAACCGTAGCGTGTGTGCCTGCGTACCTGTGCAGGCAAACCGAAGCGTGTGTGCCTGCGTACCTGTGCAGGCAAACCGAAGCGTGTGTGCCTGCGTACCTGTGCAGGCAAACCGAAGCCTGTTATAATATTACTCTTTTACATATCAATTATTCATTATTCATCCACAAGTACATTTCTCAGTTATCAATTTTTTTTTTAATACATAATATATTATTACAGCATCATTTCTCTCATTTATTTTTTGTCTCCGCAAAAAGTAGAAACTACAAACATTTCCGGAAGCATTCCCAGCATCTATAATACATGTGTTCTTTATTCTAAAATTTAAATAAATTTATAGTTTAATGTGCATCCACCATGTGACCATTTTTGTTCACAGGTAATCTGATGGGATATTACTGGGTGTTTTGTAAAGTATAAGGTTTTACCATCTCCCATATATAAAACCTAAGGACCTCGGCCGGGTTTCGGAACCCGCGATCTTGAGCTCAGTAGACTAGCATGTTACCTCTGAGCTACCGGCGCCCTCCCTTTTGAAACGATATATTTGGGTACCTGATAGCTCAAATTCGAAACTGAACCGTCCTGGAGGTTTCCTGAAAGTGTATCCAGCCATATTTAAATTCTACCAGAATCAGACATTCATATATTTATGAATAGAATAGAATTATTTTATTTGTCGGCGTTCAATGGCCTAGATTTTTGACGCCATACAAGTGATTAAATTGGATCAATGAGGTGACTAGTCTTCATTGTGGATAGGACGGCTTCTATAGACGAGTCGTCATCTAGCATCTCATGTAAGTTTCTTGTTCGTAAACCCATGGCCATTAACATTTCCTCATATCCAGGACACTCCTCCAGGATGTGGCTTACTGTGAGAGGTAACTTGCCACAGCCTGGGGCCGTCATTTATGATAAATTGGCTCTGTGTTTAAATTATATAAAAGATTTAAAATAGTCTTAAAATTGTAAGCAAATAGAATAATTTTCAGGAAGAAAATAAAAGTTTCAACTGACTTCTTAGATCTCTGTTTGAAAACACTTAAAAAACTTTCTCAGGTCTGAAAACTCTTTAGAAAGGGATTTATTTTAATAATTGTTTAAAATAAATTAAAAAATTAAGCATACTTAAAAGCTTAAAAAAAATATTTTTGAATATTTTAATGAACTTCAAAAGTTTATGAAGTCAACTTTATTAAATAATCTTCATACTTTATTTAAAATGTTTCAGCCTTTGAAGAAGGGTTTTTTAAAACTACTGTCCGTTCTTAATTAAATTGAATTATTATTAAATTAATGTTATTTTGATGAGAATAAAAAAAAAAAAAAAGAACTGTATTATAGATAGCTAAATGAAAATAGGTGATATCGGCATAATATGACTTTCTTATACCAATCCCTTTTTTACTTTCCCTCCTCCTCCCCCTCTCAAATTTCTCATACTGCCAGTGGTTTAAGATACAATGTGTTAGTGGTAGGAATAGGGTGTTAAAGCTATGTAAATTAGGTCCAGAAGACCCTTTGCATATCCGCCGGGTCGCACACATCACTCTACACCTTTGATGCCAGGCCGCAGGCCGCATACTATTGTGCCAGAACCCCTATTTTCCTACTACTTCTATCATAACTCAACGTTATCTGTAAGACTCAATCTGCCAGTGTTTTAAGGTACAATGTGTCAGTGGTAGGTGTAGGGTGTTAGTTGCTACATAAATTAGGTCCAGAAGACCCTTTGCATATCCGCCGGGTCGCACACATCACTCTACACCTTTGATGCCAGGCCGCAGGCCGCATACTATTGTGCCAGAACCCCTATTTTCCTACTACTTCTATCATAACTCAACGTTATCTGTAAGACTCAATCTGCCAGTGTTTTAAGGTACAATGTGTCAGTGGTAGGTGTAGGGTGTTAGTTGCTACATAAATTAGGTCCAGAAGACCCTTTGCATATCCGCCAGGTCGCACACATCATTCTCCACCATTGATGTCAGGCCGCCGGCCGCACTCTTCCGTGCCTGAACCCTTATTTTCCTACTACTTCTATCATAACTCAACGTTATCTGTGAGACTCAATCTGCCAGTGTTTTAAGGTACAATGTGTCAGTGGTAGGTGTAGGGTGTTAGTGCTACATAAATTAGGTGCTGAGGCCCCTTTTGCAGGCTCACCAGGCCGTTAGCGCCCCTCACTGCCCTATATACCACCCTTTGTCTGAGGGATCCTTACCTTTATAGCCCCCACAACTGTTACCACTTTATTTGAATGTAAAGTTTCACTTTTTAAGGAGGGAAGGAAAAAGTTCAAACCCCCAATCTTCAACCCACCTCTTTCTTTAATCCTTTCAATAGCTTTCTCCGCGTCTCTGTCGATGCTTTTCTTTCTTAACATCTCTGGCCTCTTTTTTCTGAAAAACTGTGTATATTACAGAATAAGAAAATCATATTCATAATAAATATTTTTTGGCAACTTCCTACTCATTTCGGTATAACTTCATTGAAATTTTTTGTTATATACACCGTGCGTAAAGAACTGGTATAATTATTCAAAACAAAGAAATAAGTTAAGTGAAAATTAATCAACTACATTTTCGTTCTCCAGTGAAAACAATCTACCGATTTGATCGAAAATCAGTAGGTTTCTTCTGAGCTCAAGAACGTGGGTTCGAAACCCGTCCGAGGCCCTTAGTTTATTTTATTTGGAAGGTAGAATAAACTTAAGCACGCCGTCCTTTGGATGGGACGTTAAGCGATGGTCCCGAGCCTGTACGATGTCAGGTACTAGTTAAAGACCCCTGCCCTAGGTGAATAAAAATTTATGGTAGGCAAAATATAGGACTCCCACTATAGAGTCGAGCTCATGTCCACTAGAGTGACAAAAGAGCGCTCTGGTAGTAGGCGACCTCGTATATGACCTCGTAGTTAAAGCCCGGGCATGAGTCATAAAACCTAACTTAACCTAACCTCTATTCTTCATAGACATTTAGTTTACATTCTTCGGGCTGCTATAACTTTTGTCATACGGATCCTATCTCAAATCGGAGGACTTATTAGCGATTGGAAATTTTATAAGGAACATCTTTGTTAAAATTAATTTTTCGATAGGACTAACCGTTTTTGGGTAAATCAAGGAAACGACCTGCAAAAAATCGTACTTCAAATAAAATATTTCAATTTTATCTACAACTAGGTATTACTAGAAAAAACGTTTTTATTAGGTCATAAATATAAGTGGTATCTTGTAAGATTTACTTAAGCCCCAGAGGAAAGTTAATTTTCGTCTGATTTCGGCCAAAATCTAAGTTAGCACATGACCCTTTCATTCCCAGTTCATAGCTAGAATAGTATTTGCAGTAGAAAGCTCACAACTTTCAAATCACATGTAAACACACAACGTACGAACATACATCATCGCGAAAATGGTCAAAAAGTATTCAGGGGACCTTGAAACGTGAAAATCAGTTGAAACCTAGATCTCAGAATTTCGAACGATTACAATACTTTCTTAAACTATAGGTATAAGCAAGTAAAAAAAAACAACGAATATAATTATAAAATTATTTAATTTTCATTCAAAAATTGTATTAAAAATGTTTTAAATTTTTATCAGACTGCTTGATGATGAGAGAAACCTCGAAAGCCGGCTAGCTACTTCTAATAAAAATCTGTGAGAGGTAATACTACATTTTATTTGACAACCTGTGAAAGAATATATCATACATACATACAAAACTATGAAAAACAATACCCTCCCTTCGCGTTCCATAGTCAAGTAAAAATCCCGGAATCGTTCAAGTTTTTCCATCAAACATACGACATAACCATTACAAGCCCTTTGAAGGAAGGCTTCAGTGGTGTCATTTTATCTTGTAACTCATTTTAAACCCAATCAATGTATTCATTTATTTTAAATTTATTCAGAAAAAATTACTCATCCCTTCCAAGGGGGTGGCCTCCGGAATTCTCTTTTAACATACCTGCCTCCATTTTCCATCAAACCCTTCCCTCGGCAGGATTTTTTTCCCGCATTTCTTCGAAGAAGAAAAAAAAAAAAAACCAATCGTTGCAAGGAATTTCTGATACTTCCTTTGGAATTTCGAAACGAAAAATAAATAAATTTAATTTTTTACTAGAAATTTCACTGGATATAAGACTGACATGGAACACTCATGCACGTCTATAAACGACTTCAAATGCTTTATTCCCTTCTGCAAAAACTTGTAAAAAACCCCCACCACAAAACAAAACTACTATAAATTCCTAAGGAAACCTCTAAAGGAATAAATCTATTAAGGTTTGGCTGAAATATTTATCTAAAATTTATTCAGGTTTTCCGTACTAAGACACTAACACAGTGCCACTATAAGCTTGCAACAGCACACTCTAGGGCGCCGGAAGCTCAGAAATACTATAAGCTCAAGATCGTGGGTTCGAAACCCGAACGAGCCTCTTAGGTTTTTTATCTGGGAGGTGAAAGACATTGTGCAAACCTTCCTTCGGATGGTCCCAAGCCATGTCAGATAATCGTTAAAGATACCTAGGTGCTAGGTGAATACACCTAGGTAGACTAAATTTATGACTCCCACAGGTAGAGTCGGGCTCATGTCCACCAGATTGACGAAAGAGAGCTCTGGTAGTGGGCGATATGACCTCGTAGTTAAAGCCGGGGCAATAGTCACAATAACTAACTCAACAATGACCTCTTGATATAGACTATATATGACACAAGTCAGGATCTTTACAGACGTTTCCACAGCAAATTGCACTTACACACAAATTCGGACATACACTTTCTTGACAATCCTCCCAGGAACATGAAGAGGACTTTTTGAAACTTAAATATAATAATAATAAATATATTAATAGTTAAAAAAAAAAAAAAATTCCTCCCTTCAGAGTCTCCTGAACATGTTTTGAATATTTTCTCAATGATGTCTTAATGTGCGTCTGTGTGTATGTGATTGAAACTAATGTAGAAACGACTGTAGCAAGGAGCTTGAAATTTGAGATGAAGATGTCACATATACAACTTAAATCTGATCACATTTAGTCCGAAATCAGAAAAAAATTGAATCATATTCTACAATATTTAAAAAATACAAGATGAAAAATTTCTTGAAATGGCATCTCGAAACCAATTTTTTTTAAACGTTTGCTAGATTTACCTAAACCTAAAATTTAACGAAAATATCTTATCAAATCAGTTCACATCGTCTTCACCCTTCGTCAAAAATATAGCTGCCCTCCAGTGTATCTTAACAAAAATCCCATCCCTTTATTTAAAAAACGAAGTCCTCTATCTAGGCCTCATACTCGAAAAGTGACTAACTTGGAATCCTCACACGAGACTGAAAAGACAAGAAATGAACAGTCGTTATAAACTTTTACTAAGACTCCGGGGTTCTGCCAAGGCTTCCAATCTCCAGCGCATGCAATCCTTTCAATCCAAAATCTTTCGTAAAATAGAATCTCAGCTATTTTTATTTTTTATGATGAAATATATTTAAAAAAATATATATACATATTGTAACTCATGCCCGGGCTTTAACTTCGAGGTCATATCGCCTACTGCCAGAGCGATCTTTCATTGCTCTGGTGAACATTAGCCCGACTCTATTATGGGAGTTCTAAATTTTGCCTTCACTAAATTTTTATTCACCAAGGATAGAGGGGTCTTTAACGAGTACCTGACATCGTACAGGCTCAGGACCATTGCTTAACGTGCCGTCCGATAGATGGCGTGCCCAAGTTTTTTCAGCTCCCTAAGGGCCATATATATATATATATATATATATATGCATGATTTGGCCATAACAGAACCTTCTTATACCTTCCATGTCTTTTCATACATACTCTTACCCCTCCCCCTCTCAAAATCTTTTCATACTGGCATTATTGAGTACCTATATGAAAGTCGCTCTCAGAATTACGCTCTGCATAGAGAACTGCTGATGCCAGTAGATTACTTTCATATACCCAGTAATGCCAGTATGAGATGATTTTGAGTATAAGAAATTACTGTTCTGGCCTCGTAAAATATTTTTTAACTTGCAAATGTATTGAATTTATTGCTTGAAAAAAAAATCATGAGATATAATGGCATTGGTTGAATACACAAATATAATAAGGCAGAAATGTGAAATAATTCAGAGGCTAGGCTGCAAATGGGCACTATGAAGGTCCTCACTTACAAAGGATACCTCCCTAGAACATATATAAGTCGTAATTGGCTGACATTTGAGGCACCAAGTGCTCTCTTTAGATATGAGGCCTACACATGTTTCTAAGTTCATAAATTTATTCCATGGGACGAAAAGTAGAATGGTTTCTTGACGTTTGCAGTACTTTCTTTATAGGTAAATTTATCAATTTTTTTAGTTTTCTAACAGTATGTTACAGGAATGATGTAGCATGCTTGCCTATTGAACTCAAGACCTAATCAATACCAAGGTTCTTAGATCTTTTTTATCTGGCAGATGAAAAAACGAAAACGCCTTCTTTCGAATGGGAATTTGAGCAATGGTCCCGAGTCTTTACAATGTCAGGTACTTGTTAAAGTCTCGTACCCGAGATAAATAAACCTACGTAAAGAAAATTTAAAGTTTATAGTAGAGTTGAGCGACAAAAAAGCGTTCTGATAGTAAGTGATAATATCATTTTATGATCTCATAGTTAAAGCCACAATCACTGAGTGTGCCTCTGTTACCGTAGTGAATATGTTGTTTCATTTGCTAACAGATAACTATCAGGCGTTGAAATCTAGAAATCAATGTTTTTGACGTATTTCACTATTGTAAGCTTTGAATTCAAAATGTTGTACAGAAGCATACAACATGGGCATAACCAGAGTCGGACAAAAGGGGCGTTTCCCTCTCCACTAAATTTTGGGGAATAGAAAATAGGAAAATCATATTAATAAAGAAATATAACTGATAATATCTACAAAAAAAAGCCATAGTACATTTTTGTACTTGAGAATGTCGTTGATAAATCACTGCCAATGTACTTCCCCAAAAATAATAATTATTTTAACTGTTTCATATTAATAATTATTATTAATAGGAAACAGTTTTTCACTCTCTCTGTTAACCATCATTTTCTTTTTCCCAATTAGGCTAAAAAACATTCAACTTTCATAACTTTCTTAACCTGTAAGTATTTGCTTGATTTACGCGAAAACGGTAAATCCTATACTAATTTCTATAAATCTCTAAACTATCAATGGACCTCCAGACCAAAGTTTAAACGCACCAAAGAATGAACAATAAATTACCTTAGGAAAAGTATAGTATTGTTTAAATTGTAACGCATAACAAGTAATTCTAAAATATGCTTTTATTATTTGGTATTTTCTTGGCTAAGCCGCAATACCATCTCCTCCGTGCCTGAATCCCTATTTTCCTACTACTCCTATCATAAGTTAATGTTATCCTTGAGACTCAATCTACAATTGGTTTAAGATATATTGTGTCAGTGGTAGATGTAGGGTGTTAAAGCTATATAAATTAGGTCCAGAAGACCCTTTGCAAATCTGCCAGGTCGCACTCATCATTCTACACTGATGTCAGGCCGCAAGCCGCACTCTACTGTGCCTGAATCCCTATTTTCCTACTACTTCTACCACAACTCAACGTTACCTGTGACACTCAATCTGCTATCTTCACTCTCCATGTTAACCCTCGTTTTCTTTTTCCCAATTACGCTAAAAAACATTTAATATCGCCTATTAGACAAAAATGAATTTTTATTTCCGCAGCTATAAGGGGAAGTTATGTGATCGATCAAAAATTAAGCACGCCGTCCTTCGGATGCGACGTTAAGTGATGATCCCGAGCCTGTATGTTGTTAAAGACCTCTACACTAGGTGAATAAAAATTAAGGGTAGGCTCAATTTAAGGCTCCGTAGTAGAGTCAGTCTCATGTCCACCAGAGTGATTAAAGCGCGCTCTGGCGATATGATTTTGTAGTTAAAGGCCGGGCATAAGATATAATAATTAACTAACTACAGGTGGAAATTATCTCGAAAATGATGACAACGTGCTCAGGGGACCTTGAAATGTTTAAATCCATTTAAAACTCGGTCGGATTTTTGCACGATTACAATACTTTCCTATACTTTAGGTATAATAAGTTACATCTAGGTAAAAAATAGAAGAAAAATTTCGTTTTTCATTTTCAAATTACCTAATAAAAGAGTCTTAGGACTGAGATTTAATAAGAAAACATATTTTAAGAATGCTTATCTGCTGGTTGAGTCCGCAGTTAATTTTAAGACAAGGCACATTTAGCCTTTACGCTATACGTTATAAAGTTAATGGCTGATTCTTTATTCTCTTTAAAATTAACGCTTTGAAGGAATAAAAGCTTATAGTTATTTTTTCTAGTCCTATTGCTGCCGCAGTATGCCGCGCGGCGGACCATATCCGAACCCCGGGCCGTAGTTTGTCCATCCCTGTCCTAGAAGAATAAGAGAGTAAAAAATAAAACCAAAATATATATATATATATAAAACAAAGAAATAAAGCCTTATTTTCTGATTTTCTGAAATAGATTAGGGTCCAAAAGAAGAAATATTGTATCGAAACAAGATGATTTGAGGGGGTAAAGGATATTGGGAAACACTTTACGATCATACTTCAACTTTATTGCTGATCGACTTTTTCCTCTTGTAGGGATTTTCTTGTCTTCGTCAGGTTTACTTTGACATACCTGTACCTTAGAGGGTCGTTCATACGGATCAAATGGCGGAAGGCCTCCAACTCTTTCAACGGAGCGTTGCCAATGAGTTATAGTGTATTGGATCTCAATTGAGATTGAAAAATAAAAAGTTTCCTTTCAACTTCCTCTTAACTTTAGTACAAGGAAGTGTTATAGTCCGAGATTTACTTCTCAATGGAAGTTTATGTTTTAAGGTCCCTTGAACACGTTTTGACTATTTTTGCAAAGATGTCTGTGTATGCGCCGATTCCACAAAAACCCTTAATAACTGTATAAAATCAATCGACACGAAATTTTATATAGAAATTTGAAACCCTATATCAACGACATCTGTTAATTTTAACGAAATCAGTGGAAGGAAAGTTGGGGATAAAAAAGGGGCTCAACTCAAAAACCATAATAACCGTTGATGTAATGAATGTATCGACATGAAATTTCATATTTGAAGTCAAAACTCTATAATGACATAAACTGTCAAATTTCAGCAATATTGACCAAGAAGGAAGGGGTCATGAAATTTAGCATGAGGATTCAGAAGTCCCTGATTGACATTTGTTTATTTTTAACCAAATCGGTAGATCGGTTTCAGATGGAGAGCAAAAACTTATTTGATTCGTTTGCACTGGGGAAGTACATGGTCAATGATTCACCGACTTTGCTTTGAACTGCGATGATATTTGTCGATGCCTCGATTCCACAAAAACCCTTAATAACGGCAGATGTAATGTAAGTATCGACACGAAATTTTATATATAAATCATATATATAAAGCTGAAAATGTCTGTGCGTTGTACCGCTATAACTCACCAACGGCTTCATGCATTTCATTAATTTTTTTTTTAATTTGTTCGTCATCGTCTGTGGAAGGTTATAGGCGTATTGGTACCTCAGTATCTGGTCCATCCCAGCATCCACCCACGCAATCTTTGTAATTCGAAAACCATTGCAACGATTAATGAGAAATCTTTTTGAATAAATTAGTTTTAGCTCCAAAGCTAGCGTTACTACAGTTGAAGGACTTTATAATGCCTTATTCCGTATGAATCATTGAAAATTATAACATCATGAATGTACTGTCGAGGAACTGAATAGCCTTATAGGAGATATTGGGAGAAAAGTCAAACTTCCCCGGGCAACGCCGGGTATTACTGCTAGTTTGATATACATTTGAAACCCCATAAGCGACAAAACCGTTAATTTTAAGCAAAATCAGAGGGGGCTCAACTCAGAAAATGTAGCATGTTGATTCAACTCGCCTTCCTGACTTCGTGGCCCTTCCTTTTCATAGGCATTGCACGTCCGTATCCTGCTTCTTTGCAAAATTATCACTTATGTATTTCAGTTTAAATTCAATTTCATCTACGTCTTGTAATTGTTTCACAAATTGTAAAATAAACTACAGTCTGACCTCTCACAGATTTTATTAATTCTCGCTAGCCGGCTTTCGAGGATGCCCTCATCATCAAGCTGTCTGATAATATAATTTTGAAAACAACATAATTTCAAATGTTTTAATAAATAAGAGTTAAAAAAAATTAAAACAAAGTATATAAAAACTATTAAAAAAAACCTATCTAACAACAACTAAACAATTTAAAATGAAATTTTAAATTTAATTGTTTTCAAGATTATTTTATCAGACTGCCTGATGTTGAGAGCAACCCCAAAAGCCGGCTAGAAAGAATTAATAAAACATGTGAGAGGTCAGACTATAGTTTATTTTACAACCTGTGAAATAATTACTTCTCACTTCATCAGCCATCTTCATATCCATGTAATTGTTTCTTCTAGTTGCTTTGTCCTTAAACCAATGTCCTTAAACCATCGAGGTAGCTGGCCGATATGTTTTAACATGTCATAACTCAAAAAATTAAATAAATAAAATGTTTTTTTAATTTTATTTTTTTGTTTTATTATTATTATCTTTTACATATATATATTTTTTTAATTTTATTTATTATACCTTCCTTCTTTTTTATTTTTATTTAATTTTTTTCTAAGGTTAGGTTAGGTTTTATGACTCATGCCCGGGCTTTAACTACGAGGTCATATTGCCTACTACCAGAGCGCTCTTTCGCCCGACTCTACTGTGGGAGTCCTAAATTTTACCTACCCTAAATTTTTACTCACCTAGGCTAAAGGTCTTTAACAAGTTCCTGACATCGTACAAGCTCGGAACCATAGCTTAACGTCCCATCCGAAGGATGGCGTGCTTAAGTTTATTTTACCTCCCATATAAAATAAACTAAGGGCCTCGGTCGGGTTTCGAATCCACGTTCTTGAGCTCAGAAGACAAGCACGCATACCACTGAGCTACCGGCGCCCTCTTTTTTTTTTTTTTTTTTTTTTTTAAATGTATCATTCATCAAATTTACTTATGGTTTATACCGATTGTAAATATTCAAAATAAATATTTATTTATTTTTTTTTAATTTTGAAATCAGGGGTTCATTAGAAAAACATAAAATGTCAATGGAAACTCAACTTCCATTTTTCACAAAATCACTACTAAAATATTTATTATGTAAATTAAAATTTGTGGTTTCACCTCCCTTTTGAGTAAAATGTATCATGATTATCTGGACATGGCTACAAATACAAAATTGGATGATTTGATATGGAATCACCCAAATGAGTCTATAATTACATCCAGGGTTGATGGAAATACTATCTTTGATTGGTTTTCGATCAATGCGATAGAATACAGGTTCAATTTGAGCGGTAGAGGGACTTGGAAGACAACCAAGGGACAGTGGTTTGATTACAAAACTTGATTCTTGTGTTAAGCTCGTTACCAGAGGAGTTTGCTTCCTCGATGTCGTCGTCCCCTTTTTCCTCCCTTTTCAAAACGTTGATAATAAATGAAAAATCTTTCAGACGCCTTTTTCTTCATAATGAAAACTCTCAACAAACAAAGGGAAACGCTTTGTCAAGCGCAAAATCATTTCTTGCGAGCCCCCTCGGTTTCAATTATAGATAGTAATCGCTTTCTTTTCAACACCAGAATACGTCTATTTTCAAACTCAGTCCACTCTTAGAGACCACAAAACTCTAGTTTTAAGAATTTAGGGAATTCAACAAGTAATTAAAACTTTTAATACCCTGCATTAAAAAGGAGGCAACATTAATTGGAATTTATAAAATAAAGTGACTTTAAAATTTAATTAGATTTTCACACATTTAATAAACTAAGCTGGTGCCTATTTTATAATAAGGAAAAAATGAGAAAATATTATTATGCCAGCTATAAGAAGTTAGGGGATGTTATGTAATCAGTCATAAATTCCATGTTTTTTCACTACAATTTTTTGTTTTTCAACCCTTGATACTTTGGGAAGTAAGATGGTACTTTCCAAGAAGACGTAGTCATTTAACTTTTATCTCTCCCTCCAAAACCAATCGAAAGTTTGTGCTAAAACTCAAACTAAATTTTCTGTGGATACATTCATTATATGGACAGTTATTAGGGTTTATGAGGCGAGCCTCCCCGGCCGATTTTACGGAAAATTAATAGGTGTCCTCCTATAAATTAATAAAATCATTGCATCGGCAGGTGTTAGAGTTTTTTGTTAAGCCACCTCCCAAATACTCCCCCCCCCCCCCCCCCCCAACATGCCTTTGGCCGATATGGCTGAAAATCAATAGGTGTTCTTCTTAAGATATTCTGGATACACATATATAATTATTTTGGGAATTGTGTTCACAGACATACTAACATACATTTATAGCAATAAGCCTTCTCCAGCTATAAGAAGTATACCTAGCGGAAATTATATAATCGGTCTGTGTGTGTATCTGTGACCACCATAGCTCCCGATAGAATGAATTGTATATGTGTATTCAAACCCCTACTACTACACCACTATTTTTTTTTTTTTTTTTTTTAAGGTATATCAACCACGAGGTTCATTTATGCCTTGATGTTCAAATCAGTACAAGATCCCGTAGAGAGACCGGAGGACCCCGGGGTGCCCAGTGAGCGTCCCAACCGGCCTCTTTAGGCATTGGGCTTACGCCCCGGCGTAGCTAGGCCTGTTAGGGAGAGTGTAATTGTAGACACCACTATTGATTTTCATCCAAATCAGTTGAAGGAAAGGGGTGGATTAGGGATGAGGCTTAATATAAAAACTCTAATAGTTGCCGTTGAAATGAATGTATCGATACAAAATTTCAGGAAGTCGAAGCCGTTGCCGCAGGATGGTGGCATAGCCCCAAAAAACGGCAGCGAGTTATCCTTATCCAGGCTCAGAGAACAGCCCTGTTATTGACAGTTCTGGACGGCGCCGTCGCCTCGTACTACAGCAGACGCAATTTGCCACTTAGAGCAGATACCAACGAGCCTTTGTGACTAGCCCAGGAGGAGGAACTACAATGACAGTCCAGACCAGAACATTGCAAGGACACAGTCCAGCGATGGTCACGATCCTCAGGCGGCCGAACGACCAGCGCTTACTTTCCAAGCGTCCGAGCAAGACTTGAGTCTGTTTGGGTAAAGTCGAACCATTGGACGTCCCAGATACTATCGGGTCACGGGATTTCAATTCGAAGTTCAGTAGGACAGCCCGAACTGTTCGTGCGGCGGCGTTGAGACTGCATAACACGTATTTCTCGAATGCCCACTATACGACGGACCTAGCTGATGAGTGAGGCTGATTACCCAGAGTTCAGTTGCCTCAATGTGCCAAAGATTTCATCCAACTTATTGACCCAGTAGCAAAAGCGAACCAAATTACTATGTTGTTGACCGACCAATATACAGGCATACAGTCTGGAGAACTGAAAAGATTTATGGATAAGATGAATATTCAACTTATATTTACGAGCGTTGACTGTGCAAAGTCGAATGGACTTAATGAACGGCTTAACCAAACGCTTGTGAACAGAATACGTTGCCAGATAAATAGCTCTGATCATAAAACAGCTTGGTCTACGATAGCCGAGAAATGTACAGCTGAATACAATAGTACATTTCACAGCTCTACAAAGTTTGCCCCAGAATATCTCCTTCTTGGAAAGCGGTCTAGTATTTCTCCCATTGATGTTCCTACCTACTCTACCAATACACTGGAAGATGACAGAAAACAGGCATTCTTGAACTCCATGCACAATTTTGAAATTAACAAAGCGAGAGTAGACAAAACACGACAACATTCCTTTTACGTAGGAGACTTAGTGTATATTGAGAATGGAAGTAAACTTAATAGAAACAAGATGGATCCAGTAAGGATAGGGCCTTTTCCTATTGTGCGTCGCATCTCGTCCTGTTTCTATGAAGTTAACTGTGGACGTCGCAGAAAAAACTTGAATTTTTTTCACAGCAATAAGCTGACTCCTGCTGCGTGCTGACCTTGGAGGGGGATGTAAACTCTCCAGCTCCCTAGTGACGGTCCTAGGAACGACTTTAGTGACAGCTCTAAGAAGTTTTAGTTTGTATGTTGACTTGTAATTTAATTATTCCTTGAATAATAAAATCTTTAAAACAGACTTACACATATAAATATACATAAAGTAATATACAGAAAGTATAACATATGGACGACCCAACCGATCGCTCCGGCGGGTGGCAGGGTCCTACAACCGGCCATAGCAGCATATATTTTAAATAGATACAAATTAAAACGCCCCACACACAAAAAAAAAGGTATCAAAGCCTTAGGTAATCTCAGATAACCTGTGAATTGCACTAATATGACAACCTAGCAAACTTAAATGTCACTTTTGAACTTTCTGCTGACGACGGCCTATTTTTGTGGAATGAAACAATATAAATGTTAAACATGTTCTTCATTTTTATTTATAATACTATTGCCATGTCGAAACATGTTCTGTGCTGTTTATCGAAAACAGATAAGGTATATGGCGTAGTGGGTACAGCAATGTTTCTTCGGTTTTTCGATGATTTATAGTTCCAATAAACTCCTTCCATAGAAGGATTGTACGTTGCCGGAATAATAAAACATCTTCAACCACCAAGATCCCAGTAGATCCTACAGACAGAGAAACCCAGTTGGTCAATAAGATTCTAGTTTTACACATACCTCTAAAAATGCCATAGGGAGTAAAAGGAAGTATTTGTAAGCAGTGGAGGTCTCCAATATAAAGGGAGCCTGGTTGTATAAATAAAATTATCAACAAGTTGGTTGTTACGCCTCCTTCTGACAGACAGATAAGAGGCAGAGGTCTATCTTTCGTTTTGTGCTGTGCATTCTCCAGGTAATATATATGCAAATAGAGTAGCAGCGAGGAGGTTGGCGGAGAAAAAAAAACAAGATCACTGACTTAGATAGATCCAATAATCTGCATTGAGATCTGAAAAGAACAGGATAGCGAGATGAGGGAGTCTCATTCAGCATCACTTAGCTGGTTGGAGATAACACAGGGTCAGAGAGATATATAGCTATGTGCTCTGTTCAGTGTCAGTTCTGTCTGATCCGTACACACTGAAGGGATGACATGATGGAAGGAATGTCATTCTATATCACTTAGCTACCTCGGGAGATAACATAGGGCCAGGGAGATGCTAGTCAGTGTCTCTATTCAGTGCCAGTTCTGTCTTATCTGTACACACTAAAGGGATTACATGACGGGAGGATGTCAGGTGAGGGAATGTCATCCTATATCACTTAGCTACCTCGGGAGGTAACATAGGGCTAGGGAGATATATAGCTAGGTGCTCTGTTCAGTGTCAGTTCTATCTGATCTGTTCACACTAAAGGGATGACATAATGGAAGGTTGTCAAGTGAGGGAATGTCACTTAGAACCTCAGAAAATAACACAGGGCCAGGGAGATCCCAGTGTGTGTGTTAATAAATAACATAGACTAGATTTTGAAAAATGATATAATTATATTTCATTTCAAATACAAGGGCCAGTCGGCGTAGTTAAAAGGAAAAACAAAAATAAACAAAGTTAACTCTCCTGATGTGGAGGGGTGAATGTGGAAGATGGGCTGATGAACTGATCTCCAAACAAGGCCGAGAAGATCTGGGAGTAGGCTGAGGACGCCGTCACACCAGATGAGCCAAGTACCAGACTTCAGAGGTCCACGGAAAGGCGATCCGGATTGACGAGAGAAGTTGGTGGCCTTGAGAAGTGCCCTGATGTCAACAGGCTGAAGGACCATGGAAGACTATCTGTCCAACACTGACCAGCGGTCATAACACGAACTATTCCCCACTCCCCCACATACATAGGCTCCTCCCACAAATTGTTAATATGATGTAATATAAACATAAGAATAAATTACATGAGTAATATTGACCATAGTTATTATGATAATAATATTAATAATTATTAGAATAATTAATGGAAGAAAACTTAAGAAAAAATACCTCTACAAAAAATCAAAAATTAATTAAATGTTGCGCTAACAGTGTGTCTCTATTCAGTGCCAGTTCTGTCTTATCTGTACACACTAAAGGGATTACATGATGAGAGGTTGTCAGGTGAGGCAATGTCATCCTATATCACTTAGCTACCTCAGGAGATAACACAGGGCCAGGGAGATGCTAGTCAGTGTCTCTATTTAAAATTTAATTAAATTCCATTATTTTTAATTTTAGCGAAAAAATGTTATTAAATGCAAAAATCTCATATTTATTCAGTGTTTATTTTCAGGGGGGTCAATTGTAACTGAATACAATACTACTGATTCTATCCCCATATACTTTGCAACCATATGAATGCTAAAAGCTATTCCTGAATAATAACCACCTGCATGCCTTTCTTATAAAATATACTGACAAAAACCACTTTTCAGTGATACTCACCCTCACATAGTTTAATTATAAAAATAACTCCAATTATCCAGTTTGGAAGGCAAACGAATTCCTTTGACCAGCTTATTCTATTTCACCAACATCGGGTAGATTATTAGTATTTGGATATGTATTATATGATTAAATTTCAAATCGGTCAATGTTTGAATATCAATTTGAATATGGCATGTAATGGCCATATATATTCGGAATACAACATTTTGGGATTATTTCCATCACAAAGTTTGCAATTATTGCAATTAATTGGCTCCCCACATACATGAAAGGTCATCAGAAAATTATTTTACTATAAAAATATTCAGTTCACTGACTATGTCAAAGATGGTAATGTCGCGGCCCACGAATAAACATTGAATATATAGGAAATGTTTTCATTTGCGATGTTCTCCAGTCTATCATAACAATAACTAACCCCCATCCTAGAAGTCCAAATGTCGTCGGTGAATTACGAGAACAAATTAATCAATTAACTTTTCGTTACCCCTCCAAAATCAGTCGATTGATTGGGCTAAAATTTAATAGGTGACTTCATTACATTGGCAGTTATTAGAGCTTTAGTTTAAATATTCTTCCCTAATCCCTCCTCTTGTCTTTGGCCGATATAGCTGTAAATCAATAGGTGCATTCTTAAAATGCTGGTTACATAGATAAAATTTCGTGTCGGTACATTCATTCTATCCGGAGTTAGCATATTCACAGGCACACACACTGACAGAGCGACATACTTTTTTTTCATTTTCAGAAACTGGGTTTGGGAATTCTCAACTTTGATTTTCTGGACCATTACATAACTCCCCCTAGTTTCTTCTAGACGTTGTCTTCCCACTGTTTTATTTTCTACCAAAACTAACTTCTAACGCTACTGCGTCATCATCAGTGGTACATCACACGTTTATATACTGAGTGGGCTGGCGCATAGAACCAAGGAAATTAAGCAACCAATGTTCTTATCCTTTCTTTGAAAGCTCGTCTTACCTTGCCTTCTTGTTTTACCTGGATCTTATAGATAGCAAGTCCTTCAGGAATGACCTAGTCTCCCAGTTTCCTTAGTAAATTGTTGCAGTGTTGTCCTCGCCGGTTGCAGTAGGAATTCGTTGTTGAAGTCCATACGCTTATATGTAGAAGCTGCCATGGGCATAGCAGCAATCGGCGTTGTTCTCATAGCTCCAGTTACTGCTAGGCGTATTATCTTTTGAATCTTATTGCTCGTGCTCATCTGCGCTACCCTATGCGGATAAGTAACCAGTGGTTTGATTATTGCCTTGTATATCACTAATTCAGACCTAATACCCCAACTTCTGCCAATTGCTCTCCTGCACTGTCATAAAGCCCCAATGCCTTCATCGTGGCCGTTTTTGATGTGTATTCTTTTATGACAATAAAGTACCTATGGGTACTCCAAAATATTTCACATCATCACTCTGCTCCAGATCTTTCACATCACCAATTTAGTGCCGCATCCAACCCACAGCAATAAACTGGCAATGTACTACTGATGATGACGTAGTGGAGTTGAGAATCCTTTCTGGTAGAAAATAAAACAGTAGGAAGACATAGTCTTTTCATTTCTATGGTAAATATCATCCCACAACATCTTATTATCATATATGATAATCCCATCCCTTCAAAAAAGATCTAGGCATCTTATTTTGTAAGGAAATTACATGGAACCCTCATAGAAGAATGAAGCGACAAGAAATAAATATACGAGTACACTTACTTCTGTAGAGACCTAAATTATCTCCTAAAAAACGAATTCTACAAGAGGTATTTCTTCGAGAGAGGATAGTAAGTTTTGAAAGCGAAGATAGTTAAAAGTATTTTTTAAATTTAGACAAATGTTTAAAAGTGTAAAATTTATTGTTGTTTGCTTAACGTACCACAACCTAGCAACATATTTTTTTTTTTCTTCACCGGCCATACGAAGTATAGGGGAAGTTAAGTAATCGGTCCAAAATTCAGTGCAGAGTTTCGAACCAGAGAATGAATGTATCGACAAAATTTAGTACATGGATTCAAAAGCCATTATGTAAGTAAAATATTGAGAGTAAACCCAAACGATGGATCGGCTTTAGAAAGCGAAAACGTAATTGATTAATTCTTGCTAAGGAAGCACAAAGACTGCTTGCTTCACCAACGATTTTCATTTAGGTTTTCAAATTATTTTCATTTAGTCTGATCTAAATATCAACCTGTCTACATGATCTTTTTTCCAAAAGTTGCTCCAGCAATGATAAGTCAAATTCTATAAGAGAGAGAATTATATATATATATATAATTCTCTCTCTTATAGAATTTGACATCATAGCTGGGGAGCAACTAGCTCGCATAAAGATGCGAAGTTAGTTCGTTAGTTTGATCTAACCTCAAATTCATATTTCACGCAAAGTTGCCTGAACTCAAAACGTAACTTGCTTTTTGTTATTATGAACTTGAAAGAAATAAAACTTGTTTATTTATGGTATTGTCTAATTTCACCAACTATATTTACATGGGAGTACTTTAAGTACGTTACTAAAGCATAAGAGATAAGACTAAGTTAATATTACAGAATGTCAGCCTCTCGAGGAACCCCTTACCCTCCCTCCTGGTGTTCCCCATGACGTCAGACATTCCTAACTAAGCTAAATTGTCAAGCTGTGAGATATTTTATGGCAAGGCGGTCCCAATATTTCAAATGTTCCAAATGGACCGCCTTGCCATAAAATATCTCACAGCTTGACAATTTAGCTTAGTTAGGAATGTCCGACGTTATGGGGAACACCAGGAGGGAGGGTAAGGGGTTCCTCGAGAGGCTGACATTCTGTAATATTAACTTAGTCTTATCTTTTATGCTTTTGGCTGAGGATGGTAGAAATACCGAAAGTACTCCCATGTAAATATAGTTGGTGAAATTAGACAATACCATAAACAAACAAGTTTTATTTATTTCAAGTTCATTTGAATTATTTCACAATATTTCTGTAATAATGTCAGTTTCCATTTTTGTTATTACACAAGCTTGCTTCTGATCCCTCCAAATGTCCGCTTTGTTATTACACAAGCTTGTTTCTGATCCTTCCAAAAATAAGTTTTGCCTACACGCAAACTTTCCTGCCCTCATCCTTAAAAACCTTTGTATTTACGAGAACTTGCCTCTGGCCGTAATGACAAACACCTTCTACATTTAAGCTACCAAACCAGAAGTGACCCCTCGGAATACTGTAATTAGTTTTGGATAAACCTGCCGCTGACACTTGCAAAAATCGCCTTTGAATTTGAACTTGCTACATTTAGGGAAACGTTTCAAAAAATCTTCATTTTTTTTTTTAAATCTTGTCTGACCCCCCCAAAAAAAGCAATGTTGATTGAAACTGTGGCGGTCAAGTGCGGAACTATTAAAAAGTGATCGATAGTTGAGTTTTCGATAATAGACCAGCTTGTAGAGAGGTTATTTTGTTGGTAATTCTTTTGTCTATCTAGAATATACCATCTCACTTGTGTTAATAAAATAAGTCTTAATAAGCATTGATATTTAGTAAAATAACAATCACCAAAAAACTTTACGAGCATTCTAACTCAGCAATGAACTTGAAAATTGAGATGAAGATGTCATATATGATAACTTAGATCTGATCACATTTTAGTCAAAGTTAGACGAAAATTAAGCACTTTATTTCGGAGAATAAATACATTTTACAAGACACCACTTATATTTAAGATAAAACAATTCTTCAAATACAATGTAGAAAAATCTAAAAGACACTTTTGTTATATGGTTTACATTTTTGTTGGTTTACGAGATACCTGCCGTCCTAATATGTGCTTTTGAAGCCCATCTTTTGCGTTGTTTAACGCAAAAAAAGGTTAGTTCTATCGAAAAATTAATTCTTACCAAGAATATTCGCTATTAAATTTCCAATCACCACGAACAATGTTACAGCCTCTCAAAAATGTAAATTATATTTCCATAGGAAATATTTAATATTAATGTACAATAACCAATTTACTTTGGGACGTTTTACAAGACACTGCTTATAGTTATGAATTATATCAAAATAAAATAAAATAAAAGTTGTAGAGAAAATTAAAAGGCGCATTTTACATAAAATATAACTTTTCAAAGGTGCCCAGTTTACGTGATAAATGCTGAAAACCGTCTGAAATGATTTGAAGAACGAGAGGGGAGAGAGATTATTCTGTAAAATGAGGTTGGTGGTCCTCTTATGGCCAAATCATATATAAATATATTTTTCTTGTTAGAGACTTGTTGCCTTGGTAGACAGCGACGCTACTCACCACACCACCGAGATCTCTCTGCCATGAAAACAGTAAACAACACTCCCATGATTTATGATAAAGAGAAGCTCTTCGGAAAATATGAGCCGCAGGAAAACTCCCTTTCTCCCTCGTCTAGAACAGCCTTCGTTTCCTGTTTGTCCAATCTTGTTCCATTTTATTTTTTTTTATTATTTCTTCTAAGAAAAATAAAATGTGCACGTGTTTCTACCAGTTGTCCACACTTTATCGAAACAAAATGGCCGACGTTACCACTTTTTGTACTTATAACTATTCTTCCTCATTTGCAGTTTTTGCTCTAACTTGCAGGTTCACTCGGCGTTATAACTTAGTTAGATTTGTTGTAGCTTATTTATCAAAATATGTGTAGGACTATACCTGAAGTAAACTATTTATCTAAAATCATTCTGTGTCACTCACTAAGAATGTCAATTCTTTTGTTATAAACGGTTGTATACATCTTTGAGGGAGGTTCCGATTTGTGGTCAGATTGTGGCGTATAAAAACACTTGAATTGAGCGGTCTTATGTATAAAATATAAATGTAATCTCTGGTAGCATTTGTGAACTGTATGAAGAAATATATGGAAAAGTTGTGGTGACTTACCTCCTTTGCAGATCAGGAGGGTTCTCCAGGTAAAATAAACATTGGCCAATGGTCATTAATACCTAGTGTGAGAAGGCGATGAAGGTGACTTGGCGGAAAACTCGAAAGAGTTAAGAAAAGGCAAATCTTTGTTAAGCCGTTTATTAAGATTGGCTCGGCCAAGGAACCGTTAATTATGACATCGAGAGTGTTGACCTGCAAACAGGATATTTGACATTGACTATGATAAACACTTCCGTACAACAAAGGATAAATAACGAGGAAGAAGATGCAGTGGCGTCAGATTCTGGATCCTGGGACGCTTGGCACCTCACTCTCTCTGCTGCTGGATGTAAGTCGAATTCCTATTGTTTATGTTTCCGTGTGTTGAACTGTTCTTGTCACTTCTTGTTATCTGTCTTGAGTTCTGATATTTAAATACATTCTCAAAGTAGTTATATCAACAGCCTAGTTTGTGTTGTGATTGAAACCCCCAAGGATTAATATTAAATTATAATACCTCTCGTTTTAGCCAAGCAAATTTAAGTAACGTATAAAGTTAGATCCCGGTTGGTGAGTGAAGCATCAAACATAAATTAAAGTGGAGGCCACAATTGTACTTCTTCATAAGTGGTAAAGATAACATTCCTTTTTCTCCACAGGTGCTGTAGTCAACATTTTTTTTCTTCACAACTGGTGGAGGCGCCTTAACGATCCCCGGTACCTCTCGCACAACCTCACAAACCTGGATCTGCAATAGTTGTCTATTTCGGATGATACGTCTGGATGCAGCAGGAGGCAGAAATGGTAAACTGTATGGAAGCTTGAAAATAAAACACGTAACTGGGGGCGGAAACTTACTTCCCTGGAAGCTAGTCGAAGAAAAAAATGAAATTAATTAAAAATGAGTAGACTAATTTAATTAGTTTAGCCAAAGATCAATAGATAGCGCTCAGGAATATTAATATTAATAACTTAAAGGCTGCAACAATTAATCAGATCTCGGATTTGGTCACGATTACAATACTTTATTAATACCTTATATTATAGGTATAAGAAAGTAAAAAGTCTTGGTCTACAAACTATGCACATATTTTCCTTTTGAAGTAATTATTAACTTTGAAATAACGAGCTTTTTATTAGACGGAAAGTTTCAGGTCATTATGTTAATTAAACTAAACTAACAAGAATTATGAAGTTGACCAAGTTAAGAAGGAGACAGTATTGTTTGGGCTGAAATGTAGTCAAGTAAAGGGAAAGGGGGTGTGAGCTAAACTTGTGAGAAGAAATAAGTATTTGGGTAACAAGAGGGTGGAGGGATAAAGTCAAAGTTCCAAGTAGTATATAATTCAAGTTGATGCCCCTTCAACTTGCTCCTTACGCAATCAGGAACACGCTTCTGCTATCCTGATGGGTATTATGCTAATGTGAAGGCGTCTCTCTTTTGTCCTGTTTCTCTTTCATTTAATTATTTAATAAAAAAGTAACAACCCATGGTACGGATCCCACAAAACTTGGCCAAATAATAAGAAAAGTTTTGCCCTCAAGAGAAAACCATCATGAAGGCAAAACCATCTCAACAGTCTGTTCAAAACTTTTTAATTCTTTAGACATAAGCGTTTCACACTTTAGACCTGGGGTCGGTAACCTCATTGCATTTGAGGGGGTTGTACTTTAGAGTTCTACGTATAGACAGCGTATTTTTAAAAATCTAGAAAACAAACTGGGAAAAGAACATATAGTAGCTCAAATTCGTGCTGTTCGTTTAGCAAGTCCACAAAAACACTTCGAAGGGGACGAGGAATTATGAACCTGACAGATGCAGATCGACAGTCTGTCAAGTTGGAGAGGTCCAGATGTTTCCAGGAAGTTACAGTATAGAAGTGGCATGGTCTGGGTTAGGATTGCTCTTCGGCAATGAAGAGAGCTCATTTTCCTGGAAGGATCAATGGTCGGCATCCAGTAATTAGAGCATGTTTTGCAACCAGTCCTTCCCTTTTTCACAACTTTTCGGCCCTGACTTGATTCTGAATTTTTCATGTTAAAGTTTAAAATATTTTGTTACTAACAGAGGAGATAACCTGCTAGTTTCGAATAAAAACTTGGTAAAACATGTAACATATATATATGTTTTTTTTCAACGCCCACCCTTATGGAAATTTCTTTTGGCTGTCAGAGGGTGGGGGAGAGTAGGCCATTTTTATTTTGGCCTCACAGGGGCGGGCTATATTACCGGGGATATTTACAAACATGCATGGCCCCGGAAGAGAAGTTTAATTTATTTAATGAAACCCTCCCGGATGGAATGCGAACCCGCTCTCATGGTGTGTCCATGCAACCAAAGCCCATACGGCCACTACGCCCTCTATGTAATATTTGTAAGTGACTTGTATTGCGCTTTGAGGCACTCTGAGTTCAGTGAACAGTTAAATGAAATGTCTCGGCGCCGACGGGGCTAATAGAGACCATGACAAACAACAAAAATGACTTCTTCTAATATTTTTTTAGGGGTCTCTTTATATTATCTTTTATTTTCCTTGGTTTTCATTCCATCTTGTGATAGCCCACTTCGAAGAATGACTCGTAAACCCCTACTTTAATCTTAGCCATATAAGTCAATGGAAGAAAGACGAGTATTCTAGCAACTTGGGGTAACTCGAAAGTTGAGTAGAGAGGAACGAGGATTTCGAGTTTGTCATATTTTTCAAGTCACAGACACTCAATAATGAAATTTAGACGCTTCGGACGAAAGGAATGGTTAACACATAAAATTGCAAATTTTGTTCATAATGTACCTTATAGTAACTTTCTAAGTAGAGAAAGACGGACAATCGTAGAAACTTATAATAAATAGATAAATCAAACGTAGATTTTTAAACTATTGTCTATGCTAGAGATATTTATACATAAACTACAGGTTTTACAGGTACTACAGGCATACATTCTTATGAGGTTCAGCCATAAACGAACACTAAACCTAACGATGGTGTAATGTGAATATCAGTAGTTTACATATAAAGGAATAGACAATATTTGAGAAAACAAAGTTAATTTTAGTTAGTTATTATGATTAATTCGCGGGCTTTAACTACGCCTACTACCAGAGCGCTCTTACGTGACTCTGATAAACACGACCTCTGTGATATATAATATATATATATATATATTGATTAAATTATATATTTTGAATACGCTGAGAAGTTTTGAAAAGTTTTATTTTAAAATAAACATCAGATACACTTGTATTCCCTAAAAAAAGAGACATGTTTTCGTGGAAGCAAGTCAAAGGCTGAGTTACTAAAGTTTTTATCCAGCCCTCTCCTCTAATCCCCCTAATCTTCTTCCGATTTTGCGGAAAAGTAATAGGTGTCGTCCTCATGGCGTTTTGAATTCAATATGAAATTTCATCTTGATTCATTGTGACAGTTATTGGAGTTTTTGTGTTAAGCCCCCCCAATCCTCCCCTTCACTTTGACCGATTTGACTGAGAGTCCATAGGTGTCGTCCTTAGAGGAATCTGAATATGCATATAAAATTTCGTGTTTATGCATTCATTTTACCGGGAGTTATCATGTTCACATACATACAGACAAACATTTTTTTTTTTTTTCATTTTTGGAATCCGAGTGTCGGAAAGTAAATTCCGGAGAAAACACAACCTTGAATTTCTGACCGATTACATAACTTCTCCTATACTTCATATGAATGGGAAAGTAGAAATTAGAAAAAAAAAAACGTTATTTCTTTTATTAAGGACTTTGAATTGGATGACTATCTTTATTGAGAGAGATAATATTGATTTGTGGCCCCAGTTTGTATTTATCGGTCGGCTATTGGCTATAACTGGGTTGTATTGATGTTTCCATCTGCGGCTACAATATCTGAGAGCACCTAGTCCGGGTCTAATGAAGCACTATTTAGCATTTATATTGGCCTATCCTAGACAAACAATAATGTAATATCGAGATTGGACAAACGGCTATGTCTCCATCAGATCCACCCAGTTGAATCAACCAGTATCACCAATAACCTTCAACAAAACAACTTTTTTTTTTTTTTTTTACAACTGAAACAATAGTAGATGATTCTTATTGGGTATTTTTGCGCTGAATTCAGATCTGTAATTGAAAAGTCTCCATCATTTCCAGTTTTCATAGTATAGTCTTTTAAAAGTTTATTCATCATATTTCTAATTTGTCTCATTAAACTATAATTAATAATAATAATAATAATAATTTTGTTTTTTGAAGCTAAAATTTTAAGCCCATTGCTACAATAGTTTCTGGTTTAGAGCGCTCACAAAGTTCCGTTCAGATACACACACAAATACAGACATCATTGCTAAAATGGCCATTTATTCAGGAGACCTCCCATAAAATCCGCTCAAAAAATTCGATCTCGGATATTGGAACGATTATATAAGAAAATAATAATAGTAAATAAAATACAGTATACAAAATATAAAATTGGAGTCACCCGTCGATAAATGATTTTAACTTTATCTACCGATTTTGTGAAATGAGTTCAATTCAAAAATTTTAATTGTCCGTGAGTGCTTGGTACACCTGCTCTAATTATTTTTATAAAGCTGTACGTTATGTCGCATTTTTTTATATGATTTTCCTCGTGAATCCAATTACTTATTTTTATTTTTCAGGATGATATTACTGATGAGACTGTGGTCTCATTAAATGAGGATAACCCACATATTTATTGCGAAAAGAAGAGACTTCATATAAATAAAAAAAATTTACAACGACTACACCAAAACGATATCATTTTAACATCAACCCGATCATCAGTCTGGCTTCCTAAAAAATATGTGGCCATTACTGGAAGTGGACATTCTTATGCCAACCACTTTTGTACAGTACCCCCTTCCCACTCTCAAATTTTGGCCTTTGGCCTTACTGCGTATACAAAGTAACGTGTTAGCATCAACAGTTTTCTTTGTGTTGTGCGTGGTGACATCACTTTGAAATAAATGTGAGTGGGGGGAGAGAGAGGGGTATTTTGATATGGCTACATCACATATATATGTTTTCTTTATTTTGACAGATTACTTATCTTAGACTAATGCCCGGGCTATAACTATGAGATCATATCGCCTACTAACAAAGCGTTCCGGTGGACATGACCCGACTCTAATGTTGGAGTCCTAAATGTTGTCTCTCCAAGTTAAAGACTGAATGAAATTTCATATTTAAAGTCAAAACTCAATGAGGACATAACCTGTCAAATTTCAACGATATCGGCCGAAGAGAAGGGGCTCAATTCAAAAACCCTAATAACTCCCGATGTAATGAATATATCGACACAAGATTCGAAAGCCTCTATGTAAGTCAAATATTGAGTTTTAGCCCAAACGGTCGATTGACTTTGGAGAGAGAGCGAAAACTTAATTAATGAATTCTTGTTAGAGAAGTACATAGTCGTTGATTCACCGACGACTTTTATATTTTCTCATGAACTTTACGATAGTCCACAGTAATGCGATAAGTTTTCTCATGATAAAAAGATAAAAAAATCCCATGCATTTTTAAAATGCATATTGAGACAGATGTTTAGGCTAGAGGAAGGATTTTACTGGCAAGTTCATATTGAATGAAAATTACTTTGCCACTTTTAATGGAGAGATGAAGCCCATATTTCAGCTACTGAAAATTTAATTAAAAAACTTTAAGGCCGGCTGTTGATTGGAATAGGGCAATTGATTCTGCGATTACATTTTTTTATTTATCGCCTAAACCAAATCGAAAGGCGAATGAACTGCTATTTTTAAATATAATAATATTGAAACTAGGTGTGCAATACATTCTGCTGTTTGCAAAAACTCAGAGTCAGGCTTATCTGTATAAAAAAACTCAGTTAATGTTTTAATAATTATCAGTAACTTCTCTTGTATGTTCTTTATGAATATATTAATACTTTAAATAGATTTCAATTGAATTCAATGGATTTTTTCTAGCCTTTTTGTAGAACAGCTGTGAATATTTTTATAAAGGGGTTTAGGAGGAGTACGAGTTTAACGAAATAATGAGTCGCCGAAGAAAGAGCTTCGTAAACTCAGCTCAATTAATAATAATAATTATAACATTATTTATTTCCATTGAACCATAACCCATGATATGTCATAAAAATATATACCTACATCAAGTTAGCTTAGATTAGATACATAAACTATTCTTAACTTTTAGGGTCGGACCCACATGTGTTTAATAATAACAATAATAGTAAAAAAAACGTGTTAGTTGACTACCTAAGAGGTCATATCGCCTACCAGAGCGCTCTTTCGTCGTTCTGTTGGACATGAGCCCGGCTCTACAGTGGGAGTCCTAAATTTTGTCAACCCAGGTTTATTTAATTGGGATTATCTTTAACGAGTACTTGACATCGTACAGTATCGCTTAACGTCACATCCGGAAGACAAAAAATAAAATAATATGTGATTTGGCCAACACAGGACTTTATACCAACCACCTTTAAACAGATCACTCTCTCTACTCCTCCACTCTTTCAAATTTCCGTGCTGGCATTACTGGTTATTAAGTAAGGTATAGGCGGTTTTCTTTGTTTCATTGTATACCGTAATTGTGTAAGAGTGACTTTCATACACCCACAGTAATACTGGTATGAAAGAAATTTGAGAGGAGGGAGGGGGTGATTGATCTGTACGAAGGTGGTTGGTATAAGAAAGAATATATATATTTTTTTCTTGATCTTTATTCGATGTAATTTATAAAAACAGTATCAATAATAGTTAGGGTTTAGGGTACTACCAATAGTAAAGATATATCTTATAATTCGTTGCTATTCGATACAATTTAAACATTAATTTGAAATATTTTTTACGAAAATATATTTTCCATTCTTCTTCTCTGGGGCGCTACATCTCCTAACTTCCCATCCAAATGAGTTCTCAAGGTATTTTCACCTCCCAGATGAATTAACCTAAAGCCCTCGGTCGGATTTCGAACCCACGATTTCGCTCCCAGCTACCTTTGCGAATATTCTATGATATATTGTAATAAGAGAGTTTTAATTGCACTCATTTAGAAAAGGACCGTATTTTTTGTTCTATCGGTTGTATGTCCTTTCTTTTCTGAGTATAGTGAGTGATATTTCGTACTCAAAATTGGTTAAATCAACGTTTGTCATTGGAACTGTCAGAGAACAGAAAATCCCACATGACTGACTTGGTCAATCCGTCAGCAAATATATGTGTAGTTTCAGAGGAGCAGGAGGGTGCTGTGAATGGGTTCTATCGATCAATCCAATATATGGTTTGTCTGTCTCTTCGGTACCATTATTTTTAATAAATTTTCGATTATATATATACAAAGTGTAGGGGATGTTGTGTAATTTGAAAAAATTGAAAATAGAGTTTTCTCGGGAATTTCACAGAGTATCTCCAGAGGCTCCGAAGGACGGCGTGCTCAATTTTTTTCACTTTCCAGATAAAACACTTAAGGGTTGTACAGATCACTTTCTCTCCCCGTTCCCCCTCTCAAAATCATTTCCCTGGCTTTCCTTTCCTCAGCATATGTTTCGCATTGTCCTTTCAGTCAAACCATTGGACTTAGAATAATGTGGTCTGTGAGGATTGCAAAAAAAAAAATAAAAAAAGTTGTTGAATCACTGGCGATGAACTACCCCAGAACTAAATTTTGTGTCGATAAATTCATTACAATGGCAGTTATTAGGGTTTTTGAATTAAGCCCCCTCCCCAGAACCCTCCTTCTCTTCGGCTGAAACCTCTGATATTTGGCACAGACACATAAGAATACAGAAACTCAGATTTTTTTTTAATATTTGAAAAACAAGAAAATGTGTTGAAAACTCTAATTTTTGACCGATTAGCTGGGGAAGTGAAACAGGCGATCTGACGTGTACCTGTGTAACTTTACGAACTCAAACCAATTTGACATCCAGCTTCATTACAGTATAGTTCTATGAAATTTTTAAAAGTTGTTTCTTCCTAATCATAATTCTTTTCCATTTTACGTGGCTGTGATCCTTTAGCAAGTGACCGTCTACTTTCTCAAGTAAAGTTATGAAAATTCGGTACGAACTATGAAAAGTGCCCCATTTGATAGATAGATATGAAATTTAATATCTCAACAGATATATAATATGTGAGGTGGACAAAGCCTGTTGATTTACGAGTCTGGGGTGATGTATGGTCTGTTGGGATCATCTTCCGTCTTTCATTGGTGATAAATTGTAAACTCGTACTACTTAATACATAGGGGGGGGAGGGGGTTGACCCAACTTCCCTCTCTACTCCCCCATTTTGTATCTATTGAAATTCAAATTTCTAATATCTAGTCCAGCTATTGTTAACACAATTTCCTTTTTTCACTCATCCTTATGAAAAATACCAACGTCTTGGTGAATCACTGTCTATATTCTTCCCCAGCGCAAATTAATCAACTTAGTTTTAGTTCTCCCTCTGAAACCGACTTGGTTCAAAATCAATAGAAGTCGTAGGGACTTCTGAATTTTCATACTAAATTCCATGTCGATACATCAACAGTTATTAGAGTTTTTGTGTTTAGCCCCCTCTCCTTTGACTGATTTCGCTTAAAATGTACAGATGTTGTCAATATGGGATTTCAAATTTATATATAAAATTTCGTTTTGATCGATATATTACATCGGCAATTATTAAGGGTTTTTGTAGAATAGACGCATAGACAGACATCATTGCGAAAATAGTCAAAACATGTTCAAGGGACCTTAAAAAGTAAAATTCCTTTGAGAACTAAATTCGGACTTTTACACTTCCTTGTACTAAAGTTATGAAGAAAGGAAACTTTTTATTTTTCAATCTCAATTGAGAACCAATACACTATAACTCGTTGGCAACGCTCCGTTTAAAGAGTTGGAGGCCTTCCGCCATTTGATCCGTATGAACGACCCTCTAAGGTACAGGTATGTCAAAGTAAACCTGACGAAGACAAGAAAATCCCTACAAGAGGAAAAAGTCGATCAGCAATAAAGTTGAAGTATGATCGTAAAGTGTTTCCCAATATCCTTTACCCCCTCAAATCATCTTGTTTCGATACAATATTTCTTCTTTTGGACCCTAATCTATTTCAGAAAATAAGGCTTTATTTCTTTGTTTTTTATATATATATTTTTTTTTGGTTTTAATTTTTACTCTCTTATTCTTCTAGGACAGGGATGGACAAACTACGGCCCGGGGTTCGGATATGGTCCGCCGCGCGGCACAATGCGGCCGCAGAAGGACTCGAGAACGTGATAATCTTTGTTTTATCGTGTTAATCGCTTTGTTTCCATCGTATAGGTAATTTTAAAGAGAGCTGATTACGTATTGCGTTAAAGTTCTTTCCGAATAAGGAAGCTTAATGTGCTCAAAAATAATCGCGTAATCTACCAGCAGTTAAGAGGGCGCTGGTAACTCGGGGGTTGCGTGCTTGCTTACTGAGCTCAAGATAAAACTTAAGCATGCCGTCCTTCCTTGAAGCCCTTGCATGAATCATAATAACTATTTTACCAGCAGTCAAGCATTCATAAGATATGTCTCTTATTAAATATATACACTACGACACGTCGAATGGACTGAGAAAACATTCCTCTCATGGTGATCTTAATTTCTCCCTAATCTTCTTTCTGAATCCTGATTTGGCAAGAAAATAAGGCAATTAGTGTCATCACGCAAAAACGTTTAAACCTTATCTAAGAGAGTGATTATTCTTAAACGTTTATGAACCGGTCTAATGGGAATGTAGACCATTAGATTTCCACCTTGCCAGATCTATTTTCTATAGATAGGAAAGAGGTCAGGTGATTTAACCTCACAATCAAATTCAAATTAAATCGTCCCTTTAATCCTCAGTTAGACAAATCCGCATCTAATCGAACAATCATTACTACAGTCAGGCCGGTGACTCATGTCCCTGGGACATTTGAAAGATGGGTTGGGGAGTGAGCTTGTTCTAGCCACCCCCGCCCATCACATACAACCCTTCAATTACCTGTTCACCTTTTTTGGTAATTAGCATTATTTTCCTCTTCTATTAGAAAATAATATTGAAACTTTTTTATATTCGTATTTTTTTATCTACGAGTACCCCAGGATCAACACTTGTCAGTTCTTTACAAATCGACCGAACAGCGATTCAGATTCAATTGTAGACTTTTTTGATAATGTAGATGTTCAAAAGATGATGTACTACGAGGTCATATCGCCTACTACCAGAGGACCTCATTCGTCACTCTGGTGGACGAGCTGTAGTTAAATGTGGAATGCCAAGAAAGAAGTACAGAAGATTCCGGCCTTTGTCAGATCTAGGGGGCTCTTGATTAGAGAAACATTACTTCAAGAGGGAGAAACTTCAAACAGCTTCATTTATCGTTTATTTAACTTCAAAATTCTCAAAATACTAAAGTGGGGGAGAGTTGAAAAAATAATTTAATATCTAAATGAAAATTTAATTGACAAGTATATAACTACTTGAATATATTTGTGGCTGGAATATATAGTAATAAAATACATTTACTGAGAAGTATGTTCCGATCACAAACTGAAGGGTTCCCTAGAAAAAAAATCCTTTGAAGTACGTTTTTCAAATTTAAATTTTTAATTTATAAAATGTTTTTCAAAAAACCACAGAACTGTTTGATATCAATGGCATTGGTATAGACAGGACCTAAATATAATAGGTTTTCTATATAAACAATTGTTGTATATTGATCATTATATTCATTTTGCAGAAACAGACCTAAGGTTTAACACCGAAGTCAACTCTCAGAAGTACTTAGGGGCCACTTTGGACTTAATTTTAGCCAAAGTCCAATCTGATCTAAGTTGGGACATCTTCATATCAAAATTCATGTTCATTGCTACAATATTTTGTGAATTAGAGCACTCAAAAAATTCGGGTTAAGTTTTGAATTGAACGTTGAGTAGAACATCGTTTCAAAGATCTTAAGTAGGCAGTGAGGCATCATATATTTCAAATTATGGGTGGGTTTGTCACAAAACAGCTTCCAAATGATTTATATAGCGCTCAATAAAAGCGTTTATCTCCATATGTGAATCTGTAGTTTTGTCTGTTCGAGTGTTAGTAACAAATTGGAGCAAAAACTAATGAATCAATTTCAATGAAATTTCAAATGTAGCATAATTACATGTCCGATTGAATCATAGGCTTTTTGGGGGGCCAACAACATAAAATAAATGAAAACTCATAGAAATAAAAGTTGTCGACTTCTTTTTTTTTTTTTTTTTTTTGCCTTATGGTCGATGCATATTATGGTTGATTGTCTACTATACTGGCCAGTATTCCTTTATATTACACAGTATTACTTTATACGGTAGGAATGTGCCACTGATGATGACGTGTTGAAAACCAATTCTGGCCAAAAATAATACCGTGAGAAGACGTATTTTATTTCAATGAGAAATCTTCTCCCACAACAACTATCACAAATGAATCCCAAACTCGTTAACGGTTGATCGGTTTTTTTTGAAATATCACGTCCTTGTAACGTATCAAACATAAACCATATGTCATCTCCGAATTTTAAACTACAGAGGGGGGGAGCAAACAAAAAAAATCAGAAATGTCGATACATGCACAACAACGGCAGTTATTTTGAGTTAAGCTTCTCTCCTAATCCCCCCTCCCCTTTTGCCGATTCGGGAGTTACCTTGTTCACAGAAAACAGATTTTTTTTATATATTTGGAATCTAGAGGTCGGAAAACATGAAATTCAGTTAAAAACTCATCGAATTTTTGACCGATTAATTATTTTTTGATCCTACATTTCCTACAGCTGGGGAAGTAAAAAATTCTTTAATGGTTGACTTTTCGAAAAATCAAAATGTAACAAATCAAATTCGCAACGTTAGAACATACCGATATTTGACCTGATGTGGGGAAGATGCTGCTAATATTGGTTTATTACGTAAGCCGTGAGGCTTCAGAAATATATCTGCTTAAAGTTACTCAGGGTTAAGAAGGCCGGTTAGCTCGCATGAAAACCATATGTTGGCAGTTAAGCATGTAAGTTTATAAGTTTAACACTCAGCAGTTATTAAAACCCCTTTCTTGCTGTCATTTGACTATTTACATTTGATTTGAAACGATCGAGTCGACAGTTAGCCCTTGCTGTTATCATCTAAGTCGAGGTGATAACGCTGAGAACTTGTCATGTTAATGTTTCCTCTTCAAAGCTTTGTCAAATAAATAAAATTAGCACTTCTCCGGCTCAAACTGCTTCCACTCTTGCCTTGGCAAATTTTCATTAGGCAGCTCTTTTACTGGATGATTCGCTTCAATGACTTTCAGTTAATTAAAATACTCCTCTCTTTATACAATGTCCTATGCCTATTTCACTTTCCCAGGTATACGAAATATAGGGGAAGTTATGTAATCGGTCCAAAATTCGAGTTTTCAACGAAATTTCATGTTTTCAATTCTCCTGACTCCAAAAATGAGTATTTGCGATAGCTCCCGATAAAATGCATATACCTACAAGAAATGTAATAAGATTATCCTCTTAAGGACGATAACTATTAATTTTCATTTATATCTAACAATTTCACCGAGGCCCTTAGTTTATTTTATCTGGAAGGTAAAATAAACTTAAGCACGCCGTCCTTCGGATGGGACGTTAAGCGATGGTCCCGAGCCTGTACAATGTCAGGTACTCGTTAAAGACCCCTACGGTGATTAAATATTTAGGTTTGCAAAATTTAGGACTCCCACAGTAGAGGCGGGCTCATCTCCACCAGAGTGACGAAAGAGCGCTCTGGTAGTAGGCGATATGACCTCGTAGTTAAAGCCCGGGCATGAGTCAGAAACCTAACCTAACCTCTAACATTTTCTGCATGCACATTGTGAAAAATTTAATAAATCCAGAAATGTGGCCATTACAGGATTTTCTTTTACGAACCAAGCTTACAGATCACTCTGTCTCCCCTCCCCTTCTCAAAATCATTTTATTTTGTCTCTTTGTACACCGTAATCCTGAGATTAGACATTCTTTTACCCAGTAATGCCACCATGAAATAATTTTGAGAACGGAAAGGGGTAAGTGTGGTTGGTATAAGAATGTCCGTTAATGGCAATCCACTTATATTTTTATAAATTAAAAATAAACTACCATTAATAAGAACGTTGCTGTGAGTTACGATTTACACATTACTTGGATATATTCCTGTTTACATTCTTCGGGCCGCTATAACTTTTGTCGTATTGATCCTATCTGAAATTTTAGAGCTCATGGACGATTGGAAATTTTATAAGGAACATTTTTGGAGAAACGCATTTTTTTATAGGACTAATTGTTTTTGGGTAATTCAAGGAAACATCTAAAAATATGTGTTTCAAACCTACATTTCACGACGTATGTCAAAACCGGACGATATAAAATATGTACCTTAATATTCCCTACAACTATTACTTGAAAAAAGGGGGTAAGTTGGACTCAATTTTCGGGTGATTTCGGCCAATATCTAATCGGATCTAAGTTAACGCATGTGACCCCTTCTTTCCAAATTTCAAGTTCATAGCTACAATCGTTTTTGCGGTAAAGAGCTTTCATCATACACGCACAGACATACTTCATCAAATGGTCAAAACGTATTCAGGAATCCTTGCAACGTGGAAATCCGTTGAAAACTCGGATTTTCGAACGATTACAATACTTCCTTATACTATAGGTATAAGAAAGTAAAAATAAAGAAAAATGTACGTTTTTAAAAATATTGTCTATTCCACAGATTATATTAAAAATATTCGAGTACATTCGGTATTGATATCATCTTCAGCCACGACGTAACAAATACTGTATTTCAGAAACACTCCCATATTTTGTATATATATTGTGAAATAGAGAATACATAAAAAATATACGTTTTTCTTTATTTTTTATTAAGTGTTTCACAATATTATAACTATCCAACAAATCGGTTAAAGAAAAAAAGGGGATAAGAGGTGCTTAAACCAGAAACTCTAATAACTACCGTTATAATGACGACATTTCATATGTAAATTCTAAATTTTATAAGCACGTCACCTATTAATATTCAGGGGGATGGAAGAAAGGAACCAGAGAGAGGCTCAATTCAAAATCTAATCCAATAACTGCCCATGTATATTTTATATTTTTGAAATTAAATTTTATTTTAAATTCAAAACCCCATAAGAAGGGCATCTATAAATTTTAGGCAAAATCGGCAAAAGAGTATGAGGAATCGACTCTAATACCCTAATAACTGCCGATGTAATGAATGTATCGGCATAAAATTTCATATTTAAATTTAAAACCCCGTAAGAAGGGCACCTATAAATTTTAGGCGAAATCGGCAAAAGAGTATGAGGAATCGACTCTAATACCCTAATAACTGCCGATGTAATGAATGTATCGTCACATAATTTGGTATGAGCGTTCAGAATCTACTATATAAGTCAACTATTTATTTTTAGACTAAACAGTTAATTGATTTTGGATGAAGAGCTAATACTAAATTGAATAATTCGTAAGAGTAAGTACATTCACATTCAGTAAATTCACTATTATTTTTATTTTTGGATTCATGGAGACGGAAAATGTATAATTCCGGGGAAAACATAACAAATTGTTCACTGATTAAATAACTTCTCCTAGAGAAAAGAAGTAAATAAAAAGAATAAGTAAAATAACAACTAATGAAAATGTCTTTTAATAAAGAAGCTTTGTTGAAAAATAACACAAAGAAGAAAATGAAATGAGAGAAATCAGGAACAAGGGTTTTAAAGTTGTTTTTCAGGAGCTAATCAACGACCTGACTTAAATCACTTCAAAGAGAAATTAGTCTACGAAAGATAAAGAAGGACATTTAAAAGAAATAAGATTGTTTCCTGAGGTATCTTCATTTCGACTAATTAAGAGTTAGTTGTCTCTTCTTGGAGCTGTCCTTTTTTGCATCAACATTCACCAGCTTGACAACTAATTATTAAAATATTTTACATTAAGCTAATGTTTGTTTAACGTCCGTGAGTACTCTCAGTTTGGACAGAAAGGATGAGCTGTATACAATGTACTGCAACGGCATATTAATTTCCGTATTATATGAGAATGTTAATTCCTTTAAAACATATAATAGAAGACAGGAGCGGAGTCAGCTTGAATGGGAATCATGCGGTTGGGTTTATATAGGACAATCAGGGCGTAAATTTAGAGAATGGGGCAAAGTGCACACACATCCAAAATAAAGAAAAAACAACCCCCATTCCCCTTAAGAATTTTGTGATGTCGGATAGTCTACATCACAATTTGGTTTTAAGAATACATGTGAAATTTCATCACGATCCGACCTCCGTTAAAGAGCAGCACTATATTTTTGCAAAGAGCCCCCCCATAACCCCCTCCCGTTAAGACTTTTGTGACGCCGGATAGTCTATAACACAATTGGCTCTTAAGAATACTACATGTGAAATTTCATCACGATCCGACCATCCGTTAATGAGTTAGAACAATTTTTATGCTAACAAAAATGTGTAGTTTGAACGACAAAACTCAACTCAAATTCTCCCCTCTGTTAACTGTCACTACGTTATTTTATTTATTTATTATGATTAATATTTGTATTAATACAATATATTCAGTAGTTATTTATTATACATATTATGTACCAGAGCCTATTTGAAACAGCAATAAATTTGAAAAAGCGAGAAACTCTATTGGATTTTTCTAGAAACTTCTTGCAATTTTGAGAAACATGCTGGAAAATTTCATGACATTCTATAAGATTCTAGAATGTTCTGGTGTATTATATATAAATTATTAAAAATGAAGTTGAGGACAATATTGGAAAAATAATTCAAGGGCCCCCGGATGAAGTCAGTCTACCTCAGGGCCTCCGAAGGTCATAAAACGGCACTTTTATGTACACATATGTTTATTTTATTTTCTATTCTTTTGGTTTCTTCTCTGATTACGGGGACCATGGTGGCCGTGCGAGCTAGAGCGTAAGGCTTTGGTCGCATGGTATCACCATGATTTGCGGGTTCGAATCCCGTCTGGGAGTGAGTTTTATTTAGTAGATAGTTCCCGGGGCCTTGGATGCCGTAAATAACTAGATAACACAGTGACACGGCTAATATGTAATCGTACATAATGCCTATATATAATCATACATATGGCAATTATTTCATTTATATATTATATTCTCTATTATGAATATCATTTCTTTTAGTTTAATTGTTTTGCTTTAATGAATTTTTTTTTCGTAGGTGTTTATGTTTAAACTTGAATATTTCCAAATTAGAACTTTCCGTTAAGGCAGGGCTTCCATTGTGAAAGGGAAGTCACAGCCTCAGGTAATTTTAGGCCTCAGAACTTAAATGTTACTTAAACCGGTATGTATATATTTATTGTGTGTTATTAGAGAATAAATGTGGACAAGTTCTTTGTTTTTATTTATTCATATATGTAATAGAATTCGAAATACTGCACAATGTAGCGAAAAAACATGTGTATGTACGTTGTGCTCATAAAATGTATCCAAGTTTGAGAGGGAAGTTTGTAAAAGTCAGAAAACCGAAGAGGGAGGCCCCGCCCGCCTATTTATATACAAAAATCTTTTTATATTCAAATCAAAGTGATGCATCAACGTCTGCCGCCCATAAACATCGCATAATCTGAACAGAAAAACGGCAAAGGGCGGAATGCTCCCTGTTTCCCCGAACGGAAAATGGCCTCGTTTTTTTTTGAGCAATGTATCATTCAAAGTTTTATAGGCCAAAAAATTGTATCTTTTTCCCCTTACACTAAATCAATGTTTTCTTCAACAGGTCTATAAATACAAGACTAAACCCTCTTTCTAAACATTTATTATTTATTGTGAATTTATTGGGACCACAGTTAATCTATATTTATTGCTAAAATGTGAATTACTCGAAAATATTGATTAGGATCAACAAGGGCGTAGGTAGACTTTATTCGAGAAGGGTTCAACCCGTTGGGGTTGGATATTTCATTAATAACTAAATTATTGTAGAGGTCTTTACGTATTAAACTTTTTCATAAGTTGGGAGTGCATGAGAACGTTAAGCCCAAACAAATAAAAATATGTAAAAAATTCAAAAGTGCATTACGTACTTCTATGGCGCAGAAATGGGTGTCTGGGCCTCTGAGGTGAACCCTTGTCCTTGTACAGATCATACAGTTCCTGGATTGGTTCATCTCTTCCAAACGTCTCCTTTCCTTACACCCGTAAGGAGGTTCATATATATTGCGAAACTTTTTCAAAAAATCGTCGGTGAACCACCGGTAATGTACATCCCCAGAACGAAGAAATCAATTAACTTTTCGCACCCCCATCAAAACCAGCCGACGGTTCGCGCTAATATACAACATTACATAGGGGCTCCTAAATCCTCATGCTAAATGTTGTGCCAATAAATTCATTACATGGGCAGTTATAAGAAGTTTTGAATTGTGCCCCCTCCCCTTCCCTCCAGCCGATATCACTGAAATTTGACAGTGTCATCATAGACAGGTTAAAATCTTGAGGACGCTGTCTTTCGAATGGTCCCGGGCTTTTTTGAATGTCAGGTACTTTAATGAGTCGTATCTTATGTAACTAAACCTGGGTAGGCAAAATTTTGGTCTCGCGCAGCAGAGCAAACATGGAAGGGATAAGAGCCCTTGATCGCCCTGAAATATCGTCCTGAAGGAATATTTATCTATAGAAATATAATTATAAGATATTTATATTTAAAATATAAATAGTACCTGTAATACTAGGAATTTGATATTCATGTCTCTTCTATTATTTATTATGTATTTAAATATTATTTTTAAACATATATATGGGATTGAATTTTAAGATATAGTATCGTTTGTTGTATTTATATTATAAGCTATACGTATTCAATCCATTTTATGGTTTAACGGAACTAAATATTATTATGAACACAGTCGAGGTCTCGTGCACTGGGTGGATGAGGCTTTTGTACACCCTTATTTTAGTGGTCCTGGAGACGAGGCTACTCTACGCAGTTGAAGACCGAAGTAGCACCGATTCCACTTGGGTGGGTCTATAGGTGACACCATGAGGAGATCCAAGTTCCCAAGAGAGTAGTCATGGAGTTGATGACGTAGGGGGTTGAGGGAGGGTTGATGCCCAGCGTTGGCCTTAAGATACTCCGCCGCCACACCATCCCAACTGAGAGCAACGTGAGAGACCTTCCATCTTGTTCAAAGTTTTCAAATGCTATACGGCATATGTCTGAACAGAGCTTATAAGGAGGCTACATGAAATTTCATGAACATCGTTAGCGTCCGGATTGAATTTTGAGATATTTTCCCTTAGAGCAAAACTTCATATTATATGTGATCGATTGACACCATCCCCATCTTTCTATATTTCACTGTTACGGAAGATCGTCACGGAAGTGATATGCAGAGAAATTTTACAGAATTTGATCCACTCACAACCTATTTGGACCGAGCATTCTGAGAAAGTCTCATGTTTAAACTCATCCACATGATATTATTCGGCTAGCAATGACCCCATGAATTCTAAAATTATCGGGAAAAATATTAGGGGTGCCTGAAGATAGTTCTAACCCAAAATCAAAATTAGTTATACAAATCAGATTGAATTTAAATTCTACAGGTAGCCACTTTTGAAATATTCATATATTGCACTATCTTGGAGTTTAAGAGGACCTGAAGGTCTTGGATTGAACCGAACCCCCCAAAGACTTCAAAAAGACATTCAATCGCCCTAATAAAATCCCTTTTAGTGTCTACCCAACCTTTAAAGACTTCTCCCAGGTTCAATGGATACGGGATAAGAGCTTTTCCCTCTCTGATAGTCCAATAGTTATTTTAATAGTCGGGTCGTGAAATAGAGGATTTTTGGATACGTTTTGGAGCATGGTTTAGCACACAGAATCTGTGAATCGTTTTAGATTTACGCTAGCCTGATATTTATGATAAAGTTTTCGCTATAAATTGAGTACTTACCTCTCTAACGGATAAGATTCTCATAAAACTACATTCTTTTTAATGCTCTTTATACATAGGACTTGTGGCATCTCACAATTTTCGGGAGGAGTTGTGCGAATTTTCATGGAATTTGACCTACGGATTTTTACCTTAGTCTAAAGCCATTTTAAAAACATTTCCAGGATAATTTAGCTTAAAGTCAAAAATTATCTAACTAAAGCCGGTAGAGACTACGAATACCTAATTATTTGTTTAAATTAAGCATTTTTTTTCTCATTTTTTCGTAAATATCTCATTAATAACAATATATATAATATAGGTTAGGTTAGATTTCATGAGTCATGCCCGGGCTTTAACTACGAGGTCAAATCGCCTACTACCAGAGCGCTGTTTCGTCACTCTGGTGGACATGAGCCCGACTCTACTGTGGGAGTCCTAAATGTTTCCTACCCTGCGCATTTTCACATAATAACATCTATGGATCCTTGTAAAAAAAAACCGGTAATGTAGCCCTTGTGGTGCCAAAATAAAAATGGGCTACACTCCCCCCACACCCTCTAACAGGACAAAGAAAAAAATTTCCATAAGTAAAGGGGTTAGGAAAAAAAAAAAAAAAAATAGAAAGACGGGTAGCACAAAATAATAAAGTCTGTGTCTGGTCGAACTACATGTATTTACCAAGCTGTACAAAGTATATAGGAAGTTATCGGTCAGAAATTCGAAGTTGGGTTTTTCAATTTCATGTTTTCCGTCACCCTGAATCCTAAGTGATAAAAAGGTGGCTGTGTGTGTCTGTGAACACAGTAACTCCCAATAGAATGAACGCATCGACATGAAATTTTTTACGTGTGTTAAAAACCACATAATAACATCACCTATTAACGGAATAGGTCGAAGGGAGTGGGCTCAACTCAATAATAATAACTGCCGATGTAATAAATTTATCGACACAAAATTTAATTCAACTATTGATTATTAGGCCAAACGGTCGACTATTGTTGGAGCGGGAACGAAAAATTAATCGATTAATTCGTTCTAGGGAGTTACACTGCCGCTGCGACTATATTATTTTGCAGCCTATTATCAGCTATAGTCACATTCGGTAATATATACATCAACTCTTCCGGGTGTTGATATCTCGGAAGATCGTATCACGGGCCTAATATTCACACAGCAGATTCAAAGACGGAAGGAAGCCTGGGATAAGAGAATGTCATATCTTAAGCTAATTGAGACTTATAGAGTCCTCCCACGCATTAATCTCCTTCACCAGCATAACATGCTAAGGGTCTTGTTGTCTCACACATTGGATTGGCAATGGAAATACAAATTATAATTGCAGATCGGTTCGAAAATGGCAATTTTGTTCTCACGTATTATTTGTGTGATGCCTAGAATGCAATGTCCATGTTCAAATACTATGTTTAATATTTTTATTTCTTATTTTTTATTACATTAATTCCTTTGGCTGTGTTGTTGAATTTGTATACTATAGCAAAGACATTTATTTTATTACTAAGTAGATATTTATTTTAGTTATAGTGTACCTATATTATTTTCGAATTAATATTGTTTTATATGTATAGATAGTGTGAGTAAACCTTGGTATCCCCACCTACTCGTATTTCAGCTATGCCAGTATGCTTTTAGTCGCTACACTGTATGGGTGGGGTAAGCAAGTTATTTATTTAATTTTTAATTTTTATTTAGTTACTCCGCATCCTGATACTTTAAGATTTTGCTAGTTACCTTTCATTATTCTTACTTTATATGTATTCATTCATAGATGTACCACTGATAATGACGCTATTGCATTTAAACATTTTATGGTCGCAAATAAAACAGTGGCAAGACTATGTTTTTTATTATCTCACTAATGCATATCGCACCCCCCGTTCAAGATTATCGTAACTCAAAAAAATTCATTTTTGAGTTATATACATGTTAAGATTCTTCATTGTAAACTCTATACGGTACTATAGTATTGCAACTCAAAATGTGATATTCCACTATTATTATTTACAAAAAATAGTATTACATTAATAAATTTCTCTTAAATTGTTTAGTGCAATAGTATATAGTAGATTTTGACTTATGCCTGTCTTGAATTTATGTATCACATGAATGAAGAGCAAGACTCATCACCGAGAAGGTGATGTCACGTGAAGAGAAAGAGGGGATATAGAAAAAGGGACAAGAAATAAAAATATTAAATCTTGTTTTCCCACAAACTAGCTTTTTTGAGTTACGATAGTCTGAGGATGCGATATTATTATTTCGGATCGTTTACGAATACTGAACAGATTTAGTAAACTGAAAAGATACGTCCTGGGGTTGTCCCTCTTCTTCTCTTCGTACTCCTGGGTGCCCCTCCAGTATCCTCCTCTCTGACTGGTACTCTGTCTCTCAGTTGTAGATGTCCCAGCCTCCTTTACTGCTCTTGTACAGCTCTTTTTTGGTCCGTATCCTCCATCTGTCCCATTCAGGAGTATAGCCAAATATCTTCTTCAGACTCAGGGCAGTTCTCTTATACAGTTATTATTCCGTAAGATACAGTCTTCAAAGCACTAGCCGGGGCCAGTAGCAATGTAACCTAGGTTTTCCTTAATTCATTCAATTTATTTTCAACTAACAAGCTAAAGAAAAAACAACTGGGATCTCCGGGAATCGATCTGGGAACCTTCATCTCATCTAAGCCACTTTACCATGAGGGGACCCATAAAATGTATCCTTAAATGAGTAGATAGGGAGGATTGGCTAAAAATATGGGAATAGAGGAGAGAAAATATTGATGTTTAAGGGTGAGTGAGAGGGATCATAAAGCTGAAGAGTTTGGCTCTCCTACTTAACTCAAATCCGAACCCTAGGAGCTTAGGCAGGGTATCTGGTCAATATTTCATGCGGCCATCGCCGATATCAGAGAGGCTACCATGTAATTCTAGTAAAAAATTCAACTCGAATACAGCTCCACATTCGGAAACTTGTCTACTAGAAATTTAAGTTCAATCTGTTGAAAACAAAAAAATTATAAAAAAAAATTGTTATTCTTTATGTAATAAAAAATTTAAAGAATGTATAAAAATATTAATTAAAAAATAGTAAACACAAATAAATAAAAATGAACATATTGGCAAAAGATATTAAAAGAAAAAAAATATTATTAAGTATAAATCAATAGAAAGAAAAGACAAACCTGATTATATATGGTGGGGGGAAAAATGGTGAGAAGAGCAGAAGGAGCCGACTCGTGGTAGTTTGGTTCTGGAGGATCTTGGAGGTGTGTTGTGATTTGGAAGAGCCTAGAAGGTGTGTGGTTAAGGAGAGTGAGGAAGAAGGTCTTGCGGACAGTATCCCCGAGAAGATGTAGAACAGTACATTTATATGAAGGAGAGTCGTGGAAGAAGAAGGAAGAAAAGTCCTGCGAAGGTTAAATTTTATATATGAAAGGTAGAAGGCTGAGAAGAAAGTAACGAAGAAGGAAAGATACAGAAGAGGATGCCGTGAGTTGCCAGAACTTTATAATACATATAAAAATCATTTAGTCTTTTTTGTCATTTGCCAAAATTACATTTTTTTGTTTAAATTAACGTATAAGAGATTCATCATATTGTAAGAAATTCATTTTTTCCACTAACCCATTATCCTTTTTAAATAATTAACGTAAAAAGGTAATAAAAATGATAACTTATAAAATTTGTGATTGAAAAATGTTATTATTTTCCTTTATTTTCACCAAACCACTCTATGATAAAAAAAAAGAATACCACCCTCTTTTAGATTCTTGTTAACCTAAGAATTATAAGTTGTTACAATATAGTCTACCCAACTGTCCACCATTTGGAGTCACATCTCGAAACCGAAAGACAGAATAGAGATACCAAACAGGAGCGGGGTCGATCGAATTACTTTATAATGTGGGAAGTTCTATGTAGGCCAGTCAGGTCGGAAAATATCATCTAGAATAGAGAGCTTTAGTTGAGTTTCGGAATTTGAGGACCACCTAATAGGCTCAGGTTTATAGCCGACCAAAATGTCAAACGACTGGTATAAAAAATTAGAAATAAAAAAATGCCTTAAAGGAATAAGTGAACTTTGATTGAAAAGGGTAACTAAATTTAACATCCCCCTTCTTGAACTTTGTTTTGGGGAACATTAGAGGGAGAAAGTGGGGGTCAACCCGCCCTGACCCCAATCAGTCAGCACCCAACTTGACCCGCAGATGATTCTTATTTTTACTTTTTCTCTTCCTTCAGGTAATTTTACATGTAGTTTTCATTGTAATTATGTTTATGTATTTTCAATGTATTTTTTATTATAATACATATCATTTAATCACTTTCTATCTTACATAAAGAATTTATTGTAAATTGTCAATTTCAACTGTTACAGATCGTAACTTCTAGTGATCCTTTTTTACTTCCCCAGATAAACGAAGTGTAGGAGAGGTTATGTAATCGGTCAAAAATTCGATACAAAGTTTTGAACGGAATTACATTTTTTTCGACCTCCAGATTCCAAAAATGAAAAAAAAAGTCTATATGTGTGCCTGTGAACACGATATAATTGTTAACAATCGTAAATCGGTTTCCGATATATGAGACATTTATATTCAAATTATTGCAGGTAGGTACCTATTTATAGATATATATAATATAATATTTAAAGCCATATTAGTCTCAACATTTTCAATTTATTTTCTTTCATTCATTTTTGTTTTCATAATATGTAGTAGGTATCATAAGTATATTTCGTCCTTAAGACATTATCAAGTTCCACATCTGAAAAATATCTTATGATAGAATTCTTAAATTTTATTTTTAAATTAATTCAGGTTAAAACATTAATTATATATATATTATTATAATTAGATACATCAAATAACCACTTATCTAACATTATCATTGTTATTAAAAAATTAACTTTAGCTAGTAAAGTACGTCTTATTTTTCTGACACTTTTTTTTATAATATATAATTGTTATATTAAATGTGAATCCAGAACCTTGAACTTATTGACTTTTAGCCAAATAGACCAAAGGGAAGGGTGGATCAGAAGGAGTGCACAACTGAAAGCCCCAATAAGTGCTGATGTAATGAACGTATCGACATAGAATTTTATATTTCAAGTCAAACCCAATGTATGAGACTTAAACATTCTATTATAGGGTTTCGGGGAACGGGGTTCAACTCTAAACTCTCAATAACTGCCGATGTAAATAATTTTTCGACACAAAATTTAATATGCTTAGGAATCTATGTGTCAACTATTGATTATTAGCGCAAACGGTATACTGATTTTGAAGGGGGAGCGAAAAATTAATTGATTAATTTGTTCTGGGGAAGTACATTGCCGATGATTCACCGACAACTCTTTTTTTTTTACTTTTTTTTGTTGGTACAATTAATAACGATGAGTTGGTTACAAAGATAAATACTACATTTGTTGAAGAAGTTCAACGTACTGTAGTCAGCACCTGCTGAAATTTGTTGCGAAAGTCTGCTGAAACAGAGCCCAGGGAGGCTCCAACTCAAGCTGGAGTGTCATAACTTGGTCGGAAAGTTTTCAAATCCAATTTCAGTAATACATGGCCTCATGGCATGACTTTTTTTTCTTACCACCTTTACAAATTATATTTTCATCAACGTCTGAAGTTTAATTTCAATTAACGACCTATTAACACCATAAATAATATAACACCTAAGATCTTCAACGTCAGGGTTAGTCAGGCGCTGCTTTTTCGAAGAGGCCGAGGCTTTGGTGGCAATGCACTTCACCGAATTAATTAATTAACTTATTAATTGACGTACATAAGATCTCCTAAATCCTCATACTAAATTTGGTATCATCAAATTCATTATAACAGCAGTAATTTGGGTGAGCTCCCTCCACTGAATTTCCCTTTTCCTTCGGCCGATATCCCTGAAATTTAGCAGGTTATGTTCTCATTTGGTTTTGAATACAAACATGAAATTAAATTCATGTGGATACATTCTTTACATCGGAAATTATGGGGTTTTTGGGTTAAATCTCTCCCCTAAACCTCCCTTTTCTCTGGCCGATTTAGCTGAAATACGATAGGTTTGTGTTAATACATTCATTGTCATGAATCGGGAATTATCGTGTTCGCAGAAATTGTTTTTTCATTTTTCGAGTTTTGAGGTCGGAAATGAAAACATGAAATTTCTTTAAAAACTTGGCATTGAATGTTACCGATTACATTACTTCCCTTATACTTCGTTTAGCTGGGAAAGTAAAACAACGGATATTGATCCATGAAAGAAAACGACGGCCCTTCATTCTCTTCCGTTGAATCCATCCCCGGGCCAATTAGGAAGTTCTGGAGACTCTCTCAGAGGGTTGTCTGAAGAGGCAGTCGGGAGAGAGAGTACTGTGGCTGGGTTTTTGTAAAGACTCTTGCTAAGTGAGCTTTCATCGGAATTTCAGGTTTTACGTCCTCATGTTTTCTGTCCTCATTCAAAAGTTTTCTGTGTGAGTGTGTCGATGTGTGAATACGATAACTCCTGTTAAAATGAGTGTATCGACATGAAATTTTGTATGTGTATCTAGAATCCCATAAGGACGATACGTATTGATCGAATCGGCCAACGGGAAGACAAGGATTAGAGGGGCGCTTAACTCAAGAACTCTAATAACTGATGTTGCAATGAATGTATTGGACATAGTTTCATATTTAAATTCGAATAATTTATGGTTTCCAGATTTACTTTGTGACGCTCCATTCTAGGAATAGATAATTAAAATACACAATTTCTTTGTCAAACTTCACTATATATTCTCAAATACTCAACTAGTTTCGCCGTGTTAAGTCATTATCAAGAGTCACTTACAAACTGACAGAATTGGTTGACAGGGTAGAAGGTACAGTTATGGAGGGTTTTTTTTTTAGATAGTGACGGGGAACACCTTGTTTTGATATCTGTTTATTGGAATGTATAGAGTAACAAAAACAAGGGATTCCCCGTCACTACCTAAAAACCCCCCTCCATAACTGTCAGTTTATAAGTAACTCTTGATAATGCCTTAACACGGCGAAACTAGTTGAGTATTTGAGAATATATAGTGAAGTTTGACAAAGAAATTGTGTATTTTAATTATCTATTTAAATTCAACTCTAGAGAATAAAAATTAATAGAGGAAAAATCTGCAGACCAGTTTACATTAACAAGTAGACCATTCCCACATCTGTCCAATATCTAGGACTTCATTTAGACACGTTTAACTTGCACAACCCACATCAGATTAAAACGCACAGACCTCAAGAGACGATGTGGCGACTGAAATCAATCATCGGACGACGATCGACATTATTGCTTGAAAACAAACTTCACATATACAACACTTTTCTAAAACCCATCACAACTTACGCTATCGAGAAATGGGGATCAGCCAAAAAATCAAACATTCATCGTCTTCAGTCACTAAAATCCATTATGTTATTTTTAAAATTGCATAAGGACCTCAACATTCATTCCATTTGTACCCTCTGTTACCAGAATTTTTACAACAAACTCAAATGAAATTACCCCCAAACTCTCTCTTCACAAATCCGCGACGACGCCTCAAGTGGGCATGGCAGAGGGACTTGCTCCAGGATTCATGTACCTCAGCAGTACAGGCACACCCATGTCATAAAAAAATTCAAATCCACATAAGGACGACAACAATTGGCAGCAAAATTTCCCGAAAAGAATGGAGGTTAAAAGGGGCTATTCAAAACTATTACCTGGGGATATAATGAATGTATCGACACAACATTCAGGAGTAGAGGATTCAGCCAACTATTGATTTTTAGCCCTCACGGTCGATTGGCTTTAGATATATATTTTTTCTTTAATTTATTTGTTTTGGGGGGGTCACAGGATATTTTCACGCTCGGTCTATTAGCGTTCATTATTTATTTATTTTTGCTAATAATATTTTATCTCTCTCTCACCACGGCATAAGGGTATCGCTCTCGCCTCTAAAATCTAAGCTTACGGATTTTTCATATGGAAGAAATGCTAATCGTAGGTCTTTCGAAAGAGACTTTAAGCCGTGGGTCCTAGGTCGTACATTAAAAGGACTAGAGATACACTGAAATGTAGAGGTTACATAATGTGAACCCCGTTCATGGGGTCATTTCTCACCGAATGAATCCCTCCTACTCAGATAAACAGAGTATTACCCTAAACATGAGCAGTCTACATCTCTCTCACTCCCTCTCTTTTTAGCTTTGCGGAGTATAGGGGAAGTTTTGTATTAGTTTGCGTTTCAATCGGAATTTCATGACTTCCGACCCCCAGAACCAAAAAATGAAAAAAAAAAAGTTTTCGTTTTCCCTTCAAAACCAATCGACTGACTCATAAATCCTCATACTAATTTTTGTGTCGATATCTTTATCATATCGGCAGTTATTAAAGCACACCCCTGATCCTCGCCGTTCGCATCTGCAGATTTGACTGTAAATCAATAAGTATCGTTATGGAGTTATGGAGAGGACACTTTTCAATCAGGAGAACGCAAAATCTGAAAATCAGCAGAAAACTCAACATCGAATTTCATACCGAATACATAATTTTCCCTATTTTTAATACCACTGGGGAAGTACAATTTCCTGTCTGTTTTTGTGTCAGTAAACCCGATAACTTGCTATAGAATGAGTGTATCGACACGTGTATATGTGTTTCTAGGACGACACCGATTGTATTTCAGTCGAACAAAGAGAGAGGGGATTAGGGAAGGGGCTTAACACAGAAACCCCAATAACTGCCGATGTAATGAGTGTATCGATACGAAATTTTATATGTGGATCGAGGATCGGTCGATTTTCAGCGAAATTGGCACAAGCAAAGGAGTCAACCAGAGGCGGGAGGGTTGTATTAAAAATCCTTTGTCGATGTAATGAATATATCCACACGAAATTCCGTGTGAGGATTCAAAAAACTTAGATTAATATCGCTATGAATTTTAACGAAGTCGGTAGATTGGTTTCTGACGGTGCGCAAAAACAGTTGATTAATTTGCGTTAGGGAAATACACATTCTTAATCTACCTCCCTGTCATATACTATCAAACAATATGATGGTAGAGGGCGCCGGTAGCTCAGTGGTATGCGTGCTTGTCTTCTGAGCTCAAGAACGTGGGTTCGTAACCCGACCGAGGCCCTGTTTATTTTATCTGGGAGGTAAAATAAAATTAAGCACGCCGTCCTTCGGATGGGACGTTAAGCGATGGTCCCGAGCCTGTACGATGTCGGGTATTCGTTAAAGACCCCTACCCTACGTGAATAAAAATTTAGGGTAGGCAAAATTTAGGACTTCCACAGTAGAGACGGGCTCATATCCACCAGAGTGACCAAAGAGCGCTCTGGTAGTAGGCGATATGACCTCGTAGTTAAAGCCCGGGCATGAATCATAAAACCTAACCAAACCTAATATGATGGTACTTATAACGCGAAAAAGTCATCGAAATACCGAGAACGATTGTGGGTCGATCATTTGTATACGCACATAATTGAATAACATTTATACTGAATATTATAATTAACAATTTACAAAATTATTGAAGGAAATAATTCATTGTTGATTAAAATACAATTGTTTACCCAGGCGGGTGACTGAATATCTTTGTCCTATTTGTTGATAATCATTCCATTCATCATAAGAAGATAAATTGAATTGGCTACTTCTGAAAGGAAATCATCATCGAATCATTCAGAATTATCCCTTTCTAAATGAACGGAACCAATTAAGAAATTTTCAATTATCAAACCACAAAGCTATGACTATGTAAAGTTAGTTTGATACTTAACATTTTGTGCAGAGATATTGTGAAACACTTAACAAAAATAAAGAATTTTTTTTTTTTTAATATTGACTATTTCACAAAATATATGGGAGTACTTTCGGTATTGCTACCATCTTCAACACTTACTTTACTTTCCCTGGCGCTACGGTCCTTGTATCCGCAACGATCTTCCGACATTCTTCACTTTCCTCGGCCTCCCGTCTCCATCTTCTCACACCCATCGTTCTGAGGTCGTCCTCCAGCCAACGTAAGCGGGGTCTACCTCTCCTTCTTTGTCTTCCCGGGTGTCCCTCCAGTATCCTCCTCGGCAATCTATCTGGTTCCATCCTCTGTAAATGCCTCAACCATCGCAGCCGCTCCTGCTTCACTAAGGCCACCAGGTCCGAACTCTTGTACAGGTCCCTCAGCTCCCTGTTGGTCCATATCCTCCATTTATCCCCCTCTGGAGTAGGGCCGTATATCTTCCTCAATACCTTCCTCTCCCACGTATTGAGTAAGACTTCGTCCCTCCGAGTGAGGTTTCACTCGCATATGTAACGACCGGTCGGTCATCTTCAACACCTAGTATTGGTTTAATCCTGGCTCAAGTTGGTAGCAACACCGAAAGTACTCCCATATATTATACATATTTTGTGAAATAGACAATATTTTTTAAAAACATACGTTTTTCTATATTTTTTTAAAGTTAGTTTGTTTAAATGAAATTTTTGGTTCCCTAATATAGGGGAAGATACGTAATCTGTCAGAATTCCCGATAGAATGAATGAATCGAAACGAACGTTTATATGTGGGTCCAGAGCTTTCTAAGAACAAAACATTTCCAGTCAAATCGGCTAAGGGAAGGAGAGGATTGGGGGAGAAGGCTTAACTCAAAAGCTGTAATAACTGCCAATGTAATGAATGAATGTATATTATAAAGAGAGGGCGTCGGTAGCTCAGAAGTAAAGTAACGTGCTTGCCAACTAAGCACACATCGCCGGCTCGAAACCCGAGCGAGGCCTTTAAGTTTTTTTTATCTGGGAAATGAAAAAAAATTTGAGCACGCCATCTTTTGGGAATTTAGGAGTCACCAGTGCGAATTCTGCAATGCATGGGCACCTATGGAGGTGGAGGTAGTAGTTGAAAGTTGGTGGGACTGAGGGCCCTGGTGAGAATTGAAATTGCCAGACCAGAGGATGTGGACAGAACAAGATGAAGTCCGATTTCCTCCAAATTTATCATATAGTTGAGAAAAGGGCATATTTTGGCTCGCCTTCCATTAAGTTATCCCGTATTCATTTTCCGTCTATCCTATTCGACGATGGAATTCGTTTTGCCTTCTCATTTGGGATAAAAGGTTGTTCAAGATGTAGTCGAATATCTGTTTATCCATTCGGAAATATTCGTAAAATTTCTCGGGGTGAGCTTTGAGTTGAGGTAACAAAGTATGGTATTCACCTACTTCAAGGCGAGTCCTATTCATTTCACAGTTGTTTATTACCTATAAATATACATTTCTAGTTTATATTAAATCTAATTAAGTGCAATTTCTAACATTACAATTAATAGCACAAGAATTTATATAACTGTTTTATAATTTGCAATAGATAAACACATGAAAATGATGTTTTTTTGTTTTTTGCTGGAACTCGCCATTATTAGAATAGTAACCGCAGTCCGAAGTATGCATAAAACACAAGAGAAATAAAATAATCTGCACTCACGATCACACACCAGACACTGTCTGACAGACGCGCGGGACGCGTAGTGGGGGTGAGGGGGATGAGTAGTGCAGATTAGCCAACCCAAGCGCTGCGTCTGAAATTTCCCCGTGAGCTACCAAAAATTTCCCTGCGACCACTGCCCTAGGTGAATAGACCTGGAATGGCAAAATTAGGACTCCCATAGTAGAATCGAGCTTATTGCCACCAGAATGATGATAGCAGTAGAAGGCAATATGACCTCGAAGTTATAGCCCGGGCATGAGTCACAATAACTAAGTTATAGGTTTCCTGGAAAATCTGCCGACTTTGGTATTCCCCTGTACCCTAGGTATGCTCGTTACCCCCTCGGAACATCAGAACCCCCAATTTAGATTGTTGAGTCCTTCTCATATCAAGTGTCTAATCCTTTGGTGAAGTCTGACCCCCTTCTGTATTACCAACAATAGCAGTACTATAGATATCCCCAAATATCATCCAAATGTGTAATTATCTGACCATTTCCTGTCTGAATTGTTTATCCAGCTCCAATTGATTGTATTCAACAGATAACAAAGACACAATCATTATATGCAAACAATACCACACACAGATCACAATACATGAATTATTGTTCTGAATTATTCTTTGTACCTTCGTTTATCCGGGAAATGTTTTAATATTTCATACTTTTCACCCTCTCCACTCGTTATTTAATTAAATTTATGATCAACAATCCAATTGTTCTCGGATTACAATTTCTGAAAATAGTATTTTCAATTATAACAAATATCCAACTAATTAAGGACGGATAGAAGGCCATGTCCATCAAAATTTACATTTTGAAACATTCTTTCATTAATGCACAATTTTGTATTACACAATATTGAGAATATTAATAAAGTTTAAACAATTTTCAAAACTTAGTGATTTCGTTTTTTTTTTTTTTCACAAAGAGATATTTGCAACTGTATAAAAAATATATACAACAAGCTAATATGCTAAGATAGAGAAAAATGGAAGAAAATTGCCAGAAGAAAATGGCAATGTCAAAATGTGAGAGGTGAAATCAGTGTGAGCCCTAGGCACAGAGTCGTACTCATTTATGGCAATCACTGTCACTGCCTAATCAGAAAACATGCAATTCCATTGAAAACTCAGCGTCGAATTCTTGACCAATTACATAACTTCCCCTATACTTCGAATAGATGTGAGAGTAAAAGGCAAAAAAAAAAATTGAGTAAAAGTGAAATAACTAACTAATAATAATTCCAAATAATGATGGGTTTAGGTTTTATGACTCATGCCCGGGCTTTAACTACGAGGTCATATCGCGTACTACCGGAGCGCTCTTTCGTCACTCTGGTGGACATGAGCCCGATTATACTGTTAGAGTCCTAAATTTTGCCTTTTTTGATGAAAATATGATGGTAGCTTCCGTAGATGTTACCTACCTGGTGAGCACGTAAGCTGATTTCTTACTGTAATCCACTAAAAGACTGGTAGAGACATTCGGGAGCGCTGTATCTACCAGCCCTTTCTTGAATGTCCCCTAAAACACAAGTCTCATGCCCGGGCTTAACTACAAGGTCATACACCTACTACCAGAGCGCTCTTTCGTCATTCCGGTGGACATTAGCCCGACTCTACTGTGGGATTCCTAAATTTTGCCTACCCTAAATTTTTATTCACCTAGGGCAGTGGTCTTTAACGAGTACCTGATCATCGCTTAACGTTCAATCCGAAGTACGGCGTGCTTAAGTTTGTTTTGCCTCCCAGATAAAATAAACTAAGGGTCTGAGGGGGGTCTAAACTAAAGGTCGGGTTTCGAACCCACGTTCTTGAGCTCAGAAGGCAAGCACGCATACCACTGAGCTACCGGAGCCCTCAAAAAAATAATGATGATCATAAAAGTTATTGGAGTTATTTTAGAACAATAGAGAATGTACCCATAAACCATATTATTCAATTAATGTTAATTTTAATTCAATTTTAGTCAATTTTAAAATTAATTTCCCAAAATTCGATTCAATTTTAGTATAATTTATGCAATAATAAATTTATGGGAATGGAGAGCGTCGGTAGGCCCTTTTTTAGCATTGAGGTGAGAAAATCTCGAGCATGCCGTCCTTCGTGTGGGTCGTTGAGTGATGTTTTTTTTTTGTTTTTTTTTCACTTTATTAAGTGTTTCTTGACATATCTCTGCAGAAAATGTCAAGTTTCATATCTAAATAGTAAGATGACGAGGAATCATGTCTTCTTTAGAGGCAGTTGACTTATTGATCTTTGACTCAGACAAAGTAAATGACAAATCCTCATTTGTGAAACTGCATTTTCATTGTTTTTTAAACAAAGAAATGTTGTGTATTGATACGAAATGTAGTTCAAGTGATCTTGAATCAACTGAAGGCGAGCATCTTCACAGAGACCTCTTGTTTCTGGTAATAAGAGATGGCCGACTTACAACCTTAATAAAAGTGTAAAGAAAAACGAATGTTTTTTAAAAGTATTGTTATTCACAAAATATATGGGAGTACTTTCGGTATTGCTACCAACTTCCGCCACGACTTAACAAATACTAAATGGAAGTTAACAGTTTGCAATCCAAAATGTCCCTTTTCAGCCCCCCTTTATCTCAAATTATAATAATAAAAAAAATAGTAAATTATAATAATTTTGAAATAGTAAGTGCTGTTACAAATATATGAAATAAATCAAAGAGGACAATAATAAATTCATGAATAAAAGTATACCGTTTTTTTTCAGAAAAATTGACTGAAGATAGTAGCAATATCGAAAGTACTCCTAAATATTTTATATATCTTTATATATTGTATTAAGTGTTTCACGATATCTCTACGAAAAATATTAGGTATCCTTAATAAAACTAAATAAAAGTGATACATTAAGTGAGTAAAAGCAACTGTGACAAAAAAATTTAAAAAATAATTCCCAGGTGATATAGAAAGGTTTATCTTGGGACTTTACGAGATGTGAGACTGTGGCGGCATCAGTTCCTACCAAAGTACCTACACATAATGGGGACTTACAGATGGGTTTAAGTGACACTGTAAAAGGTAACATCTACCATATATTCGAATCTTTTATATCGAGTAACAGAATAGAGCAGTGTTTCCAACTCGAGGATCGTGACCAGTGTTGCCAGATGACCCGTTCTTCAATTCATAATTAACTAAATACAACTCTTATTTACAAAATTATATACTTTTAATGTTTTATAAAACTAGTTTATTGCCAATCTCTGTTAGAATATGCTAGTGAGACTATCCGAATGTTTAACATTTCTTCCTAAACTATTTAATTTGTATTTATTTTTCTGTTTTAAATTAATTTATTTTATGAACTGTGAACACAATAACTGCTCATAGCATGAATGTGTCGACAACAGAACCCCATAAGCCCGAATGTTGTGTTATTAGATATTATTATATTAGAATGGTATGTTATTAGATATTATTATATTAGAATGTTGTGTTATTAGATATTATTATATTAGAATGGTATGTTATTAGATATTATTATATTAGAATGTTGTGTTATTAGATATTATTATATTAGACTGGTGTGTTATTAGATATTTTTTTATTAGAATGGTGTGTTGCTCAACACAACAACCCAAAACTGCCAATATAATGAAACTATCGACATAACATTTTATATATGGATTCATGACCTGTTGATTTTCAACTAAATCGGCCAAAAGGAAAGCCTTCGATCCGAAAAAGGGTCTCAACTCAAAACCCAAATAACGCTCGATGGAATTAATACTTCGACTCGAGATATATCGCACCCTTGCTTCAAAAGTGCCACAACTCAAAAAACTCAGTTTTTCAGGAAATGCGAAAAATAGCTTCCAGCTGGGTTAGGTAAATTTTAGTTGATCTAGTGACGTCACCAAGCAAAACTATGCTATAATTTAAGATAGATTGTGGTCCTGCAGATTTTCCAAGTGTTCAACTATAATAATAAGTTTATCTCCGTTAAACCAATACATGGTAATAGGATACGTCAAAAGAATTTATACATTAAGATAGCATATAAATTAGATTTATAACTACTTGAGTCTAATACACTAAATATAATATAATATAAATCTCGTTTTTTTGAGTTGCCTTTTGTTGCCTAAAAATTTTCAGTGCATTATCTGGCGTTTTAGGTGATTGGTATAATCTTAAAAACCAAGTCGTAGTCTTAACTAAAAAAACCGAATTTTTGAGTTGTGGCACTTTTGAAGCAAGGGTGCGATATTATGAGGATTCAGAAGTCCCCCTGTGTGTCAACTATTGATTTTTAGTCATAACAGACGATTAGTTTTAAAGGGATAGCGAGGGCGGGAGCTAAGTTGATTAATTTCTGCTAGGGAAGTACATTGCACTTTTATTTATTTATTTCGTTCGGTTTTACTTGAGAAGTAGATGGAATGGTTCTTTTCAGATACCCATTTGTAAGCAGTGTCGCATATAAAAGGGATTCTGAATGTTGTCAATGCTGAACTCTAGACCTTAGAAATTGCAGTAAAGCAAACATTTGAATATCGAAATTGTCTGGAATTGAACTTATTGGAAGCCACTTTTGATTAAGACATAACGAATTTTTGGATCTTTGTGTATGTGACTTCGATGAAAGGCAGCACGTGCAAAGTCTATGAAAGTAGACAAAAATGACTTTGAAAAATGAATATAGAGCTTTGCCTGGCTAAGCCTGATTAAGTCCATGCTTAGCTCTCTAGAGTGAGTTAGGTCTGTCATCCTGTCCCATCTCATATCACATCAATCTCCTCTCCCCTCCACTGAGCAGGATGCTCCACCATAGTCCCACAACTTAACTTTCCCAAGTGTCAACCTAGCATATATGAAACTAAGTGGGTTCTTAATGCTCTCCACCCCATGAGAGTACCCTCAAACATACATCATTTGATATTTCTGATAAGGATATAAGACTAATATCTGAAATGTGTACAGATACCTAGCTTGATACCCACTACCTCAACCTACCTTTACCATGCAACCAATCCATCATCGTCTTCATTGCTCTTCCCTTTTTGAAAAAAAGGATAACTCATAAAGGAATTAATTTTTTTAATGCCCTTCCCCACTTCTTGAAGCCAATAGATACAATAAAAAAATTTAAACTTCAACTAAAAATGTTTATGTCAGAGGAAACCCTTTACATGGAAACGTAATTTTACTCTCACTGTTCAAAAATAATAAAATTAAAAATTAAAATTACAATTAATAATCGTGTTTCATATCCAAAACATTATTTGATACAAAGCATTCATTATTTTTTTTTGGACAGAGTTCCTCCACACCTTAAATCTACGTTGTTTAATCATAATTTTTCACTACTTGTGTACTAATTTATTTTATTTCTCTTGGTATATTATTTAATGTATTTTAATTATTTCTCTTATTTCCTAAATTTTTAATATTATAAAAAAATATATATTATTTAAAAAAACAAACAAAAACATAATTTTTCGGTTTATTTCTTATCCTTATTTTATGGATCTATTTATATATGTTAATTTTTTTATTTACTCATTTATATATTTTTTATTTATTCATTTATATTTTTTTATTTATTAATTTATATATTCTTTTTCAATCATTTGGATATATATATTTATTTATTTAATTTTTTATATATTGTTATAGTTACATTGTTTTCTTTTTTTTCTATATTTCGCACACATTGGTACCTGATGGAAGGACGTAAGAGCAACGTTGTGATCAAGTCACTACCAGAAGAGTTTAAAAAAATAGTTATCTTAATTTTTATTAAGTGGAAATAAGTTCTTATTATAAATGTATCTATGTATTAACATTATTTTTTTGTACTCATATATTTTTAAGTATTTATTTATTCAGTTTTTATTCAATTCATTTTACTTTTTTTAATAGTTTTGTTAGACTCAAGTAGTTATAAATCTAATTTATAAGCTATCTCAATGTATAAATTCTTTTGGCGTATCCCATTACCATGTTTTGGTTTAACAGAAATAAATTTATTATTATTATTAAATCCAGTCTAACCATCCTCCTCCTCCGAAGCCCCGCCTACAAAATGAATCCATCCCAAGGCGCCCTACCATCGGAAATTTTGCTAAGAAAATGGCAGTCAACTCAGTTGTAATAACTTTTCATCAAAATTCCTTGTTTTCCAACATGAATAAGAATAACCTGAATTGAAGGGAAGTTAACAAGTAGGTTACGTAAGACTAAAATGAAATTTTGAAGTTAAACAAAATAAATATGTGTCCAATACATAACTTAAAAAGTAAACGATAAGTAAAATAAATCTATTCAAAAATCATTAAAAATCTAACAAAAAAATATTAACGATGGATTTCATGGATGGGGACAGATGCGTAACTTACGATTTATGACTCTGTTGGGGAATATCTGTCCACAACCATGAAATTTAAAATAGTTAATTTTGTTTCCCAAGCTCTAGGAAGTATAGGGAAAGTTCTGTAATCAGTCCAAAACTCGAAGTTGAGTTTTCACCGAAATTTCATGTTTTCCATCCTGATTCCAATTAAAAAAAAAAAAAGTCTATGAATCGCCGGCAACGTAATTCCCTAGAACGAATTAATCAATTAACTATTGACTTGACGGAAAGAATCCAGCGGATCCTGAGGAAGCACATAATTCAGGACCATCTTCTAGCCACTAAAGAAAGTGTCGGAGATGTTGGGCTCCACAAAGGATCGGTTCTGGCTGGAAAATAAAGGAGTATATGTGCTGTCCTGCGCCGGCGATCAGGGCTACCTGGAGCAAACAAGAAGAAAAGTGTCGGAGATGTTGGGCTCCACAAAGGATCGGTTCTGGCTGGAAAATAAAGGAGTATATGTGGTGTCCTGCGCCGGCGATCAGGGCTACCTGGAGCAAACAAGAAGAAAAGTGTCGGAGATGTTGGGCTCCACAAAGGATCGGTTCTGGCTGGACAATAAAGGAGTATATGTGCTGTCCTGCGCCGGCGATCAGGGCTACCTGGAGCAAACAAGAAGAAAAGTGTCGGAGATGTTGGGCTCCACAAAGGATCGGTTCTGGCTGGAAAATAAAGGAGTATATGTGCTGTCCTGCGCCGGCGATCAGGGCTACCTGGAGCAAACAAGAAGAAAAGTGTCGGAGATGTTGGGGTCCACAAAGGATCGGTTCTGGCTGGAAAATAAAGGAGTATATGTGCTGTCCTGCGCCGGCGATCAGGGCTACCTGGAGCAAACAAGAAGAAAAGTGTCGGAGATGTTGGGGTCCACAAAGGATCGGTTCTGGCTGGAAAATAAAGGAGTATATGTGCTGTCCTGCGCCGGCGATCAGGGCTACCTGGAGCAAACAAGAAGAAAAGTGTCGGAGATGTTGGGGTCCACAAAGGATCGGTTCTGGCTGGAAAATAAAGGAGTATATGTGCTGTCCTGCGCCGGCGATCAGGGCTACCTGGAGCAAACAAGAAGAAAAGTGTCGGAGATGTTGGGGTCCACAAAGGATCGGTTCTGGCTGGAAAATAAAGGAGTATATGTGCTGTCCTGCGCCGGCGATCAGGGCTACCTGGAGCAAACAAGAAGAAAAGTGTCGGAGATGTTGGGGTCCACAAAGGATCGGTTCTGGCTGGAAAATAAAGGAGTATATGTGCTGTCCTGCGCCGGCGATCAGAGGGCTACCTGGAGCAAACAAGAAGAAAAGTGTCGGAGATGTTGGGCTCCACAAAGGATCGGTTCTGGCTGGAAAATAAAGGAGTATATGTGCTGTCCTGCGCCGGCGATCAGGGCTACCTGGAGCAAACAAGAAGAAAAGTGTCGGAGATGTTGGGCTCCACAAAGGATCGGTTCTGGCTGGAAAATAAAGGAGTATATGTGGTGTCCTGCGCCGGCGATCAGGGCTACCTGGAGCAAACAAGAAGAAAAGTGTCGGAGATGTTGGGCTCCACAAAGGATCGGTTCTGGCTGGAAAATAAAGGAGTATATGTGCTGTCCTGCGCCGGCGATCAGGGCTACCTGGAGCAAACAAGAAGAAAAGTGTCGGAGAAGTTGGGCTCCACAAAGGATCGGTTCTGGCTGGAAAATAAAGGAGTATATGTGGTGTCCTGCGCCGGCGATCAGGGCTACCTGGAGCAAACAAGAAGAAAAGTGTCGGAGATGTTGGGGTCCACAAAGGATCGGTTCTGGCTGGAAAATAAAGGAGTATATGTGCTGTCCTGCGCCGGCGATCAGAGGGCTACCTGGAGCAAACAAGAAGAAAAGTGTCGGAGATGTTGGGGTCCACAAAGGATCGGTTCTGGCTGGAAAATAAAGGAGTATATGTGCTGTCCTGCGCCGGCGATCAGGGCTACCTGGAGCAAACAAGAAGAAAAGTGTCGGAGATGTTGGGGTCCACAAAGGATCGGTTCTGGCTGGAAAATAAAGGAGTATATGTGGTGTCCTGCGCCGGCGATCAGGGCTACCTGGAGCAAACAAGAAGAAAAGTGTCGGGGATGTTGGGGTCCACAAAGGATCGGTTCTGGCTGGAAAATAAAGGAGTATATGTGCTGTCCTGCGCCGGCGATCAGGGCTACCTGGAGCAAACAAGAAGAAAAGTGTCGGAGATGTTGGGCTCCACAAAGGATCGGTTCTGGCTGGAAAATAAAGGAGTATATGTGCTGTCCTGCGCCGGCGATCAGGGCTACCTGGAGCAAACAAGAAGAAAAGTGTCGGAGATGTTGGGGTCCACAAAGGATCGGTTCTGGCTGGAAAATAAAGGAGTATATGTGCTGTCCTGCGCCGGCGATCAGGGCTACCTGGAGCAAACAAGAAGAAAAGTGTCGGAGATGTTGGGGTCCACAAAGGATCGGTTCTGGCTGGAAAATAAAGGAGTATATGTGCTGTCCTGCGCCGGCGATCAGGGCTACCTGGAGCAAACAAGAAGAAAAGTGTCGGAGATGTTGGGGTCCACAAAGGATCGGTTCTGGCTGGAAAATAAAGGAGTATATGTGCTGTCCTGCGCCGGCGATCAGGGCTACCTGGAGCAAACAAGAAGAAAAGTGTCGGAGATGTTGGGCTCCACAAAGGATCGGTTCTGGCTGGAAAATAAAGGAGTATATGTGCTGTCCTGCGCCGGCGATCAGGGCTACCTGGAGCAAACAAGAAGAAAAGTGTCGGAGATGTTGGGGTCCACAAAGGATCGGTTCTGGCTGGAAAATAAAGGAGTATATGTGCTGTCCTGCGCCGGCGATCAGAGGGCTACCTGGAGCAAACAAGAAGAAAAGTTTCGGAGATGTTGGGCTCCACAAAGGATCGGTTCTGGCTGGAAAATAAAGGAGTATATGTGCTGTCCTGCGCCGGCGATCAGGGCTACCTGGAGCAAACAAGAAGAAAAGTGTCGGAGATGTTGGGCTCCACAAAGGATCGGTTCTGGCTGGAAAATAAAGGAGTATATGTGCTGTCCTGCGCCGGCGATCAGGGCTACCTGGAGCAAACAAGAAGAAAAGTGTCGGAGATGTTGGGCTCTACAAAGGATCGGTTCTGGCTGGAAAATAAAGGAGTATATGTGCTGTCCTGCGCCGGCGATCAGGGCTACCTGGAGCAAACAAGAAGAAAAGTGTCGGAGATGTTGGGCTCCACAAAGGATCGGTTCTGGCTGGAAAATAAAGGAGTATATGTGCTGTCCTGCGCCGGCGATCAGGGCTACCTGGAGCAAACAAGAAGAAAAGTGTCGGAGATGTTGGGCTCCACAAAGGATCGGTTCTGGCTGGAAAATAAAGGAGTATATGTGCTGTCCTGCGCCGGCGATCAGGGCTACCTGGAGCAAATAAGAAGAAAAGTGTCGGAGATGTTGGGGTCCACAAAGGATCGGTTCTGGCTGGAAAATAAAGGAGTATATGTGCTGTCCTGCGCCGGCGATCAGAGGGCTACCTGGAGCAAACAAGAAGAAAAGTGTCGGAGATGTTGGGCTCCACAAAGGATCGGTTCTGGCTGGAAAATAAAGGAGTATATGTGGTGTCCTGCGCCGGCGATCAGGGCTACCTGGAGCAAACAAGAAGAAAAGTGTCGGAGATGTTGGGCTCCACAAAGGATCGGTTCTGGCTGGAAAATAAAGGAGTATATGTGCTGTCCTGCGCCGGCGATCAGAGGGCTACCTGGAGCAAACAAGAAGAAAAGTGTCGGAGATGTTGGGCTCCACAAAGGATCGGTTCTGGCTGGAAAATAAAGGAGTATATGTGCTGTCCTGCGCCGGCGATCAGGGCTACCTGGAGCAAACAAGAAGAAAAGTGTCGGAGATGTTGGGCTCTACAAAGGATCGGTTCTGGCTGGAAAATAAAGGAGTATATGTGCTGTCCTGCGCCGGCGATCAGGGCTACCTGGAGCAAACAAGAAGAAAAGTGTCTTACTGGACTGGCTCAACACCTCATGGATGCAAGCACAACCGGTCGAGAATCTGCGAAAGAAGACCGTTAAAAAGCCGAAGAACTTCGGTTTTGTCCTAGACGCAGCTCAACGTCAAGAAGACGTATGGATCAGGGACGGACCAATCGGAAAATTGCCACGGAAACGTCCAGCAAGTTCTTCTTGAAAGCGCCACAGTCAAAATTAAAGTGATGAAAAGACAGTGTCTCGAAATATTGTCAATGTTGAAAAAAACACCCCTGGAAGAAAAGACGGAAAAAAGAATGATATTTCAGGAATTCAAGTGTGTATACCTACTCCACGCATAAAACAAACATCAGTAATTTTCCAATTGCGGGAGGCAATCTAAGTTAAAACCTTAACTTTTCTTGTTAGCATATAACTTAACTTAGAAAATAAAGTTGTTTGTTATACTCCTCCAGGCTTACTGTTTCTCATTTTGTTTTCTCTTTCAAGGTGTATGCTAGAAACCTGACAGCCTTAGTAACAAATGGTGAAGAGTTTCAAGTCGGAAGTCAGTGGAAGTGAGCATGATTCGTGTTTCCAATTTAGGTTGCCAATGATCCAGGTGTCATCTGACCGTGTAATTGGACCTGATATATAGGGTCAGATCTGTTTGGATGAATACATCTGATCGCTGGTATCCAACTAACATCACTCATATCGATGAGTCTCACAAGGACTGTTATAAAATGTTTTTTACTTAATTTTTTACCTAAAAAAACTTCAGCTGGAGTAACTGTAATCTGGTTAGTAACTTCAAGCAGATAAGTAAAGTTATCTGTCCGGTTAGTAACAAGTTACGTGATTTCAAAAATAAGTTGACATTTTGACGTGGTTTGGATCCCATAAATGGAAATTTCTGATATCTCATGGCCTATGTAAGACTTTTAAAACGATGTTCTTCTCAATGCTCAATTGAAAACGCAAAAACCGTGCTTTCTCAGGATCCGCTTCATTTTTTCCGTCATGCCTTATACAAACGTCAAAAATACTTTATGCAGTTCAGCCTCTTCGTTTTCCTTATTTTCCCTTCTTGATAGGCCCTTCCGTTTCTACTCAGTTTCGCTTAAAAATGAGGTGATGGTGGAAGCATATGTACAGTTTTGTTAGTAGACGATGGGTGGTTAAAGCGGTTGCGCGCTCTTTTTTCCTTCCCAGTTATGCGAAGTATAGAGGATGTTATGTAATCGGTCAAAAATTCGATGCACAATTTTTAACGGAATTTCATGTTTTCCGAACTCTACATTCCAAATATGGGGGAAAAAAGTCTGTGTGTGTGTGTCCGTGAACACGATAATTCCTGATAGTATCGACACAAAATTTTATATGCGAATCCAGAATCCTCTAACGACGACACCCATCGATGTTCATCCAAATCGGTCAAAGGGAAAAGGGGTATTAGGGGAGAGGCGTAACTTAAAAACTCTAATAACCGCCGTTGTAATGAATGTATCGATGCAAAATTTAGAAAGGACAACGAGGATTTTCAGCGGATTCAGCTGAATGGAAGGGGGTTCAGGGGATTGGGCTTAATTCTAAAACCCTAATGAGATTATCGAAACAAAATTTAGTATGAGATTTGGCATACAAAAGTGGCTTGCTTGGAGCAGCAAAAAACCTAGCCCAACCCTGCTTCAGAAATACTCTAACGAATGTGAATGGCATTGACAGCGGTGGCTTGCCATTTAGGTGTCAAAGCATGGACGGACTGATGGCATCTGATAATGGAGAGGTACTTAGAGGACACTGGTCACAAGAGGTAATAAGCCGTGTGCAAACATCACTTAGCTTTGACACTGCTCAACACGGGCACTGCACTCGGTAATAACACTTCATATATGTATGTATAGTGTTGTCCATATGCATCTAGTACACTAGAACATCTAATCCGCTAAACTAAAAATACGTTAGTTTACGAGCATACCTTCAACAGACCTTATTTGAGCTGAAGATAGCGGGTTCGTAACCTTTATCTCCCAGATCCTTCAGATGGGACGTTAAGCGATTGTCCCGAGCCTGTAGGATGTCAGTTACTCCCCAGGTACTTCACCCAAAAGGGAAGAGGGAGGTGGTCAGAGGAGGGCTTAACTAAAATACCCCAGTAACTGCGAATGTATCAACATGAGATTGAAATTTAATATTTAAATTCAAAAACTCCATAAGGACAACTCCTATTAATTTTCCGCGAAATCCGTCAAAGGGAAAAGGAGAATCAGAGGAGAGACGCTACTTCAATAACTGCCGACGAATGAATATATCGACATGAAATTTACTATGAAGTTTCAGAAGTTCCTGACCAACAGAGTATTTTGCAGGTTATTCACAGACGACATTTTTTATACTGTTCCATGACCTGAGCTAGATTCCATAAACTTAACAAAAATCATAAAAAATAAATTAATTCTTGCACCTTAACTCAGCATATATATTATGTATCAAAATTATTGTGTTTCGGTTAAAACCAATAGGTTAAGTTTTATGACTCATGCTCGGGCTTTAACTACGAGGTCATATCGCCTACTACCAGAGCGCTCTTTCGTCAGTCTGGTGGACATGAGCCCGACTCTACTGTGGGAGTACTAAATTTTGCCTACCCTAAATTTTTATTCACCTAGGGCAGGGATCTTTGGGATCTTGGGACATCGTACAGGCTCGGGACCATCGCGTAACCAAAGGACGGCGTGCTTAAGTTTATTTTATCTCCCAGATAAAATAAACTAAGGGCCTCGGTCGGGTTTCAAACCCACGTTCTTGAGCTCAGAAGACAAGCACGCATACCACTGAGCTACCAGCGCCCTCAAAACCAATAGATAAATAGATATCAGAAAGATTCAAGTAAAATTTAAAGGAGATGAATTTTGAGGGCCGATGTTTGAACTACATGTTTGAAAAACATGTCATAGGAAGCCCCCGTTTAATACTTTAGTCCAACATGGCTGACCATGTATGGTATTACATAACCCTTGTCATCCGACCCCCGGGTAATCTGGATTTTCTGTTAAAAGGCCTTTTCATCTTCTCACTTTTATTATAAAAAAAAGTTAACAGTAACATAAAAAAAATAGGGGATAAAAAACCTTTGACTTGTTGACATGATCCATTGTGATGAAAAAAAACGGAACAAACAAAAACGTATGTTTAAAGACAAATCTAACACAGTCTACATGACAGGAGATTCAACTTTGAAGTTGGAGACTTATATGTTCTTTGTAAAAACTTTGAAGGAAGACAGTTTTTCATATTGCCTTGCTTGGATTTGTTCCATGGTTTATATATGTGAGAAAGATACAATGGCGTAATTTGAAAGATGGTCCAACAGGGTGTCGACTCTACATAGGTACAACAACGGGACTGTCTGGAGACCAGCTACCCAGAGTTCAGTCGTAAGAACGTGGTATGATGAGGTAAGGACGATCATCACATAATGAGTCGCTTCCAAGCCGTCGTAGACTCCAGCACTGCAATGATCCTGAGGTTCTTTAATGTTCGACCGATGGGTGAGAATGCATATGTGCAAGGTACACCATAAAAAGATAATAAATAAACGCATGTGTTGTGATGTACAAGATGTACCTACCATATTACAATACTCTAAAATTAATTATTTTTTATGGAGGAGAATCGCTGAAGTGTTGAGTTTTTTTGTGAGGGCCCTTTTCGGAAACTACTGTAGAAATCATAATTTAGTAAAAACCAGCCAAAAATTTCTACAGGAAATGTGATAATATTTATTTATTTTTTCGAAATTATTTTATTTTTTTTTTAATTAAAAAATATTTTATATTTTTTATAATCACATTAGGTATGTGAAGAACACAAAAATTTAAGTTTTGATTTCTATTAGTTTTCATTAAACGGGCAAAATCTACGATAAAAAAAAGTCAACGATAACTTAATGTGTCCATATGTAAAAGTAGGATGTTTTGGGAAGAAATGTCTCATAGAAACAAAAGCCTTTTTTTAATGTTTGCTTTCCCTTTTATTTGTAAACAGAACCAGTTTTCAACGACACAGCGTCAGTGGCACATCCCCCTTTAGAGGATAAAGGAATACTCAGTAATATACTTTAGCATATACACTGTACGGGAGGGATTTACCACTGATGATGACTAATAATATTTTCACTATCAAAAATACGAGCTTCACAATATATTATATTGTGAAGCTCGTATTTTTGATAGTGAAAATTAATTGATTAATTAAAAATTTTTTAAAATGCTTATTTCTTCTGCTACCCCACGTTGGGCGCCATTTGTAAAGCTCATTTCTTTGATAGGTAAAATTATTTACTTCATAAATTCAAAATTCTATCATGCCCCACGTTGTGCGCCATTTTTAATACTCGTAATTTTTGATAGTGGAATTTATTTAAAGAATTTTAAGATAGCAGCCCTAGGTTGGGCGCCATTTGTAATATTCGTAAATTGATATAAGGGAAATTATTCTAAAATGAATTTTTTAATAGGTAATGCTTTTGCAAATAATAATAATAATAATAATAAGACAAAAATCTGAGCTGATATTACACTAATAATTTATTCAGGGAGGCAGGTGGATTCTTTGATGATAAATAAATGAGTGGAAAGTGGAAACATAAAAAAAACGAAACAAACATATTACCTTAACAATTCATTTTTATTTCGTTATATAAAATATATTTTTTTTTTATAATGAAAACAAATATGCATAATAAATAATTGTTATATTTTTATTTTTGAAAATATCTTTCTTTTTATACTTTTATCTCCCCTTATGATTATTTGTTGATATTTTTTTATTTAATTACTTTTTTTTTTTCAATTTTCCTACTGGTTTATTAGTTATCTGAACTTTGAAACTTTTGTTTTTATAATTTATTATTTATTTTTTTTATATAAATTATGATTTTACTTTACTTTTTTGGGATGTGATGAGGATGTTCTGCCAACAGTCTTCAGAGATGTATTATGTAATCAATCAGAAACTGGATGTTGAAACATGAGTGACTTAGGTGAATACATAGTTGGAAAACATGGAATTCCGGTGCAAACTCAACATCCAGTTTCTGATTGATTACATAACTTCCCCTGTACTTCATATATCTGTGGAAGTTAAAAATCGACTTTTTATAAGCATCACTAGCTTACAAGAATATTTGGTTCAGATTCCCTGCCACAAGTCTAGAGCTGGAAATGGTTTGAAGACACTCGCATCTTCCTTTCGACAAGACGGAATCTAGTTGATTACAAAATTAATTTATTCGACTTGCGAATCCTGTGGAAATAGAGCTGCAGAGATGTGGGTGCAAATATTAGCAGTGCGGGGTTGGGGTGGTCCTATCTAGGCTTCCATACCGTATTTCCTTCCCTAATAACACTCCAACCCTTCCCAACCCTCCTCACACACTCTCATACCTACCCTTTCTCTATTTCCTTCTCAGCCGCGTTATTAATAAAAATTTACAAAATTTATTTCCTAATTTCAGACTGAGGTAGGCTTCTTTCATAATATATTCCAGGTTGATGAAGTGATATCATCTATATAGAAGGAGAGAAAGTCATTTTGCAGAGAACAAAGAACACATCTAATTCCCACATCCATTCATTTATTCTTTGGTTTGTAGTTCGTCGGTTAATCGTCGGCAATGTACTTCCCCAGCACGAATTATCAAATAAGTTTTCGCACTCCATCTGAAACTAATTTACCGAATTGGTTTTAAATCAATAGTTGTCTTAGCGAGTTCTAAATTTCGTGATGATACATTCATTACATTTAAAGTTGAGCCCCCTATCTCTGCCCCTCGCCCCTCTTACCTTAAGCCGATTGGGCTGAAATTTGATAGATGTCGTCCTATCTTATATATTTGAATCTTGGATTTAAATATATAATTTCGTGTTGATACATTCATTACATCTATAGTTGAGCCCCCTATCTCTGCCCCCCTTACTTTAAGCCCATTGGGCTGAAATTTGATATGTCGTCCTATCTTATATATTTGAATCTTGGATTCAAATATATAATTTCGTGTTGATATATTCATTACATCTATAGATGAGCCCCCTATCTCTGTCCCCCCCCCCCCCCCCCCTTACCTTAAGCCGATTGGGCTGAAATTTGATATGTCGTCCTATCTTATATATTTGAATCTTGGATTCAAATATATAATTTTGTGTTGATATATTCATTACATCTATAGTTGAGCCCCCTATCTCTGTCCCCCCCCCCCCCCCTTACCTTAAGCCGATTGGGCTGAAAATTGATAGATGTCGTCCTTATGGGGTCTTGGATTTAAATATATAATTTCGTGTTGATACATTCATTACATCTATAGTTGAGCCCCCTATCTCTGCCCTCCGCCCCCTTACCTTAAGCCGATTGGGCTGAAAACTGATAGATGTCGTCCTTACGGGATCTTGGATTTAAATATATAATTTCGTGTTGATATATCCATTATTTCGGCACAATTTTTGAATTTTTTTTTTCAACTTTTTCCCAAAACTATCCTCTCTCTCTCCCTCCCCACCTCTTTTCTATGAGTCGATTTCGCTCACACAGATAGGTGTCTTCCTTGTGGGGAGAATTATAGTGTTCATAGGAAATTTTACTATATATACGAAGTATAGGGGAAGTTATGTAATCGGTATTTAATGTTTTCAGATTCTCTGATTCCAAAAATGAAAAAACAAAATTGCTAATAGCTTTCGATAGATTTAATGTATCGATACGAAAAATGCTATCCAGAACTCCATAAAAAAGACAACAATTGAAATACCGGGGAATCGATCGAAGGGAAGAGGGGCTTGAAGTTCCTAATAACTGTTGATATAATCAATGTAAGTAAATTTAATATGATGATTCAAAAGCCCCTTTGTAAGCGTACTGACTTTCAGCCTAATCAGTCGAATGGTTTTGGAGGGTTAGCGAAAACTAAGGGGAAGTACAACGCCGGTGATTTAACGTTGACATTTTATATTTTTGGAATCAGAGGATCCGTTGGGAACTCAATGTATAACTGATTATATGTATAACTTTCCTTACACTTATTGTGTAGTTGGAGAAATAACAAACTTAGCGAGCGGTAACGTTTGAATTCTGTGTCGACTAAATATGTTTTCTAGTACTACATCATGGAGCTAGGACAGCGGGACAGACTAGACTGTAGCCATAAGTTCATAGAGCTGAATTGCAGCCGAAATAATTGGTCGTTCGGTTCTCAACTGTTTAATATAAATTAAATAAATTTTAAAATTCATTGAATAAAAAAAGTTTGGGATGAAAGCGTTAAATCAATTTGGAAATTTTTCAGTTCATCAAAAGTTTTACAAAGCCCTTTTTAAAAGTAAATTAAGGAGCAAACTTTTATTTTCAAAAGAATAAATTTAGAAAGTTTGTTTTTGGATGGTCTGTTCGAAGGGTGGGAAAATGGCAAAAACGTTGGTTCTCTGGCCGGACGACGAACGCATACTGACTACTGAATCTCCCAGATATTAACAGATGATGGAGATCTAAAATTCAAACACTTCTTATGTAGGAAGAACAACTCAAAATGTTCACGTTGGGGCATCAACACTGCAGAACATGAAGTCCTCGATTGCCCGTTGCACGACCAGTCCAGGGCGACCGCCGATCGCCACTGGTTGGTCGGCCGGTCACAGTCTCACTCTGATCCCGAGCTCCCTCTACAAAGACGGAAGAGTGATGTTGAACACATGCAAGGTACACCTCAAAACAATAAAGAATAATAAAACATGTTCTGTTAGAATTTATGTGGCCTTTTTACTTTTTCGGCTATATATAGTGTGTAGCATAATCAACAAAAGACTATCGGTACCGCATAATTCAAAAGGCCATGTACGGCCAGAGCGCAGATAATAAAAATTAATCCCATTTTTATACGTGGAGAGCGCGAAGCCTCTATACGGCGAGAGCGCAATGGTTTTAATTAAGTTTTTAATTTGTTTTGAAGTTGCCCGTCTCGCCCGCCACAAAGGCCGCCACTGCAAAGGCCTACTGATTACTCGGCCATCTCAATTTCCATTGTTGTAAGCTGTCTAACAGCGATAATCATTCATCTAGGTACATAAATTCCTAGAACAAACATGAATAGAAATGTTACAAAATTTGGGGGCGTATTTGCCGGCGTTCCGCCGGCGGGACGATATATCTGCCCCTCCCGTCGTTCCTATATCTGAAGTAGTACAGGTTCTAGCGTTAACATACAGCGGTCTTACCTCAGCTTTAACATACAGCAGTCTTATCTTAGCTTTAACATATAGCGGTCTTATTGATAATTAAAATCAGCTTTGTGCTCTCGCCGGCCAACGGCTTTGTTTGAAGTTCTGTGATAAAGAATTAATTAATTTGCCAATTTGCGCTCTCGTCGTTTTTATTATATATCTCATAATAAAAATCAGCTTTGCGCTCTCGCCGGCCAACCCCATTCAAAATGTAAACTAATTAAATTTAACTTTTGGTAAGAATTAAGTTTTCGATAGGACCTAACGTTTTCGGATAAATCAAAGAAACGTCTAAACATACTCGTATATGTTATACAAAACTACATTTCGAATCGAAAACCGAACAACTTACAAAAAGTTGTATTTCATATAAAATATGTATTTACTATAGACTCTCCCTTATCCGGCGTTCTGTTAACCGGCGCGCTCCCTTATCTGGCGCTCGCAAAATAATATCTATAATATAATACATAAAATTTGTTAAACTAAAATTAACATTCAATTATTAGATTAGCAATTGTATGAGCCACGTGTATTTACGAGCACATAATAATTCCGTAACTCATGAATCTTTTATGTATTTTTATTGTACATATATGCATATGTAGATTGTATTTATAATGAAGGGAACGCTAATACAATATTTTATTACTTCACTAATATCCTATAAATAAATTATAATAAATACATATGTACGTACATATAATAAATCAATGTTCAGTATGTATATATTTGTCAATTTAATAAATGTTATCAAAATACATACGTGTTTTATTCCTTAGCTCACCTAAAACACTTTTTTTTATGCTATACTTGATATATTTTTTCTCATTAAATGATAATTTCCGTTATCCGGCGTTTTCTGTTATCCGGCGTCACGTCGGTCCCGGCAACGCCGGATAAGGGAGAGTCTACTGTATGTCTTTTCTACAACTTTTACCTGAAACAACGGTCATAAACATAAACGGTATCTTGTAAAATTTACTTAGGCCCTGAACTAAAATGGTTTCAATTTTTTTCGGCCGAAAACTAAACATATCTAAGTTAACACAAGTGACTTCTACATTTCAAATTTCAGATTCATGGCTACAATCGTTTCGGAGTATAGAGTAATAAACAGAAGAAGAAAATAGTGAACAGATTGGAATCATGTGAGTAAACTCCATAACTCAATGGAAATGTACAAGTGTGTTCAAATATAAAACTTACAAAATAGAATTTGCTGTAGAGCTTCCCTAGATCAACAATGAATACATGAAATTGCATAAATTATTCTGTTTGTAACAATATGTACGTACAACGAAGTTATGAAAATCACATTTATCAAATTAATATGGAATATTTGATCAGAAGGGGCCTATTACAACTTATAAGACCTGGTTGTGAATTAAGAAAGTTCTGGCAGTCCCGAAACTCGTCAACAAGTCTGTTTGTTAGGCGAGATATTATTATTGAAATTCCCCTCTTAATAACACTAGATCTTAATACTTAAATTTGATAATCCAAGGACTTTATAAGTTAGTTTCGTAAGACAAGGAGTTATCCTGAGAAGGGATTGTTGAGGGCCAAAGTCATTTTAAAATTTTAAACCGTATTAAATCCAAAAATATGTTTATAATTAAATGTAATTAATTCCTATTATTTCACAGGTTGGAAAATAAAAATGTAATCAGATTTTATTATTTTATGCTAGCCGGCTTTCGAGGTTTCTCTCAACATCCAGGGAGTCTACAAAATAACCTTAAATTTAGTAAAAAAAAAAAAAAAAAAAAAAAAAAGAATATATCGCACCCTGCTTCAAAAGTGCCACAACTCAAAAATTCGGTTTTTTTAGTTAAGACTGCCATTCGAATTGGTTTTTAAGTTTATACCAATCACCTAAAGCGCCCGATAATGCACTGAAAATCCAGCCGCTAGGTAACAGTTGTTTTGTTTTTTATGTTTGCACTCATCAGTATTTGTTAGGCAACAAAAGGGCCACAACTCAAAAAAACGAGATTTATAGTTGAAAACTTGAAAAATCTGCAGGACCACAATCTATCGTAAATTATACGCAGTTTTGCTTGGTGACGTCACTAGATCAACTAAAATTTACCTAACCCAGCTGGAAGCTGTTTTTCGCATTTCCTGAAAAACAGAGTTTTTTGAGTTGTGGCACTTTTGAAGCAAGGGTGCGATATGAATAAAATTCTAGTTGCTAAAATACGTACATAAAAAATTGTACATATGCATTAAATAAATTTAATAAATAAATTCTATGACTTAAATCAATAAACAAGCAATAAGTAAAAAGTTTAATTGATGAAAAGCTTTTTAAAAATAAATATAAAACGGTAAAAAACATGATTTAAAATGTTTAAAAGTAAATGAATAAATAACATAAAATTTTCCAATTAATAAGAAAAAGTCGTCGGTGAATCACTGCCAATGTACTTCCCCAGCTCAAATTAATCAATTACGTTTTCGCTCTCCTTCCCATGGCTATAAAACGTTTGAGCTAAAACTCATGATTTGACTTACATAGTAGCTTCTGAACCCTCATATCAATTTTTGTGTCGATACATTCATTAATTTGGCAGTAATTAGGATTTTTGAGTTGAGCCCCCCTCCCCATTGTCTGATTTGGCTGGGAATTAATAGAGCGTCAGAAAACATGAATTTTCTGTAAAAACTCAACATCTAATTTCAGAGCGAGACTTTCTCTCACACTTCGTACACCTGGGAAGTAGGGTTCTGTTTGGACACTTTGAGCCCGGTACCCTATGAAGAAGAAGACTAGTTATAGTACCCCAAATATATCATGACTAGGAACTACCTACTATAATTCCTTGGTGGGACATTAACAAAATGTCGCCAACTGTTTTGATTTAGTTTCTCCAGTTTGAAACAGCTCCATGAATTTCCTGGATCCACTTCAACACGTCCTCAGACAAAAACAGGTACCTATGGTAATCGGTCAGAAATTCGATGCGGAGTTTTCAACGAAATTTCATGTTTTCTGACCTCCTGATTTCAAGAATGAAAAAAAAAAATGTCTGCCTGTGTGTCTATTGACACGAACTAGTACTCTCTATGGACAAATCAGCCAACGCGAAAGTTGATTAGAGTGGAGACTTACTTAAAACATTCAAATAAGTAATTGCCGCTGAATGTACCGACACAAAATTTAGTATGAGGTTTCAGAAGTCACTATGTAAATTCAGTGGTGATTCACCGACGACTTTTTTCAGATACTATTGATCCTAAGTGAAAAAGTTCGAAGACTCGCGGGAAGGGTCTCAACGCCGTCAGCTTCTTTGATCCTAAACTAGCTAATACCGGCTCTTTCCCATCGTTCCTCAAGCACTTATTTTTTTAAACGCCAGTATGAAATGATTTTGAGAAGGGGAAAGAGAGTCTGTAAAAGCATGGTTGGTTTAAGAAAGTCACTGCTCATTGCGCTTTTCTAGTTCATCTGAATCTTCTTTTTTTATGACTCCACACATTTTTTATCCTTCTCGTTATTAACACAGGCCTATTAGCATAACCGTAGACATTTATAGAGTTGAGAGTTACAGGTTTTTAAAAGATTCTTTTCCCTTTAGCGATGTATCGTCATTTTGGGCTTGATAAAACAGTTTCAAGGCAATATTGGCTGGTTGCCAGGCCTACGGAGGTTGGTAGGTATGTTGGTGATGTGACCGACAATGTATAGCTCCATTAAGGTTTTACAAGTGGGCATCACAAATCCTCCAAAATGTGATTAAGCAACTTGGCTGGATGGGAAAGGGGTGTAAAGAAACGAACATTAGTGAACCGAGGGGGCAAGTAATTTAATATCAAACCGAGGCCAGCTCACCGCATGGTTAAAAATTAATGTGGTTCACCACTCTAGTAACTTCACGAGTCTACCTGCTGCTATCCAAAGTCAAATATGGTCAGCATTCTTCCAGCTTATCCATGACAATAAATAAACGTTTTACTTAACAAACCTCACTATTTATTCAAATTTATCTGATAAGAACGACGAATGAATTACTATTCATTCCTACTACTGTAGGAAAAGAACGATTCAGGGACAGAGAAACGGCCTAGCTACATGGTGAAGGCTGAGGAGTGAGACCAGGTGACTATTAAGCGGATCACGTCTCAGGACCACCCCAACTTAGATACTTCACTACGCTTACGAATCTACCTGCTACAATCCATGTATATAAGTCAAATATGGTCAGCAACCCTCTATCCATGACAATAAATATGCGTTTTACTTAATAAACCTCACGCTAATTTATTCGCATTTATCTGAGCAACAATAATTATAAGAATGATATAATATAGTATAAGAAATTAGAGGGCGCCGGTAGCTCAGTGGTATGCGTTCTTGTCTTCTGACCTCCAGATCGTGGGTTCGAAACCCAACCGAGGTACTTAGTTTATTTAATCTGGGAGGTAAAATAAACTTAAGCACACCATCCTTCCGATGGGACGTTGTGATGGTCTCGAGCCTGTACGATGTCAGGTACTCGTCAAAGACCCCTGCCCTAGGTGAATAAAAATTTAGCATAGGCAAAATTTAGGACTCCCACAGTAGAGTCGGGCTCATGTCCACCAGAGTGACGAATGTGCGCTCTGGTAGTAGGTGATATGACCTCGTAGTTAAAGCCCGGGCATGAGTCATAAAACCTAACCTAACCTATAAAATATAATATGTGAATCCAGAACTATCTAATGGCAACACCTATTGATTCTCAGCCAAATTGGCCAAAAAGCAGGGGATGATTAGGGCTAAGGTTTTATTAATTTACAGGGTAAGGGAAGGAGGATCAGAGGGGGCTCAACTCAAGAACCCTAATAACTGCCGGTGTAAAGTATCGACATAAAATTTAGTATGAGGAGTTAGAAGTCCCTATGTAATTAGGTCAACTGTTAAATAATAGCGCAAACAATCGACTGGTTTTAGAGGGGAAACGAAAAGATAATGGTTTAATTCGTTCTGGGGAAGCACATTGCTGGTGAATCACCGTGTGTCTTTTAGTTTCCTTTATAACTTTTTTTTATAATATTTTTGATTAAATCGAAATTATAAGCATTTTCTCGTAAAATAGTAATTACGTCATCTTGTAAAATACAATTTAGGCTCTGAACTAAAGTAGTGTTATTTTTCAACTGATTAAGGTCAGAATCTAATTAGATCTAAGTTAACACATAAAATATCATAAATTTCAAATTCATTGTTAAAGTCGTTTCTGGGTTTGAGCGCTGGCAAAGTTTCAAATGAATGTCCAAAATTCAAGGGACCTCAAACGTGAATTCCTGTTGATATCTCGACTTTTGCAGGATTATAATACTTTCTAATAGGTATGAGAAAGTGTAAAAACCTTCCTGCCTGGGAGGTTTTCATTCATGAATGTATAATCAATTAGCTATTTTGCAGAATTTCAAAATTCTCTCTCTCTCAGTAAACAGATATAATAGTCTGCCTGAGATACAACCAACAGAAATATTTTCACCTTCATAAAATCAACATTGTATAGCATTCTGTCTGTGGTTGAGACGGTCTTACTCAAGCTCTCAAACCACGTTTCGTTAGTTTGCCCACGAACGGCTTTCTACAGAGACCATCTCTTTGATAGGTTAATATCCAATCGTGTCGTTTCTACCAACTGATATCAGACAAATAATTAGTAGAGTTAGAATCATTCAAGTCCTTGACGAAATTTTCAATATTATCTCAGCAACCGGTATACTTTCAGTAAACAATAGCTAGCAGGAGCCCCTTCCCCATGGACTTGGGTGGTGTTGCTGTAAATACAATACGGAGCAGATATTGATGAGCCCTTAAACATAGCACTAGAAGAAAAGATGGGCGGACGGTCCAGTCCAGAGCGTTGCAAGGACATCCTCCAGGAATAGTTGGAAAAGGGCAAAAACGTAGGCCACGAAGTTGGATGTCCGAACGACGTACATACTTTCTAGACGTCCCAGATATTATGAGGTCACGGATGTTTACTCCAAATGGGTTAAGAGGTAGAATAAACCAAACTGTTCGCTTCAGAAAATATATATTCCTAGAATACCTAGGATGCGACTTCTTCTGGGTGAGGGTCCTCCGGAGGCGGGTGCCGGTGGGCTGGAGGGATGGGGTGGCGCTACTGGCTTGTCCGGACTGAGTATACTTGTGAGGATATATACACTACAAACCTTCTACATCTAGTCATTCTGTCTTAATCACGTTAAATGGTGCCCACTCTTGTCCTCTGGTCTGGAAGAGACGTCCCCGATCTAGCTAATCATAAATCAAAATTAAAACCTCTGAGTTATCAAAAAATAACCCAGTTGAACAACAGACATGCCCTTAACCCACTACGTCAAAGTCAAAAGTTTTAACACAAACATTCGTTTGGCTTTAGAAGGAAAGGTTTTTGCTATTATTTACTGGCCATCTACGGCCAGAACGCAGATAATAAAAATTAATCCCATTTTTATACGTCGAGAGCGCAATGGTTTTAATTAAGTTTTTAATTTATTTTGAAGTTGTCCGTCTCGCCCGCCACTGCAAAGGCCTACTGATTACTCGGCCATCTCAATTACCATTGTTGTAAGCTGTCTAACAGCGATAATCATTCATCTAGGTACATAAATTCCTAGAACAAACATAAATAGAAATATTACAAAATTTGGGGGCGTATTTGCCGGCGTTCCGCAGGCGGGACGATATATCTGCCCCTCCCGTCGTTCCTATATTTGAAGTAGTACAGGTTCTAGCTTTAACATACAGCGGTCTTATCTTAGCTTTAACATACAGCGGTCTTATTGATAATTAAAATCAGCTTTGTGCTCTCGCCGGCCAACGGCTTTGTTTGAAGTTCTGTGATAAAGAATTAATTAATTTGCCAATTTGCGCTCTCGTCGTATAGTGACCCTCATAATAAAAATCAGCTTTGCGCTCTCGCCGGCCAACCCCTATTTACTCCCATCAAATTAGCCTGCATTACAAAGATATGAAGACCGGTCTGTGGGCCCGACAGCCTGTGGCGGATACAGAATCTTTTTCTGGGGAGTGGAGAGGGGGCACAGCTGCCGACTGAGGGGGGAATTTAATAAACGATTAGGACGTTGTGCTTCTTGAAGTGCGTGTTAGGTGTTTTTTTGATTTATTGCACTTTAAAAAAAAAAATTTTTTTTTTTAAATTTTTTAAAATATTTTTACAAAAACGAAAAGTTAATAAACATGTACATATTTAGTTTATAACTGAAATATGTAAAAGTACAAAAGCTATGGTAAATCCATGTGTTCTTATAAACATTTTCTCCGGTATTACGTAAGGAACGAAAAAATATAAATAAAATAAAAAAAACATTAAGGCGTAGTCAACGTCCACGCCGTAGATTTTCCGTGAAAAAATCATTTTTCATTTTCTTTTCGATGCTGCCATAGCTCTTGCATTTGCTTGGCACTAGACTTTTTAGGTTTTTTAAATTCCTTTTGATGCGAGCTTTCCTCTGATTTGCGTTTTTTATAATTCCGCTCATATTTACGATTCATATGAGACGACATCTTTAATTTTTTTACAATTTTCAATTTAATACCGATTTTTACATATATTTCGGAGAATATTTTTATTGTTTCCTGTTAACGTCCTATCTAAACGCGTTATCACGCTACACTAATTTCTAATTTTACACAACGCTAATTCGCAACAATCATTCGCCGGCGCCCACACTAGCCCGATAAGGTCACAGGCAAAACAAACACTCCACAACAAACACGTACCGACATGTTCTATCCATTCTGACCTCAACCGTTATTATCGCATTATTAGTCTCGTAGTTATTATCGATTGAAATCTGACGGTATTTTGTAACACAAGAAAGTTTGGACAGCTATCACTGTGCTTAACGAGCTAATAGACGTTTTCACGTCATAAAGTCGTCGGTGAATCACCGGCTATATTGCAGAAAATTGATAGGTCGATTCATTCATTTCACCTGCAGTTATTGACATATTTGTGTTGAGCCCCCCTCTGCTGATTCTGAAATTGATTGGTGTTGTGAATATACATATGAAATTTCGCATCAATACATACATCACAATGGCAGTTATTAAAGTTTTTGTGTGAAGCCTCACCCCCCTCCTTCCTATGGCCGATTTGGCTGGACAATCAGATGTCGTCCTTAAATGTTTCTGGATACAAAATTTCCTGTTGATACATTCATTCTATTGGAGTTATCGTGTCCACGGAATCACAGACATATTATTTTTTTTTTGGTACCAGGAGGACGGAAAACATGAAATTCCAGTGCATAGAACTATAGACCGATTACATAACTTGCCCTATATTTTGTATAGCTGGGGAATTAATACAAAAATAAATGTTTGCCTTCATAAGAAAAAATAATATTAAATAAATTAATATTTAGAATGTCTTGTAATATTCTTTCTAACGAGTGTAACATGTTCATAGACATACATATAAGCAGGAATTTAACTATCCCAGCTATACGAAGTATAAGGGAAGTTATGTAATGTGTCAGAAATTAGATGTTGAGTTTTTACCGGAATTCTATGTTTTTCGAAGAAAAAAAAAGTCTGTGTTTGCCTGTAAACACGATAACTCCCGATAGAATTAATGTATCGACGCAATATTCCATATGTATTAGGGTGTCCGTTATTTTGAAAAAGTATTTTTTGATGATTTCCAAACGGATTCTGGTTTAGAATCACGAAAAATTAATCTCTCGAAATTTGGAATTTTTTGAAATGGAAAAACCCATGCCACCGATCATTTGAATTTCAAATGGAGTTTAACATTCGTTTTCGTCAATTCAAGACATTTTACAGCGCGGTTCGTTTAATTTCTAATGTTTCGGTTTCAAAATTCGTATTTTTAAGCTTTGGTGGGTGCTGATCACGAATCCGGTGTTAGAATTGCAGTTTTTCAGTTGACAAGTGTCAAAATGCTGTCAACTTTTGAAAAAATAATAAAATCTGCTGTTTAAACGTCACCTGAAAAACTGCAATTCTAACACCGGATTCGTGATCAGCACCCACCAAAGCCTAAGAATACGAATTTTGAAGCCGAAACATTAGAAATTAAACGAACCGCGCTGTAAAATGTCTTGAAGTGACGAAAACGAATGTTAAACTCCATTTGAAATTCAAATGATCGGTGGCATGGGTTTTTCCATTTCAAAAAATTCCAAATTTTGAGAGATTTATTTTTTCGTGATTTTAAACCAGAATCCGTTTGGAAATCATCAAAATTTAAACTTTTTAAAAAAAACGGACGCCCTAATATGTATATCCAGAACCCTACAACATCTATTTTCAGTCAAATAGGTCAAAAGGAAGGGAGGGATTAGTGGGGATGCTTAATACTTATACTTTAATAACAGCCGTTGTACTCAATGTATTGTCACCTACCCTTCTCAAGGTTTGCCCTTGGGGTGGAATAAGGGCAGGAAAACAAATAAAGAAAGAAACCAAAAAACCAGACTGTCAAATAATGAATTATATTTTAACATAAAAGATAAATCAATTGCTCCCAGCAAATAATTACAACTATTGATACTCAGGTGGTTTGGTATGAGCCGCCTCCTACACGCCCATCCAGCTCGAGCCCTCAAGCGTTTCTGTCTTCCCCACCAGGTCTCACCGCCCATACCCTCTCCCTGTCCTCTCAAGTAAGAGGGGGGAATAGGGGCCGGTGTTCACGAGAGTCGTAGGGTCCGTGACAATATGAAAATGCAATTTTATATTTAGATTCAAAACCATATAAGGGCGGCACATATCAGTTTTTCGGAAGGGGGGCTCAACTCAAAAACCCTAATAACTTCAACTGTAATGAATGTATCGTCAAACATTAAGTATGATAATTCAAAAGTCCAACTAACCAAGTCAACAACTGAGTTTTAGTCCAAACGGTCAATTGGTTGTGGAGGGAGAGCAAAAACTTAATTCTTGCTAGGGAAAAAAATTGCCGGTGATTCACCGACTTTTTTTTATTTATTTTTGAAATCAAGGTTTCAGAAAACATGAAAAAAATCAAAATCAAATTTCTGACGGAATTTATTATTATGTAAACAATGGTCACCATAGCAACGGATGGCGATGCAACGCTTTTCCATGAATTAATTTGAAAGAAGAAGCCAAAATATATCAGGAAAAAATTTAGGTACCAAAATATAAGAAAAGAATATAAGAAATAGTAAAGTAAACAAGACAAGAACAAAATTTAGAAAGTAAAACACAATAGAAGGAATGAAATTTAACTTGTAGTGTTATCAGTGAACAGTTTGAACATTCATAACGAAGCTAAATTAGTAGAACAAGAAATAAAGAAGACATCGAGAAGAAAGGAAATTTTATAAGCTTGAAGATGAAAATAAAAGATACATAAAATTTATTAGTTAAATTAATCAATTTTACAACGTAACTGGAGAAAATTGAAGTCGACAGGTTGTAGGTAGGGTTGGGCGATAGTCGATAGTTGGCACTATCGATAGTCCGATAATATCGGTTAAAAACTATCGAATACTATCGATAGTTTTCCGATAGCAATTCATTTTTGTCCAGATCTATTTAATAAAGAATTTCAAGAAATTTATTATAATTAAATTCAATTACCTACCTACCTATTGCAAACTTGCAGGATTATAAATTATAAGATAAGGGATAATTATAAAGATAAATGAAAAACGAATTTATTTGAATTTTCAAAAAGTGTGTGTAGATAATAAAAATTAATCCCATTTTTATACGGCGAGAGCGCAAAGGTTTTAATTAAGTTTTTAATTTATTTTGAAGTTGCCCGTCTCGCCCGCCACAAAGGCCGCCACTGCAAAGGCCTACTGATTACTCAGCCATCTCAATTTTCATTGTTGTAAGCTGTCTAACAGCGATAATCATTCATCTAGGTACATAAATTCCTAGAACAAACATAAATAGAAATATTACAAAATTTGGATAATTAAAATCAGCTTTGTGCTCTCGCCGGCCAACGGCTTTGTTTGAAGTTCTGTGATAAAGAATTAATTAATTTGCCAATTTGCGCTCTCGTCGTATAGTCACCCTCATAATAAAAATCAGCTTTGCGCTCTCGCCGGCCAACCCCAAAAAAATTTCTAAGAATTGTAGAATAAGATTCCCAATTAAAGAGGAAGTTAGGATTATAAATACTTAGAAGAGCCAAAGCCCAATACCGTGAATTTAATTTGTTTGCACAAGTGCGTGACTACGTCATCAACTTCAAAACTTGTGAGTAAAAATTAAAAAAATATCAATAGTCAAAACTATCGTTATTGGTTACCGATAGGCGTGGCCTATCGATATTGGGTACCGATAGGCGTGATCTATCGATATATCGATAGTAACTATCGACTATCGCCCAACCCTAGTTGTAGGCTCCTTTTATGTAGAAAATCCTAACAAGTTATGAATAGAATGTAACCAAATTCAGTTAAAAGGTAGAACAAACATCAAAGCATAAAATAGAATCAAGAAAAAGTGAATTATTAAAAAGAAACTAGAAAAATAAAAGAAAGAAGGAAAATTTTGTAATAGGAAAACCATTCGGTAGGAGTTGTTAAACATTTTCAAGAAAAAACAAATAATTATTTAAAGAATTTTGAGAATGAAAAATATGAAAACATAGCAAAATAAAAATTAGGAGTGGGGATAAAAGATGTCAGCCCAGAGAAGTGTAAGTAAGTTCCTTTTTTCACTCGTCTTACAAATTGGAGCGTCTGGAAGTATATATTAAAATAACTAAAGTCCAAATTAAAGAAATCAGCGTTGTAATTGAAAACTAAGAACATGGAAAATGAAAATAGAATTATAGAAGACAAAATGAAAGAAGAGGAAGGAAGAAAACAATGGCTCAGAAACAGGTGACACTCGGAAGTGGATTCCTAAAACAAAGCAGAGAGCTAGAAATCAGTCGATGTTTCAAGTAATATCAAGTAATTTCATTTTATTTTACTATTTAATTTTTATTAATCATTAATCCTTTTTTATTACATTATATAACTTTCTCTATACTCGAGCCAGTTCTATATGATGGAGATTGTGAGATCACAGGGATTAATCTAATCAGGGGAAAAATAATTAGATTCTCGTTAGTTTAGTGGCGTACAAGATATTTGGGCTGCAGCTGTAGAGATAAACTTGGATTTGAAGAGATGCTGCCTCCTATAATTTACTAATCACCAAACCTAACATTGCATATATTGATTGTTGAAGGGCCATTAACCTCCGCGCTAGTGGATGACGGAGTATATCATGTATGCTAACGACATATGTACTTGGTCTCATGTAAGCTGCTAACATACTACCTATATATAAATATATTGTAATTTGAGACGTACAAATATCATTTACAAAAATATAATTAAAAGAAGAAATAATAAAAAAAAATCGTCAGTGAATCACCGGCCAATGTACATCCCCAGAACGATTTAATCAACTAATTTTTGTCTTCCACTCCAAAACCAGTAGAACGTTTGCGCTAATATTCAATAGTTGACTCCTAAATCCTCATTTTCAATTTTGTGTCGATAAATTACATCGGAAGTTATTAGAGTTTTTAAATTGAGCTCTCTCCCCTGAATCTCCACTATCGCTGAAAATTAATAAGTGTTATCCTTATTATCACAAAGGCAGTTATAAGAGCTTTTGTGTTAAGCCTTCTCTCCTCCCAATTGACTGATTTGATTGAAAATCAATAAGTGTCATTCTTATAGCGTTCTGGATGCACAGATGCAATTTTGTGTCGATACTTTTATTCTATCGGGAGCTATTGTGTTCACAGATACACATTTTTTTTAAAATTTTCGTCCAGGGTGTCGGGAAACGTGAAATTTCTGTGAAAACTCAATTTCAAATCCCCTATACATTAGATAGCTTGTGAAGAAAAATCCTAATGTCACATTGAATTAGAACCTTGAAATTTACATTTGGAAGTTTCAGCGACCTGAAATTCAGTGATGACCCATCATCTTAGAAGATGACATTCCTTCCAAGACTCTATTGACAGCTGAAGGCTGAAGAAGTAGCTATTGGATCTCTTTGATATACATATCCCCAATTTGTATTAAGAACCATTTCAGCAGATCATTATAATTATAATAATTATAAATAAATATACAATTTCAACTCACCAAATCATTGATCCACTTTTATTTGATTTACTTTGGCTAAAGTTGAGGTCTACTGGAACTTACCTGAAACAATAAAAAATCATTTATGAAATGAAGAGGAAATATTTCTAACTTTAAAATGTTTAAATTTGTGATGTTTGAGATTTCTATTAACGTTGTATTCTTTCGTTGCAGCTCGTTTTTCTCCCAAATTACTTATTTGGACAAACAACTTATTGAAGTGAAACTTCTTTAGTGAGACTAGTGAATTGGAAAAATTACCTCGACACAAAAAATCAAACATGAAACGGGATGAGGTGCAAAGGGTACAAGTTAACTACTATGAGTTTTTTTTAATTTATTTTTATATAACATTTCTCGTCTCTTCCGCGTTTTCATTTTTCGTTTCCTTTTTACTTAAATGATGAAAATAAATATGTATGTGAAGAAAAATAATTTCACAAAATTATAGGAACTGACGACCAAAACACAGATAATGAGGATGGGATTGCTGCTCGAAACTCGATATATGATAGGAAAATATGTAAGCACAAAAGCAAAAATATAACAATGTTACTTGATAGGAGAAGATCGCACCCTTGAAAAACATTTCGTACTGTAGTAATCACATAAAAATTGTGACGAAAAAGCGAACGCATATACATCATGCGCACTAGTGCTAAGTTGTAGAGAGGATGAGTGAGTTTGTCTGTAGAGTGGCTCTAGCTTTGACTTTTGTTACTGATGCCAACTAAAACCATACGAGGTTATAAGCTATTCTAGTTATTGTGAAAATTCAAGTGAGTCGATTATATTAATTTCTTTATTTTGATGTGATATGTAAATTTGATATGATACATTATGAGAGTACTAACGACTCAAACTTATTTTTTTTTAAATCATCAGTGGCTACTTGAGCCGTTCGACATGGTCAGTACGGGATGTTCTTCTTGTCGGTTTCTCGTCTAATGTCCTCGAAGCCGGGACATGTGTCTAGATGATGGATGCCAATTGGCGCCGTTCCATTGGAGCTCAAGATATTTTGTAAGGACATTCACGAACGCTCGCCAGTTGTCTCATTGCACCGTTGAGTGTGTTGTATATTCATTCTTTCTCTAGGAACATTCAATGGACGACGAACTTCTTTTGGTTTCAACTGCCGTTTGTTTGCATATTATATTATAGCGTAGGAAACCAAAAAAGAGGTGGTAAAAACAATGGTTCTTTAACAGGGGTACTCAAGCTCACCTAAATTTACTAAATTAAACATTTTTAGACTGGAGAAACTAGTGGATGGACGTGGCGGCTTATTTATTTGAACTTGTCGCATCGTTAATTCGAAAAAAGATATAACTATGAGACAAAGCATTAGACCCAGTGAAAGGCTGTCCGCAACCCTTCGATTCTTAGCCACTTTGATGTGTTATGCAGACCTGTAGCAAGCAATGAAACTAGTTTGAACCGGTTTTGAATCAGCAGCAGCGCTCCGCTTCCTTCAAGTTTTCCCTATCACGGAACGATGAAGTGTTGGCATGATGGAGCGGCATGGTAGATTTTGACTGGCTGGATATGCAGCATGCATATGAATATCGGGATGGACATTTTTAGAGTGACACCGCGCCGCTTGGACAGATGGAGCGCTCGTGAATGGCGATATTAACATTGTTCGTCACCAACCTTTCCTGTTCTACTTGCAGGCCCTATTGCGAATTTCCAATTTGGCGTTTCGGAATGTGAGGTTGCTGTCTGGTTAAAAATAAACACCTAAATTATGCAAGGTTTGGCAGCTCTAGACTTGAATCCCCACAATCCACTTGCCAACGTTAAGCCACTTAGCAGCTAATGAGAGATAATGGCCTCCTGTTCTCTGCACCATATTAATATTAAATCTACCCTGATTTTCAGCTAAATCCAAACTTGCTTTGAGCTATTTCCTACAGAAATTTATTGTTTATTCTTTGGAACTCTGTAATTTTATAATGTCCTAACTTAAATCTAAGGACATTTTCATAGTTGTCAATTTGATAAGGAACAATTTTTGTAGAGACGTTGTTTTCGACATATATCTCAGAAAACGAACAACACCCAAAAAATGTATTTCATATGAAATGTGCCTCTTTGTATTCTGTACATTTCGGAAAATGTTTTGATTTGTGCATAAATATAATCGGTATTTTGTAAAATGTACATAGGACCCGAAGTAAAGTGGTCTTACGTTTTGGCTTACGCCATTGTCAGCACAAGGTTCAACAATAATTAATTAATATTAATTTACTATTTATTATCAATTAGTGTTGAACCTTGTGCTGACGATGGTGTAAGCCGAAACCGGTACACATTTAAGTATATGTTTGTGGAATTAGACAATACAAGTGTTCAAAAAAGTGTTTTATCTATCATTTTATTTTATTTATTAGTATTTCCACTATAATTTATGGTTTCCAGATTTACTTTGTGAAGCTCCATTCTAGGAATAGATAATTAAAATACACAATTTCTTTGTCAAACTTCACTATATATTCTCAAATACTCAACTAGTTTCGCCGTGTTAAGGCATTATCAAGAGTCACTTATAAACTGTGTGAGTCACAGTTTATAAGTGACTCTTGATAATGCCTTAACAAGGCGAAACTAGTTGAGTATTTGAGAATATATAGTGAAGTTTGACAAAGAAATTGTGTATTTTTAATTTAATTTTAATTTTTAATTATCTATTTCCACTATACCAACACAGATCGCAAAAAATGTATTCGGACAATTATTTCTGAGTTAGAACGCTCACAAAGTTCCTATCAAATATACACAGTTTTGGGGAACCTTGAAACGTTAAATTACCTCGAAAAGTCAATCTCGAACGATTACAATAAAATAAAATAAAATAGCTTTATTGACGTTCTTTTATAACAAAAGCCTCTCCTTTTGGAGGTTTTGAGTCTACTGCTCTTTCAACAGAAGAAATCAGAAAATAATCAGAAAATAAATTTTAAAATGGATGAAACAAATGGAAAAAAATTTATATATAAAAAAAAAAAAAATGGAAATTCTTGAATAATAATAAAATTAAAACAAAAGTAAAAAGTAAAAATGTAAGTTTTTTTCAAAATGATACTGTTACACATTTGTTCCATCTTTCTCCGTTCCTAGCCTCTGTGCACCCGTCCATCCCCTATTTTCTCCACTATCTCGTCCTAACGATTACAATACTAAAAGTTTAAAAAAGTAAAATAAAAAAAAGAGAGCTAAGGCAAAAACATAAATATATAAGTATATTGGGGGATCCTTTGTGGAAGATTTTCAATAAATAGGCTCAGCTGAGGTTTTTCTTGGTTTGTCTGATGGGGCGGGAAAAAGGAGGATAGGAAAGGAAATCCATAAATGTCAAGAGAGCCTTTCACAACATGTTGGGAAAGTTGGCTGGGAGACATTGCTGTCTTATCAAGAGGACTGCCGAGTCAGGGGAACTAAGGAGTGTCTGGGCCTCTCTGCCTTCTGGAAGAAACATGAACTGTCAGGGGAGTTAGTTCATGAAGGCGGCACTCCGGTGGGGCCTCCCTCATATACCTATGCATTAGGGATCCCTAAAATATTTAAAGAAATTATGAAATATTCAAATAATAAATAATGTGGTCGGTGAGCAGGCTATGTACTTTCCCAGCACGAATTAATTATTTAAGTTTTCGCTCTCCCTCCAGAGCCAATCGACCGTTTGGGCTAAAACTCAATTGAATTTAAATATAAAATTTCATTATGATATATTCATTACATTGGCAGTTATTGGGATTTTTGAGTTGAGCCCCCTCTAATCCCCCTGCTGATTTATCTGAAACTTTTATTCTTTATGTACAAATAAAATTTCGTGACAATACATGCATTATCTCGGCAGTTATTAGAGTCTTTGTATTAAGTCTCCCCCTTAATCCTCTTCCTTTGGACCGATTCGGCTGAAAATCAATGGGGGTCGTCCTTGGAGGGTACTGCATAATACACATATAAAATTGCTTACCTCAATTTTTATTCACAAGGGGTGGCGGTCTTTAACGAGTACCTGACAACGTATAGGCTCGGGATCATCGTTTGTCCCATCCGAAGGACGGCGTGATCGGGGGGCCTCGGCCAAGATCTTGATATCTACCTTTGAGCTACTGGTGCCCTTGGTCATCAAAGCGTTACATCGAGAAATTACACAGAAAATTGTGAGAAGGGTTAGGGAATGATAGAAAAAATAGAGCGCTAGTACCGCGTTATAACATAGTTTCACTGTATTGCTAATTGCTTGCAATTCTCATCCAGGAATATCCTACATTGTTTGTTTCCAATAACAGAAACTGCTGTAATCTACAATCCACTAATTAGATAATACATTTGGCAGAATAATTCTAATGAACATAAATTGGGATAGGGGCGTAGCCAGGATTTTGAGCAGGGAGGGGCAACGTTAGACTAGAGGAGGGGGTGGGGTGGGGGGGGGGGGGGATATAAACTGCCGGGGGCGCAGCCCGCAGTTTCCACGGTTAGCGCTGCAGACTTTTTGTTATTAATTTTGGAGACTCGGACCCCTAGAAGCTCCCCCAGAGGTAACCACTGGCTGTAATACTTGAGCTGGCTTTACATGAGCGGTAAAAATGCAATGCGCAGCAGCAGCAAATGAACGTTGTGGTTTCTGTGCTTTTAGAATTAAATGTGTTTAAATGCATTTGCTGCTGCTGTTCTTTGCATTTTGACTGCGCATGTAAAATCAGCTTCAAGAGTATAAAGTATAACATAAATATCATAAAACCTAACCTATATATATTATATTGTAATCACAAAAACATCAAATTTATTTAAGTTTTTTTTTGATCGATCGTAAAAATAAATAATAAAAATATGTACATATATAAAAAAATTAATAAATAATGTTTGAAAATTCGATTTTTCAATTCAAACATTTTCCAGTAATGGTCTCATTTTCTCGAAATAAGAGCACGCATTGCTGCAGGGAACAGATGTCTATTTGCGGTCCAAAGAGTACTCAAGTTCCGCACATTAACGTGGAGGGCCAAGCTAATTGTCTATAAAACCATTGTCCGTCCAATTGTAACTTACACTGGTGAAACTTGGGCGTTGACAAAAGAAAATGAAGAGACTCTGCTACTGTGGGAACGGAAAGTACTTAGAAAGATTTATGGACCAGTTTCCGAGAACGGCAGATGGCGTATCCGGAAGAACAGAGAATTGAGAGACCTCTACTGGGATTCCGACCTCGTATCCGTGATCAAGCAGGCGAGATTACGTTGGTTGGGCCACGTAGAGAGAATGGAAGGAGGAAGACTCCCTAAACAAGCCCTCTACGGTAGGCCAGGCGGTGCCAGGAGAAGAGGAAGACCGAGACTCCGTTGGCTGGACGACGTCAAGGCGGACCTCCGGGTGTTGGGCATCAGAGGATGGAGGGAGAAGGTTTTGGATCGAGAAGAATGGAGGAGGATTGTGTCGGAGGCCCGGGTTCTTTCAGGACCGTAGCGCCGCAGGAAGAAGAAGAAGAAGAAGAAGGTCTCATTTTTCTGCATTCCTAAAAAAAAATGAAATTGATATATAATGCAAACGGAGATTAATAATAAAAGGAATTGATGTTGCATGGAAGATAGAACCGAAAAGGAAAAATAGAATAATTAACTGTAGGAAAAATAAATGAAGAAGGAAAGTTTTCAAATTAATCTTCAGCGAAAATAAAATGACTGTGATCCAGGTGTCGGGGATGGTTCTTGTTGGAGAACTCATCAAAGATAAGTTTCCAAGTGTTGCATCATTTGTGGCAATTCTGACTGACTAATGGGGAGCATTTTTGTTGGCCAAATGGAATGGAAAAAGCTAAGAAAAATTATTTAATTTTTTTTTCTTTATGTTGGCGTCACGAGAGCAGAAGAGACTAAATACATTAAGGGGTTTAAATTTATTACTTGAAATATAAGTAGATTAAACTTATGTTCAGGGTCTACCCAAAATATTTTTTCTGTCCTCAAGAAGCACCTTTTTCTCCGCAAGCGACCATCTATTCCGCGTGTCTAAATAAACACCTTTTTCTTCTGCAAAGAACAGCTTCATCAGGATGTTGGAGGAAGTCTTATAGGCTCTGCACAGAGATTTCCTTCTATAGAATTTTCTTGGAACTGGACGATGTAATGGGAAATTCGATGATTAACCTTCTAAAACTTTCTTAACCTTCTTAGAAAAGTGTTACACCATCCTCAGACCCTTAAAAAAAAAAAAAATACAATATGCAACCAATATACATAATAATATTATTTCATATTATGTATTTTATAAAAATTGTAATTTTTTTGAGGAATCTCAAAAATTATAGTTAGTTCTGACTCATTTTTATTCACCTAGGGTAAGGGGTCTTTAACGAGTAACTAACATCGTACAGGCTCGGGACCATCGCTTAACGTCCCGAAGGACAGCGTGTTTAAGTTTATTTTACCTCCCAGATAAAATAAACTAAGAACCTCGGCCGGGTTTCGAACCCACGATGTTGAGCTCAGAAGACAAGCACTCATATCGCTGAGTTACCGACGGCCTCTCAAACATTATATATTTACGTCTATCAAAACAAATTATTAAATAAAACATTTTTTATATTGAAAAAAAAATTGTTGGTTATATTGCATGTATGTGCTTTTTAAAGGGTCTGAGGATGGTTTAACAATTATATATTATATATAAGTTAGTTAGCGCTCACTACAAGAGCGCTCTTTCGTCACTCTGGTGGACATGAGCCCGACTTTACTGTGGGAGTCCTAAATTTTGCCTACCCTAAATTTTTATTCACTTTATTCCCAGATAAAATAAACTAAGGGCCTCGTCCGGGTTTCGAACCCGCGATCTCAGTAAGTAAGCACGCACACCTCCCCAGGGGCCTTCCCTTCTATTAATTTTCAGCGGTATCAAAGAAGGGCTCAACTCAAAATTCCCAATAACTGCCGATGTAAGTAATAAATTGTAACGACATTAAATTTTATATTATGTTATATGGCAACTAATAATTTTTAGTAGAAAAGGAGGGACTAGATAAAAATGCTCGATTTAATATCGATATAATGAATGTATCGACTCAACAATTAGTATGAGGATTCAGAAGCAATATGAGTCAAATATTGAGTTTTAGCCTAAACGGTCGAGTGGCATTAGACGGACAGCGAAAACGTAATTGATTAATTCATGCTGGAGAAATACATAGCTCGGTGATTGACTGACAACTTTATTTTATAGGTCCGCCGCCATGGCTCATCGTTTGGTGATGCGACCCAGCAGCCAAGCTAGCTTCTAATTGGCCACAACTGGCTCCTCCCTCACCCCCTTCCACCCAACCCTCAATCACTCTCTCTTCCTCTCAGACATCTTCTTCTATACCCTTCAGCCAAGCACTCTCACACTCTTTCTCACATGCTTGAATTAAAATACAGTATCACCCTTATCTGGCGTTCTGCTAACCGGCGCGCTTCCTTATCCGGCGTTCGTAAAATAATATCAAATTTCTTAAAATAAAATTAACAATCAATTATTAGATTATCAATTATATGAGCCACGTGTATTTACGAGCACATAATAATTCCGTAACTTACGAATCTTTTATATATTTTTATTGTACATACATATGTGCATTGTATTTATAATGAAGGGAACGTTAATAAGATATTTTATTACCTACTTCACTAATATCCTATAAATAAATTATAATAAATACATAGTTGAAAATCAAACATTTATAAAAAATGTTTCCTAGAATAGAAAAACAAAGGTACAGTCCCGTCCGTGGCACAACATCGTCTTATCGGGAAATGTACACTCAACTAGTAAAGTCAAAGTTTAATTTTTTTCCACAGTAACCCTCTCCTCCTATTTTTTTTTTCCTTTACACCAGTTCTGTTCTTCTCAATTTTCATTTGATTCTCAAAGTGAAAAGAATCGTTGGATCGTTTTTTTCGTTAGTGAAATTGAAGAATGTTTAAGATTTTATTTTAGTCACGTGCGACGTTTTTGTTTACGTTGTCTTTTTTTTTTTTTAAATCATCAAGTTATAAAGTGATAAAACAATGGCTTCCAATTCAAAAAGAAAGAAAATTGTTCTTTCCATCCAACAAAAATTGACGGCAATTGAAAGGATGGAAAAGGGAGAAACAGCTGCTAAAATAGCCAAGGAATTAGGGGTTGGTGAGAGTACAGTTAAAGATTGGAGGAAAATTAAAGAAAAATTGAGGAAATTTGTTTCTAGTGTACTTTTGGAAAAACAACACCTCAATGCAAGATCATCTTTAAAGAAACCAAAATTAGAGGAACTTGATGAGGCAGTATGGACGCATTCATTGAATCAAAACATGAATATGGGGATCCTACGTGTGAAATACATACGTGTGAAATACATACCTACGTGTTTTATTCCTTAGCTCACCTAAAAACACTTTTTTTTTATGCTTTAATTGATATATTTTTTCACATTAATTGATGATTTCCGTTATCCGGCGTTTTCTGTTATCCGGCGTCACGTCGGTCCCTGCAACGCCGGATAAGGGAGAGTCTACTGTAAAATGAAGTCCTATTTTATATCGCTCCTCCTATCAGGTATTTTTTTATTCCTCCAGACGTAGCTATTACAGGGGAACTCAAGTAATCGATTAGAAATTCGATGAGATTTCATTCAAATAAAATTGTGTCATTCTTTGTGTGAGTAAAAAAAAAAAAATTCCCGACAGAAAATATATATAAATCCAGAATCTCATGAGGACGACACCTATTGATTTTACCCTGAATGAGTTAAAGGGTAGAAGAGGGTTAAGGAGAGGGAGAAAGGGGGTGGGGTTAACACCAAAACTCTAATAACTGCCAGGACGTAACGACACAAACTTTTATATGTGTATTGACGACCCCATAAGGACGACATCTATTGATTTTCAGATCTAAATCGGCCAAAGGGAAAGGACATTAAAGGAGGGAGACCTTATTTTTTTTTATACAATAACTATCGATATAATGAATGTATCGACAAGAAATTTAATTTCTACATTACGAGTACATCATTGAGGACATTATGAGAATTCTCTTTTTAGAATTCTAACCTTATTCTAACTCTCGTTAGTTAGTTATTGTGACTCATTCCCGGGCATTAACTACGTGGTCATATCGCCTACTACCAAAGCGCTCTTTTGTCATAGTGGGAGTCCTAAATTTTATCTACCCCCAGGTTTAGTCACCCCAGAGTAGAGATCTTTAACCCGCTGACATCGTACAGTCTACTACCGCTCAACGTCCCTTCTGAAGGACGGCATCCTCAATGTTTCTTACCATCCATATAGAAAATCTAAGGACCCTTCGCTGAATTCTAAATGCTCTAATCTTTGTTATCAATTGTGCCATAACTTATCAGAAGTTTGCATTTTTAACCCGATTTCTTGAAAAATATTGATCGTATGTAAATTATACGATTTCTGAATAAAAATACCTTTGGAAACTACTCACAAAAAGTGAAGTCAAAGTTGTTGAAATCGTGCCGGCAGAAATATATTAAAGAACAATATATTTTTACAAAATGCAATTTAATTCAACGTTCTTTTACGGAGCCCTTCAGTGTGTGATCTCATTTTCGCGCATCCAAGTATATTCGGGATCAATATAAATTTAAATGTTATATTTCTTTCGAATGGTTAAAGTCGATTTTTGGAAGAGGCTGAAAACCTTCATATAGCCCGTTGGTATCAATCAGAGCAGTTGAAGGAACAAAATATGCAAATAAAATTAAATAAATCCAAAATTATCATACAAAATCCCTTAACGTATCAATATTGAGGACACTTTTTAGTTCAAAAATATATGTGAGGCCATAAAAAAAATTCCTTATACAATTTTTGTACAGATTACTCCCTTCCCCTTCCCTCTCTCAAATACATTTCATACTAGCATTACTGGGTATATTTATTCATTTACATATTTATTTCTTTATTCATTCATAATTTTTTATATATTCATTTATACATTTTTATTTATTCATTTATAATTGATTAATATATATATATTATAACCATTTCCCTCCCTGTGTGAGTGCAAATCACGTAATTAATAAATAAATAAATTTGAGATCGAAAAATTATTAAATTTGAAAATTATTTAAATCGCGACTTTAATTAAACAATGCCTGAATAGCTGAAAGCACTCCCACGGGAAGAACGGTTACAAGATCCTAACGGTTAGTTGACATCAGTAATTAACAATAATTAATTACTGTTGTCAACCAGAAGAAGCATGAGTGGGGGGGGGAATGAAATGAATCAAACCTATAACTTTAACATATTTATTTTAATGAGAACATATTTACAAAACAACAATTGAATATATATATAATTTGGCCGTGTGTCTGAAGGACTGAATTATAACTTAATTACGAGGTACCTCGATACGATATCCATGGCGAATGACGGCGTGATCACCCTTTCTGGACTTCCCGTAGAAATCGTCTATTCACATAGTCCCTGAAGATCTGCGTAGTTTCGAGGGCACACCAGAAGTTACACCCCCACTGACTTTGCACCGTCCAAAATCAAAGTGTGTCTCTACGACTAATTCACATATTCAAACTGATATTACTTATAGAAAAGATACGTGGTGATCACCCAAGACATGAACGAAGACTGTTAGTAATTTCACATATTCAAACTAAACTTTACTTATAGAAAAGATACGTGGTGATCCACCAAGACATGAGCAAAGAATGAGTAAAACGGGGAGTGGCTTCCGATATCTGACCGTGGTAGGGGACAGTTCTCGAGGCTTGATTGGTCGTCGGACTCCGCCCATTTTATTTCCAGCCAATCGCATATTACCAATTAACATCTGCCTCTAGTTGTGTGAAAACCTGGAGTAAGAAAAAAAACCTTTACTGCTTATTCCTTATACACCGGATGTAGACAATTATCTTGGCTTCCTTTCCATTGTGTCTCTATTATTCTTTATTTTCGCTCCCAGCGATCGCGATTCTCTCGCAGGCATCATTGGTTCCGAGCATTCTCTTCCAAATGCAATTCTCGTTTATTCAACACCACACAACCCATACTTTGCTCCTAGCGATCGCGATCCTCTCATAGACATCGCCAGTTCTGAGCATTATCTATAGGGTAGACATGCTACAATATATATTTATTTTATTTTTTTATATATTTTTATAGTTACATTGTTTTCTTTTTCTTTTCTAGATCTTGAACCTTGGGACCTGATGAAAGGACGTAAGAACGTCTCGATACATCGTTGGGAAAAGACACTTCTGAAGAGTTTTGAAAAATTGTTATCTTAATTTTTATTAAATTGAAAAATGTATCTACTTATTATAAATGTATGAATGTATTAATTTTTTTTTTATACTCATATATTTTTAAATATTTATTTATTCAGTTTTTATTCATTTCATTTTACTTTTTTTAATAGTTTTGTTATTACCTACTACTAATCATACGTGTGAGTCGGAAAACTTGAAATTCTGGTGAAAATTTTTGTTTGATTACATAACTTTGAATGGATAGGGGAAGTAAAAAGGGAAATTATTTACACCTGGGTCGAAGGTGATTTTATCATGCGTACGTTGTCAAGCACAGGGCCGGGGGGTTCCTCAGCTGTCTTAAATATCAATAAGTCGGTAATGATATGCAAACGAGGGAGGACTGGCAAGTGATCAGGTAGGTGGGCCTCATCATAGATTCTGGAGACTCCAGAATCGGGAACCCAACCAAATCACGTAAGTCAGGTTTAGGGGTTGAAAAAATAGACTGGCGAATATGCACAAGTCCTCATGTACCGAAAATGTATATTTAAAATAATTTTGGAGTATTTTTGTCAAAACTATCGGATCAATTCTAGTTTTTATGACTCATGCCCGGGCTTTAACTATGATGTCATATCATCTACTACCAGAGCGCTCTTTCGTCACTCTGGTGGACATGAGGCCGACTCTACTGTGGGAGTCCTGATTTTTGCCTACCTACTTTTCTTAAACTAGGGTAGGCGATGTGATAGATGAAGCCGTCATCTTGAGCTCAGTAAGCAAGCACGCATACCACTCAGCCACAATGAAACATTGCAATTTCCCTCAATATTTTACTTGATTTTTATTTACACAAGGGGCTACGCTTAATATCGTAATTTTACTTCCCCGGTTTTACGATGTAGGGGGAAATTTATGTAATCGGCCAAAAATTCAATATATAGTTTTCAACGAAATTTTATGTTTCGAATTTCATGAGTTTCTATGATGTTGCAGAACCCGAGTTGGTTGGTTGAGAGCTGTCGGAAGTACTGGGGCATTTTTTTGTATGGCTGAGAGTCCAGTTTGAGTATTTTTTGGGACCAGGAGTCAACTGAAGAGATATGAGGGATCTGAGTTGAGCAGTGGGAAGGAGCAAGTGGAAGTCTGGAGAAGGTTTGGAGTTGAAGTCAGAGGAAGATTGGAGAGTGAAGGAGACAAGAGAGCATCTTGGTATAAAAAGAGTTTGGGCCGCTGTTGGACGACACCACAGAAAGAAAAAAGAAAAAAAAAGAAAAATAATACGAGAGTCGCCATCTTCCTTAAAAAAAAAATGTAATATATAAAAAAAAATTAATATAATAGTTAAAATATTTAGAGGTATTTGGTTTCATGTCGTGTTCCATAGTTTGATGATAAATTCTATATTTGTTTCTCTCTCAGATGCCTGTGTGTCCTTTTCATGATACTATATCTTTTTATAAAAAAAAATATCACCTGTTCCCTTATTTGTTTTCGGTGCATATTTCATTCAAAGAGTCCGTACCCTCGAGAAAGAGTGAAGGACATTACACGTAAGTAAAAGAGACTTAGTCTTTCTTTAGTTATGTCAATTTAAATAAAAAATCTCATTAAAAATAAGTTTCGAGAAGTTTCAAATTGTAACAAAGTGTATCCAGAATCCCATAAGGGCGACATCTTTTCATTTTTAGCCAAAAGAGGGAGATTAAGGGAGAGATGAGGTGATTAAATGACGTTTCATAAGTAAATTTAAAACCCCATGAGAACGATATTTTCCGCAAGCTCGCCGAAGATAGGGGGGGAGGAGGTGGAACGGAAGGCCAACGCTAAAAATTCAAATAACTGCCAATGTAATGAATATATCGACATAAAATTTACAATGACGAAGTCCATGAGTGTAGACACATCTTGATTTTCAATCAAATTGGTAAATTGAACATTAATTCACTCTGGGGAAGTAACTTGCCGGTGATTCACCAACGACAACTTTTTTCCCCCCTTCTTCAATGAAGGGGTGGGTGGGGGGTAGATGGGAGACATCACAAGATTGTGTTACTAAGTAGATAAGCGGCTATGGCGGTTAGGGGTTAGAGTTACTATACTAAGTGGGGGATGCGGTTGTTACGTTTAACTATCCTGAGACGAGGTGATTGTTGTTGAATAGTTACTGTTACTGAGAGAGGGCTTTAATAGTTACAAAACTTTTGAGGGTTTATTTTTTTACCATATTTTATCATCTCTTCAGAAATAGACTGAACTGAAGAAGTCGTTGGCAATGTACTTCTCCAGAACTAATTAATCAATTAAATTTTCGCACCGTTTCGGGTCGATAAATTCATTACATCGGCAGTTATTACAGTTTTGAGTTGAGCCCCTCAGATCCTCCCTTTATTGGGCCAATTCCGCTGATATTGGATAAGTGCCATCCTTATAGGGTTTCGAATTAACATATAACATTTTGTGTCGATACATTCAATACAACAGCAGTTATTAGAGTTTTTGTGATAAGCCTCCCCTCTAATGCTCCACTCCCATCGGTCGATTTGAATGAAAATCGAAAGATGTGGTCCTTTCTCTGGATAAACAGGTTCACACAGACACGCTACGTGGCTAATCCGGCACTGATTCTACATTGATTTAGGTTGGTAATTATTACAGCATCCAAAAAAATTGTGCTCAAAGTTGTACCCAAATCACCCCGCATGTTGGGGTGAAATGAGTACACTATGGTTTTCCATTAATAATTCGTTACAGAGTGTTTGTACCTATCTCACCCCTGAAATATTGTTCTGGGGAATATAAAGGAAAAAAAATTTGTTTTGGAACTTCTTTGAAGTCATATTTTGGAAAATACAAAGTGATAAAATTTATCCTAAATTCTTCTTTTGTCAATTAGTTCATTTTAACCGGAATTAAACTATTTTATTGTAAATATTACTTATAATGAATAAATATTCATGTGATATTTTAATAAAATGGGGTAAGCAAACAGATTTTGTGGCTTTAACAATATCATATTTTTATTAAGCAAATTATGACAAAAAATTATTAGGTTCGATAATAGAATGTAGGTAACTTAGGCCTTCATGTCCACAAGATAAATATTTTTCTTTGTAGAAACTTCTTTGGGTTCCCAGTTTTTCTTATCAACAAGTTAGGGGTGTACCAGATTTCATCTTTTTCTTTTGGCCATTTCCAAAATTTGCCACATCTTTCCATGCTACTGACGTAGTAATCACCATCAGATATTTCTTTTATAACATCAGGCTACAATTTGACAACAACATAATCCCCATCTTTAAAGTGACTTTCCTGTTGCTTCGCACGAGACCCTAGATTTCTCTTGTACGTCCTCGGCATTGCTAAATTTACAAAATACTGCTTATATTTATGATCTGATCAAACATCGCTACAAATAAAATATGTAGAGAGGCGTATTTAATATGAAATTGGAAATTTTGGAAGCCACCCAGTTTATGAGATAACGTCCTAAAATATTTGAAAGCCATTTTGTTTAGACATTTGCTTCATTTACGCAAAAATATAAGCATAAAATATAAATTATATTCATAGAACAGAGCCAGACAGCCTCTATTCTGTACATTTATTATTCAAAATGTTCACCCTTTCATAAAACCAATTTGCACTACAACATAATTTACAACAAAATAAATAAAAACAAATGTCGTAGGGAATTATATTGACTTTTGTTGAAACGTTGACTTTGGTCAAACCTTCAGATTCATGATGCCAACTATACCTGCAGTGCAGTTTGGTGTAAAATTCTATTTGGAACCAATGAAGTTAGAGTGAGAGTGGGAGGTGCAAATGAACTCCCCCCCCCCCCCCTCCCCTCCTCCCGCACTCCTGTTATGTATTCTTGAGACGTCTTCGGTCCTGAAGAGAGAGAAAGGCCCTTCAATTGGATAGAGAAGACAAAGGAATGGCTGGGAATTGGGGAAGTCTATCTAAAAGACAAGAGAGCATTTGTCAAGCCTACAGAGAATATTAGCTTTGGTCACATACTGTCACCAGCTGTATGACCAATAAGGGAAGTTTTGTAATCAGTCAGTGGATTCGATGTTGAATTTCAAGTTTTCCGACCTTTTGATAAGTGTTTGTCTGTGAACTCGATTACTTTCAAAAAAATGTATGAACACGAAATTTTATATGTGTATCCAGAACCCTCTAAGGACAACAATTGATTTTCAGTCAAATCTGCCAAAGAGAATGGGAGATTAGGATGAAGGCGAGTTTTAGTTGTAAATAATACTAAAATACATAATTTAAATGAAATATTATTTTTTACAGGTACCTACGGTTTTCGAGATACACGCTGAAAACCATCTTGAAATGTAGTTTTGAAACATATATTTTTGGACGTTTCCTTGATTTACCCGAAAACGGTTAGTCCTATCAAAAAATTAATTCATACCAAAATTGTTTCTTATAAAATTTCAATCACTACTAAGTTCTTAGATTTGAGATAAGATCAATGAGACCAAATTCTATGTAAGATAGGAGTCTTCAATGAGTGCCTGACAGCGCACAGACTCGGGACCATCGCTTAACGACCCATGCTCGTGCTCAAGGTTTTTTCACCTCTCAGGTAATAGACCTAAGGGCTTCGGCTGGGTTTGGAACCCGCGATTTTGAGTTCAGTAGGCTATCACCGGTACCTCTGAGCTACCGGCGCCTTCTCTGTTATGGTGTTTTTGCCAAAAAGCACCACGAATTAAACTTATTTCTCTCCAGTTCGGCCGAAATGTTCACGAGGTAACTACTCGTACATGTAGCAAGGTTGAGATTGTGAGCTCCGGACTGTCGCTCTTGATTGATTGTGAGAGACGCCTCGTTTAATTTACACATTCCAGAGCTTGAGGGGCTCCGAATAGCAGAGAACTCAAATACTTTCGCTGCCTATTTAGAAGTGAACATCCCGCCTTCCAAGGTAATCATCCTTCTAGAATCGTTGGAACTAAATAGATCTTTTTGTTCTAACGCTAAATGAAAATTAGCTATGATCACAAACTGTCACCAGCTATGCCCGGGCTTTAACTACAAGGTCATATCGCCTACTACCAGAGCGCTCATTCGTCACTCTGGTAGACATGGACCCGACTCAACTATGGGAGTTCTAAATTTTGCCTACCCTAATTTTTTATTCATCCAGGGTTAGTATTTAACGAGTACCTGAAATCGTACAGGCTCGGGACCATTGCTTAACGTCCCATCCAAAGGACGACGTGCGTAAGTTTATTTTACCTCCCAGATAAAATAAAATAAGAGCTTCGGCCAGGTTTCGTACCCGCGATCTTGAACTCAGTAAGCAAGTACGCATATCGCTAAGCTACCGGCACCCTCTAGTTAATAAGATATTAAGCCATTAATATAAGCGGTATCTTGTAAAACTTTCTTAGGCCACATAGTATGAAATCTTAAATTCACATTTCGTTTTTTGTTGTGTTAGAGCACTCACAAAGTTCAAACACAGACACACACTCGTGAAAATCCATTGTTCTCGGAACCCAAATCGAAACATAGGGATGTTGAAAACGATTCGAACGTTGAACGAGTTTTAAGGTGTTCCTCGTTCTGTTCCACCCCGGAACGGCCATCCCTAGAGCCAAACGCATTATGTGTGGCATCACTCTGGGCAACTGTTTTAGGGGATCACTTGGTACAAACATAAGGTAAAGATCTTCAGGTGGAATTGAGCTGGAATTGAAACATTGGAGGTAATTACCCCCCCTGGTTCCAGGGAAGGAAAAAGAAAACAAATACGTTGATAGTCCCAGGGGGCGCTGGAAGTCCTGGCAGTCAACAAAAGTCGGGGGTATGTTGATAATTCCAGGGGTGAAACAGAGATGTTGATAGCTTTCAGAATTTCTTCTCTTGTCTCTACTCCAACCAGTAGCAGACTTAAAAGGTCATATCGCCTACTACCAGAGCGACGAAAGAGCGCGAATGAGCCTGACTACAGTGGCAGTCGTTGAATAAACCTGGGTAAGCAAAATTTACGACTGCCACTGTAGTCAGGCTCATTCGCAAGGCTAAGGAGTACCTGACATCGTATCGACTTGGGACCATCGCTTAACGTCCTATCCGAAGGACGGCGTGCTCAAGGTTTCTCTCCTCTAGCCATCAAAACTATAAGAGCGCTTATTAGGGTATTTTCTAGACCCATCAAGCCCACAGAGATGACCAAAACCGCAACACTCTAACCTCACAATTGTATTTGTTATTATATTATTTATGTTATTTTAATGAATGAACTTGAAAGAAATTAAAATTGTTTATTTATGATATTGCCTAATTTCACCAACTATATTTACATGGGAGTACTTCCGGTATTTCTACCATCCTCAGCCAAAAGCATAAGAGATAACTAAGTTAATATTACAGAATGTCAGCCTCTCGAAGAACCCCTCACCCTCCCTCCTGGTGTTCCCCATGACGTCAGACATTCCTAACTAAGCTAAATTGTCAAGCTGTGAGATATTTTATGACAAGGCGGTCCCCATATTTCAAATGTGTATATATATATATATTTAGAGTAGATTAATTTAGAGTAGAATAATTCTAATTAGGATATAATTGGAACCAATTATTTTTGATTTGTTAATGTTATATTATTCGCCTGTTCATTGTTAATGCTTTATACCTAGATCTTAGAAGGGGTCACACATTTGAAATATGGGGACCGCCTTGTCATAAAATATCTCACAGCTTGACAATTTTGCTTAGTTAGGAATGTCTGACGTCATGGGGAACACCAGGAGGGAGGGTAAGGGGTTCCTCGAGAGGCTGACATTCTGTAATATTAACTTAGTCTTATCTCTTATGCTTTTGGCTGAGGATGGTAGAAATACCGAAAGTACTCCCATGTAAATATAGTTGGTGAAATTAGACAATATCATAAATAAACAAGTTTTATTTCTTTCAAGTTCATTTGAATTATTTCACAATATCTCTGCAATAATGTCAGTTTTCATTTTAATGAAAGATTATATCGACAGTTATTAGAGTTTTTTGTTAAAACCCCCCTAATTTCTAGTTTCCCTATGACCGATTTGGCTGAAGGTGTTGGTGTCGTCCTTACGAAGTTCTCGATACACAAATAATATTTCATGCCGGTACATTCACATACACAGACACAGGCATGAAACCCTTTTTTTCATTTTTGGACTCAGGGGGTAGGAAAACATGAAAACGCCAATCAAAACTCAACATTAAATTTCAGACACAATACATAATTTCTCCTATACTTCGTAATTAATGAATTTGTCTAGTTTCTAGCCTACGTAGAGGCCGCTTGTAGCTCACTGGTATGCGTGCTTGCTTACTGAGTTCAAGATCGCGGGTTCGAAAGCCGGTCGAAGTCCTTAGATATAAAGATGGGGCGTTATGCGATGTCACGATTTCAGTTACTCGCTAAAGACCATTGCCCTAGGTGAATAAGAAATTAGGGTAGAAAAAATGTAAGACTCCCATAGTAGAATCGGGTTCGTGTCCACCAGAGTCACGAAAGAACACTCTGGTAGTAGGCGATATGTGTTTTTTGGGGAAAGTCTCGATGATAGGATGAAATATGGTAACTTTCCCGGAAAACTAGTAACAATATAAAAGTTAATGTCCACCTATTACCATTGAAATTCACAGTAAATTGTAAGTGGGTCAACAGAGATTTGTAACTCTGCTCTTCTTGGAAAAGTTTTTGTGTCGAAACTTTTCAGCCAAGAACAAAATGAGAACGACACGTAGTTTGAACATGCAAGACTTTCAGGAAAAAGTTCAAAAGTTCAAAGCTCGGCTAAACTGGGTTAATGGAAAAACTTCAAAACCTGACTTATCCTTCTAAATAAACAAACTTCAAAGTAAATTGTATACATTTAGCTTACATTTAAAAAAAAAAATAACATTTAGACATTATGTTTCCTTGAAAGAACTATATCTTCATCATAGTATGCCGTATCTCGATATTTGATTATTCTGATGTCCAGATATACGAGTAAGCGGAATATGAGAAGTAAAAACGAAGATACACAGATCAGAAACGTAGACGAGATTTTTTTTGGGGGTGTGATGTATAAAATTACACACATTGTAATTATAAAATTAATTATATTAATTTGTATAAAAACAATGAAGTATGTAAAATAGTGAATAAATATATGAAGTCGCATGTTTTAAAAACAACCAATGAGTGGAGGACAAAAGACGACCATCAGCTGTTCTAAATAGGATGGCCAAGTCGAAGTTGGGTGAGAAGGCCAGAAGATATGAAGGTGGACAGTTTCGGAGTGAGAAAAGTGTTTAGCCTTAAGGTGTGAAATAACATTGAAATAGATGCATAAAGGAGGTACTTTTATTTATTTATATGTTTAAAATGCCCTAAATAACTTTGATAAGAAAAATGGCCAAAATTTATTAGTTTATAAGATTTCTCTTATAAAAACACTGTGTGTTCATCTGGTCCCTGATAGGTGTCCAGACCTCTTCTCCAATAAGATTCACCACCTGATGACGTCAGCTTGACTGACGAAACTAGATGTGGTTAAAATAAATTCTGTTGGACTGATACATCTTATTACTTATTAGACGTGATACCAAAAATTTATGTTAGGCAAAATTTAGGACTCCCATAGTAGAGTCAGGCTCATGTCCACAAGAGCAGCACTGGTAATAGGCGATATGACCTCGTAGTTAAAGCCAGGGCATGAGTCACAATAACTAACTAACGACATTTAATTTGATGATTCAGAAGTGTCTGAGGCAGCTATTAAATTTATCAAATTGGTCAATTACGTCCAGAGAGAGTGCAAAAATTTAGTTGATTAATTCGCACTGTGCCGGTGTTTTACTGATGATTTTTTTTTTTTTTATTAGCTGTTAATAATTCAAAGAGAAGAACTAAATAAATTGTATTAATAAAAAAATGGAAAGCCCGTCTATAAAAACGCACTGGGAGTAACCCACAGCAAGAAATTGTGTGGAGCGTTAAAAAAAGAGGGGGGGGGGGGGGGGGGAAATAACAAGCTGCATACAGGAAGGAGAAGCGACGGAACTTTTACACCTCTCATAAACCTTGTTCATGCTCCCAGGAGCTTGTTAGCGAAAATACAACCTGAGATAATGTTTCTGCAGTTTTATAGTTAGTACGTGTTCTTTGAACTTAGTGAGCTGTCCTAGCATGACGAAGGAACACTGATACAAAATAGTTGACGAGGAATCAGCTGCAATGTTAGTCATACCGATATCGCGGAAAATTTATAGATGGCGTCCTAATGGGGTTTTGAATTTAAATGTAACATTTATGGTCGATACATTTATTACATCGGAATTGAAAAAAAAAATAAAACTGGTTTATTTAATATATTGTCTAATTTCACTAACTATATATACATGGGAGTACTTTCGGTATTTCTACCATCCTCAGCCAAAAGCATAAGAGATAAGACTAAGTTAATTTTCAGAATGTCAGCCTCTCGAGGAACCCATTACCCTCCCTACTGGTGTTCCCCATGACGTCAGACATTCCTAACTAAGCTAAATTGTCAAGCTGTGAGATATTTTATGACAAGGCGGTCCCCATATTTCAAATGTGTGACCCCTTCTAAGATCTAGGTATAAAGCATTAACAATGAACAGGCGAATAATATAACATTAACAAATCAAAAATAATTGGTTCCAGTTACAACTTAATTAAAATTATTATACTGTAAATTATATAAATATATCTATTGGCAAGATTCAGATAAATCATATATCTATATACATATATTGGTAAATTCTATGTATATTTAAACGTACCTGTGCACATCGACTGGAGGGTCATATTATTGGTGACAGTAAAGGGGAATATTTTAGATTGGTTTGGTCGTTCATACAATTTCCATTTTTTAAAGTTCTGTTTATTTCTAATATTTCTAATGAGTTGAGCAATGTGCTTTTTTCGCAGAAATGAAGGTATTTTATGCCTGTGTCTTTATCAAACGTATGTTTGTATTGGTTGATGTGTTGTGCAAATGTTGATTTTGTTATGTTGTTTGTTGTGTCTATGTTAGTATCTATTTCTGATATATGTTCTTTGAGTCTTTGTTTGAATTGTCTCCCAGTTTGTCCTGTATAGACTAGGTTGCTAGAGTTGCAATTTAATTGATAAACCCCACTCTTTTCTTCTGTTTTTATTCGGTCTTTCGTATTGTTAAGGTGTTTGTAAAGTGTCCTATTTGTTCTGAAACTAACTTTGAAGTTTTCTTTTTTAAGAATATTGCCTATTTGTTCAGAAATTTTCCCGTAATAGGGTAAGCTTACCCATTTCTTTGTTTCTGTTGTGTTTATTATGTCTAGTTTGGAGATATCTTTTAAATTGATTTTGTTGGTTACTTTTTTTCTAATTTTTTCTATTGTATGTTGTTTGTATCCGTTTTTTATGGCTATGTTGTTGATTATATCTATTTCTTTGTTTCTGTCTGTCACGTTTAGTGGTATTGTGTAAGCTCTATGGAAGAATGAGTAAAATGTCGCATGTTTATGTGATATAGGAGCGTTCGATGTATTGTGTATAATTGAATCTGTGGTTGTCGGTTTTCTGTAGATGTTGTATTCAAGTTTATTATTATTTATTTTTAAATTTAAGTCTAGAAAATTTAATTTGTCACCCCCTAATTCTATGGTGAATTTTATTTTATCATGAATATTATTTACAAAGTCAAAGAGTTGCTTAATTTGTCTATTAGAACCATTAAATAAGATACATATGTCATCAACATAACGGTACCAGAAATTAATTTTATCATTGTGTATTGTTTCCCGTAAGATGAGTTTCTCTAAGTGGTCCATGAAAATGTCAGCCATTTATTACATCAAAAGTTATTGGGATTATTGAGTTGAGCCCCCTCTGATCCCAGCCTCTCCTTCGTCTGGTTCCACAGAAAATTAATAGATGATGACGACATTTCGGGATGTTCTCACGTCCCTCACTCAGGTCACTATGTGCGAAATATTGAAAAGAGAGAACGAACGTTCATAGTGACCAGAAGAAAGGACGTGTAAGTGTCCCGAAATATTGTCTAAAAAGGGAAAAAAGAAGACACCTCTGTATGAAATGCCGAAAAAAAAGAAAAAAACATTTCAACATCCCAGAGAAGTTTAAGAAACACAAAGAGAAAGAAAACAAAATAACAACAATTATAAAATATTTATAGGTTAGGTTAGGTTAGGTTTTATGACTCATGCCCGGGCTTTAACAACGAGGTCATATCGCCTACTACCAGAGCGCTCTTTCGTCACTCTGGTGGACATGAGCCCGACTCTACTGTGGGAGTCCTAAATTTTGCCTACCCTAAATTTTTATTCATTTAGGGTAGGGATCTTTAACGAGTACCTGACATCGTACAGGCTCGGGACCATCGCTTAACGTCCCATCCGAAGGACGGCGTGCTTACGTTTATTTTACCTCCCAGATAAAATAAACTAAGGGCCTCGGTCGGGCTACGAACCCACGACCTTGAGGTCAGAAGTCAAGCACGCATACCACTGAGCTACCGGCGCCCTCTAAAATATTTATATATATAAATAAAATAAAGAGAAAATAAAATGCTAATAAAAAATACAGAAAAACTAGAAAAATAAATTAGTAAATAAATAATAAAAAATAATTATTTAAAAGTAGATTTGACAGACCTTAGAGAAAATATCTATGGAGAAACTCTTCCAAAAAAATAAAAATGAAAGGTATGAATCATATAATGTTTTTGAACATGAAACACGATTTCTTTATTTTGGTTATTTTATTATTTTTGAACAACGAGAAAAAAAATCCTTTTCCGAATAGAAGGTTTCCTTAACCATAAACGTTTTTAGTTGAAGTCTAAATGTACTTATTGTTTCTATTTTCTTCAAGAACTGGGGAAGGGCATTGAATATACATTTCGAGTCAATACTTTCAATACAACGGCAGTTACTAGAAATTTGTGTTAAACTTCCCCCCGAATCCCCCCTTCTCATTGGTTGATAATCAAAAGGTGTCTTCCTTAGAGGGTTCTGGAAAGACATATAAAATTTCGTGTCGATACATTCATTCTATCGGGAGTTATCGTGTTCACATACATAAGATACATATATTTTGTAAGAGCA